>OY728143.1:72427500-73677500 GCA_963277665.1 Viscum album
TACCAATTTATCACACTTCTCAAGCCTTTGGCTCATAAAACATCTTCTCTAATAATCTCCCATGATCCTTATATTCATCTTATAATCATTATCTTAGGATTAAAGCACTTCAAGAAACCCTTTTGGTTCAAACCAAAGTGAGTTACCCGATTTAAATGTAACATCTTCTCTTACGTTCTTTTGTTTTATTTTACCTCTCCAACCCCCTAAAATATTTTTATTCCTTTATTTTATAACAAAAATAGTATCCTACATATATTAATATGTTTTTATTAGAAGTATTCTAACAACAATTACACACACCTCTATATAATTGGTAAATAATATAATGTTTCTGTGGATGGAAAACTAATGCCTCACGAAATAATGATTGTTCAATTAAATCCTTCCACCTATCATGGTGGCCAATATGATGGAACTGTATTTATATATGATATAATTTTTTTTATATTTTCTTTATGATTCTGTATTTTTCATTTATAGCATACCTTTACGGTTTCCATTATGGGTAAAAAAAAAAATTCTTTTTAGAAAGTGTGGACTTCCGCCCCCTAAAAATGATATGACTCGTTAATGCCTTATGTGGAATGTATAAAAGATATATTTAATGATATTATATATGATATTATTCTATAATTATAATATATCTATGTATCATTATGTTTTAATTCCATTAAAATAATAAATTGAATTGGAATTAGCGTTTATTCATACGTACGACTTACCTTCTCCATGAACAGTGCATTTCATTTCTTATCTCAAAATTTTCTATACTATTATAAATACATGTATATAATGGATATATATGATATATATGATATCTAAATAATGAATATAATTCTGGATATAATGAAATTTTTACCACATAAACAACCTGTAATTATAAGAAGTCTATTTTTGACTCAAGTACCAAATAATGACAAAATGACCGTTTTTAACTTAAATGACTACATAATATTTATAACATGATAATAAGTGATATTAAATTAATAATTAAATTGAAAAGGTTCTTAAGGCCGTAGAAAATAACTTTATTTTATTATTCAGCAAATTAAAGAACGAACGGGTCAAGTCGGATACATGGTAAAGAAACTTCTTAACCCAATTCCCATTCTTTGGGTTGATATTATCTTTCTTATTTATTTCATTCTTTAATTAATACACAACATTCTTTTATATGGTTTATAAAAACCAATTTACTTTTATTCAAAATTAATCTTTTCTCTATGAAGCGTTTTACTAAACGACAATAAATATGTTTCTTTTTAACGTACATGATGATAAACACCTTTCCGCTGCCGCAAGTATTATTTCATATTTGGATTCCTTAACAAGCCATAATGTTTTTAAAAGGTAAATAAATACCAAATACTAATTTACATATTTTGGTATTGAACATGGTTTTTTAAATGGATTGACTATTTCAATGCCCTGAAATGATTTCTTGTGATTGCAAATGAAATGTAATTAGTTTAATTTTTGAATTTTCAATACATTATGTGTTATGATTTTATTTGATGGGTGATTATGTGACAAATCAAATGAAGTGTGGTTCTATGATAAACTAGGATGGGTGGTTACATTATAAACTCCAATGCATCATGTATGGAAGTCGGCCGTATGGCTATTCCATTTGTTGATATGTGTGGAAGCTGATCATATGGTTCTTCCTTTTAAGTATGTTTATGTCCCAAGTTACTTTTATATGTTATGTGTTCTTTGTATTGGTTTTATGGTAATATTTTGGTTACAAAAGGGTAAGAAATGTTCTTTTATTCATTGAAGAGAATTTACAACTTCATAAAGATGAAAAGTATAACTTATGATAAAGTATTCATGGTTTAATTGTTGTTTTAGAAAACTAACAGTTTTCCTTCTTTTTGTATACCTTACTATGTTTTTTTCCAATACCATGTTTTGAAATGTTTTTCATAGGGCCTAAATTGGAATATGGTCAAGGATGGGGTCATGGAAAATTCATGCTATCTGAAACATGGAACTAGACATGACTATTTTTTTCAAAGAGTTTATATTTTGTGGAAAAAATTGAAACTGAGTTGAAGTGTCTACTTTTTCGTCTTTTGAGATGTAACAGTTATTACTTAATTCTCTAAATCTCTAAACTTGAAAGGATAATCAAAGTGATTTATTCATTTAATTAAATATTATGTAATTTTTTATGGTCGGGTCCTTATACTTTGTGTTCCTGAATCACCTGATATAAAGAGAGTGATATTAGATAATGCACATATATCATATTTATCCATCCATCCTATAATTATAATGATGTACCGTGATATTTGACAGAACTTCTAGTAGGATGACATGAATAAAGAGACTGTGGAGTATATCATAGGGTGCTTGGTATGTCAACAAGTTAAATATGAGAGAATGAATTTCAAATTGATGCTAAAACCATGTCCTATATCCATGTTAAAATGGGAGAATGTCACCACATACTTTATCACTTATATCCCAAACAAATACAAAGGAATCAATGAGATATACTTTGTGGTGGATAGAATAACTAATATTTTCCACTTCATCTTCATTTGAGGATATTTTTCACTGTAATAAATTTCAATGTTATACATCAAAGAAGTGGAGAGGCTGCATGAGGTACCACATAAAATAATTTTTTATCCTAATCCATGGTTTACCTATAATGTCTAATGAGGTATTCTAAGTTATCTAAATACTAAATTGAATTTTAGTATGACCCATCACCCCAAAACTAATGGCTAATCTAAAAATAATATTTATATAATTGAGAATTTACCAAGAGTCTTTTCAATAGAATTCAATGGTGTATGGGATCAACATCTCACATTATTTCAGTTCAAACACACCAATATCTTCCCCTCAAGTATTCAAATGAATCCATACGATGTTTTTTGGGAGGAGAAATGTAGATCTCTAACTTGTTGGGATGATGTTGGTAATTGAATGATAAATGGACCTGATCTTGTTTAAGAGACGATAGATAAGGATTAGACCATCAAAAAACATATAAAATATTCTTAGTGTTAAAATATTTTCTATGTAGAAAACCGTATAATGAACTTGGTGTTTGAATTTGGAGAAAAATTTTTCCTTCAAATATCATAGAGGAAGGGATTCTTGCAGTTTTGAAATAAGGGGACACCCTGCCCAAGGTACATTGTCTCTATTGAGATCCTTGATCGCATAGAATTAGTATCCAATCTACTTTCACTTCCACCAAATGGGGATAATGTCCATGATATGTTCATCATATATCTTATAAATAAGTAAATACCAAACTCTTCACTTGTACTAAATCTGAAGGTGGTACAACTAGAGAATAAAATCTTTGTGGGGAGAAGCTTGTGAATATCTTAGGCTGTATAGAAAAATTTCTACACAATATGACAAATCACATTGTTAATGTTATTTTTCAGAACCATATGTATAAATGGGATACAAGGGAACAATTTAAAATAATGAAACATAAGTATTCTCACCTATTCTCAACTGAGAATATGAATTGATTTTTTTGGATGAAATATCTAAAGGGGTGAATTAAGGGACAACCCCGTGTTTATAAATGATATTTGTTTCTTGGAATGACAATGTATTATAATATATTATACAATATTATACACATAAAAAACATTTAGAAACCAAAAACACATAATTTCATTAATTAAAATAGTTATATTAATAAATAAATAAATCCATTAAAATTCATTATTATTATAAGTGGATAGAGAATAGAAAATAGAAATACTACAGTGAGAAAATATTGATCACCCCAATCTGCTAGAATCATCCCTCCCATGAACAAAACTAAAGAAAATAAATAAAAAATTAGTAATCCAATAATCATTATATAAAATGAAAATATTAAACCATAAGAGGAATTGATTTGAATAATTAATGATGGAATATATAGGTATTTATAGGAGTTACTTTTACCATTAAAATATTAATCAGACTATTAGGGAATGTAACCTCACTGTTGGAAAAGTATTTTTTCCTAAAAATAATACATTTTGATATAAATAAAACTTATCATTATTAATTTATGAGAATATATATATTATAATTCAAAAAAAATAAATATCAAGATTAAATAACTGAATGAAAATATAATCACATTTTTAATTAACTATATTTTAAACTATTTTTTAAAAATCATTATTTTTAAATTTAAAATTAAAATTACATACGTTAGAAATTTATATAGATAAAATTAATATATATTTTTAAATAAATACATCAAAATTATCTAATGGTTAATTTTTGGTATTTTTTTTGAAATACTTCTATTTTTATGTCAATAGTAAAATTATAGTTTTTCATGTAACCCATGAATCTTAAATTACATCATTCCTGGTTTAATAATGAAATAATCATTTATATAATTTGATGTTCCTAAAAAATATATTTATTTTCATAATTTTGTCATTGAACTACAATAAGACTAATTTCCAAACATAAAGTCATTTTCCAAAACCTAAAGTCAAAAAGTGATCCCTTAAAATTACAATTTTTGTATTCCACATTCCTTTTTAAATAACTAGGATAATTAGAATTATAAAGGGGTTTAAAGTCTATATGATATGATATTTATATAATGTTTATATTTTAGTAAATTCACTCTTAAATGTTTAATTTTGATAAAATATTTTGTTTAATACTTTATTTTAAAGATTCCCCTCTCCTCAAGTATAAATAAACCCTCTCTCTGCACTTGGAAAACCACTCCTCCCAAAATTTTCAAAGACAATGTTTGGAAAAAATAATACCCTTAAATACCCTTAAAACACACAAGGTCATTCTTGAGTAAACCAACTCCAAATATCAAGGGATGTTCAGTGTCGTACAAGAGAAGCTACACCAAGGAAAGAGTAAGTATCTATCAAATATCCTATATTTTATTCGTCTCTTTCTTTTTACCAATTCATTTTAAAAAAATCATAAAAAATTAATTACTAATTATATTTAAATTATATTAATTATGTTAAAATAATGGAACTATCATAATTATTACATAAATAATTTCAAACTTCACTTTACCACTCTTTTGATAATGTTTCTTTAACGGTCAGTTAATTTCCAACAAGGACATTTCAAACCCTTTTCGTATCCCAAAACCTATGTTTCGTTATATAGTATATATAAATGTATAAATATATGTATTGTATTCTTCTAGAATCAATTATACTTATTTATAAATGTCCTCACACAAAGATAGAGACATTGAAATAAAATGGTAAAATTTAATAAAAACATGATATTAAAATAATTAAAATTTAACAAATAATGTTATAAATTATAATAAAATAATTATAATGGGTAAATCGTGGAAAAAATGAACATAGTTCGGTTTTGTAACTAGATTTTAATAACCCTATATTTAATTTTTTTGAGGTGAAAAAGCAACGAAATAAAGTGGGATTTAAGGTAAGTGGATTCTCCAACCCAGCTCATTTTCTATGGGTTCTTCCAGTTTCACATCATCTTCTATATAGATATTAATCTAATATTAATTAAATATAATTTAAACATTATTATATTCATTGGGGGATATAAAATTTTCCACCTCTATTCATAATCCAATTATAAATATTTTCAAAAAAATGTTTTTTCTTTCCCAAACACATATTTTTCTTGTCATGATTTGTTTCTTCTTCACTCAATAATGATGATGTCTATGATAAATATTTTTATATCATATTCATTATGGATAATTTTTTTTTCATAACTGTTTTTATTAAATTATTATTAATATTATTCCTTCCCATGGGTTATTTAATGATTATGATTGTTGTACATTCGATTTGGCGTGCATGATTATGTAAATATTATGATGTGACGGGTGGGACCAGAATTATATATACAACTAATTAATTATGTAGTGTGATTTATCTCATGATATAATTTTTATTATTCATGAACATGATGTTATATATATTTATAATAATAATTTTATGATTATGCGTATACGTTATGCATGAACATGATTCTAGATTTTTTCATAACTATATGTGGTATTTGACTATTTTGAAATGATGTTTCATTTTTATGCATTTCTGCATTTCATGATTTATCAAATGTTTGCCTCATGATTATGATGATGATTATATTCTTATAATGTGATTATTATTATTATTATCACCGATGTTATATTGATTAATGTCCCTTATTCCTACCCTTACCATGATTTTATCTCACACATTTATTTGATGTATATCCACAAGTGACAATAGGTACTAAGAAAAATGTGTGATTTTATAAGGAATAATTAAAAGTATTTAAATAAATTTTAATAATTATTGTGTAATAGTTATTTTTTACCCAAATTTTTCAAAGATAATAACCCTTTTAATATTTTAATGAATAAATGTTATGTTTTTTATGTTTAGAATGAAGTAATACTCATGTAAGAAAAATTAGGGTCACTATATTTTATATGTTATATTTTATAATCTAAGAACCAATTCTTAAAACCCCAAACATAAGAGCCTATCTATTACATAATACATGATAAACTGCAAGATCATCATTATGTTTAATGCAATTTTTGGTGTCTTGTTAACTCATTAAATTTATTTTTAATTTTTGGAATATCCCTAGACAAAAATTTGGTAAAACACTCCCTTTAAACTATTTATTTAGTAATACCAATGAAAAAGATGGTTTAAATAATTGTGGAGTTCTAAACTTAAGAATCCATGATTTATTAAAGGTATTTTATTTTTCATCAACATGGTTAATTCATATAATTCATAGTTAATCATTGAAGTTTCAAACATGGATACATAAAGTTATTCATGAATCTATTTGAGTTTCACTTGTGATCACATGTCCCAAGAACGTGAATTGCATCATCCAAAAGTAACATTTTCTAAACATGGCGTACAACTTATCCTTTCTCAAAGTCTCCAACACAAGACTTATATGTTCTTCATGTTCATTCTTATTCTTGGAGTATATGAGAATATCATCGATAAACACTACCACAAATTTGTCGAGGTAATGTCTTAAGACTCTATTCATCAAATCCATGAATATTTCCGGGGCATTAGTAAGTCCAAAGGGAAAAACTAAAAACTCATAGTCACCATACCTTGTACGGAAGGAAGTTTTCTAAATATCTTCCTTCTTCACCTTTACCTGCTGATATCTAGAACAAAGATCCACCTTTGAGAAGTATTGATCTCCTATTAACTGGTCGAACAAGTCATCAATACTTAGGAGAGGATAATTGTTCTTTATGGTGATATTTTCGAGTTCCTGATAATCGATACACAGCCATATTGTTCCATCCTTCTACTTCACATAGGGAACTGGTGCACCCCAAGGAGATGCACTAGGGCATATGAACCCATTTTCTAGATTCTCTTACAGTTGCTTCATTAACTCCTCCATTTCGATAGGAGCCATCCTATAGGGACACTTAGAGATAGGATTATCTCCATGTATGAGTTCAATTAAGAACTCTGCCTCATGATCTGGGGGAATTCTGAGTAACTCTTCAGGAAAACATTGTCGTATCCCCTCATGATTGGCATTTCTTCAAGTATGGAACTTTCCTTCAACTCAACCATTTGGGTGAGGTATGATTCTTCATAGGGAATCACACCCACACCATTGAAAGATTTTTTAAAGGAGATTCATGGTCTTCCTTGAATTTTTAGAGGATCATGGGATGGTTCGGAATATGAAAAGATATTTACTTTTCCCAACAGTTGATATGTGCTCTATATAATGAGAGCAAATCCATTCCCATTATAGCGTCGAATTACACCAAGGTAAGTATTACGAGATTTTCCTTAAGAATATTCCCACATACACCAACATGTGAAGATTCAAACACTTGGGTTGAAATGATTGCACCACTTGGTGTTTTTAATGATATCTCCACTTCAATGTTTCAGGGCTTCGATTCTATAGTTCTAGAAAACTTGAAAGATATAAAGGAATGCATAGAACCAGAATCAAATAAGACTTTTTCCATTCTTGAATGAATAGGAAGTGTACCTTGTACGACTTCATTATCATGCTCCATGTCTGCAGTAGTGATGGCCTAAGCCTTCCCTTGTTCCTTTGGCTTTAGTGGCTTCTGACGCTGAGTACCCTCAAGAACTCAAGGTTTAGTGCACTGGTTTGCATAGTGCCCTAGCTCCCTACAGTTGTAGCATCTAACCATGAGTGGTTCTCTCCTTTCATCAACTACACTCTCCTTCCTTTTCGTGTCTTTTCAACATTCTTGAGCATGGTTTCCTTCTTTCCCACACTTTAATCATTTCCTCATCCCTTTAAGGCAGTTCCCATGGTGAATCTTCTCATATTTTTGGCAGGCGGGTCATTGATTTTTCTTCTCACCTTTGTCATTAGATCCACCATCTTGAAACTCCATCTTTCTTTTTTGATCACCACAGCCAATGGACCATTCTACAAACTCTATATCCAATTTGATAGCAATCTGAACAACTTATTCATAACTACCAATGTCTCGAATTGAATGATTCTTTTCGAAGGTGTGGTTTTAATCCACTAAAGAATCTATTAATTTTTCTATCATTGTTGATAGCAAAACCTGAAGCATACCTTGAAATCCTTGTGAAATTATCTTCATAGGTTGTGACAGATTCTCCTTCTTTTTTCTTCAGCCCTATGAATTCCCTCTCCATTTTCATGTGAAGAGTTCGTGGGAGGAACTTATTAAGAAACATTATCTTAAAGTCTTCCCATTCCATCTCTTCAATTTCCTCCCTTGGCTTGGTGTTCTTAATCAAAGACCACCATTGATCGGCTTTTCCATCTAGACGATAAATGGATAGGGTCACCTTCTCCATCTCAGAACAGGGAAGAAAAAAAATATCTTCTCTATGGAGTTGACCCACTATTCCACAACTAGTGGATCAGAAGATCCACTAAACATCAGTGGTCGTTGCCACATAAAACATTCGATATCCATTTGATCCCTCTTTGGTGAAGGAAGGTGTTCCCCATTATTATGGTTATTATTCATAACCTATGATAATTGGGTAAGCATCTCCATGAAGTTATGAACTCCACATCCAAATTCAGTGGGGATGTCATTCGGGCAATCCATGCATTGGCCCTCGCATGAGTTGTTGGCCTAATTTCTACTGGTTCCAACCATTTTCTAAAATAGAAATGGTTAGAACAAAACATAAGTAAAAAAGTCATGAATAACTTATTTAAACAATTTATACCAAAAAAAATAACATATGGGATCCCTATGTAAATATTCTTGTGTGCATATTTGCACTTAGTCTCATGCTATAGGTTTTTTCTAGGGTTCACTAATCCTAGTTCCCAAATTAACTAGACCTTTCCTCTGATACCAACTACAGCGACCAAACCTTCCATTACATTACTATTACATAATTTTAAAGATAAAAAACATAATATCATAACACATATAGGATCAAAAGGATTAGTGTCTTTGGTAAACAAGGACCATACATAACAATTACAACATCAAGCACAAACATTTATTTAATTTCTTCTTCTCATGATTTTTATTTTCACTTTTCCTCTCCTTAGTACATGTAGCCACCTGAGGATATACATAAAACGGGGGGAGCTAGAACCCTAGTAAAAGCATAGATAAGAACAATATAGAATGGGGTGAGAATAAAAATAATATGGCAAAAAGATCATGAACATGAGAGGAAGCATAGATATAAGACTTGAAATGTGGCAACACATGAAAATGAAACATCATGTCTTAGTGGTTAACTACCACACATACTTGTGAACCAAGATAGCATCTTCATCACAGATAAATTCACATTTACTCATAAGATTCATCACTTTACCCGATGCATTGGAGCGCTGTATAATTCTGGGCGCACCTGTCACATTGAAACATTCATATTGCGCTATATAATTCTTGGTGCACCCATCACATCATAACATTATCATCATCATGCTTGACACATAGAACACATATAAATAATATACATAAATAAACCATGGAATGAAATGGGTTTCATCTCAGAATACCACATTCATAATCTTTGGGTTCCCAAAAGAAAGAGGGAATAACATACATATTACAAGAACCGTCCACTTTGAGTGAGAAGTAAAAGGGGTGTTCATAAAGAGGAGTTCTTTGGGAAAACATTTTGTTTGAAGTAAAAAACTATGAAATACATTTATATCCTAAAAAATTAAATACAATGATGAAAAAATGATATTTAAGGAGTAACCATATAAAAAATGGAGTGAAATATGGATAACTCGAACGATGAAAATTGGGTTCGAGATTTCCCCTTACCTTGTATCTGAATGCTTCCTTCTATTTAATGTCCTATATAATGACATTATATTCATTAATTATAAATCCAGAACCTTTTTACATTAATATAGATCATTATGGTTTCATTATGTTGTTTTATGTTCCTTTTAATGAGTTATATAGTTTTAAAACATTGTTTGAGAATGTTTGTTTTTCTTGTTTTGTTGAGGGGTTCGCTGGTATTCTTAAATTGAAGTTCGGGTAGAACATGAGTAATCATCCATAAATGATATTACATGTTATTAATGATATTAAAGGATTTTGAATTATCTTATAATGAATCATATTATATCTATTTGGATGAATCATTAGATAATAATTAAATGATGATTGTTTGGGTCAATTTGGGCGGTTTTCGATCACAACAAACTTGTTTTAATTTATCACATAGTAATAGGGCCATAAGTTAGTTACCGAACTTAAAATAGGAGATAATAAATATAACATATTTTGGTTCTCCCATAAAAATGGTTTCATGACCAGATCTGAAGGTAGTAATGGAAGAAGAAATCATTTTGTTCCTGAAGGTGGTAAATTAACACCTAACGAACAACGTTCTCTTTAATAAAATAAAAGGAAGAGGTAAAATGGGGTTCGATTATATAAAATCCAATTAGAATAATATAATTAAATTATATTTATAAGACAGGTTACAATACCATTTGGATGAATATATGCGAGGAGAGATCAAGAAATGAACTTTAACTTGAAAGGAAATTAAAGGAGAAGAGGGAGAGAAATTACCTCTTGAATCCTCCTAATGAGATCCTCCATAAGGGCCTAATCATGGTATTTTGATGATACCAACAGCTCTTGGATGTGGGGGAGGTGATAGGGAAGGTTTTTGGGTAGAGTTTAGATAAGGCTTGGTGCTTGAGAGGTGTGAGTAAATGAGGGAGTGAAGGGTGGTATTTATAGTGGAGGGGAGAGGGGTTTTCTTAATATAAAATTAATTACTTTATTAATTTCCCCTAAGACAAGGAATAGTGATTATTGAATGACCATGAATAGTAATTTTATAATGTTATCCTGAACCAAGTTGGCTTACATTAGCAGAACATCACACATGAGTCTATAATTAGATTATTTAGTTTATTTTTGCAAATTATGATATTTCACTATTCCTAAAAAATTCAAGTATCTTAGAAAAAATCACAAAAATTTACCCCAACCATTTTTAGACATGCATAATCCAAAAATGAAGTCCATTTTTCAAAAAATTATTTTCTAAATATTATTAATGTAATATTTAATTAAAATCATAATTTACTTAAAAAATAGTTTTTAAAATTAAAACTTGTTTTATAGTGCATTCAAAAATTACGTAGGGCCTTCAAAAATTATCTTAAGAAATTGATTTTATAATTAATGAACATATTTTAAGAAAATACTATTTCTTTTAAATTAATTAATTTATTATAATTAATTATTTATGACTTACAAAATACCACAACGCTTACTAAGGTCAAATTGTCACTTTCTAAGATCTCTAAATTTTATTTAATTATTCATGGTTTAGGTTACTATTATGTAGGATGGTTTACTATTTATAAGGTTCATAATATTATTCATAAGGGTATGTTACTATTCATAAGGGTAGGTTACTATTCACAAAAAATTATTTTTGTTTTATTAGACTCCAAAAAACATTTTGAACAATACCGTGTATGTCAGATTTTCAAAATTCGAAACATAGAATGGAAAAATTATGTTTAAAGGTCACTTAACCCTTAGTATTTCATTATGTTGTGTTTTAATGTGATTTTATGACATAAATATAAGAATGAAATTTCCATTTAAAAACATGGGGTCTTAACATGAAAGGAATGAAATCTATTTTTATCCAATCACTCCAGATCTTCAAGTAATTCATGAGAATATTCATCTATAGATATCTGGTAAAGAAATGGAAATAAAAAGTGATGGAAACTAAAAATAAATGGCAAATACTGCTTCTATCCTATATACCAATGAGTACTGAGTCATTTGCGTAATAGTATAGGTAGTATTCTGGTAATCCCATAAGGAATGGAAGAGCTTATCAGGCCAAGAATTCTTATCTTAATCCACTAAATTTTGGAGTATGTTTGAATGAGTCTTATTGAAATCTTCTCTATATCCATTGGCCTCCTCATGAAACAAGAAAGCATGATTCGACGAGATATTTTATTCATGATATAGATTCTTTACATTAGAAAAACAAAAATTGGTTTCATTGTCTGTCAACATGCTATGAGGGAAATCAAATATGGTAAAGATATTATCTTTGAAAAATATAACAATGGTTTTGAATCCAAATTATTTTAGAGGCATTGCATCATCCCATTTGGAGAAGATGTTGGTAGAATTAAGGATGTAATTGATCTTCTTAGTCATAGCCGGAGGATATGGTCCGAAAACATCAATTCCCCATGAAGGAAATGTCTAGGAGTATATGGATGTATAAAGTAACATTAGGGGTTTTTGAATGAATTCGGAATGCACTTGGTAGAGATGTCACATCTTAGTAAATTCTGCGCAATCCTACGTCATTGAAGGGAGAAGTTACTAAGCCATCAAATTTGATTAGAGATCATATACCCTTATTGGTGGGAGCAATATTATCCTACATGTACTTATTCTATAATAGCTGTATTATCTTCCCCATTTACACATATGAGAGTGAATCCATTAAATCCTCACTTGTAGAGGAATCTCTCGATATTTGGGCCCATCCTGAAGAGTGAAATTAGACACTCATCTCCAAATATACAATATTCCAACCGTATACAGTGGAAGTATTTTGTCTTGGAGATATTCCATAATAGATTTAATCCATCCTCTAATAGGACCACATGTCTTAGGGATGGAAATAATTTCATTGATATCTTCTTCTATGATCAAAAGAACAGTTGAAGCCACATGACGATGGATAATTTCGGTGATTTTCTCATCCTAATTTGAATCTACCAAATATTTAGATACATTTTACAACACATATACCTGAGAATTATGTTTTCTTGGGGCATGAGTCATGTTTAATATGAGTGTAAATATTCCATTAACTCTTGGACATAATCACACAGATGAATTATATTTTCTTTTCTATTGGCATAATCCCCATTGATATGTTTGATTATCAATTCTGAATCACCCTTCAAATATAGGCAGTTCACATGTACTTGAAGTTCCAATTCTAGGACTAAAATGAGAGCATGATATTTTGACTCATTTTTGGTACCACCTTTTGATAACAAGAATGAGTTTGAAAACACTACCTTTTTTGGGTAGATAAGCACAATTATCACCTTGACATTGTTGAGTTTAGGGTCTTGCATTCTATTCCCCATTGGACTCCTAGAAGAACTGTGACAATAAATTTCCTATGTTCATGTGATTTCCTAAATATAGAAGACTTATTTTTCATGCAGTTAATTATTTACTAACACATATTTCATAGATGGGGGCTCTACAATGGTGTCTACCAAGGATTATCCTTTCACTACTTTCTGAGGCACCAACTGTATATATAACTTCTGTAGAATAACTACCCAAAATGCTAGAAATTTTATCATCATAAGACGAGTGAGGATAAATTTGATAAGGTTATTGGAAAAATCAAAGTGGATATAGTGATTATATAGGTAGTTCCTCAGCTTCTGAACTGCAATGATTAGTTAAAAAAATATATTATCAAAATTTGAATATCGATTCATTGCATAGGGAATGGGTTGAGTTAGATTATAAAGGTTGTTTCCATTCCTATCATCATTATTTTGTGCGAGGAAAACATCTATTTATCTCTCTAAGGATATTACATATATAATGATTATATTTCATTCAACATGTGGTATCAACACCAGTGGGATCATGATGTATTTCTTTAGGGTATCAAATTCTTATTTCCATTCATTGGTACAATGATAATTAACACCCTTTTACGTCAATTTTGGGAAGGGTAAACACTTTTCAATGCGGTTAGATATAAAGCACCAGATATAGGCCATGTTTCCTTCAATTCCCCTCAACTCTTTAAATATTTGACGTGGAGACATGTAAAGGAAAACATTTTCCTTTTTAGAGTCAATATCAATACCACTATTTTTTACAATGAATCAAATAAATTTTCCTGAGGTTAACCCAATAGAACATTTCATGGGGTTCGTATTCATATTATGCTATCGAAGATTACTGAATATGGTCTCTATGTCATTCAGGTGGTTAGAGTATTTTTGGGATTTGAACACTATTTAATTAACATAGAATTAAATAAAACATCCCAATAATGGTTTGAAGATGTGATGCATAACACCTTGGTATGTGACACCAACATTATTTATGCTAAAAGGCATTACTTGATAGTAGAACACCCCTTGTGAGGATTCGACGGCTATGGATTATTCATATTATAGGGCAATCAGGATTTGATCTTACTTAGAGTATCTATCCATAAAGAAGAGGGCTTGGTAATGAGCTGTTGCATCAATAAAGAGTTGTGTAATTAGAACCATGAAGTCATCTTTGGGAATATTCTGGTGGAGATAAATGAAATCAATGAAAAATATGATTTGACCATTCTTATTTTTCATAGGGAAAATGTTAGCTAGCCATTTAAGGTACTTCAAATCTCGAATGGATTCATCCATGATGAGTTTTTACACATCGGCCAAAATCATGGAGGTGTGGGTCAGGTGCATCCTCCTGGCCACATTCTTGTATCCCCTGGTAATTTTTGGGCAAACAAAATGATGGGGAGATACATCAGGGTAATGTCTTGATATATCTTTGTAATTCTAGGAATACACATTCTAGTGCTTCTTTAGGAAAGGGTATTATACTTCCTTTTCATTGGGAGTCATGAACACACTAATTTGAGTGGGGCTTGTATCTTCTATTGTACCAAGATTTATTTCTTTGAGTTCATCCATAGTGGTTTAGATGCTTTCCTCAAATGATGGAAGAGAATCTTTGATATCTTCATCTTCTTACTCTTACTCATGATCCACTACTTGTTCTTCTTCCTAGGGAGGAAATGATAAGGCAAGTTCTTCAAATGGAAGATGGGATTCACCACTTAGACATCTGAAGGATGAGGCAATAATATCAGGTTCACTTGATGGCATGAAGCCTTCTTCGATTCTTGAAGGGGAAACAAGAGATTAAGAATGAGTCCCTTCAATTTCCACTTTTCAAAACAAATTATTCTAGTTAATATGACAGAATTGAGTTTTGTTGGGTATTAGGTGATGTAATGAAGACATTTTCATTCACGCTTTCATTATCATTTATATAGTTAATATAATCTTCAGTTACATTGGGATTAACTACCATAATTAATAGTATAAAAGATACTAAATGAATTATTGAATTCTCGACCACCCATTAAATTTAGTTAATAAGAAGTACATATTCTACCCTGAGCTACAAGAAAGGGTTATCTTGGATCATCTCCAAGACAGTGGGTGCATTGATTCGAGTAACATCACCAGTCATTGTATGTTTTCATAGACTGTGATAAAACCCTACATCGATATATTGTGTCTTGTTGGATTTGATCCGGGCATTTCCACCAGTCAATGTCCAAATTTTTCCATTGATATAATGTTTGAGACATTGGTGGTATGATGAAGGAATGGAACCATGCTGATATATCCTATGTCTTCCCAAAAGAACATTGAATGATGTGTCCTACCGAACTACCCTGAACCCAAATTTGGATAAAATATCTCCAAACTATGTCTTGATTATGATATCTTAGAGTGGTTCTTTCACGTTCATTTCTTAAACCTATAACATAAGAGTTTATGGAGACAAGTGAGATTCATTGAGATCTAGTTCATGATATGTCTGGATTGGGGTGAGGTTGACTCCTCATCCATTATTGATGATGGATCATTAGATATCAATGTATTTTAACATACATCATATATTAAAGGATTTGAAATGTCCCTATAATATTGCATCCTACACTCTATCTGTGAATGAAATGACTGTAAGGAATTATATAGGATCATTCTTTATAAGATATACTTCAATAACATCGACCTCAACATCAAATTCTTGTGGGATTGAAAATTTCATAATTAGTGCATCTTGGATGTCTTTCAATAGACTCAGAGCATACATGATTGATAACATATCCAAAACATGGGCCAATTGATTCTCGATAACATATTTTTTATCCAAAGGTCTATACTTTTCGGATTGATGATTCTATTTTGTAGGCACTTTAGGAGCTACTATTCCTTATGTGGATGGGTCATTCGTTGGGATATGGGATAGAAGTATTTTCGTTCATAGTGAATTAGGTTGGCTATGTGTGACCACTTGTTGAGGAGTTGGTGATGTATCCTCTATGCGGACTTACAAGATAATCATGTCGGAGAAGGCCATGTCATGTGTTTAATAAGAACTTTCTCATCTTCAATGAGCTCACTGGAGATATTTACCACGATTTTCTTCTGCATAGATAGTTTTAGTGGGGTTTTGGTTAAAGTGGTTGCTTATAGAAGGATGAAGTCCTCCCCAATATCCTTGTACCTAATGACCTCTTCCCCAAGTTCCCTAATCAAGTGTAGAGAAACTAGGTTCATAATTGTAATCATAATTTAAGAAGGGATCTATTAAGTGAATAACATTAACAGAACCAAAGGTAAACTTTTCATCTGATATACATTCTTACTGGGGGTTGGACTCTAGTTAAAACATTTGGAAGGGTGGTGCCCATGCTTTGGAGAAGGTCATCGGGAAGTGTACTAAGGTATCATAAAATATAGGCATTGAAACAATCTCAACTTCTTCGGTCTCTCATTATCCTTCTAGCCATGTCTCTTATTTGAGGATGGGACATCAAGGGAGGGGGTTTTGATGATGATGGGTTTTCTATAGTAGAAGAGATAAGAGGCATAATTTGATTTTTAAATTGTGTTCATATGATTTCCTGACTTCATTTGATGGTTAATCTATCCAAAAAAATATCCTAACTTCAATGCATTCTTTCTTTTATCTTCTTTCCACTCCCCTTCCTCCTCCAAATGGGAAAGATAAACATTTTCTACTTGGTATAGAGAATTATTTATTTTCACATTCCTAGAATCTTCCATATTTTTTGGGATGTAATTGAAAGAAAAGCAGTCATGTATGGGATACCCCAAAATTTTATAAAAAGGTAAATAGTTTGGGAGATCCTCCTTACCTTTTTTATTAGGCTTCTTGGGATTTAGAAACATGACTATGATTTTTTCCAAAGATGAGATGATGTATCTACGGACTTGGTCATACCAAATAGTATAGAATATGTTTTTAAACTACTAAAACTATATCTTCATATGATCTCTTTGATCATATTGACGAGGATACCATTTTTGTTGATGCTTAGGAGGTGGATCCCTACGATATGGTGTAGGGTATGAGGTATGAAATGGCATAATGATTTATTTATGTGTATATATAGTGGAAATTTCCTTTCCTATTATCCTTCCCTATGAAAATGGGATTAACCAGGACATGTATTTGGTCAGTGTGATAGTGTTATCCTACTGTTGAACATTTTTGAACATATCCTAAAAGCATCCTATTTATTTCACAGTGATCAAAGGTGAGCGTAGCTCTTGATGGATATTTTATACATAGATTGAAAACAAATTTTCGTGAAGGAGTGGTAGGTTCAAAGAGAAATTCAATTCTTTCCACCAAGAAATGAAAAATGAGACTCTTTCATTCTCCCATTGTTTGTAGTTTGTGAGATCAAATACTTTTGTATTCTCCACCATTAAGATGAACTATAATAGGCAATTATGACAAATATCATTCTGTCCTATGATTTATTGGCACTATAAAATCATGTATCATACAAAGGATGTATCCTAAAGTGATTTCATGAAGCATCTAAGTTTCACTACTTCTTGTTGCTCAGGTTTCCCCATCATAGGGTTGCAGTGAGTGATGAAATGTGTAAAGAGATACTCTGGATCTCATGAACCATTAAAAATCAAAAACATAGGATACAAAAATTTTGACAACAGAGGGGTAGGATACACCCATTCCAGATAATGCTTCTTTGATGGATTTACTTGCACAATCCACCCTTACATGTCTTGTAATCGAGTCATCAGGGACTCATTGGTGTTTGTAAGCATCCATGGAATATCTAGCAGAGTTGGGATCTAAATATGTATGGCAGAAGGAGCATGAATGGGTGCAGTGACTGGAAGGTTCATTAGTGGATTCACCACTAGTATCTTTCATGGGTAACCAATAGGGGAAGGAATATAAGGATATTCCTGACAATGTTTTGGTTGTGTGACCAATGGATATAATTTTTGATCTTCTATTGTGGGGTTCAAATATATTGGTGGTTGATGTCCCATGTTGAGATGCTGGCCCCTATTTTCTTCATTTATTGTGGTGAACCCTCTTTTCTATGGAGAACCAACTAGAAGTGATAGTTTCAGGTCTACTTATGGAACATATATTGTAGGATGACTAACTTTTAGTAACACGTCATTGAGTATTCTCAACTATTTTATTTCCTCCTCTTGGTAACAAAATCATTCCTCTGGTAAAAGGAATTGGCATTCTCCAGCGGGAAGGTGAGACATGATATAACCCTTACCTTTTCCCATATTAAATTCCTTTCAAGGGTTTAAGGGTGGATTATTTGAGGGGATACCAAAATTTTAGGTTAGCCTCTTGTTTTTGGTACACACACCAATTGCATTCATTTCTATATGGATCATCTAATGAAAATGAAATTATTATTCAGAATTCTTTAAATCAGTCTTATATTTTAGAGGGTCTTTAATGATGATGTTCATGATAGTCATAGATGTGTTGTGAAATTCACATATTCTATTTAAATTTCTATGAGATCCCATTATTCTTCGCCCTATATGAGACCGTGTCCTCTTCTTCATTGGTTCCCCGTGAACATTTTGATGGAATGTGACCCAAAGGGAATTCACAAAGAGTTCAGTCATGCACATTCCATGTGAATGTACCAAATCACGCTATGGGAAAATTTTAGAGTATTCATCCCATAACATCTTACCTAATTAGGTGAAGAAGTATTCCCACTGAACAAGGGATTTTAGAGGTGAAAAGCCCATAACTTCGAGGGTTGGGGCTATTCCTGTTAGGCCTTCAAAACACTTCGGTCTTGGTCAGCTTATTCCGAGGGTTGTGTAAAAAATTACCCTAGCCTTATGGTATGGTGTTGATACTGAACTATTGTGTATGATATTACAATAGCTTCTATTATGATTTTATGGATTTTGGTTTAAAAATGGGAAAGGTTCTTTATTTTTCACTCACTGAAATCACCCGTTTTTGAAGAACATTATGTTTTTCCTAAAATTTTCTTTTTCTAATAGCTAAGATCCTCTAAGAGGTATTACTTCTCAGTGTTCTTATATTCTTGATGAAAAAGTTTATAAAAAACTTTATATCTTCTATCCTGACATTGGTGAGGGTATTTCAAGGTCTGTTCTGGTTGAGCATATATTTGGTCCTGAACAGATTTCATTTTTTTGTTGTCGGCCTGGGGAAATTACATTGTACAATACCACCTTTTGTTGGATTTACTCTCTTTGTAGCATAGTTAAATGAAATTCTCCATGTATACCCCATCATATGATATGAACATTGGATAATGTATCTATGAGTATATTTTACAACCTCATTAATGAATCAAGGCGTGCATATTGAATGAATCCCTTCTATTTCTTGATCGTTGGATTATGGGAATCCAAGAGAGATTCCAAGTCAATATGGAACTCCAACCCTTCTATTATTATTATGTGATTCCGATAATCATAATAAGGTAATACCTTTTCTTTTAAGAAATGAATATTTTTCCATATTTTGAGATGGAAATCATGCATAAAATATTCCATCAACACATCTATAATGCTTTATTGAGAGGTGACTAAAAAACATGATAGGTATTTCATCTTTAGACAAATGATTCTGTATGTTTAATAGATTTTATAAATATTTCACAAGGTATTCCTCAACCTGTTATAACTAGAGTGGATTCTTCCAGATTGTTTAACCACAAGCAATGAGATTGGTTGAGATTCCCTCTACACTTTGGGAAGGAAAATGTCTCAAAGGTGGGTTGGAGAATGACCATCACATTGGGCTCTCATCCAACTGAGAAATTATTTAACCTCCTAGTGAAAAAGAATCATAAATGACTAGCCTTTTGTTTTCAATCGACTCATGATAATTGGGAATTCTCATCACTACATTTTAAATTGTGGAATTCTTTTGATAATGATAATCACTACTACAGAGAGAACTTTCACAACATTCCCTATCATGAGGAGGACCATCATGATGGATTACAACATGGGGAGGACCCTCTTGAACTTTGGTCTTCAAGAAACATGAAGGGTTATCATGGATCTCATTAAGAGATAGGATCTCAGGATTGACCAATTTTTTTCCATGAATTAAGCCTTCATAGTGAAATGTTTGATGTGGATATTCAGATTTACTACCACTATTTCTATGATTTGGTAAATGGAGGGTAGGATCTTATGCCTTGGTAGATAAGCATATGAGGGTTTAAAGAACTCCATCATTAAGAAAATCCAATTCATATATTGGATGTTGAAATTCTAATCATGTTTGATGGGGCATCTTCTAAGATGTCTTCTTACAAGGGGTTGGGGCCACATTATGGGATACGTGGGTTTCATGGGCTAATGTTTGTTCCTGCCTTAGAGTGGACATTGTAACAGGATGATTACTTCCAATAAGAGTTGATGTATATTATCGATCATACATTCTTTATAATATGGGGGAGTTTTCCCCATTAATATTTTAGATGGGAGAAGAGGTGTGTGTCTAATCTGAGGTGTTATACTTATGAGCCACCCAATTTGTGGAGATTGAGTTATGCATACATACCTTAGATACTACTATCCCTATCATTATTATATCATGGAATGACTATGGGACGTGGTCATGGATTTGGGTCTTTCCTTTTACCATTTCCAAGATATAATTATTGACTTCAGTGACCGAAACAGGGATACATTCCAATTTTGTATCTGGAGTAGGTGTATGCACCTACTCAAGTGCTCCCTTTTCTATCAGTGGATACTAGCAGTACCTGTGCCTGGGGGTAGAGAGTTGAGTATTCCATTTACTTTTCATAGGAACCTTCCAACTGAATTCTCTATATGCTACCAAACGAGGCTGCTAGAAGGCTTGATATATGCTAATAGGTATATGTTCTTTCTTGCTGGCTTCAAAAAATCATGGCTGACAGACATCTTTGAGTACTACCATATAAGACAGCTCATAGGATTGGTGGGTGCAGGAAGGTGTATGTTTCTTCTTGCATGTTTCTACCGTATTTGGTTGACATGCTTCTTTGAATGCTTCAAGACATGTATAGTAGCTAGCAGAATGATGGCGGATGGGTTTATGTTCCTGCTCTCCATTTGCCATCAAATTGGGTTGGTGGGCTTCTCTAGAGGTTGAAAAGGTGTGAACCTACTCCCTGTTGGATGGATCTTGTCCCTGGTGGGCCGTCTCACTTGCTTGAGTTTGAAGAACCTTGGCTAGTGGGTTGAGGATAACACCCTCCTCAAGATAAAGGTTAACTACCAAAATGAGATGGTGGAATCATTTACAATAACAATCCATTTAAAAGGACAAATATGTATTCTGGAGGAGGCCCATAGAAGAAATTTTGATCAACCTACCAAAAATATTGGAGGGACTGGTTGTTGCATTCTGGTGATAATCTCTCAAATTGGTTGAATATTGTGGTCAGGACCATCTACTTTAGGACCACCACTTGTCGTTGACAAGACAATTGGTTGTTCTGGTTGATCTATAGGGCCTATCGAGTAGCTTCCATGGTTGGGATCATACCTTTTTTATGGTACTCTCAGACTCGGGATTTTGAGACCCAATTTTGAAGATGATAAGTCAGTGATGACATCCTTCCCACAGATAAAGATCATACTTGAGTAATATCTAGGCTGTTCGTTGGCTGAAACATGAAGGATTACGTTGCACCGAAGGGGTTTCTGAGAAGGAAGTGTCTGTATATTTGAATAAAAAATAATGAACTCCGACAAAGAAGAATATTTCTTGAGAGAACACATTCAATATCGATTGCCCAGTCTAACCCTCATTTCCTTTGAAAATGGGAGGAGTGTAATATATTGGTGAAACTATCATATGTGTTAAGGATTGAAATTGGGTTCAACATTTTTATTGTTTCCTATTGAAATGGGTACAATCTTTTAGGGAAACCTAATGGTCTGATTGATACTGGTCAGCACATCCCTTTTAATATTATTAAGGAGATGTCATAGTTTAAGTACATCACATTACGGTCATCCCCGTAATGGGTTTCTATTCCATAATATTTTCCAAAAAGGATTGTTCCTGGAACCAAAAACACCCAATGGTTTTTTATACATGGGGAAATGTCTTCTAATGGGTGGTGATCATTAGGTGTTGTGACCTACGATGCATAGGAACTCACATTGGTCGAGAGGATGGATGTTCTCCATCAATTGTATCCTCTCATATAATACATAGAGATTATTTGGTTGTTATTACAATTATTCTAGTATTAGAAACACAAAGTGGGACACTCTAGGGTTTATAGTCATCTAGGTAGACAAATTTCATTATGGAGTTTATCATCATCTAGGGATATGAGATTTTTTTGATGTTGGGAACATACACATAAATGGGATTCCTACATAATCTTGTGAATGGAATTAGAACCCACATAGTTATGTTCTTCTAAATTGGGAAAATCATACCTTTTATGGTAGTAGGATGATGTCCCAATAACATAGTTTATCTTTATGTGATAGGGACATCTAGGTGGAAGTTTCCTAATCAATGTTTTGTGTGAGACTTATTCCAAAAAATTCAAAGGAACATGGAAGGGGTATGAATTTACATGTTAAATTAGACCCTAATGGGGATATGGACTAGTTGAATAGGGTTGGTTTTGGAGTTATTTTTGAACCTCAGGTAGGCTTTCCACGTATCTAATTTGCATTGGAATTAGAGCCCACATAGTTTTGTATGTCTCACAGGAGAGTTTATCCCTTTGAGTGGATTAAGTTTGGACATTTCTAAAGTTGATTCCCATATAAAATAACCATAGGATATATCATAACTCATGGGGGTTTGGGGTCTTAACTTGAGGTTTACTCCTATGGAGTATTACTACAATATAGAAATTATGAAGGAGGATTATTCATAATGTGGATTCCCATAAAGATTGGTCCCCAGGTGGGCTTCCTATGTATCATGGTTAACATGAATGAGATTAATCATAGTTTATTGATGAAGGGACCCAAATATGGAGTCTCATTAAAGGATTTAATCATAGGGGATTATGGAATATTGATAGGATTAATACAAGGATTAATCTTGAAAAGGATTCTCATTGAGCTCAGACCTTAAGTATGAAACCTACATATCCCAGATAGAGAAATAATCATAGTTCTCGTAGTTTAGTCCTTCAAGTATATCGTGTGGGTTCCATGATCACCAATAACCTCTATGAATAATTGAATCATGATTTTTGGGAGAAGGAAGAGCATTTTAAATATTTTACATGCCACACACATTGCCTCCATTACTGGTGGAAGAGGCCATGGCTACGATGAAAGAGGCCTAGGCTACGACACATACCTCTCTTCACTTTACATTGGACAACAGTCCAACATAAGGAATGAGTGAAGGTGAAGGATGCAATGGTGGAGAGGAGAAAGACTGAAACCTCCCACATTAATGTATAGGGGCATAAACCATGATGGATGCCTTGAAATAGGTTCTGCAGTTGGAGGATGATCTTATTCCTTGTAAAATGGAAATGCAGGTGTGATCCTTATGCCCTTATGAGAACCAGAGGATCTAGGTTTTAGAGATGAGAAAGGTCCGACATAGCCCAAACAATAATCCTCCAGACCAGGAAATCTGCAACATTGACCCGGGGGTAATGGTATCTATGACCATAGATATAAAAATCTATAGATACCCATGGGGATCTCTACCCTCTGATAGGACAAGTGCGGGAAACCGATGATTTTAGGAATCCAAATCAAAATGGGAGACACTCTAAAATTCCTTTTCCCATGGGTTTTCAAGTAATGAAGTCTTGGTAGAGGCTAGGATTTGATCCCTCTCAAAAGAGGGTTCCAAAGGAAGTGAGGTACAACTATGAATGTTGTTTCCAACACTTCCGTTGGGGCACACACATCCGTCTGTGGAGGACGCGCTGCTGTTTCCCTGTATTCCTACATTCCAAAGTCCAGCAACATCCGTTCTTTATTCAGGGACGTGTTCTCCATGATTGAAACAGGATGATGGGATGTTAGTTCTTCATTCCGTGGATTCCTCCTCAGAACACGTTACCTAGTCCGTGTCTCCCTTATAGATTAAGTCGTGGTTCGTGAATCTCGTTCTCGGTGCCATATCTTTATGGATGCCAGTTAATTACACTACATCTTCCTGGACATTCCATGGTTTCTTGATATGATAGAAACCTTCGGTCGGAGTAGATGACAACATCAGAAAAGTCGGCGCATCTTTGGATGCGTGCACATTGTGGAACCTTTATTCTTCCTCATAAAAGGGCATCTCTCGGGTCCAGAACCTAAGGCATCCCATGTCAAATCCAGTGAATCATATTACATAGGCATGTATTTGAGGTTTTCCTCAGCTTCCCATGTTTAGCACAAGGTATGCCACAAGTTTAAAATCTAACAGAGACAGTTATTCCATATGCATGTCTTCTGAAGTTTTCCTCAGGCATCTCATGTTTATCATGAGGTAGGTTGCGAGTTTACCATCTTGCGGAGACGGTATGATGGTTATCAGTACATCCCATAGATACATATTAGAGGTGGTGTGTCCCATAGAGGGGAGATGTCACACCGTGAAAGCTGATCTGGACACCACTGATGGTGGATTAGGGAGTGTGCACCCTAGAATGGGGGAACACCAAGGTTTACCATTGGCTCGGATTGAACCTCGTGGAGGTTTCCTACGTACCCTGTGCAGACAAAAAGGATCAAAACCCATGTATTTCGAAGGGGTGATGAATTAGGTTGTAAACAGAGGCCAACAACCCAAATACATGCCAGGGATTACACGTGGATAGTGACCTAGGTACTGATAGTAGTAGTGAAGAAATGGATGACATGATCCCATCGGGATGTGGTGGCCAGTGTAAGAATAAGTATGGATGATGGAGTGTTGAATGAAGTAGAGGGGTAATGAGATGGAACTTCCATGAGGATGACGATGGTGTTGGGATTGATCCTCAAAGTGGCTTCCTACAAATCTCTGTGGAAAGGAATCAATGTTTGTGTAGTTCGGTGGTACAATGGGACACCTGAGGAGGCGTCCCGTGAGAATGGACACGTGGATGGGACCCGGAGGAAGTAAAACCTCTGGGTTGGGGAATGATCTTCCCGGAACACATGGGATTGAGGGATAGATCAGGATGAGACATGGGTTATGGGAATATACCTCATGGAGGCTTCCTACACACCATGACGTGGCAAGGATCAATGTTCATGTAGTTCGGGTGGTGGAATTTGTGTGAAATAGCTTACCACTGACTGGGGAAACAACGGTTTACCACCGATTGGGGTCCACAGTTTAATGTCATGTGGGATGGGGGTGAACCGACATGGAAGAGGACCTGGCGCCTAGATAGATGGTGGGATTTAACATCAGCGAAGCTTCCTACGTACCTTGCCTTGGAAACGATCAAAGACCACGTAGTTCAGATGGTATGGGGCTTACACTCTAGGCTGCCCAAGGTGTTAGTCAACCGATGTGAAGATGGTTGGAACCGATGGCTATGGGAGGGGGCGGTCAATGAAACGATGTGAAAAGGGACATGGGGTACCATGGATGGTGGTCTTGAACCTCAAGGAGGCTTTCTATGTACCTTGCCTTGGAAATGATCAAAGACCACCTAGTTCATGGGGGCGTCAGTGAACCGACGTCAAGGATTACCTGGGGTCCAATGGGTGGTGGGATTGAACCTCGTGGAGGCTTCCTACATACATTGAAATAACAAGTAACAATGTCAATGTAGTTTAGGTTGGGGAATATAGTTTAACGTCATGTGGGATGAAGGTGAACAGATGTGAAGGAGTCCAGACAAGTAGGTTTTGGGATTGAACCTCAGGGAGGCTTCCTACGTACCCTACCTTGGAAGGGATAAAAGTCAACGTAATTTGGGTTGGTTTGTGGGGCTTACACTCTAGTCTACCGAGGGTGTTGATGTCATGGTCGGTGCTTGTTCTAAGCCCATGTGAGTAATGCTTGGTGTGAGAAACAAGAGGCCACACAGACCTGACGATCACAACACAAAGATGCGTCCATGAAGGGTGGTGAGTGGGGATTACGCTAGGAAGCTTCCCTGGCGCCACTATGGAGAGGAAATTATGGATGAGGCTTAATAAAGGAAGATTCCAGGGTATTTCTATGGAGTAGAAATGGTGAATGGGGCTTATGCAAGGGAGATGCCCGGGTGCTGCTGTGGAGCTGCAATGGTGAATGGGGTTTATGCAAGGAAGATGCCCTGGTGCTGCTCTGGAGCGGCAATGGTGGATGTGTCTTACGAAAGGATGCTTCCTGGGTGCCTCTATGGAGCGACAATGGTGGATGGGGCTTATGCAAGGATGTTGCACGGGTGCCGCTGTGGAGCAGCAATGGTGGATGGGGTTTATGCAAGGAAGCTGCCCGGGTGCCGCAGTGGAGCTGCAATAGTGAATGGGGCTTATGCAAGGAAGATTCCTAGGTGCTGCTGTGGAGCATTAATGGTGGATGGGGCTTACTCAAGGATGCTGCCTTGGTTCCACTCTGGGGTGGCAATGGTGGATGGGGCTTACACAAGGATACTGCCTGGGTGCTGCTGTATAGCAGCAATGGTGGATGGGGCTTACGCAAGGAAGCTGCCCGAGTGCCGCTACGGAGTGGAAATGGTGGATGGGGTTTATGCACATATGCTACCCATGTGCCACTATAGAGTGGAAATGGTTCATGGGGCTTATGCAAGGAAGCTACCCGGGTGCCGCTGTGGAGCGGCAACGATTGATGGGGCTTACACAAGGAAGCTGCTCGGGTGCTGCTGTGGAGTGGAAATGGTGGATGGGGCTTACGCAAGGATTCTTCCTGGGTGCCACTGTGGAGTGACAATGTTGGATGGGTCTTAGGCAAGGATGCGGCTCGGGTGCCGCTGTGGAGCGGCAATGGTGGATAGGGCTTATGCAAGGAAGCTGCCCGGGTGCCGCTGTGGAGTGAAAATGGTGCATGAGGATTACGCAATGAAGCTGCCCGAGTGTCATTGTGGAGCGACAGTGGTGGGTGAGGATTACGCAAGGAAGGTTCCTGAGTGCTGCTATAGAGGGGAAATGGTGGATGAGTCTTACGCAAGGATGATGCCTGAGTGCTGCTATGGAGCTGCAATGGTGGATGGGGCTTACGCGAGGAAGATGGCCGGGTGCTGGACTGGAGAGATAATGGTGGATGGGGCTTATGCAAGGACGCTGCCCGTAATTCCTTCCTCATGTCTGTCCATAAGGGAATCCCAACCCACTCGTGGGTTGCGGCCTTCACCTATGAGCTAGTGTATAAGAGGGATAATGCCAAGGGTGTAGGAATCAGTCCGAACAAAGGGAGATGTAAAGTGTTAATCACATCCCCAACATTAATAATGTAATGAGGGTGGTGTGGCGATGGAAGATAACTGAAGACCATGTTCGAAAAACAGCATCCATATCATGTTAGCCTAAAATGGGGAAAAACAAATGAGGGTCGACTGCTGACCTTGTTCGAAACACAGGACCTGACTCGAAGTGTTGTCCAAAGTCTTTTGGGGTGTTGGACCAGGATGGTAGGTGAGCCGATGTGGCATGGGAACAGGAAATTAGCGGGACCCTTCAGACATGGAAGTGGATGAAGATCCGAATGAAGGACATGCATTGTGCGAGGTGAAGTGATGGGATGTTTGAATAGATTCCAACGCTCTTGAAATTATGCCACTGTAATCATGTCATTAGGAATCTTATGCTTGGATCATATGGCATCTTTTGTTTAGAGAATAAGGAATCATATGTTTGGAACATAGGGTGTACTATAGTTTAAAGTCATGTAGACTGGTCTACTGGCATCTTATGCTTGGAGAATAAGGCATCTCTTGTTTGGAGTAAGAGGCATCCTATGTTTGACACATAGAGAGCACTACCGTTTATTGTCATGTAGATTGGACAATTGGCATCTTATGCTTGGAGCATAAGGCATCTCTCGTATAGGGAAAGAGGCATCCAATGTTTGGAACATAGGGTGAACTATAATTTATAGACATGTAGAGAGGACTATTAGCATCTTATGGTTGGAGCATAAGGCATCTCTCGTATAGGGCAAGAGGCTTCCTATGTTTGGAACATAGGGTGAACTATAGTTTATAGTCATGTAGAGTGGACTATTGGCATCTTATGCTTAGAGCATAAGGCATCTCTTGTACAGGGAAAGTGGAATCCTTTGTTTGGAAGATATGGTGAACAACAATTTATAGTCATGTAGATAGGACTATTGGAATCTTATACTTTGAGCATAAGGAATCTCTTGTATAGGGAAAGAGGCATCCTATGTTTGGAACATAAGGTGAGATACAGTTTATAGTCACGTAGATAAGACTATTGGAATCTTATTCTTGGAGCATAAGGCATCTATTGTATAGGGAAAGAGGAACACTATGTTTGGAACATAGGGTGAACTACAATTTATAGTCATGTATATAGGATTATTGGAATCTTATGCTTAGAGCATAAGGCATCTCTCATATAGGGAAAGAGGCATCCAATGTTTGGAACATAGGGTGAACTATAGTTTATAGTCACGTAGATAGGACTATTAGGCATAAGGAACCTAGCAATGGATGGTGTTGGGACTTATGCAAGGGCGGACCTTTCTGATTCATACTGGCATAGGAGCCAAGTGATAGGGTTTGGATTAGTAACTTGGGGAATGGTTCGACTCAATGTACTCAGGGAATTGATGATGAGAATATCAACTCATGACATGTTAAATTGACTGAGAGGAATATGTATACTCATGGTGTTTCATTATTTGTGGAGGATTATCTCAAATCATGGCATCCCGTAGGTGGAAGGCGCCAGCACGTAAGGGCACAATGGAAAATGCCGACGTCCCGTCCCGAAAAGTTCACGATGCGACTCCCTATTTCTCATGGGGGTCAGTGATAGTAGTCAAGGGACTGGCCCAAAGAGTGGGGGTGCAGGGGAACAACCCCCACAGTATAGACCGGTGGGTGCGAAGGTAAGAGTATCGCAAACTATAGGCTTTCTCCATGTAGCTTCATAGTGCATGGCCCCGCGGAGGATGGACTGACGGAGAAAAAGTTGTCTCACCGAGAAAAGGGCTCTCGCGGAGAAAAGGGCTCTCACGTAGTGCTCATCTAGCATGGACTCATAGAGTATCATCGAGAAGGAAGCTAATCACGGATAATGGACTCACTAAGCAACATCGTGAAGGACGCTGGTCACAGAGCATAGGCTCACTAAGCCGCTTTGCAAAGGAAAGCGAAGCTCCGCGAACCAGGAGATCGGCCACCCAAGGGGCAGAGTGGCCTCTTTTTTTTGAAGGGGTTGGGCTGGGTATTTATAGCAAAGGGGCACCATGAAGTAGAGCTCACTCGGTGTGAAGACAGAGATTGCTCCACAACGGGTTTGCGAACGTCAAAGATATTTGTGAAGCATCCCGAATCTTTTCTCCATGGAAAGTCGCAAATGTCCAAGAGTTCGCAGAGCCATCCTGCCTCCTTGCTTCTTGGAAGGGCTCTGCAATCATGGAGGGAACTTCGTGAATGGGCTTCACAAACCTGTTTTTCCACCCAACATTAAATGCCCATAACTCCTAATCCGTAACTTATTTCGGGCTCTATAAACTATCAAATCAAAGATTACGAAATGGGATACGCTCTTGTATCATTTATGTGAGCATTTTAAAAAATTTCGGATGAATTTTCTGAGGTATACAAATGAATTTTAAGAAGACCTAATAGATGGATCGAGCATGCTAAAACAAAGGGAGAACCAAAGATGATCACACACAGGGGGTGGGGGATAGTCACCTAGGTAGGCCTAAGTGAATAGATATAACCTTGTGTGACGGATCTCTTGGAAAAATACACATGGATGAGACCTTTTTCAAGTCTTCAAGGGTCAGCATAGCTATTCTAGGATGTAAGTCACACATGTCCCTAGTTAAAGAAGGTACATCTCTATAGTCTTCATTTATTATCGGTTTAGATAATGCCTCATGTAGGCGTGGTTTAATTTAAACCCTAGGAGGACTTAATTTTTACTATTCCCCTCTAATTGACTCTTTTTAGGGGTTAGAAAACTAACTAGAATGTTTTTGAGGACCCAAATGACGCATTAGTGTGATCAGAACATCAATTAGACATCAGGAAAATTCATCCTTCTAAATGAATACCCTAGGGGCTTATTTATAAGAAAATATGGGACCCATGGAGATGGTGTATTTTTGTGATAGTGTATCATGTAGGTCGGTCATGCAGATTTTTTACAGGTACTTGAATGCCGATAGTGTTGGGGGTACTTGGGAGAATCACTTCGGTGAAACCATTGTTCTTTACCGTGGGGGTTGTTCCCCCACACCCCTACTTAGGATCAGTTTAGTGATGTGGTGTCAGCCCTATGGGATGGTCCCTTCACTGTCGTCACTAACTCCCATGAAAAATATAGAGTTTCACCAAAACATTTAGAGTATGATAGTGGTTGATTTGGGCCACAACACATGGAAATCCATTATACACACTATTCTATCATAAAGTTGTATTTCTACTCAAACTCAACATTTAGTGGTTACACGAGGTTTACATATTCAAATTTATGGAAAAGTGCATGAAACTCATTTCATGGTGTCAATAATCATAATATAAAAAATGAGATAAATATTAATAAAATATTATGAATTAATTAACAATCCTATTATTACCAATTACTATCTATCTTACTTCATCAAAATCAATCCACCCTTTATTATCTCATCATAATGTGTATGTTAAACTTAATAATTTCACATACCTCAATCATATGATCTCCAATAGTTATCTTAACAAATATAAAAATAACATAAAATCATTTTAATAGGTTATTAATTCCATTTATTATATGTTTCCATTTCATTAAACTAAAACCATTGAATAACAGTACTAAGATGTTTCACCCAATCCTAATAAATTTTGGAATATAACTAATTATCATCGATAAACATCAGTCACCAATTAGAATATCTAAGAGTGTCATGATTTTTAAAATATAAATATCACTACATTCAGTATGATTAATAAACTCACACTTTTCATACTAATAGTCATTTAGTAAGATTCTTAACCATTTAATTATGCTCTCTTATTTGGTTATAAGACATATCAGTTTCTAGGTATATAAAATTCTCAGATTAATTTCCATGATCCCATTTTAAATAAATTATTAAACAAAAATGGTAATCATAATATCAACAATATGTATATGAAAACATCAAAATGAATATTTATTCCCTTTTGAAACATTTTTTTAACATTTGATAATTATAGATCACCCTATGACTCTCTTTGTTCAATCCTTGGTTTTCCAAAGTCATTTTTCGGTTGTGTTATTTAATTTTTTTGTTAAAATCGTAATTAAATACCCCATTATGGTCATAAAGAGAATGAGATCAACCCAAGAATTCCCCCTAAGTTTTTTATCTATGTTTTTATCATTAGAAACACTCATTATACATCATATTGATGGTCGAGTCAATGATCAAAAAACCATTTTCAGTGTGATTTCCCCTATGTGCATTTGTTCTGAAAATGCCTCAAATTTACAATATCTAGATTGGGATGTATGTTCCATAAAAACCAAATAATCTATAACATAAAAAACATAAGGATGTTATCTAATATTTATTCTTATTTCTTAATTTCTTTCGTTATAATCCATAAATAAAATGTATATTATTTTCTTAGCATTAAATCATTTATATTCGAAATGGTTATCTATACATTTGAAATTATAATTAACCATTGGTTTTCAGTCCTTAAATTATCCTCAACAAACATATTAATAAACAAATTTGTCAATACCTTTCCCTTGATACTAATTATGATGCCCCATACCTGAACTCCTTGATCTAGTTCTCATAGAAACATAATTTATATACTTTATTTGATACAAGTTATAAAATACTTGATATAACAATCCCTAATTATAAAATCAATAAAAATTATTGAATATATTACATCTGAAGTATGTTATTTAGGTTTAAAAAATTAGAGAATTCGTTCAAAATAATAACATTAAAATCCCATGTTCCATATATCAAATTTGAATTTTTTTCATTATATACAAAACTACGTAATCCATAACGTGTCTTCAAGATATACCAATAATTTTTTCAGATGTGATTTCATTATAAACACATCTCCTATATTTCTTTTTTTATTAACCATGTGAAATTGAATCATATAGAGGGTTTTGGTAAAACACTATATAAGGAAAGCATATAACTGAAGCAATCATGGAATAAATATAACATAAATATTCTGGATAGAATTTATAAATAACCTGAATCCATAATCAAATTAAAATTTAGAGCATCATATACCCATGAAAATATTTGAAGACATGTATATAAATAATAAAAATATCTTACTAATTGAATTAATAATGTCTAATATGAATAAACTGCTATCATCGAATTATTCCAAGACACATCACTTTTCATTGAGACCACAATTAAGAAATGTTTCTAAATTTGGCAGGTATACACCAAATTCCCAATCTTTTTTTATCTCAAAAGAAATATCAATGAATTGAATAGATATATAATTATATGCACATCCCTTAACCTTATTAAGTTCAATGAAACCACTATAAGAGTAATCAAGACCATTCATACCATTACCTGAGGAACCTCATACACAATAAAACATCACTATCTATATAATGAGAAATCAAAACAAATATAATATATAATCATCTGGTGTTAGCAGTCAATAATCATCCAGAATTAAAATAAATTCACCATTTAAATTAAATATAAAACAAGATCATAACCCATCCATATATAGAAGTTGTATGGTCACATATTACATATCCAACATTCCAATAATCATCTATATTGGAGTAACAATATATGGAAAACAAATACCTTTCCCCATATCTATAAAATGGATAACGTGATCATAACCCATATGAAGGATGAATGTGGATGGTAATATAATACATAGTAAATATTTCCAATAATCACCCATATTGGAATAATAACACATTGAATTTCAATGCTATTTCCATTGTTAATAAAATAATATTATTTATAGTTGAACATCTTCCATTATGAATTATGTAAAATGTGATGTTCATTATGTATTGAGTAATATGTATAAGACAAAGTCAATAATTGAAAAACATGATCATAATCTATCCATGGTAATGGGTTGGATGGTTTCAAATGAATTTTTCTCCTTTATAACGAATGAAAACTAATTTAATATTGACATAGATGAAAAACAAACATGCAAAAGAATACATGAACAATACCCACCAAGAAAGGATAATGAATTAGATTATTCAGAATATTTATTTCATTAGACCAATATATATATATATATACATAATATAGTATAAATTATGAAACATAAACCATATTAACATTAATCTTTTTTAAAAGGAAAATAAAAATGGAAGAGAAAACATAAAAAAGTTTTTAGATTTTTTTACATGGATGTAAATGAGGAAGTTACAGCTCACATTAAAAAGTTGTTTTCAAAAGGTGAAGTTAAAAATCATTTTAAAAATTTTACTTTTAAAATGATCTCTAATAATGTATCCTAAAAAAAGAATTATTGGGGATATAGATCCCAAATATTTTATTATGAATGGCGAATTTTGATACTTGAAATGACCTTTTTTTAAAAACCACATAGTAAAAATAGTGATAAAGAATTTTATTTATTTAAAATTCATTTTCCCAAACAATATCAAAAGATAGAATATAATAAAATATTATGGTGGGGTAACCAAAACATGTAAGAACAATGTTCAAGATAAAACATTATAAATCAATGAAGGGTATTTGAGTTACAAAAAATCCTTACCACCAGGGAAAAACCATATAAATAGACACAATAAATAAGGGAACCTGACTTGGCTTGTAAATCCCATTAAATTAAAATATAATGATAAATACACATAAATGGTATGTGGATTAACCAGTCAAATAAAACAAGGAGGAAAAAATATATTATGCATTAAAGAATCATAATTGAGTCCAAAAAAATTATTACTTATTGAGTAACACTTTAATAAAAAAACATAAAAAAGATAGGTATTGTAATATAATATTTAATACCATGATTAAAAAATAATTCATGATATGGTATCTTATATATAAAGTATATACACCAAAAAATGAAATTAGGTGTATAATACAAAAATTGTATCGTAATGAGGGATTTGAGATGAAAACCATTAACTCTTACCCTAAATTCCATGAACGTACAATAACCTCCTATATAATAAACATATATATATTAATCAATTCACTAATAACCTTAATACATTCTATTTTAACTCCTATTAATCATAAATTTTCATTCTCTACATGAATTCATCTGATTTTCCTTAACCAGTGTTTATAGTTTTGATCATTTGTACTAGTTTCATAATAGATATATTCATATTATTTTTTTCATAAAAGGATAATAATTAATAGTAAATTAATGATTTTTATAGGTTGTTTTTAAATAATCTGATATTTTCCAAAATCATTCCATGGGTGCTTAAATATTTTTCCTTTAATAAGAAATCGATATCACAACTGTTTCAGTGATTCTTAATTATCAAAGGGTGTTTAAGTAATTTTTAAATTAAATATTGATATAACATCTAAATAATAATAATAAAATAATTATTTACATATTTATTTCATATTACACTGGAAAAAAAGTATTTCATAGTTATCAATATCATATTTATGTTGTATTGTTCATGTTGTTAATTAAGTCGACGTAAACCTGAACCTGCTATGATTAAAGGATAATTATGAGAAGTTTTAATTTTAAAATAATAAAAATATAAAAACAATGATATATTTATTGTTTATTACTATTATATATATTAATTTTTATTATGTATAATTATAGTTTCTATATATGGAAATAATACACAATTTGAATAAAACAGTATCCTCTTAGTAATATAATTTTAAATGATTTAATTAATGATGATAATTCGTAGATCACATCATTAATAGGTTCTAAAATATTTCATATAAGAACCTGAATTATATAATAAAAATCATATTTATCCATTAATACAATCCTTATATAAAAATCTGTATGTCAGTAAAGGAAAACGACATATGTTACATCATTGAAGCGGTAACTCACACAATGCCAGAACGATTTTTTTTCGTTATAGATGGGGTATATGAATAAAAAATTATAATACCATTAACATAGTAACATTAAAATATTAAAATGATAATAAAATCATTAAATTAGTGTGTTTATAATAAATTTTAAAAAAGATAATTAATTGGAAAATCTAATTAGTTGATAGTACTCACGTGGTGGACTTGTATTTTTCTTAGAAGTCACCTACGAAATTAAGGCCATTTTTTAACCAATGGTGTCCAAAAGATTCCGAAAGTGGGAGAGAATTATAGTATAATAAAAATTGAAGAGTTTCAAGGATAAATTGGAATTATAGGTGTGCGTTGAAGTGGTGAAGATATTTCCCTTTTATAAGTGAAAGAAAATGTAGTTTTGTAAGCAACCCTTACATTTTCAAAAATATAAGTTTACTATTCGATAGTTGAAGGCCAAAAAATTTAATGAATAAGTGTGTAAAATTAATTTTTGTCAAATATAAAGTCAAAAAATATTTTCTTGAGACAAAATTTTGTGTATTAAGGATTTTTTATCTTTTATCCCTTTTCACAAACTTACTTTTACCTTAATAATTTATTTATAACCTTAGTAATGAATTTAAATGCAAAAGATTAAGATTGAAAATTTTCCTAATTTGATACTTCTAATTATAAAGTTTAGAAAAATATTTTCAAATAATGTTTATAAATTTGTAGGGAGATAATTTTAAAATAAATACCCTTAATCATGTAAAAACAGTTTTTAGAAAAATAATGTTTTTAAACATAAAATTTATAATAAAATATAATTATGTTGGATACTGATTTCTATGATATAAATTGAATTATTATTAAAAAATAAATATTATATTATTCTTCCAAGGCAAGATAAAATTGAATCTTCTATGAAAAATATTGTATTCAAAGATAATACTAACAGTAATTTTTATATTAAAGTAACATTTTGGTTATATATAAAAAAGTTTTTAATAGGTTTTATAAGTTCCAAGAATATTTTATAATGAATAATGTTGTTACTAAAATAAATATTTCATTTATTAAAAGATTTAATAAATTTATAATACATTCTTATATAATTGTAAAGTTATAAAAACTAACAGTTTTCTTTATAGTGTATTTTCAAATAAAAAACCGATATTTTTAGAAAAAGATAAAAAAATTATAACAATCCAATATTAAAACTACAAATTAAAAAAATGTTGTTTTAAGTTTTAATTTAAAATTATAAAATATTAAAAATCACTTTTTTAATTAAATTATAAAAACCATTTTAATTAGAAAATGTTATTTTCAAATATCAAATATTATTATTCTTATTTCATATCATTTTACAACTGAATTAAATTTAACAAATAATTAATATTTATAATAATTTATAATTAATACTATTTTTTTGGTATTACAAATGTTTATCAAGAAAAAAACATTTTTTAGGAAAATGATTTTCCGAACAATAAATGATCTTATTATAAATTTTAAGAAATATAATTGAATTTCATTCATATTTAAATCATTCTTTCTTTTATTTACATATATATTTGATAAAGTGGGTAATAATATTTATTCCTATTAATTCAAAAAATTCTTTTTAATGGTCATACATAAATATTTATATTTTATATAAATGTTTCTTGATTTTTTTATGTTTGATGTTGCATATATACCACGCTATCATACAAATTGACTTATTTAATTGTAATAATATATTAAAATATTGGTGTTTTTCATTAAGAAAGCATATGCAACTCACTTATATGTTTTGTATCACATGAGATATGGATTTTTATGGGATTCTAAAGGAAATTACATAAGAGATTATGTATTAACTCATGCATTACAATGAATGAGGTAATACCTTAGTCAATTCATGAATAATATGCATTAATCTCTCTTCACATTACGTCTTATGGAATAATATTTTAATGATATCTCACTTCGAATAATTCGCTAAATGTTAAAATTTAATTATTCATCCATTGATGATCATTAGAAGAAACATATCATTTGTACTGCAATATCACTTTACATTGATCTAAAAAATTCTCAAGGAATTCATTGAATTAAAATCATATTACATTTGCCTAAATAAATTAGTATGCGTCTTCTAAAAGACATATTAAATTTCTGGGAAACCTCAAGGCAATATCCAGTAAAATACATCACATATATTATTGGATTTATGGAATATTCCTTTTTTATTCTCATTTCTACACATTTTTTGTCATGCCAATTTCTTACATTGTTGATAAAATGGGAATGATAATTATTAAATTATTCCCCACCCTGAAAGATTTTCATAGGAAATAAATTATTAAATTACCCAAATAAAAGAATCCAAAAGATTAATCAATTAATGAGCTTCAATATCAAATCTACCTACACCATTTTTACATAATTTAATCAACTCATTGATTAATGGTTATAAGTAAACATCAAACCTATAACTGGGAAAAATAATCAAATTAAAAAGAGTATAAAATATCATAAAAGGTTTTTCATTGTATATCCATATAGAAATAATGTATGGAACCAACTCTATTAGCCACATAATATAAGTTTTTATAACTATTGACCTCTATAAATTAAAACATAAAATTCCTAACTGGGATGAAAATTGTGAATATATTAATCAATCCATGGTTCCTTTTATCAGTTACCTTCCACACTGGGGTGACTTTTGAGTGAGTTATATTTTTCTATTTCCTTGTTTTTCTCTACTTTCCATTACATCTTCTTTTAAAATTTAGATGAAATTCAACGTTTAATAAATCTTTTTTTAGTGAAAAATATCATATTTTTTATGATAATATAAATTTCACATTTTGGAACTATACATTATTGATGATAATAAGTTCATTTTCACCTATATAACTTCCCCCTTGAGGACATACAAACAATGAAGCTTTCATGATTAGAAATATCCTCTGTAGACAATTTAAAATTATTTGAACATGAATCTAATGTCTCATATGTAATATCAATATTTTTAGTTAACTTTAAGGTATAATGATCTTGATAGATATTATTTAAATGTGTTTTTAAGACCTTATGAAATAGATATTGTTATATTTTAAAATACATATTGATCCATTGATTAATAGTCTTTAAGTGTTGCAATTTTTCTATAAATGAAGACTGACTTAAATTTATACATCATGGGTATAGTTTAGTAAAAGCATCATCCAAAATATAAATATTATTTAATATTTACCCATAAACATCTAAATCGGTTTTACTTATAGATATTCCATCAATAACCATTTCAATTTTATCATATATGAAATATTTCCCAATATCTTTTAATTTAGGGTTATGAGGTATTTTACAATATTATATAACTCCATGTCAGCTGAAGTTATTTATTGACAACATGAATCATAGTAATATTCATATCAAGTCCATACCTTTTAAATTTTTAAATACAATTAATAATCAAGAATCATTTCAAAATTTATATTTTAATTATTTTCTAGTATCACTTTTACAAAGGAAAAACAATGTAATAATTATATTTCCATTCATGAAATAGAGTTACTACTGAATACTCATTAAGTATTCCTTAATTTTTTTTCAAAGAATAATATAAATAGTTTATGTGTTGATAAGACAACCATTTTTTCAATGATATTTGATGTGAACCTATTGGATAATGGGTTGAAAATGGATGTTTCTTGTGGGTGTTTGTGAAGAGTATGAGGAACAAAGGTTGTGTCTCATTTATTCCACGAGCTATCAATATTGGTGAGTGTGCCCTGATTATAGGGGACGATAGAGAAATTGACAAAGTTCATGGGGATCATGCTATATTTCAACTCTTCTTGGGTTAGTGTAAAATCTTTTGAATAATCCAGTAGTGGTGCATGAAGTGGTTGGATTGTTCCCATATGATAAGCATTGTTAATGACCTTTAAAATATGGGAGTGATGATATACCACTACAGGAAACCCTCGAAATGATTAATCATAAACATGATTTCAGTGTTCCATGGTCTCATTTTATCCTAAATGGATGGGTGAGCATTGAGTTTGATGATTTGTAATGACCCATATAAAGATAAATTGTATTCATTCTATGGTATTTCATTGATATTAGATGGATCCAATAGTTGTGGTGTAAAAAAGAGATTATTTTTTTATGTGTTTCTATAATAATAATAATTAGGGATCAACCTTTTAAGATAATGGAAATTAATGAGAAAGATGATCTTGTTTATCTTAATGTTATTTTATGAGCTTCCCTGTTAAACAAATAAAGTTACTTCCTCTTTGTGGATGAAAATGTTTAATATAATAGTGGAAATAGAGACCTACGTTTTTTCTAGATCAGGGCATAACTCAATTCTGTTGGTTTTTTGCCTTAGGACCTCCCTATATGTAAACTGATAAATTTACTTCAGTATAAAACCTCATAAAATTTTTTCTGATGGACTAGTTGATCACAAAGTGTAGTATTTACCCTTTGGCTAGGTCGTGGTGGTTTTTTATCTCATTTCATAACAATATATTATTGTGGTTGTTAATTAAATAAAAATTTATCCCATGATCACTAATGGTGATATCATAGTGACCTTGGATTTTTTATTTTGAATCTTTAAAATATTTTTAAATAATATTTAAATGATTTCTATCAAAGAGTTTATTTGATATTAAGTGTCATTGGAATTGAAAAACAGTATATAAAAAATAATATATATATTTAGTTCTCAATAAAATGTTTATAGGAAAATTTGATATCCATTTAAATAAATAATCATATTGGTAAAAGTTAGAAAAAATTTTAAAACAAGGGTTTTACCCTATGAGTAGTGTAACCCTTATTCACACTAGGGTCCTCCAGAGTGGACCGTTGTATATGGAATTAGTTAATTAGATTAATTTTGTATATCTAATTAGTTGATTAATCCCCAAACACTCTAGAAACAATATTTAGTTACCTTAAACACATACCTACATCATTAGTCACCATAAAACACTTGATATAGGGAGATATATTGATAGTTGGAGATCCATCGATGAAGGGAATGAATTGAACTTAGATTGGGGATGAGTTTATGATATCATTGACAATTATTTTGAGTTATTATACAAAGAATGATCATAAAATCAATAATGAATTAAATAAATGATCAATATGTTACAAGGTAGGTCTTTTTTATTTGTCTTTCTCAATTAGTGGTTTGTATTTTTAACAGCCACCATTAGTTTTCTATCTTTGGTTATCCAAAGTTTTTCTTGCCTTTTTTCTCCACAGATTCATTATTTTCATTTTCTATGTTCATTGGTTTAAGGTATCTAGGTTTGGTATGATGATAAACTAATATCTATAACTGAGAGTAATTGATTTGGTGTTGATAGGGAAGGTCATGGTGTGTGGGGGGATCATTAAGAAAACAAAAATCACTAAAGGTGTTTTGGAGTGGTTTCCTTAGAGAAGTGGAAATCATGGTATTGGGTTTTCTTGTGAGGTGATTATAAACCCAATTTCTAGTTACGTATTTCTATAAATCATCCACTGTAGGCACATTATTTATGGTTGATGATTTTTGGTAGTGTTTTTTATCCTATTGGGGGTAAGAAATAGAAACATGGGACAATTTTGGGAATTATTTTTATTTTAGTATAGAAGTTAGAATCGAAATGTATGTGATATAGTGCCACACATTGTGTACCCTATATGAAGTATTGTATAGGGTTACAAAAGAATATAATAATGAATAAATGTGTGACCTTGATATAGATTTCATGTTCCCATAATATGATCGACATAAAATGCTCATAGAGTATATGTCTAGGTGTTCATTTTTCCACACACGATGTGTGGGTTTGGACTACACACCATGTACCCTCAGCCTATCATAAATGATCCAATCCAACAGTACACACTGAGTGATCTGGATGAGTTTATACACCACGTACCCTTATTGGTATGTTGTGTTCTGTTTTTAAGAGTAAATGAGAGTTTCTATTTACGAATGGAAATTATCTTGGGAACTCTTTTAGTCCCTCATTCGATGTAACATATTACACTCATCGATTATTTAGAACCCTTACACACCATATAGTAAAGCAAGATATGACTAGATTATTGATGAGGGGACACACACTCTGCACCCCTATAATACATGTTGTGTAATCTTCCATATTAAGTCGATTTATCACGTCCCCTGTCTCAATATATAGATTAGCATGCACATGTATTCTACCATAAGTGTTTTCCTTGTTGGACAATATGACGTACATATATTTATAATTACAAGTGATACATCATAAAATTCATAAATTTTAGTCTTATTAGCTTCATAGGGCCAATAATGGGTAGTGGGATTGGTTATTGAAGCATTCTCATGGTTTGAAGTCCCCTAACAATGTGTTCATGTGTGGGCACAAGTCTTTGACATCATTGATAGGGTTTGGTACGACACCATATGTGGGGAATGTGTCCTCTATTTATGGAGTAAATACTCTCCCATCCACAAGCTTAGATAGTGCATGGGTACTCCATTAGGGTTGGTTACTCCCACAACTGATTCTTATCCTTTGAAAAATAATGGGTCTCCTATATAATTAGAATATTTCTGTACTCACTTGTATACATGTGGTTTGGGAGATTTAATCCTAGAGTTAGATACTCTTTCATTTTTTGGGAATCACTTGATGTGGTGTGATTCCTACCATTTTGTATTTGAGTGTTGATGTGGGGTTTCAAATAATTGGGTTGGTATGATAATTGGGGTTAGTACTCCATTAATTAACATCTATACTTGGTCAGGGTGTTGGTACCTATATATATTTCTAGGATGGTGGAATAATAATATTGGATATTAAGTTGTGATAATCCCTTTATTTATGCACATACCTATGTGAGGATTGGGTTCCCCTTAATTAATTCCAGTGGATGTGTGAAAAAAAGGATGATAAGATTTGATACTTCAAGACTTTTAACCTCTCTAGAACCCCTTGGTATCCTTATAGATATGATATAAATATGGAATGTTAAATTTAATATTTATGGGATTTTTTGGTTCTCCAATTATCCATGGTTTCTCAGGAGATACATCATTTAAGGAATAGATTTGAGATGATTGAATCTTCTTTGTACCCTATAGAGTTATGGAGGAAGAGGATATCTTGAAAATTCATTGTCACGTTCCGGAATACTTTCTTCATTCAATGATCAAGATAGATTTTTTAGGTGGGAACTTTATTTTTCTCATGTCCATATCAATGGATATATCAAATAAACTATATTAATACTCTGAAAAATCTAATATATATGATCATGATGATTTAATTTATAATTAATTTAAATATAGAATTTTTTAATCCAAAATAATCTTCTTGATTGAATCTCTATCACTTCACTTTTTGCATTATCATTGAAATAGAGAATACATTCAAGGATTCCTTTATATGTGTGCAAATACGATCCATGAAAATATGAATGATGTCACTGATATTCTTAGTGTTAGTGTGTGAGAATTAGTTGTTTTTCATAATTCTCCATCAGTCACAATAATGTTCTATTATTCTATATCTTTGATCTTGAGAGAGGAAGGGGTATTTTTTCAATGGATTATGAAAATTATAGAGAATATCTTCACTATGTCAAGAAATCTCACATTAAAAAATCACATATTTAGGAATATATACAAGGGGTTAAATGATGCCATTTTCTCAATGAAGCATATCTTTTAATTTATTCCAATATATTTCTCATGTAAAATATAATAATAATAATATTATTATTATTATATGAAAATTTTATATTCTAATAGAATTTCTTGAATAAATTAATTTATATTTATTTAAAAAAATTTAATTAAATATATCAATTTCACAAGACCATGAAACATGATCTATATTCTGAAAATAAATTTTATCAGAACATAAATAAATAACATATTCATTCATTTAAGTAAATAAATATTTTATTCACTAAACATGTGAATATATATTTATTTTTAATAATAATGAAACTCAATAAAATATTTATTTTACACTATTAACTAATCTAATTAATAAATAATTTTTATATTAATTTATTTTTGATTGTAAAAAAGTGATTAAATTAAAATAACATATTCTAAATTCAAATATCTCATTATTGAATTTATGTGATCAACTATTACATGAAGATATAATATTATGTAAAATGGGGAATAAATTCATTCATAAAATTAAATTCAACCAAATTTAATGATATTATGAATACACTTAGTTTGCGAACCTATATGCCTATTTCTCAATGAAAAAAGGTGGAGAATACCTAATTTAATCATCAACATCTAGTAACACATCAAATAACTCAAAGAGAATGAATTTAGTAACAAAAATATAAAAACCATTCAACGAATATTTTATGTAATATAATCCCTTTATCAACAAATATCTCAGAAACCATGATGCATAGTTGTGTCATAAAACTATATGATTAGATTTCATTTATTTTAATTTATAAATTAAGATCATTTATAAAATAAAAAGAATACATATTTCATCAGATAGATCTATTTTTTTCATTGGGCTGAATATATCTTATTGTTATGTATAATGCCCCAGTTATTTCACTTGTTGTAAATCTTGATAAGTTAGGTGGTTAAAGTGAGTTCTTGTTTAGTTTTTGGGTTCAATGGAAGGTCATATTTAAAATTGGGATTCATGTTAGAATTATGAGGTTTGCGGATGAAATTAGGGGTATTGATAAATAATTTTTGTGGTTTAATCAATGTTTTAGGGGTTTGGGATTCTAATAAGAGGCTTCACTTGCAGTTTAAAACTACTATTGTCCTTGAGTACTGGTGTGGGATCATTGGGAACTCAATGTGATTTCTAGTAAACAGGGACACCTAGGGGTAAAACGATGTATTCAGAGGAACCATTCTAGATAACATGTATCCTAATGTTTTTTTAATTTAATGGAGGAATTTTAATCATTTCAATCTGTCCTATTTAACCTCATTTAAGGATCCTTCAATATCATTCTTCTCTATCGACCCATAGGGATATACTTGGTTACTTCCTTTCCTCCTATCATCACCTATTCATACCCATGCATAAATGTGGAATGAGGATTATTTTCCTATGAAAATCAAAGTTTAAAATATTCTCTTATCATATTCTTCACTACGCCAATATTTCCATATACATTTCTCTTTCTATGGTGAGGTATTCAGCAATGAATTCCATTAAATCATGGTTGAATTCATATGAAACCGTAGGGATTCATCTTCCTTTTTCTAAAAAATCTCTTTTTGGCATTGATGGTGTTAGATTAAATCTTGGTATCAGTTACCTTACTTTTCAATAGAGTTATTTTTGATTTAACAATATAAATATACTTTTTATATCTAATGGGTCTGAATATTTTTCTAATGGATTATTGATTTTATTTTGTAGTCATTGCAAAATTAATGGTGGTAAATGGAGATTTTAATACTCACCCAATGATATGTTAGTGGGTTATAAACCCTTTGAATAGTTTCTAGGCTTTGTCCAGAACATGCCTACCAATAATTTTTTAAATTTGATAAAAAAATCATAAATTTTTATTTATGATAATGATTTGATGTTTTATAGAGATATTTTATTATATCTAGTGAATTAATTTTACAGTGTTTTCATAAAAAATATATAATGGTATTAGATTCTTATTTAGTTATTGAAAAATCATTTTTTTGTTTTTATGTAAATTAATGGTTAAATAGATTCTTTATTGTCAAATCACAACATATATAATTTAATTGTATAATTGAATTATTTATACTATTTCCTAAGAATATTTTAATATTTAATTATAGAAATAATAGGAATATAGAAACCCTCCTTAACTTCCTTATAAATTTTCATGGTTTCTCTCTGAGGATTTCGAGCTAATAAATTATATACCGCATTTTCCTTTATATTCCATTTAATGTTTGTTTTATAAATAGAATACACACATGAAATTTAAAATTGGTTAGTTAAACAATTTTTTTTCTCAGTCATTATCCTTTGTGCATTTACCTTGTATTAATAGGATGATAAATTCCTTTCAGCATATTTTAATGTGTTACAAGTCAATATTCTAAAATTATCCTCAGTTTAATTTTTCATCAATTATGAGGCGATGGATGTGTTATATTTGATGAATGAAATATTATGAATCATATAATTTTTTAGTTTTAAAAAAAAATTAGATTAAAAAATATCAATGAATTCGAAAAATAAATAAATGTATCTTATCATGTAAAGTACTAAATTTTTATTGTTTTATTAGAATTCATTAAATTGAATGCGAGAAATAAGAAACCACCCCATTTTAATATTATACATACCTTCTTGTTTAAAATTAAATAAGGATTTTAAATGAACAATTAAATATAATTTATTTACATTAAAAAGGTATAAGTTTAAAATTTTGTTTAGATATAATGTTATTTAAATAAATTTTTTTTCCCTAAATCATGTTTTAGGGCTATAATACCTATTTTAGAGAGAACTCCATTTATTAAATCAATTTTATTATTCAACTTTTGTATGAAACATTATGATTTATTTTGGATACTATTAGTTTGTAGTTGTTATGAACAATACCTTCAATACTATACATAATATCTTACATGATTATTTATAATGTACCCTTGAGACTCAATAACTAAAATTAATTCATTATTTGGTGGGAGTGAATAAATCATTGAATTCCATATATACCATATTTTATGTTAGATATGTTGGAAAAAAATCCCTCAAAGTATCATTGAATCATTTTGGAGATCATTGTGTTTGTTAACAAATGCAGGGATCCATGTTGTGTTTGTTGACAAAGCGAGTCTCAATGACTCAAACTGTTGACAAAGGGAGTCTTCTTGGAGAATGGAGAAAAGTATTTTTGGAAAAGGGTGTTGTGATCTTGTGTTAAGGAGGTTTCTAATGTTGTACGCCAATTTTTTTTTTCAAATTCAGAACATCAAAAATTTGGAAAAGGAATGTTGGCGCACAATTCCAAAAGTGGCGCGCAGGATTTTGGCGAGAAGGTTTTTGAAATTCAGTTTTTTTGTGAGCATGTTTTTGGCATGCGGGTTTTTGGCGTGCATGTTTTTGGCACACATGTTTTTGGCACGCAGGTTTTTGGCTCCCAGGTCTGGGTACACAGGTTCTCAAAATGCCTATAAATAGACGAATACCCACCTCACTTCTCAACTAGCTCAAAATTTAGAGAAAATATGCGCTCTAAGAATGTAAGTGGAATTTGTGGTGCGCAGGTTCTGACACGCTTGTTGTGGCGTGCAGGTTCTGTCACCCATATTGTGGCGCGCAGGTTGTGGCGCCCAGGTTGTGGCGCGCAGGTTGTGGCATGCAGGTTGTGGAACGCAGGTTGTGGCATGGAGGTTGTGGCGCGTAGGTTGTTGCCTATGGGTTCTGGCCTGCATGATGTGGCCAGCAGGTTGGGGATAGCAGGTTGTGGCTAGTATGTTTTGGTCAGTAGGTTTTGGCCAGCAGGTTTTGGCTAGCAGGTTTTGGCCAGCAGGTTTTGGCCAGAATGTTTTAGCTAAGATGTTTTGGCCTGTATGTTTTAGCCAGCAGGTTTTGGCCAGTAGGTTTTGGCCAGCGGTTTTTGCCCAGTGGGTTTTGGCCAGCAGGTTTTGGCTAGCAGGTTTTGGCCAGTAGGTGTGGCACGCAGGTTGGTTTTTCAGCAACAAATGCAGAGGCTGTGCACTGGTTAAAGGGGCACACAAGTCACCCTAGGGATGTGTGAAAGATATAATTTTCCCAGAACACTTGTGGTAATGCGGTATTCATCAGTGGATTAAAATTGAACTTCAACAGAGCATCTATCAATAGTTGAGGATGTATTCTTTCATGCAAATGAAGAGACCTTCAAGTCTATAAACTGTGAGTGGATCCTTTCTAGAGAAGTGTGTAAAGGAAGAGGAAGAAGGTGATCCTCTCCACGAGAAGGGAGTCAGAGAGATAGAAATTGGGATTGACCCTTGGGAAAGTAGTGATCTGACCCTAAACCTTATAAAGGTAGTGAGCCTGGGATAGAGTGACTATGCCCGAACATTGTAATCCACAGCTAGTGATGTTTAGTGTAATTTTGTACGACCGACAACCTATTGGCATATTCTCCAAGGACGTATCCCTTAGCGATGAACCAAATAAAAATTGTTGTGTCCTGGTCTTACTTTACATTAAGTTTATATCGTGCAACAGGAAATAGAGAGAAGAATGGTTTTCTTAACAATGAAACAAGATCAGAACATGATTTATTTTAAAACTTGTTATACCCTAATTCACCCCCATTTCAGGGTATTCAGGCTTTTGGGCCTAACAATTGGTATCAGAGGGAGGTTGATATTAGTTCTTCTCTCAATAGAGGTAACTAATCATAAAGTTATTTCGATATTCGACGGATGTAATTTTCAGATATGGAAGAATATAATGCAACACTATTTCCGATCTTTGTGAATGGATGTGTTTTCAGCAGCTATGCATGGTGTCAAAGTTGATATTAATAGTGGTGCATTATCAGAAGCTGATCATAGAGAGATGGATATTGATGCCAAATAAATTAATTCCTTAGGGGGTTCCCTTTCCAATCCCATCTATACAATGTTTATGTCATGAAAAACATCACATTCCATATGGGAAAATCTTTTGAATATATATGAAGGGGATAAAAATGTCATTGAGGCAAAGTTGCATGTATTTTGGAACAAGTACAAAGATCTAAGAATAAACCCGAATGAATCTATTGATGAATTCTTTGACATGGTAAATGTTGTGGTTAATGACATGCGAGGTCTTGGTGAAATTATCGAAGGCATAAAAATTGTGAAGAACATTTTGAGAAAACCTCCACCTCGGTTCAATCTAAAATTTTATGTTCTGGAAGATAATGACCCGAAATAACTAAAATTGGATAACCTGTATAGCACCCTTATTGCATATGAAATGATAAATGATGATAACGATGTTTTGGAAAAGGGGAAATCCAAATAGGTGGAATTTAAGGCCATGAAGAATCTCACCATTGAAGATTCTCAGGATGAAGAAGAGACAGATGAGGTAATGTCATTCCTCTCTTCAAATCATCAAAGAGGATAAGGAATGTTCAAAGGGATACTTCCTCTGGCAATCTTAAGATGTGGAAGGTTGGACATCTCACAGCCAGATGCCCCAAAAAGTATCAAGAAGAAAATTATGAAGATGATGTTGAAATTCCCTAGAAGAAATCTTCAACCTATGTGAAAGGGAAGAAGCAGCTCAAGAAAAATTTCTTCAAGAAGAATAATCTTTTTTTACAAGAAATAGATAGTTCAGATGAGTCTGAGGGTGATGAGGTTGTGGAGTTTGAAAATTGTAATGATCATGGAAAAAATGAAATGGTGGCTATTATTGGTAGTTCTCATGAAATGGAAGAAACCGACGCTGATGAAGAAGTAGAAGAAATTGAAGGGAGATTTGAAATAGAATCTGAATTAGAAGAATATCTTGAAGAGATTTATATTTAGTGAACAAAAACAAAGAAATCCAACAAGTTGGTATGTGATTCCAAACTCTATATGCAACAAAATTATGAAGAAAAATCCGATTTGTTAGAATAATTTGAGAAACTCATGTTATCATCACCAGATAACTCATAATCAGTTAGTGAGTATAAGATCAAGACTGAAGAGCAAAACAATGAGATCGATGGCTTGAATAGAAAACTTAAATATCACATCAAGCGTATAGAATAGATTGAAGAAGAAGTTTTCGGTCTATGGAGGAAAGTTAAATACCAGGAAAAACCCTTGATTTCCAACACATTCTTGAGAAAGGAGTTCCTTCCAAAGACTAAAAAGATGAAAGTGGAGCGTAGTAGTTTAGAAGGAAATATGTAGCAATTGAGCTTAAATGTAAAGGCTTATTTAGGGCTTGATCAGATGATAAAATCTATGGAAATTGATGTCAGGCCGCAAGCACCCATCCTGAGATTGAAGGTTGATTTGGGCACAAATCAGAATCAGAATATTAAGAGATCCCAAGGGAAAACTCGCAGTGGCGATGTAACATGAAGGAATGAACCTTATATCAGGTGTTATTTTTGTGCGACGATGGGACATTAATAGTATGTGTGTTCTATATCCAAGGGATATCGAAGGGAATAAGAACATAGGTGGCAGCCAAACACAGAACGATTGTCTAGAACATATTTCTAAGGACACTATTTTTGGTACGGAGGATTTGGGAACATGGCTAGGTACTGTAAATCGAACATATAGAGAAATGTGAGAATGTAGAATAAAAAAGTTCCCAAGTAGTATATCAATAAACCCACAAGTGAGTTAAAAATTCATAATAGATTTGCAGCTTTGCAAGATGAAGTTGGTCCATCATACTCAGAGAAAGAACAGAAGTCTCAATCCATGCCTAGTGTGAAGGAAAAAGTATGAATCAAGAAGAAGAAAATTGAGAAGGCTGTGGTGGTAGAAATAGCCCTTAAGGCATCAGATCGCTCTAGGGTATGGATCCTAGACAGTGGTTGAACATCTCACATGATAGGTAATAAAGATCTTGTTACAGGCATAAAATATGACAAAGAAGGAGTTCTCAAATTTGTAAACGATGAAATCCTGAAGATTGTTGGATAAGGAAAATCTATGTTTGGGGGCAAAGAAATGAGACGTGCTGATGTCTTGGTAGTAGATGGTCTTAGTCATAACTTGCTCAGTGTCAGTCCACATTGTGTCTCTAGGCACTCTATCCGATTTACCAAGAAGATGTGTGTTGTGAAAGAAAAAGATGGAGGAGTTGTACTACAAGGAAAAATGACAATGGGAAATATTTAACTTGTAAGTGGGGAAGAAGATATGTTCCTTTTATCCAGAGGGGAAGAAAACCAGTTGTGGCATAAGCGACTTGGTCACCTATGCCAACCATACATGGAAGATCTGGTAATGTGTTATTCTTCTATAGGCATTCCAAAACTATCATGTGATTGTAATCATACATGCGATGCTTATCAAGAAGGAAAGATCACCAGAAAGACATATAGGCCAAAGGAACAGAAATCAACCAGAGTTCTTGAATTGGTGCATTATGATGTATGTGGAGCTATCTAACCACGATCCATAAATGGGAAAAGGTACTATGTACTATTTATTGATGGTTATAGTAGAATGTCTTGGGTATTTGTCATTACCCATAAGACATAAGTGTTCAGTTGTATCATCCAGTATAGGGGGGAATTAGAAAGGACGCTTGGGCAGAAAATTCTGAAGTTCAGTACTGATAACAGTACAGAATTCAGAAACAGTCATGTAGAAGACTATCTCATGAAACATGGGATAAGGCGTCAAGTTTCATTAGTGATAACTCTACAACTGAATTGAGTGGTTGAGAGTAGAAATCAGGTCATCGTCAACATGGCTATAATGATGCTTATTGAAAAGGACCACTACTACAAAAACGGGCATTAACAGCGCTAAAAAAGGGATTTAACAGTGCTAAAAAAGCGCTGTAAAGCTCGGCGCTAATAAAGGGGGTACCCCTTTATCAGTGCTAAACAACTGCTTCTTTAGCGCTGATAAAGGTGTAGTTTATCAGCGCTTTTTTAGCGCTGATAAAAGCACAAGTTATTTGTGCTAAAAGAGCGCTGATAAACATAGCTTTTATGAGCTCTTCATTAGCGCGGATAAAGGTGCAGTTTATCAGCGCTGTTTTAGCGCTGATAAAAGCACGATTTATCAGCGCTAAAAGAGCACTGATAAATGCCCTCTCTGCTACTCCGATAATTCTGCAGCAGCACACCCGAACACCTATAAAAAAACAGCATCTCAATAAGCCAATTGAAGCAAGTATACCCATACAAAATTAACTCATAAATCATAAGCAAATTAGAGAATGTATACCCATACAAAAATTATACCTATACACTATTAACACACAATTTATAAGTTAATCAATTACTTACATAAATCAATTCAGAATTCAGGGGGTTTGGGGGCTGTTCAAGGGTTTGGGGTGGCTGTTCAAGGGTTTGGGGTGGCTATCCAAGGGGGGTAGGGGGTTTCCAGGGGATTTCCAGTTCAATCCTAAGGCTCCACATGGGTGTGTTTTATCAATACATAAATCATTGGACATTTCTCTATCCACTATGCATCATGTTCTCAACCTCAAAGAATTTATAAGGTTTGTACACACACTAAGGTGCACATACTTGGTGGGGGGATGAATCTCATTAATAAACCCCCAATATTAAACCTACAATAGGCTATTGTAAGTGCATGATCAAGAAATATGCACAACCTAGTTGAGAAAGAACTGGAATAAAACTAATAAAAAATCATCATTGATCCTCAAATCCATGACCATGATTAAACCCAAATTTATTTTCCAAGTGCTGAACTTTTACCAAGCATTTCACAACGATCGTGTCGACATTATAAAAATATAGTTTGACCAAGTCCTACCCTATCTACATCAAGACACATTGATTCTCAGGTATTAAAGCTTGATCAACCATACCTACTTCATCCACTGTTAGGGTTTCTCTAAGTACATCATAGGAACCACACAAAACATATAATATACCATGGTCTCCCCACTATATACATAATTATCATTGACCTCCAATATGTGAGTTTTATTTATACTCCATCATGGAAATCCACTTATGGGAGTGTTCTCATCTAGGGAATACCCTCAATATTATATCTGACCACCCATATGTGTTCTTCCGATTCCGAGGCAAAAGACCTACAAGGATCTCATCCCTATACTATGGGAGTACCCTTTTTTAGGGAATAATACTAAAAAGAATATATTCTTTACCATATGGGAGTATTATCGTCCAAATAATAATCCCTAGAAGCATATCAACCCTCCAATATGGGTGTATTCTCATTTAAGTCATAATCTATATAATCATCTCAGCCCTCCCCTATGGGATTATTTTCATTTAGTGAATATTCCCGATAAGAATATCATCCCACTCCTATGGTTGTATTCTTCTTTGGGGAATAATACCTATATACATCTCATCCCTCCCCTATGAGAGTATTCTCATTTAAGGAATAAGACCTATAAGCATATCCACCCTCCCAAATGGGAGTATTATCATCCAGATATAAGCCCATAAGTATCATAGAACCAAACACATGATCACCCTAGTATACCAGGCCAACCATGACTTGATATATATAAGGACCCTGATAGATCACATTCCATGACCCCCTATTCAAAATATCAATTCAATCTGAAAGCGTTTGGTAAGATTTCCATAGGTTAGTTTTTGTTTTCACTTAAAATCTTGTCCATTTTAAAAAAAAATAGAGACCCTTTGAGTGCTAGTAGCCACACCGTGACTCATATTGAGGTGGGGTTGACTCTTACACGTCACCAAGTACCCTTGGATTGTTATTATAAAATATCAATGCAATACGAATGCGTTTGTTCAGATTTCCGTAGGTCAGTTGTTGTTTTCACTTAAAATCTTGTCCATTTTAAACAAAATTGAGACCCTTTGAGTGCTAGCAGCCACACCATACCTTAGATTGAGGTGGGGTTGATGCGTACATATCACCAAGGATCCTTGGATCGTTCTTATAAAAGATAAATGAAATCCTAATGCATTTTTTCATATTTCCATACGTCAGTTGTTGTTTTCACTTAAAATCATGTTCACTTTAAAAGAAATAGAGACCCTTTGAGTGATAGCGGCCACACCATGCCTCGGATTGAGGCAGGGTTGACTCTTAATCATCACCAAGGACCCTTGGACCATTCTTATAAAATATTAATGCAATAGGAATGTGTTTGTTCAGATTTCTGTAGGTCAGTTTTTGTTTTCACTTAAAATCTTGTCCATTTTAAACAAAAATAGAGACCCTTTGAGTGCTAGCAGCCACAACGTGCCACGGATTGAAGCAGGGTTGACTCATACACGTCACTAAGGACCCTTGGATCGTTCTTATAAATGATCATTGAAATCCAAATGCGTTTGGTCAGATTTCCGTAGGTCAGTTATTGTTTTCACTTAAAATCATTCCAATTTTAAACAAAATAGATACCCTTTGAGTGATAGCGGGCACACCGTGCCTCGGATTGAAGAGGGGTTGACTCTTACACATCACCAAAGACCCTTGGATCGTTCTTATAAGAGATCAATGCAATACGAATGCGTTTGGTCAGATTTCCGTAGGCCAGTTGTTGTTTTCAATTAAAATTGTGTCCACTATAAACAAAATAGAGACCCTTTGAGTGATAACGGTCACACTGTGTCTCGAATTGAGGTGGGGTTGACTCATATAGATCCCCAAGTACCCCTGGATCGTTCTTATAAAATATCAATGTAATCCGAATGCGTTTGGTCATATTTCTGTAGGTCAGTTGTTGTTTTCACTTAAAATCTTGTCCATTTTAAACAAAATAGAGACCCTTTGAGTGCTAGCGGCCACACTGTGTCTTGGATTGAGGCTGGGATGACACATACACATCCCCAAGGACCCTTGGATCGTTATTATAAAATATCAATGCAATAGGAATGCCTTTGGACAGATTTACATAGGTTAGTTGTTGTTTTCAATTAAAATCGTTTCCTCTTTAAACAAAATAGAGACCCTTTGAGTGATAACGGCCACACCATGCCTCAGATTGTGGCGAGGTTGACTCTTACCCATCACCAAGGACCCTTGGATTGTTCTTATAAATTATCAATGCAATCCGAATGCGTTTGGTTAGATCTCCGTAGGTCAGTTGTTGTTTTCACTTAAAATCTTGTCCATTTTAAACAAAATAGAGACCCTTTGAGTGTTAGTGGCCTCACCGTGCCTTCGATTGAGGCGGAGTTGACTCTTAAACGTTACCAAGGACCCTTAGATCGTTCTTAAAAATGATCAATGCAATTCAATTGCGTTTGGTCATATTTCCGTAGGTCATTTGTTGTTTTCACTTAAAATCTAGTCCATTTTAATCAAAATAGAGACCCTTTGAGTGCTAGCAGACACACCATGCCTCGGAGTGAGGCGGGGTTGACTCATACATGTCACCATGGACCCTTGGATTGTTCTTATAAAAGATAAATGCAATCCTAATCTGTTTGGTCATATTTCCCTAGGTCAGTTGTTGTTTTCACTTAAAATCTTGTCCATTTTAAACAAAATAGAGACCCTTTGAGTACTAGCGGCCACACCGTGCCTCGGATTGAGGCGGGGTTGAGTCGTACACGTCCCCAAGGACCCTTGGATAATTATTATAAAATATCAATGAAATCCAAATGTGATCTACTAATTATTCATTATTCAAAACATAAAGGTACCATTAAATACTTACATTGCCCCAAACACCCATAACACAACCCAACCACAACCTTCATCTCAATGTACTCAACTAATCTAAACACCAAGATGGGTTTTACCCGTGACTATCTAATTAAAAATTCTGATCATTTCATCCACCGACCACTTAATTTATATGGTGCTCCCCACTATACGATTTAGCTCAGAAACACAACCATCTGATGTTTAACACCTCCGTCATCAGGAAAGAACCACTAGAACCCCAACTAAAACTCCACAACATACGCAACATGTTTTTTAACATACCGTGCTTATAAATCCATGAGAACACAAACCAATGTTATCTTCCATCCTTTCCTTCAAAACCACTTGGGATGGATGTGAATCTGTCATCCATACATGAATCAAGGACAATTAAACTTTTCCTCAATGATTGAACCCATTTTCAAAACATAATTAACGTTTCAAAACATCAAATAGATGTGGCTTACAACTCACCAAATATGTTCCTTTTTCCTCAAGGAATTTGAAACATGCACCACATAGTTTGTAAAAGAAATAGTGGATAGATCTCTTTGATCATAAAAAGCCATTAACTGAATTTTATCCTTGTGGAAACATATGAGTGATGTTTGTGAATTCTTTTTGGAACTAGGAACAGACTCGATTGATGAAACACAAGAAATATCTTTAAATGTATCCTCACATGCTGAATCATTGGAAAAATTTCCTGTATTGGATGCTCTTAATGTCAGATTTAGCATCCCATCTTGTTCATCAAATGGATTGGTCAAATTCTAATCTATCATGGAGGCGGCCATACCACCTTTACACGGAACTAATGATCAGAGGCCGCTTGATTAGAAAAACAATATTGAGGGCACTGGACATGAAAGATCATGCGGTGCCATAGTTTCTCACCAACCTTAATTTACCCAACATGATATAAGGATATTCCATGATGTACAAGACATTGCGAGAGGAGAAGAGAAGGTGAAAGTCTCATAGACGAACACCATCAACAATGAACATCCACCACCCTTTCACTATATACATCAACATCACATCTTTAAGAACATCCATGTGAATTTCTATCTTACTTCCATCGAGGATGACGCATGTTGGTCAACTTGTTTTAGAAATTGTTTATCTTCATCTGTGCCTTGTACTTTCACCCATGAATTTGAAGGTGAGTATACGTACACGATAGTTGACCTTCTTAGAGAAGAGTTTCTGGAAGAGTATAAGAGACATGAATCACTGAAGATCATTAGAGTATTGGAGAAAATGTGGTTGTTAAAAACAATGTGGCAATCTGATAGTGAAACACGACCTAAGTTACAACTTGCAGGTATTGTACTTTATTTTTTTCTGGAGGGTTTCAGTGTAAATGCATTTTGGAATGATCATTGTTATTCAATGGCTTTTAGGTTTTTTTGAAAGCCGAGGGGAAAGGGTGGGGTCTGCAGACATTGGAGGATATGTCGAAGGGTGACTTTAAGGGAAATTATATCCTATATTTTTGCAACATTTCCATAGTATATAACATCTAACCAAATGGCCTCTTTTCCCTTCAAGCTCCCCAAACCCCGATCACCATCGGGTTTCGGGGAGCTTGAAGGGTAAAGAGGCCATTTCTCCAACATATTTACACACAAAATCACCCTTCAACATATCCTCCATTGTCTGCAGACCCCACCCTTTCCCCTTGGTTGTCAAAAAAACCTAAAAGACAATGAATAACAATGATCATTACAAAATTCATTTACACTAAAACCCTCCAGAAAAAAATAAAGTACAATACCTACATGTTGTAACTTAGGCCGCGTTGCACAAGCCGATTGCCACATTATTTGTAGCAACCACATTTTTTCCAACACTCTAATGATCTTCATTGCTTCATGTTTCTTATAAACTTCCAGAAACTCTTCTCTAAGAAGTTAAACAATCATACATGTCACCAAGGACCCTTGGATCATTCTTATAAAATTTCATTGCAATCGGAATGCATTTGGTCAGATTTTTGTAGGTCAGTTGTTGTTTTCACATAAAATCGTGTCTATTTTAAACAAAATAGAGGCCCTTTGAGTGCTAGCGGCCACACTGTGCCTCAGATTGAGGTGGGGTTGAATCGTACATGTCACCAAGGACCCTTGGATCGTTTTTATAAAAGATAAATGCAATCCAAATGCGTTTGGTTGGATTTCCGATGGTCAGTTGTTGTTTTCACTTAAAATCTTGTCCATTTTAAACAAAATAGAGACCCTTTGAGTGGTAGCGGCCACACCGTTCCTCAGATTGAGGTGGGGTTGACTCGTACACGTCACTAAGGACCCTTGGATAGTTCTTATAAAAGCTCAATGCAATCCTAATGCGTTTCATCAGATTTCTGTTGGTCAGTTGTTGTTTTCACTTAAAATCTTGTCCATTTTAAACAAAATAGAGACCCTTTGAGTTCTAGCGGCCACAACGTGCCTCGGATTGAGGCAGGGTTGACTCGTACATGTCACCAAGGACCCTTGGGTCGTTATTATAAATGATCAATGCAATCCGAATGTGTTTGGTCAGATATCCGTAGGTTAATTGTTGTTTTCACTTAAAATCATGTCAATTTTAAACAAAATTGAGACCCTTTTAGTGATAGTGGCCACACCGTTCCTCAGATTAAGGCGGGATTGACACGTACATGTCACCAAGGACCCTTGAATTGTTCTTATAAAAGACCAATGCAATCTGAATGTTTTTGCTCAGATTTTAGTAGCCCAGTTATTGTTTTCACTTAAAATATTGTCCATTTTAATCAAAAATAGAGTCCATTTGAGTGGTTCAGCATTTTTGCATGTTGCTGGTACATATAATCTGTTAAAATGGGAAAATGACTCATTAGAGAAGGTTTGTTTTATTTAATAACATTTAATTTTTTTCTATGAACATTTACATACAACAATGTTTCATCTTTTGATCCCCTTAACCCCTCTCAAAAATGACCACAAATTGTACATGTCCCCAAGTCAGATATTCATTGTATTTGTGTACAATCTTCCATCAGGTATGCGGCCCACTTATTTGTGAACACATCAATATCATCTTGTGAGTATGAGGCTTTTCAGCAGTCAAAGTTGTACTGCAAAATAAAAAAAATTAATAATTAATAAATAACTTAAATGAACTAGTAGTTGTTTTTAAAAATACCTCTTTAGGGATGCTAGTTTGCTGATGAAAAATGATCTCCTTCATAAATTTACAAACATAATAAGTGCAATCATTATCGTTTGTTTCTTTTGGACACTGCAAAAAAATTTATCATTAGGAGAATAAGTAACATCTGTTGAGATGTGTTTGGATAGTGAAATTTTATTATATATACCATGATATTTGTCCAGACGTAGTACTTGCTTGCCTCCTTATGCTTAGCCTCTGACCTCATTCCTTTTTTTAGAAGATAATGATACATCTCCCTATCAGTAAAAGATAATATAAATTATATTACTTGATGTTTAGACCTAAAACGTAAGATGTAGTGTCTTACATATTCACAAACTCCATCATGTGTGGTCGGTATGATGGATATCATTGCTTTGAATCCAGAAAATAAATCTTCGGAGTATCCAAGTTCACCATAATTAGCAACAAATGTTTTCTAAAAACACAAAAAGGAATATGTAATAAAAGAAGTGAAAATATAATTAATATGCTTTAATCGTAGAGTATTACCCCTTCATGGTTGGTATTAGGAAAAGTATGTCATCTGTAATCTTACGTTCAAATGTTTTCAGCATGCCATTCACTATTTAATTCCTTTTTTATGTCTCTAATTTTGTTAGGTGTGTTGATGTGATAGGAGGACTAACTAGTCCAAATCTTGGCTTATGGGAAAATTCCTTCATTTTTTTCATAAATGCGTATGTCAACAATATAAAATGCATTTATTCATAATTTGCATGCTAGATCAGCTTTTGGAAAATCAATTCATGGAAACATACCTCATTTATACATTTACAACTGTGACGCCTAGCCAACCGTTTTCAAGGATTTCATTTACATTTTTAGCAACAACAAAATCTTGACTTTCCTTTCTGTATATATTCTCTTCAGAAACCACTATATGACTACTACCATCTTTTAGCTTCATCTCTACATGAGTATCCAATGCTAGTTAATATGGAAAGTGAACAAGTGGTGTAATTTTGCTTTCAGTAGCTCCTTGGGATCGGTTGGTGGATCCTTTAGATGGTTTTGAGGAGACGTTTGTCACCCTTTCCCTTTCTCCATCTATAACAACAATCATTGGTTCAGACCCTTTTTTCATTAATTGTTAGGGGTTTATCTTGAAAAGAAAAGGAAATAAATACCTCTTTTTCTACATTTACTCTTACAAGTTTTGACGGCCATGCAATGAATGTACCAATAGCCTTTCCGACCGTATGAATATCATCACCATGAAGTGGAATAGGTAGCTCTGCCTCTGGCTCATGAGCGATAGTAATCGTCACTTTCAGATGATCTTTCAGAAGTTCTCTATTATGCAGTGTTGAATCTGGGATATTGAACATTGTAGCCCTCAATACAAGGAGATAGGTGGGTGTTGACAGATATAAATCACAATCATTATCACCCTGTAGAAGATGAGTATAGAAAAATTATCAGTGTTTGTCTGATACATATATCATGGGAAATAGTATTAGAATATTTCTTACCACGGCTAAGGAACTTATTTGAGGTGAATGGCTCGCCTCAAAGCTGGTGGGGGGTGGGGCGGGATGTTCATGCGGCGGTTGTTCTTGAGTTGTGGCTTCCCTTTACTTCCCACCCATAAAAGTTGCTGGCAATTCTCCCTCCCATTGCAATTATTCGTCAAGGGTTGCTATTTTTCGCTCATTTTATCCAATTTTTCATATGTATCATCCATTTTTTTCTTCTTCTCAAAATATACATGGGGTGTCACCCCAAAACCTACACCTCTGACACGACCGTATTTTTCTGGCTGCTTCAAAGCCGTCGATAATACGTCTGTATCAGCTACAGGAGTAGCTGATTCCTGTGACTGTCAAATATTGGAAAATAACTAATTCTTTTTATGTAATGGCAATTTTAAACACATTATTTTATCGTCATGTCATACTTACACATATTTCCCACACATTCTATTTGTTCTCATCTACTAACTTCCCATCTATGTTCATACGTGCCTCCTTCCATATCCCATGATGTGTGATGGAAATGAATTTGGTTTTAGACTCATAAATCTACATATAAACATAGAAAAATAATCATGGTGTTGTTTATTGGCATATAACTATATTATTGTAAATTTAAAATACGTACCATTTTTTTTTCTAATGAAGTGTACCCCATCCTTGCTTTATGATAGGGGTATGTTGGTTTTGAAGCACGTTCCTTATTTTCAGTACAGAGTTTCTATTTCATAAATGAAATATTGACAATGAAAGTGATGAATATAGGTATCCTCAAACAACGTATTATCACTCACAATGTACCTAAAAATTCGCATCCCCACGACAGCCAATAAATGCATCCCATTCTTCTTGGGATATCAGGTGAGCGTAGACAATGGGTGGGTGTGGGTTTATTTTACCTTTAGAATCATTGAGGTGACATCTTGTTAAAATAGTGCGAAAACCTCGATGAGTCTTTCTTGAAAGCCTTAGTACATAATCCTTGTGTGAATCGTCTACTATAAATGTACTCTGCAAGAGATTGAGAAGAGTAAGACATTGTTTCATTATTTTATTTTCTAGTAAATTAAAGAAATAAATTCATAACGTTTTTGTAATTTCTTCCCAGATCACAGCCTTCAGCATGAACACAACATGGTGCCTTGAATCTATGTCAATCAACACGCATTTCCGACTCACAACTCCAATGTATCTGATGAAAAAAGCCTTGTTGGGATTCACATGTTAGCCTCGTTCATTCCATCCGACTTCAAATTTGATTCCTTTTCTTTTCTCGTTAAGAATTTTGGCTAACACTGTCAAACTACGACGCACCTATGACTTCTGCGATGCTGGTCCTTCATTCCCGAACATTTCATCGATATCAACATCATCTATATGTTCATCTAGAATGGTATCAATGACATGTGTTGATGGTTGTTGGACCTCAACACTAAGAGCAGCAGGAGCCGCAGCAGCAGGAGGAGCAGGAGGAGCAGCAGGAGGAGCAGCAGCAGTAGGAGCCGCAGCAGGAGGAGCAGCAGGAGCAACCAGAGCCGCAACAGAAGCAACAGCAGCAGCAGCATGAGCTACAGGGGAAGCAGGAGCAACAGCAGCAGCAGCATGAGCTGCAGGAGTAGCAGTAGCCACAGCAGCAGCTGCTTGAGAGACTTGTTCAGCCTCAAGGTTAGGAGAATCAGAATGTGCAGAAGTCATTATCTGCAAAAGTGGTTGAACAGTTATTTCAGATTACATAAATTCAGTAATGATAAGATAATAACATGAGATAACAAGATCTATATTACAAAAAAATATAACCTATTTACTGAACTCTATTTCTTTTTTTCAAAGGTTGAAGGGATTTGAAACCTCTATCGACTATCCAAATCCCTTCATTGTGGTCTCCTCTAACATACAATTCATCATTTGCATTGGGACCGCTCCAAAATGATTGCGACGTAACACTAAAAGGATATTCCTCAAGTAAATTTTCATCAGAACCTTCATTAGTTTTGGACGATAATATAACAATCGACCACTTTCGGTTTGCGGGATCTGGAACATAAAAAACTTGTACTTCTTGTGATCCCATTATATACTCTTCGTATTTGTACCCTTCTTTACTAAAATCAACTTTCACAAATCCACATTCATCTATTTTAACACCACTGTTGTTATCAATCCATTTGCATTGAAAAATCGGCAATTGGAATGTCATATAATCCAACTCCCATATTAGATTGATAATTCCAAAGTATGACATATTTTCATAAATTGGATTTCTGTCCTTACTACCAGAAACATGCATCACTTCATCCACTAGTGTTACTCCACTATTTTGCGTGGTACTATCTTTATCATGTTCATCTATATAGAATGTATAACCATTAATTACATAACCACTGTAAGATAATACATACACACTTGGTCTAGGGACTAGCCATCGAAGACGTTCTGAAATTGAATTTGGATTTTCATCCAACTACTAAAAAATATGGTCCTAAAACCATCCTATAAACTGGTGATTATGTGTATCTGATAACCATTTTTAGCCCTCGATGGATTTAACTGCCTAATAATTTTTTTTGAGTTTTAGTATATGGAGAAACCTCCCAAATTTTATGCAAAACATAAATATGAGCCTGCTCCCGATCTGTAATACTGATTGTCACAACTTCACTTCCAGAAATTCCCTCACCCTCAATGCGTCCAGTGTGATGAGATTTTGGGAGACCAATTCTTTCCACATCAGATAGGTATTCAGTACAAAATTCAATGGCTTCCTCAACAATATATCACTCCACTATACAACCCTCTGGCCGACTTCAATTTTTGACATACCCTTTCAAAATCTTCATATAACATTCAAAAGGATACATCCATCTATATTGCACAGGACCACAAAGTCGAATCTCTCTCACCAAGTGAATCATCAAATAAACCATCATATCAAAGAATGATGGCAGGAAGAACATTTATAATTCACATAATATGATGAAAATTTCTTTTTCCCTAGTTGGAAATGTCCCCGGGTCTAAAACATTGCTTCATATAGCTTTGAAAAATAAACAAATTTATGTTAACATATGATAAACATTCTTGAGAAAAATGCAACGTAAAGCTATAGGAATTAGATCCTTCATCAAAACATGGCAATAATGTTATTTCAAACCTTTTAACTTTAAATTATTCATTGACACAATGTTCTTGATATTTGATGAGTACCCCTCTAGAACCTTTGCACCATTGAAGAAGTTGAAAAACTGATATCTCTCCGCCCTAGAATGAGTACAAGCAGCTGGAGGAAGAAACATTCGATTTTCACCCTTCACTAGAGCCAACTCTTCTCGTATTCCCATGTCAACCATGTCCAACATTGCCTTAATTCCATCTTTTTTTTTCTAGGGGCATTTAGCAACATTCCGATAACACTGTCACATACATTTTTTTCCAAATGCATCACGTCAAGAAAATTTCTGACGTAAAAACAATTCCAGTATGGTAATTCAAAAAAACTGATGTCTTTTTCAAGCTGATTTTCATAAGGATTTTCGAAAATGGTTTACCAAAAATAGGGTTCATATATTTTACTTTCTCAAACATCTGATCACCTGTTAGTGGAGACGATGTTGCGCATTTTTATGAACATCCATTGAATGATGTCGTCCAAGATAGGTACTTATGCCGATGAGGTAGAAATATACGATGTCCTAGAAACATAGATATTGATGCATGTATCAACCTAATTGATTATGTATCTTCATCACACATGGGACAACCTTGAGTTTCTTTAATTCTATAGCCTGAAAAATTTCCATAAGCAGTGAAATCATTTATTGTCCCATACAACATCGCTCTCAACGTGAAGTATTCACTTTTATAAGCATCATACAACATTACACCTGAGTCCCACAATAACTTCAAATCCTAGATCAGAGGAGCCAGATAAACATAAATATCATTACCTGGTTGTTTTGATCCTGATATAAGCAAAGATAACATGATGAATTTCTGCTTCATGCATAACCAGGGTGGAAAATTATAATTTACCAACATAACAGGCCTTGTACTATGAGTGCTGGTTTGAAAACCAAAAGGATTCACTCCATCTGTAGATAATGAAAGTCGAAGGTTTCTCGTCTCTTTTCCAAATTCAGGATACTCATGATCAGTTTTCTTCTATTCATGAGTGTCGGCCGGAAGATGTGATAACCCATCTTTATTTCTTTTATCTGCATGCCAGGACAATTGTCTTGTAGTTTCTTCACTTCCATATAGACGCCTAAACCTTGGAATGATTGGAAAATACCATAAAACTTTCATATGATTGGATTTATCTTTCTTGTATCGAGAAGCACCACACTTTGGGCATTCTGTAAGTGATTAGTTCTCTTTGCGAAACAATATATAGTCATTCGGGCAGACATGTATTCTTTCATAAATCATTCCCATCGAGCGTAGCATTCTTCTAGCTTCATACATCCGGCTTGGGAGCTCATTATCTTCAGGGATCATGTCATTCAAGAGAGAAAGTAGTTCTGTAAAACTGACATCACTCCATCCGTTTCCAGCTTTCAATTTATACAACTTCAGTACAGCTGACAATGTTGGATACCTAGTGAAATCATAATACAATGGCATCTTTGCACAACTCTTTATCTTCTCAAACAATTTTGGGCAATCAAGGAGTTCATCTTGAATTGTCTTTGTCATTTCCTCAATATGATCTTCATCATCAATGACATCTTCAATCACATCCTCCATACGGTCTTCTTCATTATCCATATTTTTATTTATATCTGACGATCCATAAAACACAGTTTTATCCCAGCCAGTAGCTACATTCGCTTTTTCTCCGTGTTTATTCCAACATTTATTACTCCGATATATGTCATGACATATCAAATGTTCTTCAAACTCCTCTGGAGTAAGTAGTCTTGAATAACAACAACGTAAAAATGGAAAAAGGATTTGAGAAGGATCCTTTGTGTGATCCTTTGAAAACTTGATGAAATCTTTCACTCCATTATCGTACTCTATTGTTAAATGATTAGCATCCATCCAATCTTAATTCATCTCCATCCTATTAGAATCTCCAATATTAGTATTTATGGTTCAAGTACACAATACAAGAATTCCAAATACAGTAGAAGAGAACCACTTCCTTATAAAAATGGAGATTAATAGAGCCTAACCATTATTATTTATTCATCATTCCTAAATACTCACTGCTGGTGGAAGTGAAACAATTCCTGATGATCATGCCAAGAATAAATGTAAACCAAAAGGGGGGAGTGAATCAAAATACCCCAAACAAGATGGAAAAACATGGTATTTGAGAATAGGTTAGTGGATTTCTTGTTGTCTTGAAGGAAAACTAATTTATTTCAATGAAAAAGATTAATTCCCAACAAGATACAATCCATTCCATATATTATTTTCATTAATAGGGTTATTTTGTGCTTCAAAATGATCAAAACATGTCTAACAAACTTCAAATGGATAAAATATGAATTCTTGAAACACATTAATCCCAAAAAGAAGATATAGTATTGAAACACCAACATGGAATCTGAATGAGTCTGCTCAAATGAAGAACATCATACTACATCGATGCTTTCTCATATACAACGACACCACTAGCTAGATAGTGGCCCTCAGCAAGAACATCAAACATCTCCAAATAAGAGACTACAACCACTAACCATGAAGATCATCATAAGATGGAAATATACTAAGAACACATCCCTTCACCCAAATTAGAGACTACAACCACTAACCATGAAGAACCACTAAGAGCATAATTTCAAACCTAAGAAAAGGTACACCCAAAACATACCAATGAATTCAAATTAAATACATTCTAAACCAAACCGTTGAAATCCTCAAATTTTCCTAACCTCAAACCCCATCATATCTCCTAATAAAATTCTTTGATAACACTATTTCATGGACTATGAACATTTAGACCCCTCTATTGGTTAGTAGATTATAGTCTAGTGACCCCCTAAAACCATCCTCCAACATGTCATCAGTTAGTGAATGCACTGAGGGTATTTATCACAACCATGTGCAATGTAATTCTAATAATAAATTATTGATATAGTTTAACATCAAGTTTTATAGATGATTTTTCGAATTATACCGAGTGAATGTTAGTATGGTAAATATGTGTGATAAGACATTTTTGGTCTAACTAGAAGGGGATATAGCCTAATGAGTTTATTTTGGATTCACAAAAAAATATGACTATATGTGGTATAGGGTTTTTTCAACTAGTAGGAGTATGGACCACTAAGTGAATATGGCCCTCTATGTGTGGGAATGTTTTCATTTAGTGTATGGACTAACATGTATGGTTCCCATAGAATAAGGCCCATTTGAATTGGATATTTGGGCTCATTATACAAGGTGGATCACATTTTTCATGTGAGGAATCTACACCAATTTGGTTCATAAAATATATTCATAGCACATAAGGATTTCCATATTCAACAAATAATGAATCGTCTTCTTATCACACCATGTATGAACATAAGATCATCTACTAAGGGAAGTGTTTAGAGATTGTATGCTCATCACATAGGGGATTCTTTGGCACATCGCATAAGGAATCTCATGCTCCTCATGTGAGGTATAATCCTAGGATCATTACCTAGTAGATGAATAAGAGACCATATGATCATCTCTTAGGGGATTCTTTGGCATATCCCCTAATGAATATATTTATAATCTCATGAGGTATAATCAAGGTAACATTATTTTTGAGATAATGAAGATCTCATATTCCCATAACATAGGGACTTCATATACTCATCACCTAAGGCAACCTAGGATTATCACCTAGAGTTGGATGTTTCCTGAATTAAGAGTGGTCATAGGTTTATATCTCGGTAAAGGAACTCACATATTTGAATTTTAGAAGAGGGAACCACCCGATACACTCATCGCGTAGGGGGTGAGCATAGTTTTATAGCCACCATTTCATTCTTATCCATGAAGTTATTGAATTCCCACCAAACCCTTTTCCATTTCATCATTAAAAACTATATTCTATGTCACTGGGAAACTAAAAGGAAAACCCATATCAACTAACTATGTCATCTCCCACAATAATCCACTCGTTACATCTTTTTAACAATGGAAAGGTTTATGCTTACCCACTGCATGATTTACCACCTCAATCATCTCACATTTCCCCCAATGGAATCTATCACAACAAAATTAATTAAAAACTTCTCAAACAACCCCACCAAAAAACAATGATGATTTTCAACTATAAAAGTAAACAAGCACCATTTTCTTGAGAAATGTAATGAAAATTAGTAAACACATGTGAATCATCCCCTTTACATCATTTTCCATCAAGTATGGGCTATTTTATTCAATCGGTCAATCCATAATACTCACCCATAGAATAAAAAAGCATGTTAAAAAAATGATATAAAAATGGGAGAGGAGAAAATCAATGAAAACATATTTGGAAAACAATCCTAAATAAAGTTTCTTCAAACCGAAGCTTGAAAGCATTGCAGGCGGTGGAGGTCCGACAAACTGAGGCTTGAGGGCGGCGGAGGTCCGGCAATCCAAACTCGGTGGGCGGTGGAGGTCCGACAATGAGTAGTGAGGGCAGTGGAGGTCTGGAAATGTGATCTCAGTGGGTAGTAGAGGGGAGTCGCAGAGTTCCAGTACCTCGAGAGCATTAGGTCGTGATAAAACGGGGGCACTGTGTGACCGACTTTATAAAAAAATGCACTAAGGTTTTATCAGCGCTAAAAAAGCGCTGATAAAGACTACCTTTATCAGCCATTTTAGTGCTGATAATAGTACCCTTTATCATCCCTACAAAAGTGCTGATAAAGGGTCTTTTTATCAGTGGTTTTTCTTAGCGCTGATATAAAGGGGAAGTTCCCTTGCCCGTTTTTGTAGTAGTGGATCTACCAAAGAAATTTCGAAAGGAAGTAGTTTTGACATCAGTCTATATTTAGAATAGGTCTCTTTTGTGTCCATAGAAAAGGAAGAATCCATATGAAATGTGGTACATAAAGAATCCAGTGTTGAAATACTTTCGAATCATTGGGAGTAAGTGTTTCATTCTCAACAAAGAAAATCACATGAAATTTGAGTAACGAGGAGATGAGGGGATATTCCGTGGCTTCTCAGGGAAAATCAAAACATATAAATGCTTCAACAAAAGGATGGGAAAAATTGTTGAGAGCAATGATGTCACTATAGTTGAAAATAAATAGAATACTCAACGACCTAGTGAACAGTTTCTGGATGAAATTGATGATGAGGTAAGAAACAAAAGAGGAGTAGAAGTGGCAGAGGCTGACTCAGAAAAACATACTGATGATGAACCAGAAAGTGTCAAGTCTGTGTTTGCAAGGAATCCAAAGTGTCGAGCTGAAATTGATAGGAAAAATATCATTGGTGATCATATAGCTGTCGTTCAGACTCGAAGAGTAAAATCATTATAGAAAACATCATTTTTATCTCAGGTGGAGATGAAATGTTTTTCTGATGTAACTGAAGATGAAAACTATGTTCAGGCTATGAATTAAGATCTTGATCAGATTGAGGAGAACAAGACATGAGAGATTATTTCGAGGCCAGCTGATAAGATTATCATCAGAACTAAATGGATCTATCGAAAAAAGATAAATGAAGATGACAAGGTGATTCATAACAAAGAATGAGTAGTGTGAAAGGGGTACTCCCAGATAGAGGGTATTTATGTTGATGAGACATTTGCACCGGTTACAAGGCTGGTAACAATCAAATTATTTTTAGCCATAGCAGTCCAAGAAAGTTCAAAGTGTTCCAGATGGACGTCAAATCTGCATTTCTAAATGGGGTTCTGGAATAAGTGGTGTACAATGAGCATACAGATCTTTTTCTCGATCATGAGGATGAGAACAAAGTTTGCAGGCTGAAGAAGGCATTTTATGGGATGAAACAAGCACCAAGAGCATGGTACTCAAGGCTTGATCTGTACTTGAATATGCTTTGTTTCCATCATGGAGGAGTTTATTACAATCTCTATTTCAGCAATGATAGTAATCAAAGGATGATGGTGTTCGTTTATGTCGATGAATCAATATTTGGGGGATCAGATAAAGCTCAGTGCAAACAGTTTTATGAATTCATGAAAAATGAGTTTGAAATGTCAATGATTAGAGAGATAACGTTTTTTCTTGGCCTACAGGTGACACAAGTAAGGAATGTAACATTAATTTCTCAATCCGAATATGAAAAGGGGGTTTTAATAAGGATTGGAATGGAAAACTCCAAGGAGATTAAGACTACGGTTATTACCCGGAAAAAACTTTCAAAAGATGAGGATGGTAAGGCAGTAAATATCACAGAATACAGGAAAATCATTGGAAGCCTACTCTACTTTACTGCGACAAGGCCTGACATTGTTTTCACCACATTCTAAGCGGCGAGGTATCAGAGTAATCCCAAGGAAAGCCACATGTTTGCAGTGAAAAGAATACTTCGGTATATCAAAGGCACCGTGGATTTTGGTCTGATGTATAATGACAAATCAAAATCAGTGTTACTCGGTTACAGAAATGTAGATTGGGCTGAATCACCAGATGATATAAAACCAACGTCAGGTGGTGCATTTTTTCTTGGTGGATTGTTTATTTCTTGGCTAAACAAGAAGCAATATTACATTTATTTGAGCACTGTGGAAGCTGAGTATATTGCGAACACTCAAGCATGTACACAGTTATTGTGGGCGAAGAAGCAGCTTGAAGATATGGGAGTTGAAGTGAAGTCTCTGATTAGAATCCAATGTGATAACTCAAGTGCTATAAATCTCAGAAAAAATCTCGTCCATCACTCAAGGATAATGAACATTGATATAAAGTATCAATTTATCTTGGAGAAGGTTGATAAGGGAATCTTGAAGTTGGAGTATGTGCCTTCTGAGCTACAAGTTGCAGACATTCTGACAAAGGCCTTACCCAAGGAATCTTTTGAGAGGCATCGACTAGCTCTAGGCGTTATGTTGACTCCCCACACTTGAAAGAGTGTGGATATAGAACCATCCCCTCTCCCCGAGATATGTTGTGTTTTCCCTAATGCACTAATATGCATTTTTACCCTGTTACAGACCGCAAAAGAGTGCTCTTTTGGTTTATTGACAAAGGGGGAGAAAATAGAGATTCTTCTAGGGGGAGACAAGTGATAAATCATGAATGATACAGGGAGAAGCTGGTGGATCAGTGAGATAGGGGGAGAAAATTAAATCATATGATGCGAGACATGATTGATCAAAGAATAGATATCATGACAGCTGATGAGTGTGATAAAAGCAGAAGTGTGGTTGATTTTAGGTTGGTATGAAAATTTCAATTGGCATTAGGTTGGTATCAATAGTGGTGTCAGAAACGAAGTGACTCATAGATGAAATTTTCATGATACTCTTGTTTCTCACACCTAGAGTATGTGTTGAGTAAATCTTTGATCGCTATCTATATCGTAAGAGGCGAATGGTGGATGAAGATGAATGAAGCCTTAATAAGGTATCAGAGAATGGATAATTGTTTTGAGAAGAGTTTTCAACCAAACCAAAGGGGAGATTGTGGGGAAAAAATCCCTCAAGGTATCATTGAAGCATTTTTTAGATGATTTTGTTTGTTAACAAATGCAGGGATCCATGTTTTGTTTATAGACAAAGTGAGTCTCAATGACTTAAACTTTTGAAAAGGGGAGTTTTCTTGGAGAATGGGGAGAAGTGTTTTTGGAAAAGGGAGTTGTGTTGTTATGTTAAGGAGGTTTCTAATGTTGTACTCCATGAATATTTTCAAATTCAAAACATAAAATATTTGGCAACGTAAAGTTGGAGGGCATGTCAAAAGGTGGCGCATAGGTTTTTGGAAAGCATGTTTTTGGCACATAGGTAATTGGAGAGTAGGTTTTTGGTGCGTAGGTGTTTGGCACGCTGGTTTTTGGCGCACAGGTTTTTGGTGCGCAGGTTTTTGACGCGTACGTTTTTGGCTCGCAGGTGTTGGTGTGCATGTCCTGAAAATGCCTATAAATAGATGACTACCATCCTCATTTCTCAAAGAGCTCAAAACATAGAGAAAACCTGATCTCTTAGTGCTCCATTGGAAATTTTGGCGTGCCAGTTCTGATGCGCAGGTTGTGTTGGATAGGTTTTGACGCGCAGGTTGTGGCATACAGGTTCTGATGCGCAGGTTCTGGTGCGCAGGTTGTGGAACACAAGTTGTGGCGTGCAGGTTGTGGCGCGGAGCTTGTGGCACGCAGGTTGTGGCACGCAGGTTGTGGCCCGCAGGTCATGGCACGCAGGTTGTGGCTTGCAGGTTGTGGCCCGTAGTTTGTGGCCAGCAGGTTGTGGCTAGCACATTTTGGCTAGCAGGTTTTGGCCAACAGGTTTTGGCCAGTAGGTTTTGGCCAGCAGGTTATGGCAAGAAGGTTTAGGCTTGTAGGTTCTGGCTAGCAGGTTTTGGCCAGTAGGTTTTGGCCTGCTTGTTTTGGCCAGCAAGTTTTGGCCAGCAGGTTTTGGCCAGCAGGTGTGGTGTGTAGGTTGGTTTTTCCGCAATGAAGGAAGAGGCTGTGCACTGGTTAAATGGGTGCACAAGTCTCCCTAGGGATGCGTGAAAGATAGAATTTGCCTAGAATATATGTGGTAAAGAGTTATTCATCAGTGGATTAACATTGAACTTCAACAGAGCATCTATCAACAGTTGAGGATACATTCTTTCATGAAAATGAAGAGACCTAGAAGTCTATAAATTATAATTGGATCCTTTTCGGTGCAGTGAGTAAAAGAATAGGAAGAAAGTGATCCTCTTCACTGGCAGTGAGCCAGAGAGAGAAAAACATTGGGTGACCCTTGGGAAAGTCGTGAGCTGACCCGAAACCTTGTAGAGATAGTGAGTCTGGGACAGAGTGATTGTACCCGAAACTTTTAATCCACAGCTAGTTAAGTTTAGTATAATTTTGTACGACTAACAACTTGTCGGTGTATTCTACTTGGACGTAGCCCTTAGTAGTGAACCAAGTAAAAATTGTTGTGTCTTGTGCTTAATTTATTTTCTGTTTATATCGTGTAATAGGAAAGAGAGAGAAGAGTGTTTTGCTTAACAGAGAAACAAGATCAGAACTTTATTTAATTTTAAATTAGTCATACCTTGATTCACCCCCCTCACAGGGTATTCAGCCTTGTGGACCAAACATAATCTAACTTATTTCTAGAGAACCTTAAGGGGAACATTACTCCATAACATATACCATGGATGGATTATTGTTATAATAAATGTAATAATTCGTGATATAATATTATTTAGTAGTTCATGTTTTGTGACCTAATTAAATTTAACCAATAAATTTTATATGTATACATGATAACTAGTGTAGCATAATGAATCTTTTCTATCTTTTGATGTTATATTAAATATGTTATTTAAATTATAATGGATTCATGAGCATAGATACAATGTTTATTGATGATTAACATAACATACATGATGTATGTATATATATAGTTTTTTTATAAACTATAGAAAAGTATTTTGACCAATGAAATACATGGTTGAATAGGATGGGTATTACACCTTGACCATTGTATACTCTTTCCCACTTTCCATGGGATGATTTTTATCCATGAATTTTATATACACCTCCCAGTTATCTATGGAATTATTTTTATACCCCTAATATTATTATACACTATAATGAGTGCATGGTTTTCCTACACAATTTATCTCATATTCTATGCACTGGTCTTGAAGAAGGTATACCGGGAATGTCCCTAACAATATTGTGATTTACTCAATATAACTTAAGATTCATATGTAAACTATATATTTATTATTATTTAAAATTTATAATTGTTGATTTACTATAAAAAATATTTTATTATACTAATGTAAATGTCTACACATGTTTATTCATACCCCTGGTTTCTCACTACTATATTGAGGATCTTTGGTGGTTCCCTACTAGGTGTGAATATGATTACACCCTATATGGATAATCCTGTGGAAATTTATCCTTATGTACTAAATTTTAGGTACCCATTTAAGTGGTATTGTTTGATTTATTTCTATTGTTCTTGTTTTACATTTGAATTATATCTTTTTGGGGTCTAAAGCATTGATGATAGATTCTTTAGAGTCTCCGATGTGATAGTGGAGTGGATACATAATATTTTTCACAATTATTATGACATGAAATATTAAATTACAGTAAGTGAAATTTTTTTTTCATGAATCTATATTAAAATTTACATTTTAATATTTCATTGTACAATTATTTCAATTTTATTTGATACATATTAACATTTAACTTATTATATAAAAATAAGACTATTTTTTTAAAACTTCCCATATAAATAAGATTTAATGAATAGTTAGAGAATTAGTATTAATTATTTAATTAATATATTAAAGAAAATTTATGTTATCGTTGACTTTTTATATGGGTTTAAAGGGATGTTTTTAGTGTTTTATAAAATTTTTATTTTCAACATTCTTTTCAAAAAGATAAAAGGAATGTTATGCTTTAATGTATACAATGATAAATAATTTTGCTGCTACGATAACCATTTTATGTTATTTAGGTTCTTTTATATATTTTAAATGAATTTATAATGAAAATTATTTATTGGAAATTTATTTTTATTGTTCAAAATCTATTTTCTTTTATTTTGGTAATACTAAAATTTATTACAAAATCAACTTTTATGATGAATTAATGATCATCTCTCATCTCTTGATTAATGTTGTGGTCATTAACTTTGTCTTGAAGAATTCCCATTCGTGTGATCATGTTTTATCATAAATTACATTTCTCATACATAACCATACCAAATTTATCATGGATATTCGAATTTATAGAACTGTATACCATTTATATATATGATGATTTACTATTAAAGTTATTTGATTAGCTGAGGGAATCATTATATTCCCTATTCTTTAATAAATTTTGTTATTTTTAGGCAAAACATGTTGTTTAGGAATTATAGTTATCAAGAAATATATATGGAATGAATTGGCCATTAAGTGAAGTGTTTGGAACTTAATTACATTACTCCTCGATGCACTGATATGTCGCTTGAGAAAACCAATTGGCTAACATTAATAAATGGGGTTTTTGTGAATAAATAACCATTGAATTAAAATATCATATAAAAATTCCTTAATAGTTTTATATCATGATTTTTGAGATTATTTTGTCTAACATTACTAATTTCTTCCATTGATAATTTAGCTATTATTATCAATGAGATTATTACTATGATATTTTCAATGGTTGTATTTCGTTCTCATGTTATTGACTAAATGGAATGTGTTTTCAGTTATTTACCTTATTATATTTATTATGATTAATTTATTAATGATAAATTTACTTTATCAAACCCTTAATAAGATTTTTATCACACCTTTTTTTATTTTATTTTCCCTAGGATATGAAGAAGAAATCAATTAATGAGTTTCAAGGATGTTGATTATTTACTTTCACTATGTTTTATATATTTTTACAATATAAAATAAGAATCATGTATGCATACATTTCATTAATACTACTAAACAAATCCATCATTGAATATGTAATCCATTTTATATTATTTCAATGTCATAAAGTAGTCATTAACTCTGGGTTACTAGAGTCGGGTTGTTATAGTTGGTATCATAGAAGGCTTATAAGAAATAATGGGAACTAGTTATATGAAAATATTAATTATGGATCATATCCATATGAATAACTGTGAGGAAATGTATATTTATTGGATAATATCATAAAATTATTTCTAATGTAGAGATTATACGTATCACATAAATATATATATATCTCTATTTCGATACTACAAGTGGGTTTGGTTTTAAAATTGATGAATTTAGGGGTAATAATCCCAAAAGTGTTGGTTAGGTATATATCAACCATCACTGTTATGCATGATGAATGGTCCCTTACTGGGAACATTGGTTTGACACTCATTAGTGATACTCTCTAGTTGATTCAAATTTTATTTATGAATTATTATGAAATATTTTATTTTATTTTTTTGATTAGTGGCTATTCACAAAAAAATCCATGTTTATAAGTCTATGATTAATTATAAATATTTTATTTCGTTAAAAATTATAAAAATTATATTCTATAATTAGGAATTCATGATTTTATGATTTAATTCAGTTTGTTCCCTTATTTAGAAATGGTTATGGGATAAAAGAATAATGTTATTACTCATGGAATATATTGATATTTCCCTAATGAAAAATTCAATACATGTTATGTTGGAGATGAATAGATCAGGTAAATATTATCGAATATAACCAAGGTTATGATAATTGGATCATTTTATGTGATAGAAACATCTATTTTTTGTTGGAATACTAATCTAGAGGTAGTTGAGAAATGGATTATGTCCCGTTAAATTATATTATGGGACATGTAATGCAATGAGAGAGAAAAGGTTAAGTTGGAAGTGTATTATCTTAAAGTTGATGATGATGTATAGTGGTCGTTGAACCAGAAAAATTGGGAGGAAGAAGAAATAAAACATTTAGAATAGAGTAATTTTAATGTAACATTATCGAAAAATATTTACCTAATGACATGTTAATTTAATTAATGTCATGACCCATCCCCTGGGGTACGTTTCGTGACTACCCCAAGCCTGCCTTCCATAGGCCAGGGGATAAAGACTAGCACAAGAGGTGCAATTCCTTAAAACTGTTAAGGAATTGCCTTTATATCCAGTAAACACACAGAAAAGAGCACACAACTGGATACAAAACACTAAGTAAACTATATAATAGAAGGGTGATGAAAAGTAAAAAGGGGCGGATATACAAGCCCAACTATAAAGTACATGGAACTAGATGTACAAGTACAATAGAAGAAAGGAAAAACAGATAATGGGTCATCCAGTAGGATTCCTACATGAAGGGTAGGTACAAATAGCCTCCTCATCACTCTACGTCAATCACTCTCCTCTGTGTACAGACTCATCATAAGGTCCACCTCCGGGTACCATCTAGTCCGGGTATTCTCAGCCTCAGTCACCTTCGTATGTCATCTTCATCCTACACAACATGGTGCGGGCATAGCCTTTATAGGGGTGAGTATAATGACACTAAGTAGGGACCCTGAGACCCTCAAGGTCTCACAAATACACCAGGGATAAACCAAGAAGTATGGAATCAACAGATAACCCTACTTAGGTATATTCCCATACATATACCTAAGTTATAAAGTAATCCGTCTCAATCATGAGGAAAAAAAGGTACTGACTCACCTCAACCAGGATATTATTCTAGGGGTAGTATCAAGAAACATCCCCAACACATTATCGAAACCTCAGATGCTGGAGAACTCCTCCTCTATCGAGTATAGTGGGTATGCAGCGTCACATAGAGAAGCTTCCCACTATCCTCGAACTACTGAGTTACTCCTCCTGTCGAGTATTGTGGGTCTCCTACGTCACACAGAGGAGCTCCATACCACGGGTCTGCCACCACAGCCAGGCGCTCCCCATCGTAGCATACTGAGGTGCTCCTCCTATCGAGTACCATATGTCTGTCAGATCACCAAGCGCGCTCCTCCACCATGGGTCTGCTGCCACAACTAGGCGATCCCCATTGGGCGAGTAGAGTCACTCCAAGTCAAATAGTTACCAGTCGTCATGTCTCAGCCAGTTACTTGGTCTTCACACTTCGGTTTATCGTTGCTAGAAAGATCCACTCCATGAGCTACTGGTCGATACCCAATCATTCAAAAAGTCCCTTGAATAAGTATCTCAAAGTTATTCCACGTCATAGGAGTCTCAACGCAATAGACGGCGCATCAATCAGACGCCCGGTCTGTGAGTTATTAGAAATTTAGTCCTGGGAGCCTGGTTGGATTCGTGGACGATCCAACCTAATAGTATCTCAACTATGCCCCAAACTCTAGTTGGGTATTCTCAAAGGGGACTGTCATGCTCCAAGATTACCAAGGCCGTTAACCGTTCATCAAACTGACATCTGGTGCCAATGATATTACCAAAAGAATGTAATGGGTCGTAGTGGGCCGGGGTCCGGTCTGACCCGGTCGGACTGACCCAGCCTGACCCAGTCTGGTCCAACCCAGTTCGGGTCTACCTGGAATGAAAAATTTGGTATGGAACGACCCGTTGTGTGGTCCGGTCCATTAGGTTCGGCCCAGCCCATTGGGCCCATCCCAACAAGCCGTGAGGGGTGTGGAGGGCCACGAGGGCACGAAACGATCGTGAGGGCACTGACCGGCTGCGGGTTGGTGTGAGGGATATTTGGACCAAAGGGTGCCATGAGGGGCCATCGAGGCCCGGGGCCGGGGTGGTGCGACCGGGGCCGGTTCGATCGGGGGCTCAGAAGCCGGTGGGCTGAGGTGGCGCTGCTGGGGCGCGGTGCCGCTAGGGACCGTTCGGCCGGTGGCAGCATAGGGGCTGTGGGATGGCATGACTGGGTGGCTTGGGAAGCCAGTGGATCAGTTCAGTTGGGGTCTTGAGAAGCCGGTGGGCCATGGTGGCATTTCCGGTGCGCGACGCGGCCAGGAGCCAGTTCGGCCAGTGGATGGCATGACCATGGTGGCTCAGCCCAGCTCGGGGTGGCTCTGCTAAAAGTGTGGAGACCGTGAGGGTGGTTCGACTGGGGCACCGCGTGGGGTTGTAGCCAGTGCGGCCAGAGACGGCGCGGAACACCACTGGGAAAGCGCGGGTCACAGAAGCCATTGGTGGCACAACCATTGCCTTCATCGCTGTTGTCGCCGTTGTCGCCTTCCTCCATCTCAAAGAACAATGCTAATCAAAGGAGAACTGCAGAGGGATCAGGCCATGTTGGTTTGTCCCGCACCCTATGCGTTTGGGGTGGTAACAAGCAGTTCAATTCCTTATTCAAATTCAAATAATTATCAAGAATAGAAGAGAGTAGTAAATCAATCAATCAACCCACATCTTCCCGAAATTAAAAATTCCCAACCCGCAAGGAAAAAATCCGCAGATTGACATTATACTAACTTGATCCGCATTCATTATTTTAAAAGGAAAGAAACATGGGAAAATAAAATCATACTTAAATAAAATCCCTACCTTGTGATTTTTTCATCGATGTTGGTGCGAAAATGCAGACATCGATTCATTGTAGACGAACACGTCCTACGTCGGAGGAAGCTCCGAGAAAGATAGTTTAAGTCAATGTTATTCTTCATATGAAGAAAACACATTATTCATTCTAAGGAGAGGTTGTTTTATTGGTGAGATCTTTTCTCAAAATCTCTTTCCTCCTTTTCCAACAAAAGAATAGGTATCCCAAGATAATAGATTATAACATCTATTAAGTCTTTGGCATAATATTCAAAATGGTTTAAAAAGATTAATGGAAAGTTGGAACAATTAATGGCATGTGAATTTTCACAATTAAGGTGTAGGAGGTCAAGAGGATCTCCCTCATTTATTAGGGATTTGAGAGGTTTTCCTCAACTAAATGGGGGTTTTAATCCCGGGTGGTCCCCACCACCATAACCTCTCCTGGGAGGTTAGCTTATGGTAGGCCCCACCACAATAACCTTTCATGGGAGGATAAGGTCGGTTGGTTCCCGAACATAAACTCCAACATGGAGGTTTAAAATAGATAAAATTAAATAAAACATGTGTTTATTTTGTTTTATTGTTTCTAGGAAAAAACCAAAAACAAACATTCACCCTCAACCAACTGCCGTCGAGGTGAGAGTCTCCTTAAGAGAATATCAGTGTTGTGAATTCAATGGTGCCCTCAGATTTCAATTTTGATCACCGATTCAATTGTAATAAAAACATGCTCGAACTTTCACTGAGTGTAGCCGATAAAAGTTCAGCAATCCATTCCAGGCACTCCGGGCCTCGGAATCATGCACCATCAATTTTCACGGACTCGTAATATTTCCATATATTTTAAAAAAATACTTCTAAATTATGGGTCTTTAAATTCTCCCAAACTCATTGATTTAAGTCCATGTAAGATAAAATTCAATCTAAGGGAACAAGTGAGGGTACTGAGCATGCATCTGAGCCTCCCGCTCCCATGTTCTCTCTTAGAGGTTCATGTGCTTCCAACGAATATCCACTAGAGTTATCGAACATCCATGAAGGAAACAATCCTGTCAATCCTCAATATCTAATGGAACCCCTATAAATTTTTCTACATCATCGACGTCCAGCTCACCTTGGTCGATTATGTGAGAAGGGTTGTACACGTATCTCCTCTGCTAGGATACGTGGAAGACTTCATGCACCCGGTGCAACTGATGTGGACGAGCTAAGTGGTAGGACACCTCTCCAACTCTACTGTAGACCTAAAAAGGTTCAATTAATCTTGAAGATAACTTTCCACCTCAGCCAAATCTCTATAGACCTCGTCGGGGTGAGACCCATAGAAATACATGGTCGCCATCCTGGAACTCCATAGGTCTCAGTCTCCTATGATCATACGACTTCTGCCTACTCTGTACATTCTTCATATGCTCCTAGATGATCTGCACCTTCTCTGTGGTATCCCGTACCATCTCTGGTCCCACTAGTGCTGACTCCCCTAGGTCAGTCTAGTATAATGGTTATCTACAAGGTCGCCCATATAATGCCTGAAAATGTTGCATCCCAATGGTGTAGTGATAGATATTATTGTATACAAACTCCACAAAGGGTAAGTGATCCTCCCAGCTTCGACCGAAGTCAAGGACACAAGAACACATCATGTCCTCGAGGGTCTGAATGGTCTGCTCAATCGGGCCATCCGTCTGAGGATAGAAGGTGGTGCTCAAAAAAAGATGCATTCTGAAAGCCTCCTACAACTTCTTCCATAGATGATAATTAAAACATGTATCACAATCGGAGACAATTATCAAAGGTACTCTGTGTAGCCACACAATCTTTGGAACATAGAGGTGTCCCTAGCTCTCTACTGAACCCTACTCTCTGATTGATAGGAAGTGGGATAACTTGGTGAGTTGATCGATGATCACCCAAATAGATTCATGTACCTTGGATGTATGTGGAAGTCCTGTCACTAAGTCCATAAATATCCCATCCCACTTCCACTCTGGGACCTCTAAAGGCTAAACCAAGACTACTGGTACCCGGTCCTCTTCCTTCACTTGCTGACAAGTGACACACTGAGAGACAAATTCTGCAACTGCCTTCTTTATTCCTGGCCACTAGTGCTGTTGTAAGCTATCCCAATACATCAACACCACTCCTCGATGTACCACTAGAGGGGATGTGTAGAACTCCCTCAACACTTCCTCCTAAAGTGACACTGGTACCATAGTACATCCTCAAAAGCAGATGATGTGCTCCCCATGTTTAGAAAATCCATCAGGTACCTTCCCTGTGGATATATGAGCACACCGTGTCTCTTAGTCAGCGTCCCCATGCTATGCCTCCCTGACTCGCTGAAAAATTGGTTGAGTGACTGTAAGAGACTGAAGGAAGGATACTCCTTCTCTATCCACAAAGGATATCTATAATGAAGCTAGCTACTCCATCACCTCACCTAGTAGCTGTATACTAGATCTCCTACTCAGTGTATATGCAACAACGTTCCCCCTCCCAGGAGTATAGACTATCTCGATGTCAAAGTCCTGGAGGAACTCAAATCAAAGTCGCTAACTCAGGTTTAGGTCCTTTTGAGAGAAGATATAACTATGAATCGTGTGATCAGAGTACACTGTAAAATGCTCACCCATTAGATAGTATCGCGACATATTAAAATCTAAGTCCATTTCTACTAACTTCAGGTCATCGGTAGCATAGTTATGCTCATGTTGTCTCAGATGTCATGAACCATATTCGATCACTACTCTCTCTTGCATTAGGACACATTCGATCTGGGTCCCTGATGCATCATAGTAGACTACATACCCTACACCTTCCTCTGGAAGCCACAATATGGGGGAACTAGTCAGCCTCTACCTCAGCTCCTAAAAGCTCTTCTGGAATCTCTCCGACCACACAAAGGGTTTCCCCTTCTTCGTCAAGGTTGATAGTGGTGCTGCAACTCTGGATAATTCGAGTACAAACCTCCGGTAATAACTACCCAAACCTAAGAAACTCCATACCTCTGTCACACACATGGGTGGCTCCGAAGAAAGTACCACCTCAATCTTTGCTAGATCCACTGCAACTCCAACCTCAAAGATGACATGTACCAAAAACTGAACATCTCGGATCTAGAACTGGCACTTCAACAGCTTACCATAAAGCTGGTGCTCTCGGATTATGTCTAGTACTACTAGAAAATGATAGGCATGCTACTCTTTAGTAGTCAAGTAGATCAGAATGTCGTCGATGAAGACTATGACAAAGCGATCAAGGTACGGCTGAATGATCATGTTCATGAGTCCCATGAAAACTACTGGAGCATTGGTTATGCCGAATGGCATAACCAATAACTCATATTTTTTGTACCAACATCTGAAGTCTGTCTTCTACACATCCTCGTCTCAAACTATGAGCTGGTGATATCCTGATATCATATCTATCCTTAAGAACTACCATGCTCCCATCAACTGATTATAGAGGTTGTAAATCCTCAGGAGTGGGTACTTGTTCTTCACGGTCGCATGGTTCAGGCACTGATAGTCAACATAAAGCCTCAATATCCCATCCACCTTCTTGGAAAATAGAATCGGGGTTGCCCAGGGAGAAACACTGGGCTGGATGAATCCCTTCCCATGCAAGTCCTCCAACTGTACCAGCAGCTCGCAAAGCTCTGTGGGAGCCATCCGATATGCTGGTGTAGATATCATTGTCGTCCTGGAGTAAAATTCAATGTAAAAGTCTTTCTCTTGAAGAGGGGGTAGAACTGGAACATCATCAGGGAAGACTTCCACATACTGGTCCACTACTATAGGATAGCTCTGACTCTCTACATCAACTTCCCAGAGGGTAAGGCTAGCCAACTGATGAGTGATTGACTTCACTATCCTCTGAGTAAGTCCATATTATTCTATAAAGTCTCCCTCCTCACTGGTGAAGGTAAAACAGGTCCCATCCATATAGAAACACCGCACTTTACACCAAATACAGTCAATTTAAACAAGGACTGTACATAACCAGTCCATACCCAAGATGACATCATAAGGCCTCGACACCGCTACTAGGAGATCCCATACAATGATCTCGCCTTATAGAGTAAGCTCACACTACCGGCACTAGCGTGTAACCGTAAAATCCACTCCCGTAAGAGTCTCTAGCGGTAAGGATCGAGCCAACGGCTCCATCAGAATTTCTGAGCTCCGAACCAGGGCAGCGACAATGAGAGAGTGACTGGAACCTGTGTCTATAAGTACTGCAGCTATGGTGGTGTAGACACATATCATACCTCAAATCATCATCAGAGTGCCATGATCAAATTCCACGTCTGCCTACTCCATGAAAACCACCTCAATCGACTCTATATCTCAACCTGGACAGTCCTTCGATCATCTTCTAATCATCTGAACGATGGGTCGGGCAGTCACGAGCCATGTGACCCTACCTGACGCATGCCTAACACTGTTCACTCTTGGGATATCTATCTCCTCATCGGGTTCCCTGCACAACCAATCCTGAGTCATGCGGTTTTCCACCTATAGGTATGGTCCTCTTGGACCTCTGCGACATCTGTCTACTTCCAGCTACAGAATACTCTTCTACGTGTCGAATGGTGGTGGATCTCGTTTCTGGGGACTGCTCAGCTAGGAAACTCTCCACTAGGAGGGCTCTATCTGACACCCCCTCCTGCGTCAGGAAGCTGAGTGAGATCTCTGATGCCCTAATCTATCACCCGAGTGCTTTTTCAAAGGTTTGATCCTTGAAGAATGGGTCCCACACCATATCCGTAGAGTAGCATGAGAGGTATGTGAACCTCACTGGGAACTGAGCTATAGTCATGTTTCCCTACTATAGATGAAGTATCTCCTATATGTGCATTGCTCATAGAGTCTCTTGGCCAAACTCTGCCGAAACTGGCTCTCGAAGTCTGCCTAGAAAAGAGACACCTCATCATGGAACTGGAACATCAAGCTCCACCATCTTCCCACTGCTTCCTGTAGAAGGCTAGCAGCCAGTATCACCATGAGGTCGACTAGTGTCCCTACTAGTTGGAAGACTCCCACCATAGCCTCCAGCCAATTCTTAGCCTCCTGTGGCTCAGTCTCTCCCCTAAACGTGGGTGGACTTTTCCACTAGAACTCATGCAATTTGCTCAAGCGGCATGAAACATCTACTGCTTGGGATGGTGGCATCGATTCCCAATGGGTAATGGTACTGCTGGTGCCCCCACTGGTGCGTCTACCAGATGAGGGCCCTACACCAAGGCCTCGTTGCTCGGTGGGATATCAGTGCGTATGACTCTCGGATCTATAGACGACTGTCTTCATGGATGCATCCTAAAAATAAACAGGTGCGCTACAGTTTAAAAGATATACCTTGTGAGATGACCTAGTGAGCTGACTTAGAGAAAATTTTTGAAATCCCACACACAATTAGTGTTTCCGTGCACTATGTTAGAATTCAGAAGTCAGGGTGCTGGTGTATAGATATGTCGGCCTCCAAACCAACACTGGACTCCCTGAAATGAAAACCACAATACACTTCATATAACAATATTGATTCATAGAAAATATCAGAGTCCTACGTATTGTAGTAGAAATGAATCATCTGATACCAATTTGTCATGAACCTTCCCCCGGGACCCGTGCCGTGACTACCCCAAGCCCGCCTATCATTGGCCAGGGGATGATGACTAGCACCAAAGGCGTAATTCCCTAAAACTATGAAGACATTTCCTTTATAACCTATAAAAGCACACAATAGAGCACACAAATAGATAATAAACACTATGTCAACTATATAACAAAAGAGTGTAGAAAAGTAAAAATGTTTGGAAATACAAGCCCAACTATAAAGTACAAGGAACTGGACGTACAAGTACAACTGAAGAAAGGAAAAATAGTTGATGGATCATCCTCCAGGATTCCTACCTGAAGGGTATGTACAGATAGCCTCCTCAGCACTCCACATCTGTCAGTCTCCTCCATGTACTGACTCGTCATAAGGTCCACCTCCAGGTACCGTCCTATCCTGATAATCTTAGCCTCAGTCAGCGTTGTCCGTCTCTTGCATACAACACAAAAAGGTTTGGGAATAGCCCATGTGGGGGTGAGTATAACAATACTCATTAGGGACCCCGAGACCCTCAAGGTCTCACAAATCCACCAAGGATAAACGAAAAAGTAAGGAATCAAAAAATAACCCTACTTTGTTATATTCCCATACATATACCTATGTTATTAAGTAATCCGTCTTAATCATGAGGAAAACACAAAAGTACTAACTCAGCTCAACCATGATTTTATTCTAGGGGCAGTATCAAGAAACATGCTAACACATTATCAAAACCTTAGCTGCTGGGGAAATCGTCCTCTATCGAGTACATTGGGTCTGTTGCATGACATAGAGGTGCTTCCCACTAAACCAAGACTGCTGAGTTACTCCTCCTATCAAGTACCATGGGTTTGCTGCGTTACACAGAGGTGCTCCGCACTGCGGGTCTGCCGCCACACCCAAGTGCTCCCCCTCGTAACCTGCTGAGGTACTCCTCCTATTGAGTACCGTGGGTCAGCCGCATCACCAAGCGCGCTCTTCCACTGTGGGTCTACCACCACAACTAGGCACTACCGACTAGGATTTTAGTGTCACTCCTAGTCAAACGGTCAGTATTTTTCAGGTCTCAACCAATTACTAGGTCTCCATGCTCTGCTCACTTGTCACTGGAAGGATCTGCTCCATGAGCTATTGGCCGATACTCCAACAATCATGAAGTCCCATGAAGAAGTATGTCAAAGGTCCGCCATGTCATAAGGGTCTCAATTCCATAGACGACGCGTCATTTGAATTTTAGGTATGCGAGTTATTATCCTATTAATCTCGGGGGCCCAGTAGGATTCGTGCACAATACAACCTAACCGTATCTCAATTATACCCAAAAGTCCAGTGGGGTATACTCAAAGGGGACCATCATGCTCCAAGATTACCAGAGTCGCTAATTTTTTTCAAACGGACATCCGGTGCCAATGATATGGTCAAAATGAAGTAAAGGTTCATAGTGGGCCCGGGTCCGGTCTGACCCAATCAAGGCCGACACGGTTCGGGTCGACCCTGATTGACCCATTCGGTCTGTCCCGGCCTGTTGGGTGGGCCAGCCCATTAGGTTCGGCCTAGTCCACTAGCCCTAGCCCAACAAGCCGTGAGGGTTCACAGAGGGCCGCGAGGGCACGGACCAGTCACCAGGGCGCGGACTTGTCGTGGGTCGGCGTGAGGGCGGTTCGGCCTGGAGGGTTCCGTGATGGGCCAAATCAACCTGGGGCCAGAGTGGCACAACCGGTTCGGTTGGGGGTTCGGGAAGCCGGCGGGACGGGGTACTGCGGCCGGGGCACGACGCGGACGCGGCCGTTTTGGACGGTAGAGGCGCCGGGCCGGTGGGCTGGCATGACTAGGGCAGCTTGGGAAGCCAATGGGCCGGTTCAGATAGGGGATCAGGAAGCCAGTGGGCCAGGGCGTGGCGCAGCTGGGAGCCAGTTCGGCTAGCGGATGGTGCGACCAGAGTAGCTCAACCCGGCTTGGGGAAACACAACCAGAAGGGAGGAGACCGCAAGGGCGGTTTGGCCGGGGCACCACGAGTGGGCATGGTCGGTTCGGTTGGCGGCTGCGCAAAATTCTGTGGGGGAAGCATGGGTCGCAGAGGCCATGGGTGGCACGACCGTTGACTTTGTCACTTTTGTCCCTGTTTTCACCTTCATCCGTCTTGAATAACACCGCTAATCAAAGGAGAACGACGGAGGGGTCGGGCCATGTTGGTTTGGCCCGCACCATCTGCGTTTAGGGTGGTAGTAAGCGGTTCAATTACTTCTTGAATTTCAAAGAATTATCAAGAATAGAAGAGAGTATAAAATTAATCAATCAAGCTACATCTTACCGTAAATAAAAATTCCCAACCCACAAAGTAATCATCTGTGGATCAACCTGATAATAAGTTGATACATGTTCTATGTTTTAGTAGGAAAGAAATAAGGGAAAATAAAATCATACATAAATAAAATTCCTACCTTGTTCATTATTTATTGATGTTGGTGTGAAAAGGAAGACATCAATTCATTGTAGACGAACATATCCTACGTTTGAGGAAGCTCCTAGAAAGAAAGTCGAAGTCGAGGTCATTCTTTATAGGATGAACATATTCTTCAATTTAAGGAGAGGTTCTTTCATTGGTGAGAGATTTTCCCTCAAAATCTCTTTCCTCCTTTTCCAAAAAAAGAATAGGTAGCCCAAGACTGTAGATTATAAAATCTATTAAGTCATTTTCATAATATTCAAAATGGTTTAAAAATATTAAGGAAAATTTGGAAAAATTAAAGGCAGGTGCGTTGGCACAATTAAGGAGGAGGAGGTCAAAAGGCTCTCCCTAATTTATTTGGGAGTTGAGAGGTTTTCCTAAACTAAATAGGGGTTTTAGTCCCAAGTGGCCCCCACCACCATAAGCTATCATGTGAGGTTAGGTTCGGGGGGGGGGGGGGTCCCCCAACCATAACCTGTCATGGGAGGTTAAGGTCGGATGGTCCCTACACTTAAACTCCCACATGGATGTTTAAAACAGATAAAATAAAATAAAACATGTGTTTATTTTATTTTATTATTTCCATGAAAAACCCAAAAACTAACATTCACCCTCGACCAACTGTCGTCGAGGTGATAGTCTCCTTAAGCGAATACCGGCACTCTGAGTTCAACGGTGCCCTTAGATTTCAATTCCGAGCACAGATTCAAATTTTATAAAAACCCACATTAACTTTCACTAAATGTACCCAATAAATGTTCAGAAATTCATTTTGGGCACTCCGGGTCTCGGAATCACACGCCGTCAACTTTTGGAGACTCGTAAAATTCCCATATATTTAAAAAGAATTTACATGGAAATTATGGGTCTTTAAAAATAAATATAAAATTACACATCAAAAAAATAAAATAAAAAGTGTGTGCTAAAGTGTTTGATTATAAATTTATAATACTTGTTAGGTATGATATGAATTACATATCCAATTATGAAAAAAATATTGAACATTTATTTGAAGGGCTTAAGTGAATAATCTCTATGGAACTGGTTTCTAAAAAATGTTCATCATATGATGAAATAGTATTTTCTTCCATGAAAACTGAGAATGAATTTTCTAGATATTATATCTTCATGGGGAAAATAGTGAATAATATTCTGGATAAGAATTAGGAAAATGGGAACATGTAATTGAATAAGGGAGTGAATAAATTTCCATAATGTGAAAATTATGGAAAAAAATCTAGAATAATACTTGAAGATCATGGGAGTTTGTTACAAGTGCATGGATAAGGCTCAAATGATTAATTAATGAAATTGTAATAAACACACCATTAATATAATCTTATTAAAATGTTATTAAATAGAAGATTATTGACACCAATTTCTGAAGCCTTAAGGTAATATACCATAGAGTAGGATAATGGAAGAATTCCAAGCTTATGTGATCACTAAAACTAAGGTCAAAGTTTCCAAAGATGTTACTAGAGGTACTTTCACCAAAGACTAAAATTTTTCTAATGATTTATTTTAATTAGAATATTTTTACCATTTTTTATCTTTAATACCTTACAATACAATTAAAAATTTCCCTAGAACCTTAAGATGGTATTTTTAGTCAAGAATCCATGTGAGAATCATTCTACAATAGGGATATGTCAGTCAGTTCCCATTATGATGCATTTATGTATCCAATTTTTAGAATATATTACTATAATTTTTTTTCCTTTTATATAATACTTTCTATGGATTTTGTTTTAAAAAATTATGAATTTTTTTTCAAGAGAATCTAATTTCTATTTTTGATAAATATGGGCAACTCCTTATCTATAAAGTGTAGACTTCATCATCTATGACATGTATACATCCAACTCCATAGCTAATTGGAATGAGATTATTAGGGAATAAGATTAAAAATAATCAATAGATATGATAGGTGATATTCAAATTGAATATGTATCTATTTTGTAGAAATACATTGATGTTTTTTAATAAGATTATTATATATCAACCGATGTTTGAAGTTGATTTTTCCATTGATTTAATCACTAATTAGAGACCTATATTAAATAATACATATAGAATAACCATTTTAGGAATTATAGATATAAGGAAACAATTATAGGAATTGTGTTATAAGTGATTTATATTCCCTAGTGTTTCACCAAGGGGAGCCCCTTTTATTTTAATTAATAAAAAAGAAAAATCTATGTTTCTATTCATTTATTATAGGGAAATCAATGATTTTATTATAAATAATAAATATTATTTTTCATACATTGATGACTTGTTAGATCATATTCATAGAGATCAATTCTTTTAAATATTTTACATCACTATGGGTGTGATTAATTATAGTAATGATATTCTAATGATAACATTCGTTTTGAGGTATGAACATTATAAGTTTATAGTAATACCATTTGGATTGATTGATGCATCCTCTATTTTTGTATATCTAATAAATAGAGTTTTCAAGTAATATCTTAATAATGTTATTATGGTATTTATTAATGATATTATTATGTACTCTAAATTCTATAAGTATATTGAGAATCACTTGCAGATCATTATTGAGGATCTTAGAGAATAATAGTTATATGAGATGTTTAGAAAGTATGAATTCTAGATTTAGAAATATTAATTTCTTATCTATATTATCTTAAGATATAAGATCTCATTTTATCCTATAAAGAACAAGGCCTTCAAATAATCTGCTACACTAAAAAACCAATCTGAGGTATGTAGATTCCATGGATTGGTCGGCTACCATAACAAAATTATTAAAAAAATTCTTGACTGGTTAGCCTTTTGACCTAGCTACATATAACTGGTTTGAGTTTATATGGATAAAGAAATGTAAATAATTTTTCTAAGAATTTAAGAGGAAATCCATAAATGCTCCAATATTTACTCTACCATAAGTAAATGACATATTTTTACTATATAGTGATACATTTAAGAAAGGACTTGGTATATTCCCCAACAAAATGGTAATGTTATTGCCTATTTATCAAGGTTTCTAAATACTCATGAATATAACTATCCGACCCATTATCTCTAGATAGTAGCCACAATCCTTAATTTGAATATATGAAGACATTATCTCTCTAAAAAAATAGGTGAGATATATTTATATATATATCAAAATATTCTAAAATACATTTTAAAAGAAAGATCTCAATATGGAGAAAATGTGATAGATCAACCTACTCAAGGATTATGATTTTTCAATACACTACCAACTTGGGTAGAAAAATAAGTATGTTTATTCATTGAGCATGAAATGTAATGAAGTCCTGAATAAAATGAGGAATTATAAGAGCACTATGTTCATGGATTTAATAAATATAGATATGAGAATTATTCATAAAGGGGAAATACAAATCATTTTAAAGTTATTTCTGAACCATCTTCATATGAAAAGATAATATATTTTCTCTTTGATGATGAGAATTTTGAAATGAAAATTCAAACCGTGAATAATGTTAAATTCATAGAATTCTTTTATGAAGATGGTGTTATAAAATTCAGAAAGTGTTTATGTGTTCCTTCTATACTTATGAAGAGAATATAGTTATCAAATTATGCTCATAACTCGAATTTATCCAAACACCTTGGTTGAACCAATATGTATTGGTTTTTGATGGAACATCATTTGGGGATAATATGTAGTGGGAAATTTCTCATTTTATATCAATATTCATTATTTTTCAATAGGTTAAGGATAATTGACAATATACTATAGGAGTCTAGAAATACATAAATATTTTTATAAGTAAATGGGATAAAATACTACATTCTTTTCCCAGTATTACAAAATAATCCTAGAATTAATGACTCCACATAGGTTATTATTGATTATTTTACAAAATAGGTATAATTAATCTCAATTAGAGAAGATTTACCTCTATGGAACGTTAGAAAACATTATATTAATGAAGTTATATAACTTCATGGTGGAACTATTTAAATTGTTTTGGATTTCAATCCATGATTTCATTGAACGTCTAAATAATTTTTCAATATTATCTTGATACAGATCTTTATTTGAGCATCTCCTATCAACCTCAAACAAATTGATATTCTCAGTGGACTATTAATACATTATAAAACATGTTGAGGTCATGATCCAATGACTTTCATGGTATGTTGTATCATTATTATCCTTTGTTTTAGTTTTCTTAAAACATTATATTCCATTAAAGTATTTAAATGGTATTGGATGAAGCATGACATGGAAAGATATTTAATACTCTCACATATTGGGATGTAGTTGGTGAAAAGAATATTATATGCCCAAAACTAGTTTGGGAGAAAACCAAAAAATTAAATAGTATTAAAACCCATATTAAATATTATCTATGAATGAAAAATAACTTTACTAATAAACAAATTAATGATTTATAATTTCATGTGGGAGATCAAATTTTTATAAAAGAACCTCTATGAAAGGGTGTTATAAATGTTTTTAAGAAAAGGAAAAGGAGTCCAATGTTTATCAATGATTTTAAAATTATATAAATATTTTGATCCATGGAATACGATTTTTAATTCCACTGAACTACTTAATAGTAAATGATGTGTTACATATCTCATTTTAAGGAATTAAAATTCAAAACCAATTCATATACACACAAATGAATAAATAAAAGTAGAACATGATTTATATATCTATAAATCTCTTATACAGATACTCAACAATAGATAAGAAATTTTATAGAATTGGATACCATTAATGGTAAAATTGAAATGGAGAAATAATAAAATATAACGGGAATTATGGGAACATGTGGATGTTATAAAGAAGAATAACTCTTTGGTTTTAGAATCTATATCCATGAAAATTTCAAGAATGAAAATTTTAAAATAGATTAGAGTGTAACACTCGATATTAATTTATAATATGTAAAAATTTAATTTTTATGTGACTATGATAAAATTAACCTTTTAATATTTCATGGAAAAAAATTCTACTTCGATATGGTGAATATCTATTTGGAACATAAAATATAAAAATAATTCAAGAATAAAATTTTAAAATTTATTTGAGATATATTATTTAATAAATAATTGAAAATTTAGTATTTGAATAATACTCATTTATTATGTATTATCAACATTGTTTTGTTTATCAATTTTATATAAATAAATACAAGATCATTTGTGGGGTAAAAAGTGACATTTTTCAAAAAAAAAAATTTCATGTGCATAACATTTTTCTATTTTAATTATTTAAACTAATCTATAATAGTAATTGATTGAAATAAAGTGTAAAGAATATATATATATATATTACTATATTAATTTAAATCCATATAATTATAATTACTAATCATAATGTTAATGTATTATCATCTTAGCTATTGAAAATAAATTTTGTCATGTTTTTTGAGATTATTTTTAAATTAAATTCTCAAACACATAGGAAATGAATTTGATAAAATCGTTTCTAGATTTTCAAAAAACATTTTCAAATTTGGTAATGATTCGACATTAATTTTTGGTCATTATGAATAGTAAAAATGGTAAAAACTGGTTACCATGGATAATGTTAAAATAAATTTATTTGGGGGGTATTCTAAAAAGAAAAGGGTTAAAATGAAAAAAAAAGAATGTAAGAATCCTATTTGGCGAGTTTATTTAAACAATAAATTTATTCCAATTTAATTTGATTTATATGGGATCCATTTTTCTATAAAATTGACATAATCATATTTTAAAACATTAAAAATTAACAAGTGGACCATTCTCCTCAATTTTAAATGGGGACTTGATCTCCTCACTTATTTACACCCCTTGATCCATTTATTTCGATCAAAATGTTGGGACCATGTTGAATGGAGAAGAATGTTTGAAGATTTAGCCTTTATAGAGTGTTGTATTTTGTTGTCAAAGAAGATAAATCAAATCACTTTGTAGAAGGATCACAAATCAGACGATGCATTGCTGGTATTTATTTCACACATATCATGATTTAGGAGAATTTGTGATGAAATCCTTATGAAGGAAAGGGGGAGAAATGATGATTCCAGTCATATAATGTTTTGATTGGAAAGAATGATGGTGCTGGAGGATAGGGAAGTTTCAGTTCCCATTGCAACTCTAATGATGCTAAAGTTGATCTATCAAAGGATAAATATCATGATAGTGGGATTCGTGATAAGAGCAGAAGATTGGTTATGTGAAGCAGTGAAGAGAAGAAATGAATAAGAAATGGACAATCTGGCAATGACAGAAAAGCACAATTTAAGGTGGCACCGTTTTCTAGTGTTTGCCAAATTTTAAGGCCTGAAAATCGGGAGATGAAGAAATGTGTTTGGGAATAGATGGATCATGAAAGATTGAATATGGTTTATATTTTTGCATGCAAGGCATTATTCAAGGTTAGAACATCGAAAAATTACAATGGCATGGAGTGCTCAGAAAATTACGCAGGTAGCGCGAAAAAATAAAGTGGTGCGCGAAATAGTAGCGGGTTGCGTGAAAAAAGATATCACTAATTCACCCCCTCCCCCTCTCAGTGATACTTGGATCATGACTGGGAACATCACAAAACCTACCAAAAAAATCTCCACAAAATTCATATCCATGTTATATTTGTCATGGTATTCCCAAAATACAAACCCTAGTTTCCTTACGAGGAGATCTAAAGGAGCACTTTCAAAGAAGATGTAATTATATTCACCAGACACTTTCATTTATTCTATTATTTTTCATCCTTCAATTATATATTATCAATTAAAATAAAAAAGAACCATTATATACAATATAATTATATTTAATTATGTCTATGACATATTATTTTACCATAGCCCTATTCATCACATTGGAATCAAAACCATCGCTCCTATGTGTGAAGGGCTTCTACCTCGCAAAACGATGAAATTAGTTCTCCATCACATCCTCACCTAGATTATAACTGTGATTAAATATATATATATATATATATGGTATTTGTTAAATTGTTTTAGTTATTATTATTTAATATATCTTCTAACTCTTTACCCTTCCACCTATTAAAAAATGATAACGCCTCTCTTATGTCGGAATGGACTACCACCTCCGTGAAGTGATGTGATTTATTTTTCATTCCCTATTTTCAAAAACGATTATAAATATTTATATAATAAATATTTATGATATTTAAATAATTATTAAAATTATAGATATGATATAACTATGATCAATTCACATGTAACATAACTTTCTATTCGAAAAAATATAAAAAACAAAGCAGTTAACAACCCAAACAATGAAAATAAAGAAATATTATTAAAAAAAATTATACAATGTTATAAGCCAATAATATATAATATTATATATATGAATATTGTTTTTATATTTATTTATAATAATATAAATTTATTTTTTATGAGGTTAAATCACTTTCAACGGGGCAAAAGTAGGAGGTAAGAGATTTTGTCTCAATTTTCACTCCATTGAAACATATATAGTGTTATGAACCAATTTTCTTTTACATGGTGTATATAATTCCTCTTTGGTTAATTTAATATTAATATATATTTATTAATGGTGATTTATGTTTCAAATTATGTTTAATATCTTATGGGGATATAATATATTAGATACCAAATTGTTAAGAATTTATTTCACAATCTCAATATTTTGGGATTGCTTTTAATTTTTTTTAAAGGTTGGGGCCGAAGCCCCAATTTATTATTTGAAAGCAAAGATCTATTTAAATTGGGTAGAGGGAGAGCCATTACATAGACCGAAGGGCCATGTCCAAGTGGCCTGAATACAAGGCTTGAAATCCCATTTCAATGGCCCAAATGACCCCTCGGTGAACAGTACGGCTATAGTACCCGCGCTGCTATAGTACCTACTATAGTCCCTCCACCGCTACAGGCCACCGCTGCAATAGTGTCGTCACTGCTATAGTGCTGTCGTTGCTACAGTGTCGCCGCTTCTACAGTGTCACCACTAATAAAATAAAAAATACTTTCGTAATAAATTTTCAAATAGAATGTATCTTTTTTCCACAAATGACATTAATGGAATTTTGAATCGCTATAATATTTATGCTATCTAGATTGTTGTATACATTTTGAATGTTTTTTAAAATAAAATTCATTAAAGAAAATTCATTTTAAAAATTTCACTTATATTTTCCAATATTCTCGAAAAGGATTCATTTTATTTAAAAAATCTACTTTTCTAATGAATCGATGACCATCTCCAATCTTTGGAGTAGTTTTTTGGTCAGTTGGTTTCTATTGAAACATTAAATTTATTTTTGTCATCTTTCACAATAAATTATATTTATGATCCATTACAATATGCTTGTATCAATGATATGTTTATTGCCTAAATTATATTCTATTTCAATATATGGTGCTTTACTATGAAAGTTATTTGATTTCCAGGAGCAATATTAGTATTTTTTTTAATTTTTACTCAATAGTGTTATTTTTTTATAATTCATATTATTTAGGAATTATATTTACCATCATTATATTAGTAATGAATTGGAAATGAAGTGATGGGTGGGGCCCAAAATTAGATATCCTACCACTGAATCGATACCTATCATGATACATACCAGTGGGATAGCCTTATTAAATGTATTTTCAATGTATAGCTACCCATATTTGTAAATATATTTTCCTAAGACCTTAATCGGGTCATCTAAAGTTATATATTTCCTTTATTTATAATTCAATTATTATTATCCATAAAATTATTACTTTGATATTATCCATGTATTCAACTTAAGATCATGTTATTGATTAAATGGAAAGTGTTTTGGGTTATTTAACATTTCATATTGATTATGAATTATTTAATAATTATGAATTACACTATATGTAACCCATTATGAATGCTTTATCTCACTATTATTTTGTTTTCTATTCCTATGGATATAAAGAAGGAAAATTTGATTTATTTTCAAGGATATAAATTATTTACTTTCACCATGTTTTATATTTTATTTACAATTTAAAATGGAAATCATGAATGTATATTGTTCTTTAAGACTAATAAGATGATTGACACTTTTTGATGAAATCCTTTATATCATATGCCAATGTAATAAATTAGTCATCGACTCTATGTTACATGTGTCTAGTTATTACAGGTATCTTTACAAAATCTCATATCATTGGTCCTTAGACCATGTTTTTACTTTCTTACTTATACATATTACTTTATGGTCTATTTTAATCGCTATTTATACTTTAGGTCATATTTTGTTCTGGATTGGTACAAATATTTACCACATATAATTTTTTATAATTTATTATCTTGGTATTTTATGAATAGGTATATCAAATAAAGGTGATTTTGCTTTCATTTTAGATACCCAATGATCAAATATCCATGCTAATATATTGGAAGGATTTAATTTAATTTTTTAATGTATTACATGGAAAAAATTGTGTCTCACTTCAGTTTCTATAAACCTTAAAAGTAAATGTCAGCCTCTATAAACTAGGGGGTAGTCCTGAGGTGTTGTTTTGTTCATGCCAGATATTTTTAGAGTAATTTGGTCGTGATCATTACAAAATGGTATTGGAGTTGTGATTTTTTATATCATCTATATAGATTAGAGATAAGATATCATCACTTTGAGAGTAATCATTTTTCATGTCCATATATCCTAGACACAATGGAACCCTATGTTACCATGAAATCTAATATGGTTAAATTAGGCACTATATTCAATGGAAGGCTATTGATTTGGGTATTTAGAAGACTAATTATCAAAAATTAGGGACAAATGACCTTATAAGAAGTCGAGATCATCTACTAATGTTGTTTTATGGATCATGCACTCTAGAGGTCCATTAAGTCATGGAAATTTACTATAAATTGTTATCATTAACGTATGCGAATGATCTTAATTAATTAAATAATAGTTAATGATATAAATAGTGTTTTTTCTATAATTTAATAATCCGTATATAATTATATAAAGTTATTCACATACAAATAGTGTTATGACTGATTGATTACCCCTTATTAATAATGTATTATAAAAATTGAACAATTATATAAAATCTTAAGCATGAAACCTATTTATTACAAAGGATTTATTTCCAGGAATGGTAGTTGTTCATTGATTTGTGATGTATTAGTAGAAATTATTTATAATAGATATTTAAGAATCATACTTATTCATTTAATAGTATTTGTTTATTGTATATATAGTTTTATGTCTACTAATAAAGGTATTTCATTCTATGATTCCATGGACATGTTTATATGAAATATGGGTGTAATATCTAAGAAATTTTAGAAATCATTTTTATGTTTTTAAATTAAGGTTTTTTTAAATACTATATTATTTAAATTAAAAGTTATTTTTAAAAGGAATAATTATTTTGGAATGGTTATTTTTTGAGCGATTAAAAAATAGTATTTTCATAATTGGATTTATAAAATGAGCATGTTAAAAAAAGATATGTGATTTAAATATTTATATTATGTTTTTTTGAAATTATTATTTTTTCTATAAATAAGAATTTGAAATTTAGAATTTTTATACATATTAAAACTCAATGGTGTGACAATAATGGTGAAAACCTTGATTTAATATATATTGGGGATCTCATTCGCTTGGGAGTAGAATAGTTAGTCATGTTTAAGTGATATTTGAAAGACTTTGTGATATATAGAGAGATTCATTTACTTTGGAGATTTTGTATCAGGATTTGGGAAAACTATTTTAAAAACATTAGTTGATATTTTTTAAAATTATTTTCAATGTTATAATATATGTTAACATGGTATGTAGTGTTTTCGAGATGTGATGATGATTTCACGCGTGTATTGATTAGGATTTAGTTTATGTGAATTATAAATACTTGAATTTTGGAATTTATATTGGTGTGTTAGTGGTTAGTAGATCTTGTAGTTATTATAATTTTTGTATTTTGGGTAATTTGAGATGAATATAAGATATTATGTATTAAATTCATAGTAACACTTTTGGATTGATATTAGTGTTTTGGTTATGATTAGATATATAAAAAAATAATTTCACAACATCTTCAACATCTCTCATCAATATTATTCTCAAAATATACCCTTGTAGGAATATCATATATAATATTGTTCTTCAAAACTTGGGAATGGAAACAAATAGGGTGATCATTGATACATAGTATGGGTAAAAATAATATAAAACTATCAAAGATCATAAGTGAACATAAGATGTCCATGTTGATATGTGAACATAATAAATGTGCATGGACATAATATAATAGATTCATACCCAATAGAAACATATATTATAAATCTTGATCCATTTCATATATCTATTTTCATCACATAAGACATGAGTAATAGGGGTGTTGAAACATGAGTCAATAATCATGAGGCATGAAAATATAACATAAATATAATAATGAGGAACATATATAAGTATAAAAAATAATTTATCACATCAAGGATAAATTCAAAGGTGATCATAAAATAATAGATTTATTTTCATAGTTATAATAACCCAATCCTTTTACACATATTGTTACATGATTTTTAAGATAAATATACAATAAAAAAACCGAAGATCGAAAGGCCTAATGTCTTTGGAAGAATATGTATATAAAAAACAAGATGAAAATAAAATAAAACATATTTATTTTAATCTCTATAGTGGACATTAAAATTCCTTTGACCTCATATAACTCTATAGGATAGCCTAGGTAATACATGAACAAAAGGGGCCAGCTACACAACCGAGTAAGAAAATAATAATAATAAATCATAACAGATGAGTCAAAAGGAATAAAAATATCTCACAAAAGTCAACAATAATTAATGATCATACGGGATACTAATATAAATATCGTGAAATTATATGACCATGTCAATATTCTAATGTGGAAACAATACAAAACCTGACATAAACATAACTCGAGGCTAACTTCCAAGACACCATCAGATGGTTAAAAATGTCCCATCAAGGATTATGTTTATTACCTAATAAATTACATAATATTTAATGAGTAAAAAATATTTCCCAATTAATTGAAGAACTATCCAGACACACCCATAATAGAATTCACATGTTTATGTGTTCCACAAAAGGAAATGGATCATAACGAATAAACATATGAGTTACCCATGGACAGAATTGGGTTGCATAACTTGCATTATATCATCTTATAATGTGATTTAATATATATTAAGAAGAGACAAAAGAATTAAATATCATGGATGTTTATTCCCCAGGGGTGTATCCTAGTACTTACACCTTTTAGGGGTCTCACAATAGGTCTCAAAATTGAGTCTCCCCAAGTACTTGTAGGTTCTATATATTTTCATTTTTTTTATCCCCATCGAATGAACTATTTTAATAAATATATTGGATGATCATATATTATTAATTATTCATAGGTCTCAAAATATGTTGTTCATATGTAAATATATTTTTGAAAAGGGGTAGATAATTGTGTATATAAATGTACTTTCAAAATAGTGTTTTATGAAATCAGTTTAGGACTTTTAGTGAAAGAATATGTAAGTAATTTTATTTGAAAAGAAGAGGTAAAAAATGTTTATAGATAAAATATTCCTTTATATAATTAAAACATGAATGGGAATAAATAGTTTAATTGAGTGTTAAATAAAATATTAATGGATATAAAATTTTCCATTTGTTAGTTGATATTAAATAAGTCATTTATATAAATTATCTTAAGGCATGTATCACCCCATAAAATGAACCGAGAATAAGATAGATATATATATGTAAGAGAAATATATATATATATAATTTTATATTAATTTTATGACATCAAATAGAGATATACAGTGAGTTACATAATTAATGGTCATAACCTAAAGTAAAGGGATGATTTGGAGATATCCCTTACATTATGTTTCAAAGTCATTATGAACTGGTACATAATGACATGAATAATAATACTAAATTAATAAATTAATTAATTCATAGATTTTTCTATATATATATATATTTTATTATAAATTTTTTATGTTCATCTATAACCATTTCAATGGGACATATTGTTTAGTTTCTCTTTTTCAAGTGTTTTTGTTTCTTTCTTCCATAGTCAGATCACTTGTGTTTAATTATGGAAGTTCCTGTCAAATGGGAATGAAACTACATAAGTTAAATTTAATGATATAAATTTCCTTTTATAAATTTTATTGGTCCCAAATATCTTTTTTTTATAATGGTATGATTCACTTAGTAAAAAAGAATACATTATGTAGTTAGTTCATTTTGGAAGTTTTATCAGCCATCAGAAAATAGTTTTTTATTTAATATCATGGATACATGTTAATTAAAATACATAAAATAATTTATAATAAACTTATTATCATATTATTTAACTGTAATAATAAATTTTTTACTTGCCTCCAAGGTGGTAATGGGAAAATAAAAATCATTTTCTACAAAGGTGGTGAACCCAAATAATATAGAAAATTGTTTCGTTTTTTAGAATATGTGCAGAGGGGAAAATGATGGTTGATATATATTACATTAGAAATATAATATTATATTATATATATGATAATATATTTATTATTACATGTTTTATAAGGGATTAGAGAAGAATGTACAATAAAGAAAGAATTTAAAACATGCTGTTTTAGAATATTACCTTTTGAATATCATATACTTAAAAAACTCCTTAAGGAACTCAGAATTGGCCTTTTGGTGAGAACAGTAGCACTGGAAAGGGGGTATTACATCTAGACCTAGATGAAACACATGGATTCTCTTAGCTAGTCTGCTATATGAACTCAAGCATGCCTCCCCATATTCCAGAGGATGTCTACATCCAGCAAGGGTCTGATATCAACCATGGGTAGACTATAAAATCTTAATCAAAGTTACACAAAAATGAAAATAAATAAAAAATAACCAAATTATATGACAAATAATAAAATCAAACTAGTATCACATGATGGTGAAATTATAAAGTACAATATCCTAATCTAAATAGTAGATATTTTATGCCAAATACATTTCAATTGTAAATATGAAAACTCCAAATAGGTAAAGAGACTAACAAATTTCATGGGGGTCCCGGATCACTTATGGTACACCCATCAATGCTCCATCCAAACTCGTCCAACAAACATAGGGAATTTTTCCTTATCCCATATAGCAACCATGAAGTCTATTCAGGAATCGATCGGGAAGACTGCGTAGGGCGTGATTGCAAGTTAGTAGGAAACCAATAACGACATCTAAAAAAATATACTATCAATAAAATTGTATGAGGTTGTATAAATAATAATTTAAAATATATAAATTAAAGAGTTCAAATTTATTAAATTAATATTTATTTATCAACATTGACCCCAGGTTCTTGAGGACATAGAAACCCTTGATACCTACTTTGGATCATTCCAGATTCTGAACCATATCATATATTAAATTAAAAATACATCACAACACTTGGGATTTCATTATCCATTCATTTAAATTCATATTAATGCTAATTATAATCACATTCCAATGCCAAATTTTGGCCATAGATCTCCATTCCTATGACCCAATAGGAATTTGAAGCAAAAATCCATTACCCATAACTAATTTATCAAACAATCATACATGTCAGATTATAAAACAGTAGTCTATGTCCCACAATTATTTATCACTATGAGCTTTTGATGCAGCAATCCGTGCCCCACACACATTAATTAATTTATCACTATGGGATTTTGATGCAGCAGACCATGTACCCACCACTTATATCACATATAACACAATATCACATATAACACAATATCACATATATTAAAATATCACGTTCATCAGATCAATCATGATTAATCAACATTAACCCACTTAACACATTCAAAATCATAATCTTCCATTTCAAACATCAAAACAAATCACAGTAAATACTTTAATCACACTAAAATAATATGATAAATCACCATTATTAAATTTAACAACATTTAGTCATATATTCCATTAATACATTAATGTTCCGTTTAAATATCTCATAATTACCATTTTAAATTTATTCTAAACAAATTATTTAAGAAATCATAATATCCTTTTCCCATCAATTCCACAATCACAAAAATATAGTAATCAATTAAATAATTTGTTAATTCAATTCTGCAATCCTAATATCTGATTCATTATTGATCCAATTAAATAATACAATTTCAATTTCATAGTCACAAATAATTTCAATTAAATATTTCAAAAATTAATTATTCCAATTTAACTAATTATATTATCCCTAATTTAACCAAATTCATCATCAAAAAGAAATTAAATTAAATCAATTCCAAGTTAAAATAAATTAATAAATACACTAATTTATTGAATTCATGATTCAATTTTCAAATGTGATAATTTAAATAAAAAAAATTAAACACAATTAGAATTAAAGACTACGAAAATTGAATTTAGACCACCTACATAAAGATCATTGACTAATTTTCAATAGAAAAAATCTCCAATTTCAGCAAAATGATCAAGAACACGGTGAAGAATGAGATATAGATCCAAAAACCTAGATCCATGTTCAAACAAATTAAATATATTAAAAAATATTTTTTTATTCACAATATAGAAGAAAACTTCAATATAAAATATGAGACAAAGAGTATAGAAGGACGATAAACTAAATAGGATGAGATTCTCTTACTGGGGGTGGTGCAAATATTTAGTCTAAATTTTGAATTTTGAAGAACGGAGCTCAGAAGCCCTAGGAATTCATTCAGGATCCTCAATAAATGGAAGGAATCTATTAGGGTCTTGTTAGGAGGTTTAGGGATATAATACGTGGGTTCAATAAATTATATTTTTTTTTTCAGAATAATTAAAACCATACACTAATTTTCTTGGGTTGAGGTGCATGGTTTTCTAAACCATTTTCCAAAAACTGTCTGACAGTTCTGGGGGGCTTCATGGTTACACATTAGAGGGTGAACGATATGAAAAAAAATTCCATCCATTAAAATCCTCTATGTTTAGGTTCAGATTTTTTTCTGGGTTGGGTGCATGGTTTGGGAAAACCATCCACCGACTATGTACTAACACTTCTCCTTCCAATTTTTTTGAATTTTCACCAAAACACACCGATGAAAAAACCCAAAAAAAAATTACTCAAAAAAAAAGAAAAAATCACCTATAAAAATTACCAATACATATCAATAAATTGTTAGGATCTTACAATATCCCAACCAAATAATTACATTTCCTCGATATGTACTCCCAAGCATCACTACGATTCCATAGAAAAAATATTGATCCACTGAACACACATATCCACTTCTCTATCCCATTTTTACTCCTTAAAACTACCATATTTCTACAATATAAGAAATATCAGTTTTGTTTTTTCCACAACATTTCTCACATCAATCCAACACATGTATCAGATGTTCCTAAAAAGATACCTTAATCTCAATCTCAACATCATCTACATTTTTCACATGATAAGGGTCGAGGGTAACATCGACTAAGTTATGCAACATGAAAAAGATCATGTATATCAATATAAATCTATGGAAAATCCAATAAGTACACCGACTACCTGATCCTCTCACCAACCTCAAATGGTTCATCAAACCTATGTGCCAAATTTCCCTCTCTCTATATCCTTCAGTGACCCAATATAGGGGAAATTAGAAGGAAAACATGATCTCTCTCTATAAACTCTAAGATTTATCATCTATTAGCATATTAATTCTATCTTCTATGATCCATAGCCATACTCTTTTAAATTATCTAATCCTTCTCTAACATCTCTTGCATGAGACTCAGTCCCAACTACTCAACTCACCAGTCTCTATCCAGTATAAGGGTGATCTATGTGGCCTACCATATAGTTCCTTATATGGTTTAATATGAATAGTCTCCTAATAAATGTTGTTATTTTAAAATTTTACCCAAGATAAGTGATAATATGAAGCCCCACCAATGTATGGGACACATGCTTGAAGAATATCCTTAATAACCATATAGTCCATTCAGATGCCCCTCTATTTTGTGGGTGGAATGCTATACTCATTAAAATATGTGTACTATGCACCTTCTATAAGCCCTTATAGAAGCGTGAAGTAAGGAAATGAGTCGTGGTATGAATCTATACTCCCTGGAAATCTTTGTAGATGGGTTATATCTCATACAAAGAAGTATCCCAAATGATCCACTATGAAATTCTACCAAACTGGTAAGAAATTCACTACCTTTATAACACTATCCATAATCACCCAAATATCATCATTCTTCCAAGGTTTCCTCAGGAGACACACCCCCAAATCCATATTAATGTAATACTAAATACATTTTATAATGGAAACAACTATAATAATCTACCCGGTCTTTGATACTTGGCATTTAACTATTGACTGGTTTAACATCATTTCACAAACCTTGATATGTCATTTTTCATGCCTGACCACAAAAACTATTGACATAGGTCATAATACTTATTTTTCACACCTGGATGCACCATCAAATTCATGGGAGGAAATTCACGAATCAACTACTCCCACATATTCATCATTACAACTACATGATTCTTGAAATAGATGATCTCATCCTCCTCTATAGTCTAGTCTATAGGTGTCTACCCACCTTCAAGGCTTTCCCTCAAGTCCAAACATTGAAAATTATCATTCTATATTTCTGTAATCCACCTATAAAGTGTATAATACATAAAAATTGATAAAATTTTTATCATCTCTTAACCCCTTGAACCAAAAAATGTATCTCAACCAGTAAATTCAGCATCTCACACTCAAAACTAGACTCCTGAACATTTTGAGTCTAATATTTCCATATAGTGTCAGCAACATTGTTTCCATCACTTAGTCTATATTCTAGATCTAAATCAAATAAATAAATATAATAAACCCACCTCCACTACCAGGTAATCAAATATTTCTATAAAAATATATAATTTATGCCCTTTTCATTAATATACATAGTAAAATTTTCCCCCAATAGATAATAACAGCTATAATTCAATGAATAGATTGACAAAGCTAAAATTTGGTCTTATATAGAGTAATTATATTCACATGGCCTCAAAATCCATGGACCATATACAACAACATGATCTCCATGCATCAAAAATACTATAATACCAATTCTACAAGAATCAATAAACACCATATACTTCTTTAAATAGATTGGTTTGGATCAATGTTGGTGTCATTTCAAAGGGATTCATCAACTCTTGGAAAGAAATATCACATGATATAGAAAATTCAAACTCTAATCCCTTCTTAGTCAATCTCTAAAGTGGTTCTTCTAAATGAGTAAATTCCCAAAGAAACTGATGATAATAGCCTTTTAATCCCTAAAATCTAAAAATATAAAAAACATTCTTGGGAATTTCTCTAGAAACCACTCCTGGAACTTTCACTGGGTCCACTTACAAGCCTTCATATGGGATTATGTAACCCAAGAAATGTACCTTATCAATATAGGATTCACAATTAGATATATTTTCATATAGATAGTGATCTCTTAGTGTACTAATGATGATATAAATATGTTGGGAATTATTTTATGAGTTTTGGAGTATAATATGATTTCATCAAAAAACGAAATAAAAAAATGATCCAAGTACAGATGGAATATTTGGTTCATCAATGAAAAAACACAATATAATCATTCCCCAGCCTCAATAGAATCACGATGAACTCATAAAGTCCATAACAAATTATAAAATCAGTCCTCGGTATTTGAGAAGTTCAAAATGTCAATTGATGTTATCCTAATCAAATTCAATCCTAAAATATACACAAGCTTCCCAAAACTGTTCAAAATATATCATTAATACCCATATGAGGATACCAATTTTTTATTGTCATATTTTTCAACATCGAATAATAAAAACACAAGTATAGAGTCTCATCAGATTTCATAGAATTTTTTTTGGAGAATCCTAATTTGATGTACTCAGATGGATAATTCACTAATCCTACAACTCCTCTTATTGAGTTTTAATATCTAGAAGCTCTGTCGATGCCATTCTGTAATATGGAAAATAAACTAGGTCATCCCCCTATATTATCTCAATGATAAATTCTATATCTTTCTTAGGTAAAATTATAAATAAGTCTTTAGGAAACACATCCTGAAACCTATCCACCATTGGTGGAAAAAAATCATATTTCACACCTCATCAGCCATCAAAAGACATGAAATCTAGGCAATGATATCTGCTATTTTCTGATAAAATTTCCCTGTACAACCTACCTTGATATCCCACTATCCATGATTATTGTAATTATCACCCTTATAATATGTAAACGCCACTATCCTATGAAAACAATACATTTGGGTTCGACATCATACTAAACCATCCATACACAAAAGTAAGTCAAAAACCAACATGCCAAGGATATAAAGATCCCATATAAAATTATAATCCCCAACCCCAAGAGAACCCCCCTTGCATAAATATATGTCCCTCGACCATACTCCAAACATTGTATCTATCATCATATCCCTTCTCATGAACTCCACATCAAGCCCAACCCATTCTGAAGTTGTGAAGAAATAAAATAATGAGACTCACTAATATAAAATAAGTCACTAGCTTGCATAAAAGCTACAAGAATAATACCACCCACTATCAACAGTCCAAGATCTCCATCCACTAGTGTAGGATGATAGAAATGAAATTTCTTTATACTCTTCCCATGATGCATTGTGTGTCCCCTGAGGTGCACCACTCTACTAATATGATATCTCCTTCCCAGTTGATCCTCAACCACTTCCTCTACCACCATGGCGAGTAAAACTCTAATTTCTATGCTGGTGTGGTGTAGAAGATCCCCTTACCACACTTGGATTCTTCTTAATTGCTCCATCATTACCAATATTTCATGGGTTCTTATGGAACCTATATAGATTAACCATCCTACCATTGGATTGACAATATTTTAGTGGTTGGGGGAACTATCTAGAGAAGTTCCCCAAGATACCACACTGGTGAAAGATCACTTGAGAAATATCCTATGTAAATGAGCCTTCCCCTTGCCACTATTCTTAATATCGCCATTATTAACCATATGATAGTGATGCTTCATAATATTAATGTTTTACCTTCTTAATATCTATAATAATACAAATGTTTTCAACTAGAATAATCTTTTAGGTTCCCATAAAATATGTGATCTTATTTCACCACCTAAGAAAACTTATTCAGCCTAAAGATATTCACCTAGTATTTAGTTTCGCACTTAATCCCATCCTAAAACTATTTTACCTTAGTATCTTAATTTTTATCGAATATTACAGCAAAGTGATGTACATATGTAAAGCATACAACATAGTCCATCATAGACATACTCCCTTGAGTCAGCCTCATGAACATAGCTACTCTCTCCTAGCTGATCATCTCAGGATAAAATTTCTCCAAGAACATATCTTAAATATCCTTAAATTCCATACTTTCTTGTTTTCAATCTCGAGTTTGGATGTCCCACCATCACTTCACTTGACCACAGAACATATTATTACCCAATTTATCTCTCTTCTTTGAAAGAGTCTCCATGTCGTCCGGTATAGTCTAGACAGACTCAATTCAATGCTCACCTACCTCTGCTCTAACCTATCTTCTGAAAATAGAAGAGATCCTGAACAGAAACTCTCATGTCATGCCATATATGATGTTCACAACCTTACCTAGGTCCCTTTATACCAACTACATGAACCAATAAATTTTCTCTTTGATATTCTCTCTGACTTCTTCACCCAACACTATTAGTGCCTTAGGTTCCATTGCTAGTGGATCATTCCAATCCATAACCTCCCTCCATCCTCTCCACACGCATAATCATGGAGTAAAATCTATATAATATAAAACAAACATATTAGGACACATACCACATCATTAACACATTTACATAATAGAGATTTGCAATTTCCATTGAATGTTATTCCCCCGAAAATTTCCACAATGTCAAAACTGAGGCACTCTCACTACCCTCAAACTTCCTTCATCTATGTCATGTTTAAAAATGGTAATCACATTCTTATAACCATGTTTATCATTAAAAACCCAACAATTCATATTTTGAATAATTTTCTAGTTATCAATTTCACATTAGGCACCATTTTTAGTTCAATTACACTTGAAAGGAAAAACATTTCAAACTCAACAACTTACTGAAAACATAATTTTCCGCCCATTCCAAAAAATGTTGCATGTCCCAGATCAATATTGAGTGCCTAAAATTATTCATTCATACTCAAATATCATTCCTTAATGAGAGTTAAGAAAAATATTAGAAAATATGAAAAATAATAAGAGAATCCTGCAAGAAGTGCATTAACCAAGGTGACATAAAATCCAATAGTAACAAAAAAACATCAATAAAAGTAATGTCACCCTATGTAGTTGGGTTTTAACCACACATGGGTCATCTTCTCCCAGGCACGAACTCATGTCCAAGGCTCAATTCCTCATAATATCCTATCTACCAATCCTAAATAGTAGTAAAAAATCAATAAAATAAAATTGGGCCTTGATACAAATTTGTGATGTCTGGATCCAAGTTCCACACACCACTACCCCAATCCTGTTCTCTACGTGACCTCAAGCATGCGTCTCCATATGCTAGAGGCTTCCGACTAGTAGTTAGGGTCTAATATCGATCTTAGAGAGACTATATTCTCGTTATTAATGTGAAACCATAATAGAAATTATTACACAATAACCAACTTATATGACTAATAATTAAATCACACCAGTTTCACATGATTACCAAAATAAGAAATAAAATATCCAAAATTAAATAGTATATATGTAATTCAAAATATGTTTCATGTGTCAATATAAAATAATCACAAAATAGATAAATAAATTAAAAAATTCCCAATAGGGTCTTTAATCACATCTGGTTACCTCATCCATGGTCCATCCCAAATCATCCATCCAACATAGGGACTTTCCCTTATCATCTCCTACAAACATAATTTCTCTTCAGGTACTGATCAGGCATCTCATGTAGGGTGGGAGAACAACTCAGTAGGCCACCACCAACGGTTTCTAAATGAAAATCCAGAAAAAAAAATTATGAGTTTTATAAATAATAAAATACTCTAAATAAATTAAATTGTTTTCAATTATTCAATTAATATTTATTTAACCACAAAGACCCATGTGTTCCTGAGGACACCCAAACCCTCAATACCAACTTCAAACTGAGCTAGAGTCTAAACCATATCACACATTCAATACAAATTTCACCATATCACATGTTATTTCATTATCCATTCATTTTAATGCATATTACGACTAATTGAAACTATAGTCCAATTCTAATATTTTGGGCCTAAATATCCATTATTAGGACCCAATGGGTATTTTAAGCAGTATTCCAAGTCCCAAAATACATTTATCAAATAATCACATAATTTAGATTTTGAAGGAGTAGTCTGTTTCCCACTCATTTATCACTATGGTATTTTGATGTCGCATACCATCTCCTACACACATTTATCAATTTTTCACTATGGGATTTTGATGTAACAGACCATATCCCACACACATATATCATATATATCATATCAATCTAGGTTAATCAACATTAACCCAATTATCACATTTCATATCATAATGACCCATTTCAACTATGAAGACAAATTAGGGACAATAACTTAATCACTTGTAAATAATACGATGAATCAGTATTAATCCATTTATAAAAAATTAATCATATACCTTGTTAAACCATTAAGGGTCTAGTAAAATATTTCATAATAAAATTTGTCAATTAAATATCAAAAAAATTAATTTTAGAATCAAAATATCCCAACATTCCATCAATTTCACAATCAAAAAAATATACTAATTAATTGAAAAATTATTTAATCCAATTATATAATCTGAATATCCCATTAATTAGTTAAAAAATTAATTAATCAAATTTGAATTTAACAATAAAAACCATTTTTTATTAATTAATTCCCAAATCAATTAATCCAATTCAAACAAATTCAACCAATTCAATTGCCCCAGATTTATCCAAATTCATCCTCACATGGAAATTGCATTAAATCAGTTCCATGTTTCCATAAATTAGTCCACCCGTTAATTTATTTAATTAAACACTCAATTGTCAAATATGATAATTGAAATCTGAAAATTCTTATAAGAAAATTGAATTAATTACTATGATAATTGAATTAATTCCACATACCTCAAGATCCATGATAAATGCACTCCAATGGAAATTCCCAATTTTAGCGGAACGACCAAGAATGCAGTGAAGATGGGGATCTAGATTCAAAACCAAAATCTAGGGAAAAAAAGATTAAATCAACTAATACCTAGATCTAAATCCAAAAAATAAACGAAAACAACCCTTTAATAGATGATATGAAGACTAGAGAAGGACATGAAACTAAACGAGATATGATTCTCACACCTGGGGGTATAGATCTTCAATATAGAAATTGAATCATGAATAAAATAGGTCAAGAGCCGTATGAATTCATATAAAAGAATCTATAATATGATAAGAACCAATTATGGCCGAGTTAGGTGGTTTAGGGATACAATATGGGGGTTTAAGAAAATTTATTTCCAATTTTTAGATTAATTAAAACCATGCACCTGATTACTTGGGTAGGGGCACACGGTTTTCCAAACTGTGTTCTTATTCTAAGGGAGGGAAAATGGTTAATCCTAAAAGGATGAACAACTTGAAAATTTGTGTTTCGGACTTGTGAATTTTCTCTAAATGGGTTCATATGGTTTTCTGTGATGGGTGAACGGTTTGATAAAATCATGCACCAACCGTGCACTACCTCTCCTCCTTCAAATTTTCTCTAATTTTATCTACGGAATTCTCTACCTCAGACCCCAAGTAAAAGAAAAAAGGAATGTTGAATGCCTCTCCATCAGATAGCGGTCACATTACTAGGGCCACGGTGAGAGATTCTGGTTCTTCTTTGGCAGGTTCCAGGGCAGGTTCGGTGGGCCTCAAGCCCATTAATTCTCTTCTCTTATGATTCCTGTTATCATTTAGAATTCTCACGGCTTGGGGGCCCACGTGAAGTGCACCTTCATGAACTCAGAGTGCCATCGACATCATGTTTCTCTCACAGCTATTCTGGAATAAAAAAAAAACGAGGCTCACTTATCTCACTTCTCCAAAAATTTGCGTTTTACTCATTTCACCCACGCAAGTAACCTCAACAAGCACTATTAGATTTTTTGGAAAGATGACATATGTTTAGATATTGTTGAAGTATCCTCCTAAGACATCTTTACCATGATTTACAAAGGGGAACCGATCTTTATTTTTCTTTTGTTTCTGAAAGTTGTGAAGCTTCTGATAGGTTGAGTTTATGGCATCACCTCTAAGGGTTTCAGCCTGGTAATCTCTCCTGGTTTGTTGGAGGCGACTTTAATACAGTCTTGGATGCTTCTGAGGAAAGAGGGGGTGTGGAAATTTCTACTCATGCTCGTAATGATTTTCCTGATTTTGTGGCAGCCTCTGGTCTTATGAATATGGGTTTCTCTAGTTGGAAATTCAAGCGGTGTGACAATCACAGAGGTTCTATCGGAATTTGGAGCAGGATCGAACGCTGCCTCTCTAATCTACAAGGGCTTCATTCCTTTCCCCAAGCCTCCGTCACAGACACCTTTCCAGGGCAGTTACTGATCATGATCCCCTCCTTGGGATTCCGAGACACGAAGACTCGAGGCCTAGGAGTTTCTTCTATTCTACCAATTGGAATTAGCGTGAATGTTTCTGGCAGATGATCCAATATTCTTGGGATCGGCCTATGAGGGAATTGGCATGGTCTGGGCTTATGAAACGACTTCATCTTCTTAGGAAGGATATGCAGATTTGGAAACTAAAGTCAAAGGTATGATATTCACGACTGTTTGTTGGTATCTCTGGGAAGCAAGTAACAACTCCCACATTTGGGTGCCCCAGTCACCGCACAACCTTCAAATTCGAATCAAAATTGCTACTGCTGAATTCGGTGGCCTCCTTAAAGAGGCATGGAATTCTTCTACTTTCACGAGTTTTCTTCCGGGTGTCTACAAATATGCTTCTTCCAGCTCATCCAACAAGCATCGATTGGGCAAATAGAGACCACCTTGCACTGGCCCGAATCTCAATGACGATGGATCTTGTGTCGATAGGAGCATGATGGGAGGTGGCCTGATCAGGGATGATAGAGGTTCCATGATTTTGGGCTTCAGCGCCTCCTTTGGTTCTGGTAATTCCCTTGGTGCCGAGACCGCTGCTATGGCCTTGGGTATTTCCTTGTGTAGGAGATACAACATGTCAATCTCGGTAGTGGAATCTGATTCGGCGGTGCTGGTCAATTTTTTCCAATAGAATGTTGATGTCCACTGGAATCTGGTATATTCTGTCCAGTAGTACAGAAGTCTTATTAATCACAATGTTTGTGTCTCCCACACATGGCATGAAGGTAATTTCACAGCGGACTCACTCGCAAGACAAGGTGGGCTTAGAGAATCATTGACTCTCTACTCTAGCTTGGGATCTCTTTCTAATGAGTGCAAACTTTTTGTTAAAAATGACGCATTAGGTCTCCACTATTTTTGTCCCCCCTGACGTTGTTTGGTATTGTGTTGTACCCTTTTTCTTTCTTCTCTGAATAAATTTTTTAATATTGGATAATATATAAATCCATTTTATGAAAATATACTTTCTTTTAAATAATTAAACCTTTTATAAAAATAAAAATAAAACTTATATGTTTTAAAAATATATGAAAACTTATTTTATCATTGGTAAGACATTAATTTTTTTATGATGATACAAATATTCCATATTTTCATTTTATAAGATAGCTAAATAATAATTTACACTTCACTAAGATTGTATACTATTATAATAGTTAGGTTGTTATTCTTAACAGTCAAATTACTATTTTGATTGTCAGATTTATAATTGTCATATCATTTCCATACATTATATGAATACCTCATATTTAATTCATTCATCATTCAAATAAAAATTTTTCCCATGTTATATATATGGTCATTTTTAAATTGACTATTTTATTACTAATATTCTATTTTAGTTTTATATTATTTGTGAGTGTGATTATTCCGAGTGATAAATAATATTAAAATTTTCCTATTATTATCATCTTATTCTATATTTTCCCATTGTAAAACATTTAAATCCAAAGGCCTTATTTTTTCTGTAAATGTAATGTTAAAATCAATTTAATGAAATGTTTTTTGTTCATTCATGCGGTGCATGTTCATTATGTAATATTATACCACTAAATACTAAAATAATAAATATTTTGAATGGAAATTAAATTTGTAAAATTCAGGGTTATTACAATAGTTTATTGGGTTCACTCCTCATTCTCATAATGATTGTAGACATAGTCTTATGGTGTAATGGATTCACTACCCAGTCCCTTATGTATTATATTTTGAGATATGCAGCTTTAGCCAATGTATTATTGGGATATATAATTCTGCAAAAACCTATAATATTTTGAAATACTATACATATGTGTGACACTTGAACTGAAAATATTTTTAATTTTATCATAGAATAATTAATCAATGAAAAAGGAATGGTTTTTATAAATATTTATATAAGACATAATCATATGCTTTCCAGGGAAAGAATATAAATTGTATCATTAGAGAATATCCCAAGAAAAGTATAAAAACATTAAAGGATATTAAAATAGATGAATATAATTTATAAGAGTATCAGATAATTATAATGAGAAATAAAATTAAACCCCATTAAAATTTTAAACAATTTTATTTTAAAAGAAATTATTTTTAAAACAAGGTGTATAGAAATTACTTTGGAAAATGATATAAATTTATAGAGGAATTTTTTAAATAAAAATAATGAAGAGTATGGGAAGATAGGATATCATGGGATTTATTTTTAAAAGTTAATCCTTGTACATATTATTAATGAAGGTAAAATTTGGTAGAAAAAAACCATATATAAAATATTAAAATATTATTCTTTTTGTAGAGAAGTCAAGGCTGTAGAAAAAATAAACTAAACAATCATATAATTTATAAGCAGCAGAACTTAAAAAATTTATAATATTGAGTTTTATGTCAAGAATCAATTATCTTAAAATTGATGATGTTTTCACTTTTATAATTATATGGAATTAGGTCATAAAAAATACATTACAAAAACATATAATTAAAACTAAACACTTCAGATTAGTATACATTTTCCCACAACATAAAACATTTAAAAAAAAACATGATTTCATTTCATGAAAAATCTTCATGACTTTCCTCTTGAACTATTAGTTTTCATTACACAACCTTAAATCCTATGGAAAACTTTTTAAATACATGGTATGAGAAAAAAAATATGAGTAAGTTACATAAAATGAATAAAATCATTAGTATAGTGAAAGACAAGGAAAACCCATGAAAAAACATTTCTTAATAATTTTTTTCTAGAAATGGAATTATCATTATTTCTAAAAGAATATTTAAATTTACATTTGAAAAAAAATATCTATGAAAACTAATTAGGAATAACATAAAAGTCAGGTAGATTCATTTGGAAATCTTCTCCTAAAACCCTTATAGAACTGTTACAAATTGGAATAATCATACAACCAAATTCCAATAAAATATCAGTATAAAATAATAATTACCCAATATATGGAAGTTCAATCTGAGTCCACCCATCATATAAGAAATAACTGGATCACCAACCACAATCTGGTCACAACCATCATAAAAAATGTAGAAGGAACACATCTTGAATAAAATATTTAACTCATGAAACATCCCATCATAAAACACTTCAAAAAATACTTTTTAACCCATATGAAAAACCTTTTTGGATATTAAAATACAAATATCTTTTTAAAAAAATTTCAATATAAAAATATCCAAAAAATTAGAAATACGGATTTTTATTTAAGAAAACAATATATATTTCATAATAATCTTGAAATAAAATAACATTCTTGGTTGTAGGAATAGCCATTGTCATCGAAAATGTTAAAAACATGACATTCCTTTTGCTGGTTTTTAAATTTTTTTATTAAAAATGTAAAAATACTTATTTTGAATGAATTTGAAATAAATTTAAGAGGAATAAAATTTAATTTATAAATATTTTTCATCCATATAAAAACTTTCATAAATATTTTTAAAAATGTTGACATGAATATAAAGAGTTTTAAGGAAATATTTTTATGATTTTTTTAAAGAAAAGTCCCTTATCACTTTTGAAATATTTGAATCATAATCCCCTTGAAATAATAACATGAAGAAAACATTAGATACCATGGGAATAGAGAAATTCAGGATAAAAAATGTCCAAGGGATGTATATACAACTCATAAAATAAAATTCATTCATAACATCAAAATATTCCTCAATGTAAGGAAATTTAGACGAAGTAACTTACCTCAGATTCAATTCCTCACATATATTATTTATATTCCTGAACAATAAACTTATGTTAATTAGGAACTTTATAAGTAAACATTTTATACTTTATTAATCGCTATATTTTACTTATTACCATGATATATATGATTACTTAATCAATTAGGTTTAGGTCGTATATTTAAACCATATTTGGATTATTTGTCAAAAATGATTTTGGTTTTTTGAATTTGGTCAAAGTGGTCATTAATTAAACATATCTATAATGTTAATAATTAGATAATTATTAAATTTATACGTCAATTATAATTTCAATAAAAATCATGAAATATGGTTTGGAAAAATGAACTACGATATGATCATGTAAACTATAGACCGTATATACGCTTGAGTAAAATTTGAATTTTTCAACGATCATTATAGAAAGGAGGTAACTAATCTTTTATATTTACAGAATGATAATAACATCATATAGACTATATTTTTTTAAAATGTAATTATATATATATATCAAACATGCGTTGTGGTGATGAAAAGAGAGTCACATTGCTTTTTTATGGCGGTAGTCCACAAGTACACGAATGAGATTATAATTTTCATGTCACAAAAATTGTATGAAATTAAATAATATATTCTATTTTTATAATTATAAATATTTCATTAAAATAATATCAATTTCATTTACATAAAATATACTCATTAACTTTTTCCTCATTTCCTTCCATATAAAGCGTTAGTGAAAAACGAATCACATTGTTTTGTGAGGCATCGATTCACCGTATAAATGAGCAACATTATTATATCCCTTGAAGATTGGAACCTAAAAAGGTTTAGATGATATAACATCTCAATAGATATAATTTATTTTATAAATATAATATATATACTTTATATACATCATCAAACTCAATTGTGAGAGGTGATTATAGAAAACATGCTACATTAGTTCGTAAGGTTGTAGTCCTGAAAACACACAACTGATGTTATAGATTACCATTTTTGTGAAGAGGAGATAGAAATAGGTCATGAAATTAATATAATAAAATCTAAATATATTTTAGATGCTGGTGTTATTATATAATAATAATTTAAGAATAATTTAAAGAGGTGTAAACATAAATAAATAAAAAACTCACAGGAATGAAGTATTACCTCTTCTCGAACCACCTATGTACATTTATAATAGAAGTATTCCTAGAATATATTTAAGACCAAAAATAATTCTATAATTAGGGTTTAGATGTTGAAAATTAATTTGGATAGTTATTAGGTGAAATAAAATTGTTCTAAGGTGCGAAGAAGACAAAAGAGAGTGTTTTCTTTTATAAGTGAGTTGAGCCGGACACTTATAATTTTTGAAAAGAGAAGGTCAAAAAAAAAATTCACATGAGAAAGGAATCAAAAATTGATTATTATTGAGAATTATACATTATAAGGTCTAAATATGACAATTATTTAGATCTTATACCAATTTTTACTTCTTTTTAAACCTTATCTTTTTAGTTTAACCCCTAGTGAACTCATTTTTATCTTAACTGTGGTAATTAATTTTTTATAGTATCACTATTCATTTAGGTCAAAATATAGGTGATTAATATTAAATAATATATTTACTTTTATTCCAAACTATGAAATATATTTTTGAAAATTCAATCCATAGAGTTCGAAAAATAAAATTTAGAACAAAATCATATATGTAATAAAAAATTGGGTTATAAAGAAGTGTATTTTTGAAGAAAAATAGAATTTTATATTAACTATATGATTAATAATAAAATTTCATAAATATAAATTAATATAAAATTAAATATAATATATAATTTTAATTTATAACATTCTTCATTAGGTATTGTTATAATTAATTAAAATGGAGAGACATAATGCATTTTAAAATAGTTTTTTTAAAACCCGTTTTTAAAACCAAATATAAACATAATCTAAAAGATAATATAAATTTTATTGAAAATTAATAAATTGGATTAGATACATTTAAATAATAATTATGTTACATGAATTAATATTCAATAAAATAATGGGGCTTTTAATTTACTTTATTTATTAAGAAGAAAATAATTTTTTACACTAATCGATATGTTTTCAACTGTTCCCTGAAAACTCAATATTTTCTAAAGAAACCCAAAATTTCACTAGAATTAAATTTTATATGATTATTTAAATAATCAAAATAATTTTTAATAATTAAAATTTAGACATTTTAAAATTTCAACTTTTATATAAAACCTTATAAAAAACTTTTCACTTAAAACTATTTGCTTTTTGGTATAAAAACTACATTATACTTTTTGATGAATGAAATCATGATTTTTTATTATCTCATTAATAGAGTTTTAAAATATGTATATATATATAAATTCATAAAACAATATAAATAATGAATACACAGAGGAGAAATATTCCTAATCAAAAGAAGATATTTGGTCAGTTCTACTTGTAGAAATCCATTTTGTTGAATTGTGGTATAAAGGGTAGTTAAATGGTAAAATGGCATTTAAATACAATAAATAACTAGATAATAAAAAAATAAATTCCAATTTATAGATAAATAACATACAATTTCAATATATATTAATTTAATAATATTCAATCTTATTTTAAAAGTGAGATAAGAAAATAAACCCTTACTCGTACTCCTAAATTCCTCAAACGTGATCTAATATCCTAAATAATAAATATAACTATCCTAAAAACTTATTTTATATTATTATTCATATATATTATTTTTAATACTCATCAATTATAATCATTAAATAAGTTTTTCTTAGACAATTATTGTTTATTTTCATCATCAATTGTTAGTAGTATCGATTGTTGAGTATAAATTTCATAATGTTGATATAAATATTTTTTTATTGATATAATTTTTATCCATTCTAGATTACACATGATAGTTGAAACACTATGTTTAAATTATATATACCATCCCATGCTCATTTTATGAAGGTTATGGGTAAGGTTCTCAATACCGAGATCCACGACGAACATGTTTTTATTAAGTTATCAATAAAAATGAGTTAATATATAATGATAAATCATTTTTAATCCTTACAGAGTAATATTCATGAAATTATTTCTCTATATTATAATATATTATCATTATCAGTGTATTTATACTTATTCATGATTAAAATTATGATGATTGAATAACATCACTTTTGTGTGTCGTTGGGCTCACATAAATAGTGTAGATAAGAAGTTAATTAAAAAATATATTAAAGAAATGGGTACTTTGATGGATTCAATCATTATCTAGATGATATAGTTTGGAATGAAGGATTCATGAATATATATCAGGACCAGAGGATAAACGATTTATAATAATAATTCGGGAGAATAAAAGTGGGTATGGATTCAATAGATAATTATAGTAAAAATTGGTTTGGGAGGTTTTTGGTAAGGTCATTTGATAGGTTATTTTAGTGTGGAATTTATAAAAATATTAATTATTTAATTTAAAATGTTTTCAATATAAAAATAGTAGATACAAAGTGGAAAAATAATTGATATGGTTCAAGTATCCCCTTATAAAAATAATTTATTGACATGTCTTTATGATAATTTAAGTCTTTACCAATTTTATTCTATAAAAATGAAAATAAATTTCTTACCAAATTTCATAATGATGATTAAAAATTTGAAATACATTTAATTTAATTATATTTATAATTATTATAAATATATCTTTAAATTGAAAAGGTATATTTTATAGAAAAATTGTTTATATAGAAAAATGACATTGTAAAATTTAATTGTTCTGAATCAAATTATATATAAATTTTTAATTAAAAGAGTATATTTATACATCAAAAACTTTTATAAGAATTGTCCTTTGAATGCGATGAATTTAATTTTCATTGATAAAAATGCACAACACATAAAACAATTATTTGAAAAATATCCCCGTATGATATAAAATTATTTTAATGACACCTCATTAAAATAAATTATTTATCTTCTAACCAATAAATTTTAGAAATCCATTATTATTAGAATAGTTATTTTAATTTTATAAATCCATGAAACCATTATTTTAATAAGAATAATAACAATAATAATAATGATCAAAAATTGGAAGTTGGGGTTTGGCTTAGTGGTAGGCACCTTATAATGCTACATGAAAAATTGGGATTCAATACTCATTGGGAACTAGTAATATAGCAGCAGTGACACTGTAGCAACGATGAGCACTGTAAGGGTGGCATGTTACTATAGTGGTGGTAGTAGACTGTAGTAGTGGTAGGGACTGTGCCAGACTATAGCAGCATGGGTACCGTAGTAGTACTATTCACAGAATGGGCCTTGACCCAAAAAATGGGCCTATGGGTCTCGTAATGGGATAAATGCCCACTAGGCCATCGGGCTCGGTAATGTGTCTCCCTTTACCTAGTCAAAGATGTCTTTTCATTGATTTAATAATAAATTAGGCTTTTCCCCATCCTTTAAAAAATGATGAAATATTAATAATAAATAGTTTTATAATTTTTTTTATTAAACATTACCTTTTGGTTTTATTTGATAGTTTTTTGAATTATTTTTTTCTAATTCATTACTATAAACATCAAGGTTGTTTTTGGATACATTTATACCCAATGTGAACATATCCAATGACCATATATGCAATTAACTTATGTTCAATGACCATATAGACAATGAATATATATATAAAGATGTTATTTCATTCTTATATATAGTAATACAATCATTATTAATATGAAAACCTAAGAAATGTTAAATAAAATAATTTTCATATCTTATTAATATTCAATAATTATATTTTATGGAGTTATATTCATTATAAGAATAATTTTTAATTTTTTAATGAAAAGGAAAAGGAAATTTTTTTTTCTACAAAAATTGGGCTTCCATGAATTTTATGATTTTATTTACAAACATTATTTAAAGAACACAAAAAATAAAATTTAAAAAATTAAATACATTTTTGAATAGTGTATTTAAAAATTGTTTTAGGATGAATTTTTTAGAATTTTAAAAAATGTATGATTTTTTATTGAATATTGAATAATACTGATTTTTATTAGAAACTATATTTTAATTTCAATTATTTATAATGTAAAATTCAATTTTTCATTAACTTTTTAATCTAATAATTTCGTATTTAATAAACATAAAAAAAATACTTTTTGAAATAAATTTATTCTTGAATTAGTATAAAAATATTTCTGAAATAATGTTTTCAATGTTGTTTGTGACATTAAATTTAAATTGAAATATTCCACTTCTCGAAATCAATTTTTTTTAAATAAATCCACAATTAGAATAATTAATTTAAATTTTTATAAATTGCTCAATTTTATTTTTAGACAATATGAATAGTAACCTTTTAAATTTTTATTAGCATGATAAAGGTAAAATGAATGAATTAGGGTTAAAACTAATGTGTTAATTCTAAAAATTTATTCAAACAGTTGACCTTATTTTATTAGATATGTATATTTCATCTATAATCCTTAAATTTTTTAAAATAAAACATTTTGATTCATTTTCAAATTTAATTTTACCGTTGTAATATTTTATACAAAGAAAAATAAAATATGTCACTATCCTACTTTTAAATTTCACATAAATGTTCACATAGTGATAAAAACATTTTTTTAAAGAATAATGATGTTTATGTTGGGAATAATGAAATTATTTTAATGACTGATCTTTTTAAAAATTTCAGTGATAAAATAATTACCTTAAATGCTTATATAATGCCAATACAATGTTTGTGAAAGTAGTAGAAGAATCAAGTAAATTATTTTGAAAACTAAAAAAAAATGTTTTTAGGATTATGAGAGTTTTTGATGAATTTTATTGATTAAAATAATATATTATTGATTTTTAATTATTAATATTCTAGTTCCATTACTATATTGATGTCATTAAATTCACAGTAATGGAATACTTCCAAAAATGAAATTAATGGTATTTTATGAATTTTTTTATTGAATGATTTAAAATTTCATAAAATTCCCATATCTAGAAAAGTAGATGGGATATGGTTTCAAATATCAACCATAACACCTATATGGGTCATTTTTACTTTTATAGTTACTTTCGTTGCCCTTAAAGAGTTAAATACATTTATATTTCCATAATTGTCAGAAGGGATAATGGAGTTCAAAAAAGAGATAAAGGTAATATATATATATATATATATATATATAAAATATCTAAATTTTAATGGATAATAGTTTTTAAACACATAATCATCCTATATTTTAAATTTTTATACATTTTTCTATGAAAATTAATTTATAATAGATTATATTTTATGTAATTCCAAGAATAACTTTCCCCTCACTTATAAAAGAGAACCACCTCTCATCTCTTCCAATAACCTTTTGTTAACTCATTACCATCCATAAGCTACCAAAATACCTTAATCTCATATTTCTACACATCTTAGAGGCCCTTATTTGATCAAATTACCAACATATAATGGATTTAGGTAAAAACCTAAAGAGGGTGTTCAACAAAGAGGAATATTAATAATGTACGTGACCTGTCAGACATGAGGTAAGGGACACTTTACTTTAAAAACCGCATTTAAAATGATTTCATGATTTATATTCTAAATCATTTTCTACCATGTATATACTCATTAAATTATATTATGAATGTATTTATGTGGATATAAATTAATTATAAATTAAAATTTATGTCACTTTTAACATTCATTCAATGGTTTTCAAAAGGAATTTTTCTACATATTTTATATGGAATATTTTGACTAAAAAACAAAAGGAATGTTATATTTAATCTTATACAGCATAAATGGTTTTCCCCTCACAATATTCATTATTTTAAGTTTATATTCTTATATAATATTTCATGTTTTATTTAAATAAAAATGCACTTTGTCTTAGTTTGAGTTATTTTTCGAAAACTATTTTAAATGGAATGGATATTTTAATATTTTGAAATTATTTTTATGGGTGGAAATTGTATTTTTAAGGGTATGATGATGTAAGTGAAAGATTCCATGTGTTATTATAATTATTGTTTACGATGATGGGTGGTTCCTTTATTAATAGGGGATAAGTGGTTCCATTATAAACGAATTAACGATGGATCCATTTGACACAATGGATATGGGATCCTGATTCAAGACTAGAATGAATTGTGTAAGGGGAAAACGATAACTTGTTAGGATTCTCCTATGATATTATTATAATTTACATGGTACTTTATTCCATTTGTAAATGTGATATAAGAATTTATGTCCCAAGTTACTTATATGATTTATCTATTCTTTATTGGTATTTTTATTGAAATATTATGATTTCACAATGTAAGATAATGAGTTTATGTTTAAAGGATAATATATTATGCTTCTTAAGGAAGAAATGTATAACATTGTGAAAAATAATTCATTAATGTTTCTGTATTTTAAATAAACCATTATAAGTTATATTTTTCATTTATGTTTTCTTAGGAAATATTTATCAAGATCACAAGGTAGTGAAGCTAATTACATGAGTAATAAAATTTTTCTTTGGATATGAACATTTATTTTGAATATTGAAAATTTTTATGTGTATCCATGTACTATTGAGCTTCATTATTTATTTTTATTTATCCCTTAAGAAAATTTTGGTGATCATAGCATATTATGAATTTTTTTAATAGGTTTTTAAGGATAAATAGGGAAATAGACTGTGTATTGAGGAAAATATTGAAGATATGTCATAAAAAGAATCTTATTATATCTTTAAAGTTTTTTATTATGAAAAAATGGATAATAAGTTAAAGTTCCCACCTTATGTTTTAATATTTATTTATGTAATGGTGATGACCTAATTTTCTAATACTATAAACTATAAATATATTAAAAATTAAAAAGAGTGAATAATGAAGTTAAAAATTAAGATTATATAATGTTTAAGGCTAGGTCCTGATATTTAGTATTAGTAGAAGGGTTTTGATAAGCAACATGGAATGGTTGGAATTAGAATTGAGCTGTTATTTTCATTGATGAATCATTTGAAATGGGGTATAAATGGTGGTAGTATCCATGATAAGGAGAAACAAGATCAACTATAGATAAACATGTTGATGGTGGAGTATTTTATGGGGAATAAACCACAATTATTTAGTGGATATTTTGACTGAGTGGTAGGTAAGTGTAATATTAATGATATAGAAATATTATTCAAAATCATGGGTAGTTCTATGATTAAAAAGGTAACTATTGATATTATTGTTATGAAGGTGCAACTGATAAATAGTGGTCTATGTTAAATAATACTAGTGAAATAGAAGTGATAAAAACCATGAAATATGATATATTTAATATTATTTTCATTTGGAATTATTTTCTAATATTTTTTGTATTAGTATAGAATGTAAATTATAAAAATTGACTAAAAATATAATGATTCAGTGGATGCATATAATGAAAACTCCACACATTTTTCAAGGTACAAACCAAAAAGTATTAGGGATCATGATTGTAAAATAAATCGGTTTTACTTGGGATTATGGCTAAGATATAAAAGTTAATTTACTTCTTGAAATTTTAAAAGTTAGGAAATACTTTTTTTCTTTATTAAGAAGGTGGAAATAGAGTTTATATATGATAATTTCTCCCATAAAAATAATAATAAAAATCTTTCCTTGTGGTAGGTAATGAGAAATAATACATCAAATAAATATAAAGGTAATAATATCAAGATTTTAGTTTTTTATAGGTGTGTTATAAACAAAACGGGGAATATATTATGGAATATGGGAAGTGCTTATTATGTGGTATGTTTGGTCATACAGCTCATGATTTAAAGGAAAAATATATTTTTTGTGGAAAGACCTATATCCATAAACAGATAGTAATACATTTTAAATGAGATGAGACAGATCATTATATGGATGTGTGTCTGAAGATGTACATAAATGATGGAAAGTGGCATGACTATAAGAAGAATGGTGTGGTAAAATCCTTTGTTACTATATCAGTAAATTTTTGGACATTGATCATAGTGGAAATGAGTAAATTTCCTATTTATTTAGAGTATGTTGATATCTTTTTTGATGTTGGGTTTACACATTCATTCATTTCTATTAAATTTTCTTGTAAAATTAAAACATCACCTCAATAAATTAAGTCATTAATTCTGTTAAAACAACCAAGGTAGTATTAAGGAAATAAGAATTTAAAAATATATTCCTATTATATTATGCAGAAGGGTTTTCCCAAAAAACCTTGTTATCTTTAAAATTATAGAATTTGATTTTATTATGGTTATAAATTGGATTTATGTTTATCATTATAAGATATATTTCATATAAAAAATGTTATTTTGTAAAATAAGTTTCCATTTTTATGTAGGAATAAATTATTACATTTGATAACTCATCAAGTAGCAGAGTATTTATTAATAAATAAAAATGAAAGTGATTTTTCACATATTGAGGAATATAATGGAACTATTCAAATTAATGATGTGCTATTAGTAAAAGAATATCTAAATGTTTTTCATGATGAGTTACATGGTTTTATACCTGACCTGGAAGATGAGTTTCCTATTGAGTTAGTTCTTGATGGTAAGATAATTTTAGAACCCCCTTATCTAATTGATTAATCTTAACTTCTAGATTTGATAAAGTTGTTACAGTAATTTCTTGATAAAATTTTCATTTATCTTATAAATTCACTAGGGGTGATCCTATTTTATTTGATTAAAAAATAATTTTTATATGATTATTTTCATTGATTATAGAGAATGGAATAACATCCCTGTTAAAAATAAGTATCAATTTCCTCATTTTGATGACTTGGTTGATTATCTCTAGAGATGTCAATATTTTTTAAAGGTTGATCTCAGGTATGGGTTCCATCAAGAAAAGGTAAAAAAGGATAAACTTCCATAATATAGTTTTTCATACTTTGTATAAGAATTATGAGTTTTTGGTTATTCCATTTTGGTTGACATGTTCAAAAGGTGTATTCATAGATTATACGAGTATACTTTTCCACAAATAGAAGCATAAATTTTGGGTTATGTTAATTGATATATTTTTCGTTTATTATAAATTTTATATGGATCGCGAAATAATTTTATTGATATTTCTACAAACCCTAAAAGAAAATTAGTTATTTGAAAATTTTAACAAATTTCATATTTGGTTACATAATATTTCATTCATTTGATATACCATAATAAAGTAGGAATAACTATTTATCTTGAAAAAAAAGTTGTTAATGAATTATAATGACCTAAAAATGTTACTAGGATTCATAGACTCTTTATATTAGAAACTTTTTCTGAAATCTTGGTGAATAAATTTTAAGGCTATCATTCCCACTAACTAAGTTAAAATGAAAAAGAGTAAGGTTCATATGGACAAATGTATGTGATTAATGATTCTAATAATTGAAAGAATGATTAGTGAACTCTAGAGTTTTGGACCTGCCATCGAGAAATAAGAACTTTATTATCTACAATGATGCTTCATTGAAGGGCCTATGTTATGGTTTAATAAATACTTATCAAATAGTTTCTTATTTATCATGTCAATTAATATTTCTAGAGTGACATTATCCTATACATGAACATGATTCAGAAGCTGTAGTGTTTTCTTTAAAAATTTATAGATATCACTTATATGGAGTTGTATGAGAAATATATAATGATCATAAAGGTTTATGATATATGTTCACTTAAAATGAGTTTAAAATGTGACATAGGACATGGATGTAATTGATAATGGATTACTATTAAAAAATTGATTTCTATCCAGGTAAAGGCAACATAGTAGATGATTGTTTTATTTGAAAAGATAATGCTACATTTATTATGAAGCATCAGGAACATGATTCTTTTGTCAACGAGTTGAATAGTGTTTGATTAGAAATTGTGAATCAAGTAAATAGCTATATTTATTTAGGTGTCAGTAAAATTTTTTATATCTGATAGAATTAATTAAGCTTATAAAGAAGATAGGTATTTATAAGAAAAGTTATTTTTATTCATTGATGGTATGTTGAATGAATTTAATATTGAAAAAGAAAGTGTTTTGGGCTTTACAAAAAGGTTATGTATTATATTTAACTCACAATTGAAGAAATAACTATTGTGTAAGGCTCATATTTCTCAATTTTTTATTCATCCTATTATCTTAAAAATGTATGGATACCTTCAGGATCATTTCATTTAGGATATAATGAAGAAAGATAATGCTAATTTTTTATGAAATAACCGACTTATCAACAATTTAAAAGACAAAATAAAATTATTGAATAATATTTTTCATCATTTCATTATGCCCTAATACAAATGGGAGAATATATCTATGGATTTTCTTATTTTATTACCAAATATAGATCAAGGTAATAATGAATTTTTTGTAATTTTTGATCGATTAACTAAATATAATTTTTAAATTTCTATTTGTGAAAGTGTATTTTTTGATAAAATTTCTAGAATTAATGTTAGATAGATAATAGGATTATAGGGAATTCCTATTTCGATAATTTATAGAAATTACTATAGAATTAATTGGTTACTAAATTAAATTTCAACATATCATTTTTCTTTAGTCTGATGGACTAGAAGAGCGAGTGATTAAAACATTATAGGATATTCCATAGCATTGTTCAATAGATTATCTGGGAATTTGGAATCAATATCTAGATTATATAGAGTGTTCATATAATAAGAATTTTTATTATAGTATTCATATGACACATTTTGATCATTATGCGGAAAGTGGTGTTAGACTCTATCTTATTGGAATGAATTGGTTGAAAGACGGATTTTGGGACCCAAATTGATAGTGGATATTGTTGAGATGGTGATGTTGATTAAATAACACATGAGTATGGATTAGAGTTGGAACAAATATTATGTGGATAAGTAGAGGAAATGATTTTTTTTCACGGTAGGTGATAATGTTTTTGTTGAAGTATCTCCCTGGAATACTGTTATGTGTTTTCATAAAATGTGGAACCTAAGTCCATGGTTCAGTGGAATATATGAAATCTTGGATAAATTAAAATAATTTTTCATCTAGTAGACATACCTATTAGTTTACCTTCGATACCTAACTTATTTAATGTTTTTAAGAAGATATGAGCTATATTCATTTCATTCCATGAGACATAAAGTTGTTTAGTTAGCACAGAACCATTCAAATGAGGAGTATCCTATTAAAATTTTTTATCATAGAGTTAAGGTAACTCAGAATAATGTAATTCATCAGGTTAAGGTATTTTTGTAATTTTTTTACTTTTAATAGAATAATTTATAAAATCCATGAAGGAAGTATATTCCTATTTGTTTAAATAATTAATAAAATTATAAGGATGAAATTTCTAAAAGGGGGGAAGAATTTAACATCCCAAATCAAGTTAAATTAAATTATTTTTTACTTATTGTTAATATTAATTATTTATATTTTATAGATTTATATTCATTATAATAATATTATTTAATTTTTTAGTTAAAAATAAAATTGATTTACAACTAAAAAATTTGGGTTTCCATGAATCACATGGATTTAATTAAAATATTTATTTAAAAATTATAAAATTTTAATAAAAAAGGACTATATTTTGGAATTAATAATGTTAAATTTATCATAGGAAGAATTTTTTATAGTTTTATGAAAAATTTTAACTTTTAATTAATAGTGAAAAATTCTATTTTTATTCGAATCTATATTTCATTTCCAAGTATTTTCAATGTAAATTTATATTTTTGATTATTTATAAAATTTTATTATCTCATTTTCATAAAAAAAATCTAATGGATTATTATAGAAAATTATACCTGAATTTGGTATGAAAATATTTTTATACTTATAATTATTTTTTTCAAAAACTATTTCTCATCGTGTTTTGTGGGTTTAATTTTTATTTAAATTATTCCAATTTTTGAAATTTATTCATGAAAAAACGATTCAAAATTTTTAATTAGGCGTTCAATATTTTATAAATAGGTCCCTTTTTTCATTATTAATAGTAACCATACTGTGTTTTTATTACCATGGTAAAGGTAAAATGCGTTAATTAGTGTTAAAACAAATTCCTTATTGAATAAAATTCATTCTAAAGCTTGCCTTTATTTCATTTTAAGGCTATGTTTAGTCCATATTCATCCAAAATTTTAAAATATTAACTTCCTACCCTTTTAGATATCATTTTTTCCATTATAATATTTTATGTGAAGGAAAATATAAAATGACACTCTCTTGATTTTTAATTTATCTTATATATTCACATTGGGAAAAAAATTAATTTATGAATGAATAATAAATTCTATTTTTATAATAATGAAATTATTTATATAATCTAAATTTAGGTCTAATTTTTAGTGATAAAGAAATCATCTCAAATGCTTATGCAATTCTGACAGAGTGCTTATATAGGTATTAGAAAAATCCACAAACTAATTTTAAATACAATGAAAATAATATTATTTCGGATAGTTTTATGGTCCTATTATAGATTAATATAACATATTGGGAATGTTTTAAGGTTTTATATTTTAATTTCACTTTTATATTGTTGTCATTAATGTCAAATTAAATGAATATTTACAAAAAATATATTATTGATATTTTATAATAAACAATATATTATTCAATAAATTAAAATTCATAATATTCTGATCATAGGCCACATGAATGAGATATGGTGGAAAATACCAAAAATGGTAAAATAATGGGTTATTTTTTCATTTATTGTATCTTTATTTACCATAAGGAGTAAAAATCATTGAAATCAGTATAATTGTCAAAAGGGTTAGCTAGGGTTTAAAATAAAGAGATAAAGGTACAAACATAATCAAAACATTTCCAAATTTAATGGGATAATATTATTTAAACCTATCCTCATCCAATATTATAATTATATCAATTTGTATCTATATATCAATGAAAATTAATTTATATCACTACTGGAAAATAGCCTATACCCATGGTTCAAAACCGTTGGAATAGCCCGCAAAATTGTGGGTATAGGCTATACCCACAGTTTTGGGAACCATGGGCTGGAAAAGCATCGGTATTCATCCCCAGACTGTACCCACGCTTTTCCAAAACCGTGGGTATAGGTGTTCCGCCACAGTTTCAACTAAACATACCCAATTGCCATGGTGTCAAAGGCTTTTCCCCACGGTTTCAAAACTGTGGGTATAGGTCCTAAAATAATGCGACCTACGGGTTTCGAACCACAACATCCTCACTGCAGACGAAGCACCTATCAAATACCCCAACACCACATTTATGTATATATATATATATCTGTATTTATTTAAATATTTTTATTTAAACCGTGGGTATAGAGGGAAGAACTGTGGGTATAGGACTCTCGCAAAAAAAATTCCTTCCCTCCGGAAAAAAATTCCCACAAACACACGGGAAACCTATACCCACAGTTTTTCATAACCGTGGATATAGGTATTTTAACCCCGACCTATCCCCATAGTTTTCTCCAAAACCGTGGGGATAGGTACCCCTATACCCACGGTTCCCAAAACTGTGGGTATAAGTGAATTTTCAGGACCTATCCCCATGGTTTTGGAAAACCATGGCGATAGACCCCCCATACCCACGGTTTTTCAAAACCGTGGGAATAGGTCTTGAAAATTTACCTATTCCCACGGTTTTGGGTAAAACCGTGGGGATAGGTACATTTTCTAGTATTGTATTATTTTAATAATTAATTTATTTCCTAAAGTATCCCTCTTCTCACATATAGATGTGGCCTACTATCCTCTAATCCTCACAAATTTTTAGTACTCATAATTAGATTATTCATTCTCAAACCCTTACATACAAACTTAATCACGTCCTAGAGGGCATATTTTAGTCAAAAATAAACTTATGGAGGTTTTAGTTATAAAAATAACAAGGTCATCTAAACAAGTGGAAGATAAATAATGTATGTGATGAGTCAGAGTCAAGGTAAGAGGCAATTTACATTAAAAACCTTATTTTAAATGATTTCAACATTATTTTATAAATATTTTTCTTTCATTTCCTTATTATTAAAATTATTTTTTGAATGTATTTGTACATAAAGTAATTATAAAAAAAAATTATATTACTTTTGAATTTCATTCAAAGGAACAAAAAGGAATTGTTTTATATATTTTATAAAGATTATTTTGATAAAAAGGGAATGTAATATTGTATTTTAGCGTATATAATGTAAATTATTTTTTTCACTTCCATAACAAATTTTTTGTTTTTATTCCATTACAATATGTTAGGTTTCCGTAAAATAAACTCCCTTCCCTTTATTATGGGTATTAATAAAGGGTTTTCAATGGAATGGATATTTCAATATCTAGAAATGTGTTCTTATATGTTTATATAATATTTTTTTAATGTGCTGATGGAAATGAAATCTTACATTTTTAATTATTATGTTATAACTATTGGTAATTATTTATGTTGGTGCATGGTTTAGTTATAAACTATGCACTGGTGGTTCTATTATCTACATTGGAAGTGTTGTTCAATTATATACTAAGGACAGGTGAGGTCTATGTTTCTCCTTAATTAATTGGTTAAAGGGATAGAGTTAATCGGTTCGGTTTCTACAAAGAGGTTTTTGGAATTTACTAGGTAGGTTATTGCATTTGTAAGAGTGATATAGAAATGATTTCCCAATTTAACCTCCCAATTTATCAATTCTTTCTTTGGTGTTTTAACGAAATCTTATGATTTCACACTTAAGATAACGAGCTTATGTTTACAGAAACATATATACTACATATTAATGGTGAAATTTATAACTTTTTTTTAAAAAAATATAATGTGGATTTAATGATTGAAGAGAAGCTTCATGATTTTTTCTTAAATTTTTTTGTTAAATGTTTTCTGAAAATATTTCAGCAGTGAAGTTGATTCCTTAGGTGATAAAATATTTATTTTGATCCCCAAGATTATTTTGAAAAATGAAAATTTTTATGTGTATTAATAGACTAACATTTTTATTTTATTCCTTTTATATATATATCCCTTACTATTCATTTTTCTTTTCTCCCATAATTTGATATTTTTATAGGGGTTTAAGTATGTGTAGGGAAAAGGATGATGTCAAGATGAAAAATGTTAAGACATTTAATTAATGGAAAAATTTTTATATCGTAAAATAATTTTATTTTGAAAATATGGAATCTAAGTTGAAGTTTCCACCTTTTGATGTAATATTTATTGATATAAGGGAGATGACCTTATTCTCTATAACTCTAAACTTTTATGACCCTAATAATTTATGAGAGTAAATTCTTGATATAAAACTAAATATTTGATAATGTTTGAGGCCGAGTACTTATAACTGAAATCATCCATCAATTTTTTTTACATCCTTCTCAACATGTCTATTTAATTTTATTTTAGTCTTTATAATGTTATAATTGAAGTTATGATATTCATGGGAAACCACAAGTATAAGTATTTCATATTAATTGTAATTTTATTTTCTTATGGATTTATTTCACATATTTTTATTAATTATGTTTCATATTTTATTCACATAATTTATTAATTTTTATATTACATTGTAATGTTATATACCAAGAATATAAATTTCAATTTATTTTAGATTGGTTTTTCATGTGAAACAATCTATTCAACAAAATATTTAAATGAAAATTCATACTAAATTCTTGGGGTGTTACATTCTACCCCCTTGAAATTATTTCACATTGAAAATTTCAATAGTCTTATGAATAAATGAGGGGATTTTTCATAGTTAATTCTTCATATTATCATGTTTCTTTATCAAACATATGATTCCTAGAAATATTTTTTTATTAGGTGAGTGATCTTAATTCATCATACTTCATCTCTATGATCTATGATATCTATCGGTTTCTCATTATAAGAGAGATCATATTCTAGTGGTGTTGCCAATGAGTTTATTATATGTGAAGTATCCAGTATATAATTCCTCTAATGTGGTTAATATAACACATAATACACTTACGAGAGGTTTGGGGATGTGTAAGATGATAAGCTACCAACCCTATATGATTGATTATTTCAGAAATTCTAATGTATCTAGGGATCCCCATTACCATTTTCCAGAATCCCATTAAACACTTCCAAAATGATATTAAATGTAATAACATTCATAAAAATAATACTCTATATCTCATCGAAAATTATCAGCATGTCCCTTCTATTGAGTTTGGGTAGTTTTAATGTTCTACTTAATGGTTTATATCTTCTCTGACATCTCTTCAGTAAGATCTAGTCCCCAGATTTTATTATCTTCTAAAAGTTCCCAACAAGTATTAGTTTATCACTAATTCCTATATTGATCCTTATATGATTCGATTTGAATGTGAGAATAGAAACTTTTTTCTTTTTATAACTCTATGAAGTTAATTTAATTATTACAACCTATTTTGAAATACAATGAAAAATATTACAGAAAATACACTCATGTTTGAATAGTTCTTTTATATCGATCATCAGTTATGGGATGACAAGAAGTTCTGAATCCTAGTTTTTATCCAATTATTATTAAATAATTATCTTGATGTTTCAGGTAAATCATTAATATTTATCTAGTGTAATAGTATGTGATACTCAATATATCATTACTACATTATTTATATATATCATGGAAAATTGATAGAGTATAAAATCATATTTAAAATCAATGAAATGTACGGACTTCATAAAGTTATCAAATGAGACCGAAATGGTAATACAGACTTTAGAAATCATGGTAATTACTTTTAAAGAATGTGTGGTGATACACTCCTTTTACATATATGTATGGGTACTAGTTTCATCACCCCTAAGATTTTTATCATTCTAACTATACATTATGGAATACCTAACATCAAGATATATACTATAGGATATCTCTCATTATATTTTCCTAAATAAAGTGTTTCTTAAGAAATCTATATATCTTCGTGCTCTGTGGTTTAAAAGATAATAATAGGATACATGAAACACCTTATAACCCCTTATTCAAATATGACCTCGATAACACAAACATTCAATTTACTAATATAAAAATATAATTTCAATCAAAGTTTAACTATGTAGTATTTCTTAATATCTTTTATATCTCTATATGATCCTTCTATTCTTTTTTTGATAATCATATTTATGTTTGATTGGTAATTCGTTTTGGAATAATATTATTTACCATTTACCTAATTATTTAAAGGTTTATACATTACTTATCCATAATTAATAGGTAACATTAAATCCTTATCATGGATAAGGTATCATGATCTTTACTACTCATAGCATTACCCAACTTGCTCACCTTCCTAGGGAGGTAATGTTTGGAGTTGTCATAGTTCATGATAAATTATAACCATCACCTTTGGTGAATTTATAACTCCTTATGTGTGGAAATATAATATATTCTCTAATGGTCAGTATATATATGACTCTTTTTACTAAAGGGATAATTCCTCTATATCATTAATGATAATTTTGTTGTTTCTTGCTCTAAAAATTATATTGGGTAATATTTCCATAGAATATTAATTTACACGAGGAATAATCTACCACCATGTCATTATATATGATTACACATCCTAATACATTATTTGATACAAAATTATATATAAGAATCCCTTATCCAATGCATGGTAGTGTAAGTACTTGTGTAGTGACCAATTTTCTCTTTAGATCCTCTAAATTTTCTTCACATTCATCTCACTTGAGGATCTTGACTCCCTTTTAAGTTAAGTTGGTCAGTCGATTTTATATTCATGAAAAAGTTTTCATAGAGAATCAATGGTATCCATAAAATAAAACAAAACTATAGATCATTATTATAGTGTTTGGTGCGAGATATTATTTAATCATCTTTATCTTTAATGGATCCGTATTTATTCCCTCTCCCATTTCTGCATGACACAAAATTACAATTTATATATCTAGAATTAAATCATCTTAAAAATTGAATATAGTTTATCATTTACTAATGTATTTATATAAACCATCAAATTATCATCATTATATTATTTAATTAATCAATATATCAGAATATCATCTATACAAGCTTCCAAAACTAATTTTTGTTACCTCTAAAGACTAAATTCCTATGATCCACGAACATAGTTGGGAAATTTCTAAATTCTAATGGTATAACTATGAATTTAGAGAGTCTATATCATTTATGGATGGGTGTATTTGGTATATGCTACCTTTACACTCTTAATTGATGATATCTAGATCAATTTTCAATCTCTATTATGTATTTATCTTCTCATAATTTATGAGTCATTTCGTCAATACAGGGTAGAAGATACTTGTTCTTGATTGTGAACATGTTTAGTTTAGAATAATCTATTTATAAAATTCACTAATATATATATATATTATTAAAAAATAGACTACTGGACCCCATGGTTAAGAACTTGGTAATAGAAAACCTCTTTATATATTATCTTGGAGCTAATTCTTCAATTATTTCAATTGAAATAGGTCGATTCTATAAAGAGTCTCTGATATTTTCATAAATATTCGTATAAGTTACATTAAAAAATTAACCCCATGATCTTGGGAAATACTAAAAAACTATTTTTAAATAAATTGAAATATTTAAACAAAATAGGGAGTAATTCATTATAATATTTTTCCCTAAACACATGAGAAATCATTCCCTCGTTAGTTGGTAATAAGACTCATATTATGGAAGAAAACTTCTATAGGGAGCTTATAGTCAACCATACATTGATATGAAATCGCATGTGCACATGGGATATAAAATGTGATTTACTTATCATAGAAATTGATATTGTGTATATATATAGATCTAATTATTAACACCCAATTTTTTTTTTATTTTTTTAATAAATTAAATTTCTTCAATTACTTGTGTTATAATAAACATCATGTTTTAATGAACCATAAAAAGTAATAATATTTTTGTTATTTAAACATGCCTATCATTACTCAACCATTAACCATGTTGGAATTAATATGAATAACCAGATTTTAAACATTATGTATAATGGTTTTATATAAATAAAGCATGTTGATAAAAAATACTAAATTTTCAGTAAAGTCTTTATGTGTTTTGAAAAATATTTTTTACCAATTTTTTTATTTATTTTTGAGAAAATTTATAAAAATAATTTTTTATCTTTTATAAAATTAATTTGATAAAATAAAATTAGTCATTGAAATAATTATTTCAAATTTATTTTCGTCTTATGTTTTTGGATTTTTCACAAATGATCAATTTATTGATGAATTGTGAAAAATACTGATTTTTATTAAAAAATGCCTTATCGTTAAAAGAATTAATAAATATAAATTTTCTTTTAATGATGGTTTAAAAATTAGGTCAATTATATATTAATTATACAAATTTAGTTCATTTAATTCATTTTCAAATTTAATTTTTATATAAATTTTTTTAATGTTGTGAAAATTTTCCCTTTATAAAACCGATTTCTCATCACGTCCGCAGATTTAATTTTAAATTGGATTTTTTTCACTAATACTAATTTAATTTGAAAAAATGTTTTAAATATTTTGAATCATCATAATTTATATTATCTAATATGTTTAACTTTATTTGTTACCATAATGAATTGTAAAAATAATAAAAATTATTTACCATGGTAAAAGATAAAATAGGTTTATGAGGGTGTTATAATAAACATATAATAGTTAAAAATGATCCAAAATTTGTAAAATTTTTTATGGACATATTTACATCTTTTCATACTTATGTCTCGATAATGGTCCAATTGGAGCCAAGTGGAATTTTAAAAAAATGGTTACAACTTTTTCTTTTAAAAAATTACTAATGTTCCACTCACCTCACTTATTAAAGGCCATCCCCTCTCCTATCCAATTAAGACATTAAAACCCTTTTTTAATCCAAAAAATATCCAAATAACTTATTTAATTCAATCATATAATCATACTAACCAATTTTATTTCATAAATACAACCTACGAATTCTTTATGTGCAAACCAAAATAGGTTAGCTGTAGAATAAGAAACATTATTCAACATGAATTTTTTTCCTTAACCAACTTCAATTATTATTAAAATATGATGATATAATAAGCTCAGTATCTTATATATAATACTTTTTTTGTTAATGTCATGACCAGAAACCATCACTATGTCCATCAAATGGGATTCAAAATCATTAATAGTGTGTACAACAGACTACAGGCTCACTTACCTATGTTATTTTTTTCTATAACCATATATCATGGTTGGATAAAATGATTTATTAAATGTTAATATATGAGATAAGTGATCTTATTATACTTATTCAATTATTATATCACATATAACTTCTTACTTTTAATTCATTGAGATTATGATAACATCACTCATCTGAACGACATACTACCACCCCACAAAACGATGTGATTATTTAATGATTTACATGCAATTTAATAGGATGTGTTTAATAAAATATGTGATATATATGAAATAATAATGATTTTTTAATTATAATATATTATTTACCTTTATTGTTTTCAATCCATTAAGAAAATGAAAACATTGTTCATGCGTACGTATGTTCTACCATCTCCCTGAACGATGTAGGTTAATTTCTTTCTCTAATATTAATGGATTAATATAAATAAATGTATTCTATATATAATATATATATATATATATATATATAAAATTTTAATGATTCTGGATGTTATTTAAATATGATCAAATTAATAGGACAAAAAACATAAAAACAAATGTTACATGAAAAACAACATAGTTATTATCTGAAATGTGATTTTAATACAGAATTGATAATAAAGGGTTAATAAATGGTTATAAGTAAATAATATTTGGTAAGAAGTAAATAATTGTATTCTAAATTATATTTATATTAAACATATATTTATCATCTTGGAGGATTTACCATGTATAATAGATGTTGAGAATAAAATTAAGGGAATTTAACTCAATTTTCCTTCCTTGAATGATATGTTATATTATATTTCTATATTATATTATAATGTCCATATATAGACACATTTACATGTAATATAATGAATTAACTTTTTCACTTGATATATAAATTTCATTTAATTTTATTATTTCATGGGGTTTATGATTTAATGTTACAAAAGTTATAAAAGATTAATGTCCCAATCTCATCATGTATCAGGATTATTCATAGTTATGCTTCAAATGATGAAATATTATGATCAATATATCAATAAAATCATTTATTTTATTCAAATTCCTTCATTTAATCAAAATACAAGTTTTACCATAATTTTAATCTCTTTATTCACTCAATATTTAAAAATGTTGTTTTTATGAAAAATCATCTTTATTTCTATCATCCTTCGATAACATATTTTTGTAAAAAACAATATTTTCTATTATTTTCAAAAACATTTTTAATATTATTGAAATGATATATTAATTATATATTAACCATTTATGAATTTTTACAATTTCTTTAATAGAACATATACTTCATTTTTGTGGCAGTCCCAGTTGGCTTTTACTAAAAATGTGCAAGTAATAACTTTTTCAACAAGTATGACATTAAAGAAATTTACAAAAATCATAACCATTATTTTATTTTAAGAATAATTATAATTTTTCTTACATATTTTTAGATCTATGATTTACACAATATTTTAGGAAATTATAATTGTAAAAATTTAGATTTTAATGAAATTATATTTTCCTCAAGAAACATTCTATGTGACTTATATTTAGAAAAAAATTTCTAGGTAAGATGAAATACATTGATGTTACTTATGATTTAATAAGGTTATTTTACAAGAACACCATTATTATTCTTTCTCTAAATGATTTATGTTCTCTATTAAAAGATATTCTAAAAACTCATTTCTCTTCCATGGGTTATACAATGATAAAATTCTTATGAAACCCGTTTCTTTCTCCATAGGTTATGCTTTGAAAAAATGATTATGAATCATGTTTGTATTCAATAGGTTTCACTATTATTAAATGGTTATGAAACCCATTTCATTTCATGGGATTTAATATAAATAATTTTTTGTGATCTTGTGGAAATATTATGTATAATTTTCATTATGTAGTGACTGTGAACATTATCTCCCACTAGTGAATTGAGTAAATATTTATATCTCATGAGAAAAAAAGCAGAGAATTAGGAGTAAACCCTATTTTATTAAGGGGATCTATCCACTATGATAGTCTTGGGAGTGTTCCTTTAAAACCATGATAGTCTAGCGAGTAAACCCCTTTCATTATTTTACTCTTAAAAATGATCCGTTAACTTTTGGATAAATGATTTTAATGCTTATGTGTGTGCCAAAATTCTATGTCTTATTATAATGTGATGATCTCAGGGATCATGCTCTATGATTTATTTATGATTCCTATCATAGGAACTAAAAATTGTTTTTCCATGACTAAAGATTATTATATTTTATATGAAGTGTATGGTTGCTAAATGTTATGATCATTTTCTCATACACTCATGATCATGTTATTATTTTGTATCTATATTGTATACCCTTATTGGGTATTTGATATAACCATTTATTTTGTTTCCTTAATCTAGGTTATGAATAAATTTATTATTTATGATATGTCTAAGAATGGTTCTAGTTATTAAGAACTTAGTGGGAGATGATTTAGTCCACATATGAACCAGTTGTTTATGGGTCCATGTTTCCAAATGCACTAAACCTATATGATACTTAGATGACTATTTGTTTAATTCAATGATTAATATCTAAAAATATGTAATGTATATGTATAATAATTTGGAATATTTCCATAATAATTTCCCAAAATCAAATAAAATTTTACTAATGTGATATTAATACTATTAATTGGAAAACAATTTAAAAAAAATTATTTGAAAATGTTCAAGAATTGCGATGTAGTAATCAAAACACGTGTTTTTTTCAACAATTATTCAATATCTAGTCCGTGGGGATAGTGGTTTTATTACATTATAAATTTTATAGATATAATTAAGTGGTAATAACAAGAATCATATAAGAAATTTACAATTACTAAGTGGATGATGAGTGTATCCCTCCGTAGTTTATTTTCTTGACTTACATCAACAGTTTAGATTGAATATACTTTCCATTTCTCACATGGATTTCAAGGATGATGTTTTATACTTTAATCATTAACCCCTGTATTGTAATTTTAGTTGTTGAAATTTCTATAATTCAAATAATTAAATCATTGGAGTGTGGGTTGAACATTAGTAAGATCTTTGATTTTATCTAATTTATTGGTTTCAATCTTTATATCTATTCAAAATTCATGTTCCTGACAACCTTATCTTATTTAGTTAAATCATTTAATTGTATTTTTTTAGATATTTTATCCTCTTATTTTATATAATTATGTATATGTGGGAAGATTAATTTTCTTTCTTCTATGTGTTTAATCATTGACTTCCCTAGAAACTCACATTTCCCCTTCTTTTCCAAAAAATTCCTGAGAATAATGGGAGTATCCAATATCTATTTATTCCTTGAGATAAAATCAATCAACTTATTTATATTTTCTAAATTCACTTATAGCTAAAAAAATTTCAAGACAAGGTTTTAGGAAAGTAAATAAAATTTATATTTATTTCATTATTAATTATAAAACCAATAATGTTTCTTTCATGTATTGTAGTTTTTACTTCATAGGTACCAATAGATTCATCTTTTTTTCATTTCCTCTCTAATAATTATCCCTCTAATTAATTTTTATGAATTAGATGAAAATATTTGTTTAAAAATATATCTTTAAATTCCTCCCATTTCATAGATTTAATTTCTTCGTCTTACATCATATTTATAATTAGTGTCCACTATTTGTCTGATTCACCTTATAAATGATTGACAATTAATACAAACTTATCATGATAAATGATCTAAATAAAGTAAAATATATTTTTATTATATTAATACATTTCTAAAAAATAAGGTATTATAATACCCAATAAAAGAGGATGGGTGTTTATATATGAAATATTAAAAAGGTAGTTTTTCTTTATTCTGTGTTTTTCGATGTTTGACATGATTCATTTTATTATTCATATATTGAGTGATTTCAGTGGGCATATACTTGAGATATTTAACTCCATATATTGTCCTATTTGGTTTGTTTTTATGATAGTGTTTTCAATATCCATTACACTTGGGAAATCTATTCCTTCTAGTTATATTAATTTAAAAAAACCAAAAGGTTAGTGTGTGCATCATGCAGTAATAATTAGTGTAAATAATAATATGATATAGATACTCAATCCTGTGATATTCTAAATCATCACTCATTTATTTCATCCAATGCTATTTTAGGTTAACCTGATTCAATTTTGGTTCATCATAGGTAATATTAGATTCAATACACTTGTTCATCATATCAAAATCCATAAAAATAACTAAACCCCACCATCATACCATCTATAATTACACAACCACAAAATACCTGAATATTAAATAATTTTATGTTTATATTCATTAAAAATAATAAATCACTCCCCAAAACCTATATGCATATTGTCATTTTATATTAGATAGCAAAAAAAAATATTTTATAACTCCTTTAAAATATCCCACAAATATTATTCAAACATGATACCCTTTAATACATATTATACATAATATTCATTTTTTTAACATAGGGAATGGGAACATGATAAACTTAGCCCACATACCCAAGAAGGGTCAACATAATTGAAAATAATTTATGATTATAAATATATATAAGATAATCATGTGAGTAAGAAAAGATAATCATGTTGCACAGACATAACATTAGAGAATCAGACCAATAAAATAATGATAAAAATCATTATTCATTGCATAAAGAGTTTGGTATAACATAATAAATGAGTAATAGGGGAGTGGGAACATGAGTTAGTAATCATAAGCCGGGAAAATACTACATAGACATAATAATTTAGAAAATGGATAATAAAAAAACACATTTCTTATATAGATGATCACTACCAAGATCGTCATTGTATTATAGAAAAATCCCCAAATTGGATTGGGTTCACTTATTATTACCATGAACATAGTGTTCAGAGTCCCATTGGTGATTGGGTTCACTCCATGGTACCTTACATGTCACATCAGGATATATAAATCTATATGAAATCAATTTTTTGGATTTATAATTTTTGGACCACCACTAAAAAATTTAAAACCATACATTTGTGTGCCACCAGAATATGAAAAAATTAATAATTTCATCATAACATAATTAAGCCATGAAAAATAATTGGGTTTCATATATAGTTACATAAGAATAATCAAATGTTATCAAATTGATAAAGGTGGATGATATCATTAGAGAATAACCCTAGTGAATAAAAAGACACATTTGTAATGCCCCAACCCACCAGGGTACACCTGGACATGATGAGCTGCCATAACTACAATCCTTCTTGTAATAGGACATGGTTATTTGAAATGTGATGAGAAGGAATAACTATAATGGGAGGCATTTTCCTAATGTCCATGTACACATTCACCCAACCATCATCATGCAATAGTGGATAGGGATATATTGTAAATACTGTATCAAATATAGATAAACAATGCATTAAATAATCTATAGGGAAAAAATCATAGTATAAAATAATACAAAGAAATTGTAAAGGGTAAAACACACACCCACTTAGAAATGAAGTCCCAACATGAAAATAACTATAAATGAAGAATGATGAGATGGCTCAACTCATAATATCAAATCCCGAACATTTTATGTTGTCAATGCACCAAGTTATCACTATAATCCACCACAATAACTTCTAATATGTCCTTAATTTTAATTATAAATGACATATGTGGGAAAAATTCAATATAAGGGTGAGTATATACATACACAGTTGGACACCCAGAAAATAGAAAGGGACTCATAGAGAGATGAAAAAATAGTCATATCAACCAAAATAAATAGGGAAATAAACCCCACTAGATATATTTATATATGCTCATAAAGAAACCCATATGAGAGATAATGGGGATACCTATCTAACAACCCAAAAAATGTTATCGAGTCAGCCTGTAGATCCAAAGGTCCATCTCTGATGCCTGTCATCATGAACATCTAGATAAGAAATTATCTGGAGGGGTCTTATCATCATCACTGCACACTACAATTGAGAGACACATATATCAAAACCATGTTACTTACATAACCTCACTAAAATATTAGTATAGGTCCCCATACCCAAAAAAATTCACTTCACAACCAAGGGATCCAAAACTCCCATGGGGGACCCACACCTCTCTAATTCTTGAGGAAAAGGGATTACCACACCATAGATAAATAATTGGCACCCTATATTGTATAAGGGAGTACTGAATTTATATTTTAAAATAATACGGAGAACTTGTTCCATGGTGCGACGAGCGATAACTAAACCCAACATCTCTATGATATTATGGGGAACACAAATCCTGGTGTGCTAGGGGAGTACTACCCCCGAAATCTCTTTGATTCTATTTGACGGATCACATATATCATCAAGAAGTACCAATAGAAGAGTTATACTATTATAATCTCATATCATATCTCATGTTCCAAATGAGGGCCACCATCATGTTCTTTGTTTATAACGAATCATTATATGCTACTCCCATGAGAAAATCTTAGTCTAAATGTAAGAGATATTATAGGAATAATATGATTGAGGGTATATATGGTGTGCATGGGGTCCACACAGCATGTGAACCCACCTCATCACCTGAACATGTTCTCCTCTAAACATGTATTAGAATCTATGTCGCAGTACATGGAATGTGTGGGTTATACACTATGTGTCTCAACCAATCAGGGCCTTCTCGTGTTCTCTTAGCCATGCCTGTATACATCAACTAATGTTGTGTACCTTGACGTGCACTTGGTTGCACCTGGGTACCATACCATGCCTATGTACTCCTAGAGTACATGGAGAGTCTGACCGTATGGGGTCATGGGTATGCGCTAGCCGACATAGGGTTGGCCCCCTAGGATGGGTGACATTACATGTATTCCAGCCACATGAAATGTGGTGTTTTCACTAGGCATGAAATAATGTTGGCCAATATCAGACGTTTGGTTGAGGATGACTGTTAGTGGGTAAGTTATGTGAATTAAAAAATTAATTTATTTAATTCATTTAATGGATAAAATAAATAATTTCCCAATATTTATGTTTCATTATGAAATATCTCTAGGGTATTCCATATAACCATGTGATGGTATAGAGGATGATAAGAGTAATGGTGTCGGAAGATTGAGAATGAGGATCGATGATATACTGTTCATGGATAATCATGACATGAGTGATGAACACATAAAGATCATCACCTTCATCACTAGTGGACCCATTCTTCATCAACGACTAATCCAAATCCAAGTTAGGATTTATTTTGATTTTATCCCCTTTAAAATTTTATATAAAAATAAATTAATCATTTCAACATTAATTCATATATCAATTTTTCTGGTTTGTATAATCTTTTATTTATCTTCATAGATATAGGAATTTGATATTTGATCCTCATTGGTTACTACTACTATTATAATCCATAATTCTAGGATTTCAATGATAATGGAAAATTTATCACGGCATTTATTTGATTCAAAATTTGTTTCTTGTGCCTTTCTCCCTCTATTAATTGAATTCTTCATCAGTAATCAATTGACCAGTGATTCACTAATATATGGGAATAATGATCATTTTACATTCTTTATTTGGCATAATGGATTGATATCAAAAATTAAAATATAGATTTTGGAGATATAATTGAGTTGTGGTGGTGATGGTGAGAATTTCAATTTGGATGGGATATCCTTGGTTTGTGACTTAGATTGAGAGGATCTCTCTGGAGGGGAAAAATTGATGTTTCTGAGGAATAATTGGATTGAATCTATCCACCAATGATGATGGAATCTAGTGTCGGTGTGAGTGGTATAATTACCGTGAATTAGTATAAATGGTTTTTATATTAGTATATTATGTAGGATTGACTAGTTAATAATAGAAAAATATTATTTATATTTAGATATGGAGGGTGAGGTGGGTAATTATTATTTTTAATAATAATGACATGTTCTGTTTATTATTATTTTAAATAATAATATGATGGAATGTTTAATTATTAATAAAAATAATGGTATTTTAATTGTTCTTGAAGAGAGAGGGGGTAGTCACCACCTTGAGTAAGGAGGCAGACCTCCTATGCCTATGATCCCACTTTTAGGCATGAAGAGGGGAATGGATCTCTCCACATCCCATTTAATTATATATAAATTATTTTGACAATAATTTTGAAACGAAAAATAGAAGGATACAAAAATCTTAAAAAGAGGACATGGGTATGGGGTTGTGGAGTTCACATTAGTCGGGGGGGGGATTTTGGATCCCTCCATTAATAGAAATGACTAATAATAATAATAATAATAATAATAAATTTTTTTGTTATTATTATTATTATCCTGTATCTTTCATAACATCCTTGTATGATGTTGAATTCATTATCCATTTGTAGAGTCATCACATTGACAATGAATAGGATAATTCATTATTAATTTTGGGTACTTTTTCCCAACTTGTGTGTTGTGATGATGTAGCGACATACAGACATGTTTTAAAAAAATTCATTTTTTGACCGAGTGTTCAATCTAGTAATGTAAATAGCCTGCCACAAGCATTTTTGACAAGGATTTCAATGAAATGATCCATTTGGAAATTAATGGTAATTTGTGGTGACATATAAATAGAATTAAAAATTCTACCATTAGACTAATGATGAGACTCAAGCATTTATCCAGATTTTGGATAGACATGCGTTGTACACTAGAAGTACACAAGCACACCCAAGGGTACATGGTCAAAACCTGTTACCTAGGAACAACACAGTACATGGCTATGTACATGCACATTTCTCAAAGTACATTTTTATAGATTAGTATATATTGAAACCCCAGAGAGGATAATTCATTCCGTATTGAACTTTTACATGCCATATATGATGACAGGGCTTTTAGGAAATGACTATTAGAGGACACTTCGTGGGAAAAAATTGACTCCACATGTCATGTGGACCCCTTAAATGTTGTGTACTTCTATAAAAAATTTCATCCTCTTATATCTTCTTCATTTGGACATGATTTTTAGCCCATGAATGTATTATCTTTAGTATAATTATACATATAAGGTGATGGTGGACTTCATTCTAGCATACAAGAAGTGATATGAGGTCCTCCAAAAGGAATACTTCTTTAAGAAACCATTTCAAAAGTCTGTTATTTGGGGATGTTAGTCATAGTTATTTTAACGATAGTATTTCCCTATCGCACCAGGGAGTGAGTTCTCCATACTATCAAAGAGATCCCATGGTAGCTAATTCAAGTCAACATCATAGTGTGGTTCCCGATATTCATTATACATATGTATTTAGTAACCCCCCACACCATATAGGTAATGATTTTTCTATCTATAGAGTGGAACTCCATTATCTTCGAGCTCCAGTGGGGTGTAGAACCTCAACAAGAGTTGTGTCTACCTTGGTTGTAGAGTATAGTTGTAGGGTGAAACCCCTCCACTCATATTTTGGTGGGTAACGTGGGTTCCATTGTTTGTATTTGTGGAGATCTCAGTGGTATTGAGTAGTGGATAAGAGTGGGAGCCACTACAAATTTTCTTGTATAGTTGATCACGCTACTGGGCATCAGAGACAGACCATTGGAGCTATAAGTAGACTCATCAACTTCAGGTAGGATATGAGATGGAGATCCCCATTATTTTTCATCTGGGTTTATTTATGAGCCCATATATATATATATATATATATATATTTATTTATCTATTAGGTTTCATTTACCTCTTATTTTAGGTTGATCTAACTATTGTTGAATCTATCTAGTGCTACATTTCATTTTTTTGGGCTGTCTTAGTTGGAATGTATATATTCATGCCTACATGGGATTTGATTGCATAAGTTAGGTCTTATGCAGATGACACATAAATTAGTGGGGATTATTATTGATCATAGTTATACCTTTGTTCATTGAATGTGTATTTTGGTCATATTTGGTGATCTTGAGTAGGGCTATCTCAGCCGTCTTCATTTTCAGTTGTCATCAGGTTCGGTCTTCATTTCATGGATGGTGGGTATTTTGACCCTTTATACATTGGTTGTATTCTGTTTTTCTTTCATGGATTACCTAGATTTTATTTTATACATTTTTCAAAATGTTGGGGCCGAAGCCTCATTTTATTTTTAAATCAAAGGAAGGATACCCATTTTTCTTAGTAGAAGGATACCCATTACATATCCTGACGGCCCATGGACATGAAATCCCGTTTTTTCCAAAAGGGCCCTCTAGTGAATAGTAATTCATTAGTACCTAAAATGATATAGTGCCAACTACTATACCACCATAGCTACATTGTCCCTGCAGCTATAGTTCCACCACTACTATAGTACTATTTGAATTCCCGACTATAGTTACTCGAGAATGTTTGTCGTTACCCAAAATCAATCCTCGGTCTTTGGGATTCCTAGTAGGTGCCATTTCCACTTGGGTACAATATCACTGTGATAGTTTATTGTATACATGATTTGTTACAATATGATATAATGTTTACATTATATTCCTATGATAAAACACTATAATGACCCAAACCACTAGGGCCCACCTATATGGTGGAAGGCTGGGCCATGACAATCGCAATCCCACATCCAATTAGCCTGGGGATGGTGAAAAGCATCAATAATGGATACCTATAATGGGAGGATTTTTCATAAAGTATCTATATATATGCACCAAACCATATCCATAATTTTTAACTCATTGGATCATGTGTTCCTGATGGAGGTTCAGTACCCCCACCTTTTTGTATATTTTGTGCTTTTCGTGGATGGGAAGCCTTTATAGAGGGAATACATGACATGTATGGGGGCCCACATAGCATGTTCTACTACATAATCAGCTAAAAAGTTTCTTATTTAGACATGTAATAGTATCCATATCATATTACATGACATGTCTGGGTCATAAAAGACATTTCCTTGTCACTCAAGGTTGTTCTATGTGTTCCTAGACATGGTTGTGTTTAATAGGCCTTGCCTGTATACCTAGTTGTACTATTATCCATACTCGAGTACTATCCCATACTGGAGTACTCCTAGAGTACATGACATGGAATAAGTTATAGGGCCATTGGCATGTTTCATCTGGTACTAGCTTGGCCACAAGACATGTGATCATTAACTTTTTTGAACCCCTAGAGCCACAACCATATGGATACATGCCTTGTTTTCTTTCGAGATATACAGGGTGTAGTAAGGTTTCTCATAGAAATATATTTTCTTTTATAGGATTTAAAAATCCACCCACACTACCATTAATCTCACACAGAGACCACCTGAAATCGATTTAAATCTATTCCATTAATTTCTTACTGGCCACTAGTGGAAATGAAATTTAATTCAGTGATCTAAATGAAGAGTGAAACACTACCCATATTTCATTTTATCACCTGTTTCGAAATTCCATCACCGATATGGATCTTAGATCCACATATCTTCACCCAAAACTCACAGTTCATTCCAATACATCTTCAATATAACAATCTTTTCGTCATTTTCATAACATCCACAAATCCTTGTATTCGATCAGGCTTGAAATAACCCCGACAATTTCAAATCGTGACCCCCATGGGCCATTGATGAATAATGTAATGAGAAGACCAGGGAAAGGAATAAAAAAAAGGTTAAAACATCATTGAGAAATAATTATTGGACAGTGGTCATATATTTGGGAAACTAGAGGAGATCCGGCCACAAACGTAAAAAAATAAATCAAATAAATTTAACTCCTCTACGGGGCTCATGCGAAGAACATGTGATTGTATAATCAAAAGAAAATAATTATTCTGTGTGCAAGATTTTTATAATAAGGGAATAAATACACAATTTATGATACCTACCTTGATTATAGATCGACCGTTGGTTATGAACAAGTTTTCCAGTGATGTGGGGATCCCACTGCATTTGTTGCCTACAAATCCACCTCGATTTGATCTCCCACCATACTCTAATGTGATATGCTAATGAAGAATGATAAAAAAACTCCTAGGAGTGATTATTGGTCATTTACACTATCCCTAGTGAAACAATATAATTTCATTTATGTATAATAAATTAGGTCTTTTGAGAATTTGACAATAAAAAATATATTCAATCAATTTATTTCATTTAAACTCACTTCCAACAACCACCATAACTAAAAATATGGTGCCAACAAACATTATAGAATTCCTATGGTAAATCCTACATTCCATATTAAACCATGGTCAATAATTTTAGATCCATGGCCTCATTTGGATGTTATTAAACATTTTTTTTGGAAAACCATGTGTGTCTAATATTAATATATTTTACATTTTTAAAATATATATTTTGGGCTCCTCGGATCCCAAAATCATTCACTCTATTAAAAGCTGGATCCAAGAATATATATTAATATATTTCAAAGTCTTATACTAAAAAGGGTCCTAAATTATCCCCCCTTCAAGGATTTTCATCCATAAAAATAAAAATCCATAAAAAATGGGGGGGATACTGAGCCTGAATCTTGCTCTCCCACTTCTAAGAGAACTATTGTATGATTTAAAACTGGAACAAAAGATGAATAAAGGGAATGGTCCAACATCCTTGGATCTTCTCTCGTCGATCCTGGATATCCACTAGGTACTACACGAAGGTGGATCCATCTGTGATGACCATCTCTCCCCAGTCAATGACATGTGTCGGATAATGCACATATCTTCTTAACTGTGAGACATTGAAGGAATTATTCACCCACTCCAACCGTCTGCATAATTCTAGGTGATAAGAAAACTCTCAAACCCTTCAAAATATTTCAAATGACTAGATAAACCTCAGGGATAAGTTTACTCCTTGACGAAACCTCACTATTCATCATCATAGGAAGACTCTTAGAAAAAAATTGGTCTACTTGATGGAACTCTAACAAATAATATTTTTGATTTGTGTAATATTTCTATAAGATAAAGTCTATCCTCATATGCTTAGAGATTAAATAACCTTTCTTTATCATTGCCTACACTATTTATAGCTCAACAAGAGATACCTTTCCAATCTCTGTCTACCATGTGGGTGACCTAAATGTTCTCCCATACTAGGCCTCGAGAGGTTCCATGACAATCATATAGTGATATTTGTTATTAATAGTAAACTCTACAAATGTAAAGTGGTCCTCATATATAAAAATAGTAAAAAACACAATATATTTTCATATCCTCCAACGCCTAGATAGTGTGCTTAGTTTTTCCATCAGTCTGGGGTGGAATTCCATACTCATCCTTACCTAGGTCTCGAATTCCTCTTGCAGGCCTATCCATAAAATGTGATTAGACAACACATCATGGTTAGATATAATTGTAGAGGGTGACCTAGGGATCCGAATGATCTACCCCAAGTATAAATATCCTAGAATCTCCACCAAACTATGAATCTTGATGGAAAATAAGTGCAGTTACTTCTTAAGTAGGTAAAAAATCACCTAAATGGAATCATGGAATCTTGCTATCCACATAGTCCCTATTAAAATTTCCATGTATATGCCATCTCATTTCCACTCTATGATCTCAATAGGCTCTCTCAAAACTACCAAAACTGAATTATCAACCTTATCCTATTGACCTGTGAGACACTAAGAGATGAACTCAATAACACTCATCCCAATTCCAGTCCACTAAATTTTCTTCTAATGGTGCCTATACATCTTATATACACAAGGATATACAAATAAATGATAAGTTTGAAACTCCCTCATTACCTCATCCAATATCATTACTGGAACCACCCTCTATCATTAGAAATAAATAATGTTCTACCCTCATTTAGAATATCCATATGGTGAATCTGTTTACGATATCTAGTCATGAAGAACCTCATAATCTTTGTCTCGCTACCGAGACTCCCTCACACACTGGAGAATTGTATGCGTTTACAACATCGAATAAAGATAATTTTCACCCTTATCTTGCACTATGGTTAGTATTAAATAATCCGACTACATAGATTCCTGATTACCAAATCAGAATGATAATTCCTACTGACTGATTTTTCCACCATGCATACCTTCCTAGGATAATTGACTATATTGAAGTCATATTCCTATAATAACTCCAAATAGTGCCTTTATAAAAGGTTCATATCTCTCTATGAAAGATATACCCAAGAATATGATAGTACGAGTATATAACTAATCTCTATACTTGCATATAGTTCCTCCATATCTTTATAGAGATGAATACATTGTCCAACTATCCTTCACAAGTCAGATATTTCTGCTCACAGTGTCTCAAATAGCGTGACCCAGAAGTGATCACTACCTACCCCTACATCAACACAAAACTAAGACCAGTTCTAGTGGTATTTCAAAACACTACATACTCTATGAACTCATGTGGTAGTGACAATATAAGAGCATTGGTCAGCCACATCCTACGCTACTAAAAGGATCATTGAAACTATTTGGTCTAGGTTAAAAACTTCCCTTTTCACATCATGGTAGTCAGAGTGGCTACAATCCTATATAATTATTCCATGAACCACCTTCAGTACTCAATCAAGCCAAGAAAACTATGCACCTTCAAAAAACTCTTGGGTGGATCCTAAAAAATTCTTGCACCAATCATCATGGGGTCCACAACAAAACAAAGCTAAAAAATAAAACACCTTAGAAAGTGAACCTCATATATTTGAAACATGAACTTCATTAAATTTACATTGTGATAGTTCTATTAGAATAATTATTGGATCATCCTCAAGTACACTTCATGATCCTCCACTAACATAGAGTATATGAGTATGTCATCAATTAATAATACCACAAATTGGTCTATATATGGTTAGACAATACAGTACATCAAAACTATGGAAAAATAGTGGAATGTATCACATAAAAACTCATCATTAGGAAGTCAATGTGCCTATAGCAACATTATAATGAGAGAATCCTAATATTAGCCTCATGAACCCTTGGGTGGTGGTATTAAAACATGATATCAATCTTCGATAATTAATTCTTGCCTCATAACTGACCAAATAGGCCATCAATTATCATAAAGGGATAATATTTCTTTATAGTTTCTTAGTTCAAATAATGATAATCAAAACAATACCACAAGATCCCATATTTATTTTTCACAAAGAAAACTAGTGCTACACAAGGGGAGACACTGAGTTCGATAAGAACCTTCTCTTGAAGTTCATCCAACTGTACCCTCATATCCTAGATCTCTGTAGGAGCTATTCGATATTCCTTAGAAGATATACATGTAGTCTTAGGTGAAATTCAATGTAGAGGTCCATCTCCAAGCTAAGAGTAGGACCCATAACATCATCATACAAGATATCAATAAATTCAACCACTAACAAATGAATCTAGAGTCCAAAAGATCCCAAAAAATGAAAGGATAAAATCACCAACTAATGTGTGAAGGGATGAATCCTCTTTTTCGGAAGACCCACTCACACAACCAAGATATCTCACTCATCCGAGAAGAAAAATAGCATCCCATCTATTCAAAGTCATCTAAAACACCTATGATGGCAACACATATGTGATCGAATCATGGGAAATCAATAAATACAAAAGTTGAATTCATAACTTTTAATTTTTATGACCAAGTGGCCCCATGTGGACCTCTCTTCACCAAATGATAGGTTTCACAACTCGAAGATATGTGATATCAATGAATCCTACCCAGTTGTAACCTCTAACAAAATCTGCTAGGCTAAAGTCTCAACTAAAATCTCTAGCTCTCACACCATGAATAAGGAGATGAAGTAATGACTAACATATATGTCTACTAGTACTATGGAAAGTGTATAATAGAATAAAATTTTACCTCAAATCATCTTGTCTGTAGTATGGTCATAACCCTCCATGGCTTGTAATAACCCACACCCTGATCACCTTTCCCGAAGTTTGGTGTAGGCCACATAGTTGTGGTAGGATCTCATAATTCCATCCTACACAAAAGTTTCCTCCCTACTGAGCTTTTCCTGGTTCTCTTATAACACCGCCTCCCTAAGTGCTACACTATCCACTCCTAGGGGAGATCTAATCTATGCACTGGATTTTCCATGGGGGTAATTCCATTATCTGACTATCCCCCTCTATATGACAGGCCATGAAATCATGAGTTAAATGAATTTACTCATTATAAGTACAACATAACCCCCTTAAAAACTAAATGGATCCACTATATGATCCTAAGGCCACAAATACAAACAATTGAAATTGAAAAAGAGAATTACTCCTCTTATGATGTCATGATGTCCAACACTTTCTACCTACTGCAGACGACTTGGCCACATGATGCCCTCTACTAGGAAGATCTCAGGAATTATAGTTATCTATAGCACTCCATAATAAGTGTATAGGGATAAGGAAACCACTTTGTCTTGAATATCTCTGCAGAAACCCTTCTATAACTTCCTCACCTAGAAGAATTTGTATCGTACCATTTTAAGGGAGTACCATATAAGCTCGATGAGCCTCATGACATACCCAACCAAATAAATATCACCTTGTTGTATCTTAATAATCTATTAGATACAAACTATGTGAAAACACGATGGTTAATACTCCTCAAGAAATAGCTGTAGGAAGTCGTACCACTATACATTCATCTCATCATGGGTCGGAGTAAACAAAATACATCAATGCACAATTGATCCATGGAAAAGACTGGATTCCAGAACAACCATATGATCTATCATGGTCCAAGCCCACATTAAGACTCAAACCACTAAGTCATGAAAATACTCCACTACCTGGGGATCTTTCTTACTGTGAAACCATATGAATATATAAATTTGGAACTCATAGACTATGCTAAGTATTCACACATCCTCATCCCAATCATTTGATACTAATTTCTTCTTCACAAGAAAGTATGATTCTCCTCTAATTCCTGGAGGAATCACATAATGGGATAGACCCTAATGCGAGGATTCATCCCTCATAATATCATCATTAAGATTATAAATAATAAATTGGATGGATATCTTAATGGAGTCAAACTAAAAGAAAACAAGATATACCACAATCATATAAACATATTTTAATGGGGATCTAACTTAAAAAGGGAAATCAAAGTGCTCAATCCTTTATGTTACATGGACTATTTTTCCCTAAAACCAATGTATTAGTATATAGAGTTGACAACAAGGTAGTCATTTCCTTGATGTATGGATATGTAAATCTCCACACCAACACTGTATTACCTATCCCAGAATCCACTCTTGAGACACTCTGAAACCATTTTCCTACGGCCCCCACCAATCCACATAAGGGGATAACTCTAAAAACGTATCCTAAGGATGTCCCACTATTGATACTTCTCTATAACGACTCAAATCACAGGGATCTTTCGGGCCTATGAAGGAATAGGAAACCACAACCCCCAGACCACATCTAATTGGCTAGGGCCTGGTGAAAATTACCAAGAAGGAATAACAATAATGGGATGCATTTTTCAAATATAAATGTATCAACACACTCAAATATCTCCAAGAAATATTGTATATGAATATAAAGTAAATATTTTAACATATAGATATAAACCACGCATGCATTGAAATCTAAAGATACACTAGAGTACAACATAATACAACCAAACTGTAAAGGGGAAAATACACACCCACCCACAAAGGAAGTCCCAATTATATAACAATTGGAAGTGAATACAGTCGAGAGAGCTTGTTGGATGGTCTCCAAGATTGACTACAAAATGTGGTCACTCCACCAAGGTATCACTATGATCCACCATAATAACTACCGATCTGTCCAAAATTTGTATAGGAAATGACACATGAAGGAAAATCCCATATAGGGGTGAGTATATACATACTCAGTAGGACACCCCAAAATCTAAATGGGGGTGATAGGGAGATACAAAAATAGTCTGATCAACACAATGTAGGAGGGAAAAAACCCATTAGATCCACAAATATATGCTCACAATGAAATCAAGATGATACTGAAAGGGGATATTTATCTCACATCCCAGCCTAAGACAATGAGTTGGCCTACAGCTTAAAATAACTGTCTTGAATGCCCAATATCATGCGCAACATCACAAGAGACCATGTGGAGGGGTTCACTATTCACAACTACATACTAGAAGAGATATATTCACATCTATAAAACATGTAACTTTCTTAACATAACTATAGTATGAGTGGAGGGGCCTAAACCAAGTGACTTTGCATGATAGCTAGCCAAAAATCCTGTAGAGGACCCACACCATACTAGATCATGATGTTGAGGGAGTACCGCTCCTTAGATAAATAACCCACACACTATATAGTATCAGAGAGTGTTGAATCCATCTCTATAAAGAATATGGTTAACCCATGAACTGGTGTTACCTAAGAGTACTGAGCCCAAAATATATCCAATAGTATGTGGAACCCACACCCTTGTTTGGAAGAGGAGTACTGAACCTAACTTCTCTATGAGGATAAATACCTATTCACTACCAAAATAGAGAATCTTCTAAAGAAGCCTCACTATTATGACATCTCAGATCATATCTTGTGTTCTATAATGAGGTCCACCATCACATTCAACATGAAAAATACACAGAATAAACTATTCACATGCCAAAATTGGAGTCCAAATAAATGTTATATGAATGGAAGTTTTTGAAGGAGGGAATATAAAACATTTACGGGGGTCCACACAATGTGTAAATCTACCTCATTTCCTGATATTTTTCTTCTTTGGATACCTATTAATATACATTTCATAGTCCATATTGTATTTTGGTCATACATGGTGTGTCTCAGCCACTCGAGGCCTTATCATGTGACCATGGCCATTACCACGTACATTGGGACATGCCCATGAACCTGGCCATCAACTTGGCTATACCAGGGTACCACCTTGTTATTATGCACTCCCTGAGTACACAACGTGTCGTACCGCAAAGTATCCTATGATTGTGCCAGCTGGAACATGGCTTGGCCACCTGGGTTTGGATACACGGAATGTGTTTTAGCCACACTCTATGAGATCCTTAAATTCTCTAAAATGATATCTCTATATCTTGGGGGCCACACACTTTTAATTATTTTAAGATATATGCTGTGTAGTCAATTTTTTTCACAGAATCCAAATTTACTTCTTTTATTTTCCTAATGCACCACCAAAGATAAATATCATTCCCAAATAAAACATAAAATTTATGTAAATCTATTTCAGTTGTCACTTCCCAGACTCTGGTGGTAGGAAAATTGAATCTATTTATTTTCAAAAATTACAAAAATCTGGGGTTTTAATCTTGATTAAACTCACCCTTGAAATATCGAACTGTAACGCTGTGGAACAACAGTAAATAACACGAAGAATGAGTGGGGGGAAAGGCACCATAAAAAATATATTAACATCATTGGCCAAGATTTCTTGGAAAATAATCATATATTGGGGAAACCTAGATGAGAAAATAGAATAAACATAAAAAAATGTATTAAAAAATCAACTCATCTTTGGGGCTCAAGTGAAGAACAAGTGATCATAGAATAAAAAAAGATAATAAATAAATTCTAAAAAATTTAACAAAAAGGGTGAAAGTACACAATTCAAGATCCTTAAATAAATTATGAGTTGATCATTAGTGAATAATGCATTTACAAGTAATGTGGGAATCCCACAATACTCACTACTTACTGATCCTCCTCGATCCAATCTCTCACTTTACTCTGATGTGAATTGACAATGAAGAATGAATAATATAATACTATGAGATCTCATTAGGTTATGTTACTAACCCTGGTGAAATGATATTATAGTGTTTTAAAATCATAAATTAGTATTAATTTCCATTTAATATTAAAATATATTATTTAATAAATTTATTTCATTTAAATGATATGCCAACGACTTCCTATACTGAACACCTGATGTCGATCAACTTTAGTGTGTTCCAAGGGTTTATCCCAAATAACAAACTCAACCATAGTCCAAATTCTTTGTTATAGGCTCTATTTTGATTTTATTCCACTTTTTTTTTGGAAAACTACATGCATGTGATATTAAAATATTATATATTTTTAAAATACCAATTTTGGGGTCCCCGAGCATTAAAATATTACTACATATCAGTTCCGAGATCCAAAAATATTTTTTAATATATTTTAATGTCTAGAAAAAAAATCTCAATAAAATTAATGTGTATTTAAATAGATGAAAAACATTATAATATTATTAGAAAATTACTTTGAAAAATAAGTTGAAATACCATAAATTTTTAATAACAATTATTTTAAATTAAAATGATTTATATAATAATGGTAATAAATATTACTTGTATGAACTCCTGAAAATTAATAGATTTAATTTTTTAAATAAAAATAAATAATATTTTGTTAAAATTTGATTATATAAAAAATGATTAAAAAAGAGATTCCTTTCACACTTTAGTAAAGAACATCACTGTTTGGAGAAAATAACTATATAAAAAAAGTTAAAAAAAGATTCAATTTTTAAATAAAGACTAATAAATATAAAAAATACATTATTTAATTATTGAATTTATGATAAGAAATTCAAAAATACAATATAAATAATATAGATAAAGAGGAGAAATAATCCTAAACCAATGAAGAGATATGTTCAGTTCTTCTTATAAGTATCCTTTTGATTGAATTGTCAACTGAAGGAAAGAAAAATAGTAAAAATAAATTCCAACCTAATAAATAACTATGGATAATAAATTACATTATTGTTTATACATAAATAATATAAAATTTTCCAGAATTGGAATTTTACCATAGATAATTTTTATCTCATTGTGGCTTTGGAGAAAAACCCTTACCTTTATCTTGAACATCCGTTAATGTAATTTGACCTCCTGCATATTAAAAAAATACCTTAGTCACTTCTTTGATAATGTTATTAATATATATCACCTTTTTATAATCTTAAATTATAAAAATTCATTTCAATTGTTTTCATTTGTTTATCTTCCTCATCATATGCTAGTAATGTTTTTTCTTTCATACAAGTTTTGTAATGGAAATATAAACCTTCATTATTTTATTGAATTTTCATCATTATTAGATTTTTTAGGTATGTGTAAACGTTTTTTTGATTATTTATGTTGCCCAATTTTAATTTTATGGATGTTATGTGCATGGTTTTAAATTATGTGATACACGACTAACATTTTTTTTGGTAATTTCCCTATAACAACAAGTTACTTTGTAATGGTCATTAATTTTTTATGGTATAATTCTAGAATTATATTAATGAAATAAATGAATCCTTAATACCATATGTTACCAATATTAATATCTTGATAGTCATTGATGATGAAAATGATGTTGTTTGTTTAACATCATTCATGTGGGTGTTTGAACTCTCTCAAACATAAACATGCAATACTAGTGAATCAGTAATAGTTTAGAGTTACATAATAGTTATATATTTTTGATGTAAGTATAATTATGCTATTAAAATATAATTATAGTGGATAATTACATTTATAATGGATGGATATTAGAACTTAATTTTAAAATGATGAAGAACTAGGCCCTTTGACGAATTATTTTCTTCCCGAAATGGGTCCCTTCAAAATGAAGGATTATGAATCCTTATTTGATGAAATGGTTACAAAACACCTAATAAAGATTTAGAAGAGAATTTTTTTTATTGTTTTGATACAAAACTTCAATAAAATAGTGTTCTAGGAGGGTTAGAGGAGAGGTTCTTTATTGGTGATATTTGGGATACATTTTTGAAAATATTTATTCTATAAGGTATATTATTATAATTCTAAAAGATGGATAAAATGTGTGAAAATAATAGATATTTATATTAATAAATCTCAACCAATAACTTTAAAGATAATATTTAATTATATTTTAATACTTTATCAATTATTTTAACCACTATTACCTAATTTTACCATAGCAACACAAATTTTACATTTGTAACTTATTTGTATGCCTAGAAATTAAATTAATATTCATACCTAATTTTGAAGTACTAATTAATTTATTTAATCCATTTAATCTAATTAAATTTCTAAATACAGAGAATTTAACTTTTTAATAATAAAATAAAATTTGAAGAAACATTTTTATAGAAAATGACTTTCTAAACGTAAAATATTCTTAGTATATTTTAATATTAATTACTAATTTATTGAGTGGTAATGTATTTCTATATAAAAAGTAATTTTCGTTAGAATAATATTTTTAAATTTTATGAAATTAATTTGTTAAGATAAAATTTCACAACACTTAAAAAAAATTCTATGGAAAATATCCCATTTTAATATTAAATGGTTTTAATGGTTCCCCATTAAAAAAATTATTTATCTTCTAAATATACAATTTTATCAATACATTATTTTGGAATAATTATTTTAAATTTATAAACACAAAAAAGTAATTTTTTGAATAATAATAATGATAATAATAATATGCAATGAATAAAAATTCGTAATTTTATAAAGTATTATGTCTTTTTTATTCCTTAAATAATAATTATTTTTAAATTTTATTATTTTTAATTCATTCCTATAAATTTCAATGTAGATTTTAGATAAATTTATACCCAATATCAACTTATCCAACATCAATATATCTAAAATCCATATGTCAATGACCATATATTGAACCGATATATCACATTTCTTTATATATTCCTATATAAATCACAAAAGCACTTCGGTTGGAACAACATCCGGATTGAAAGTGACTCGATGACCATCGTTCATGTGATTTGGAACCGCATAACCCATCTTTCTTGACCGATTACTACATGTTGGAAAGAGTGCACCCATTCGCTAATTGATTTTAACTACATCATTACTCATATTTATTGAGAATAAAACACAGTTGCAGATGGCTTGTCCAACATGGGGATTACACAAGACATCACCTAGTGTAGAGATCTCCCTTATGCTCTCTTCCCCCTTTCATGATAAATTTTTCAAAATGATCCCATACTTTAGACTCGTGTGATTTTCTTCATTCAATAAAATTTATTATACATTTCAAAAAAATACATAAATAACTAAAATCTTATATCATTTTAATTCACTTATCTTAAAACATGTTTTTTATTTTTATAATGTTTTTCTTCCTTTATATCATTATAATATAAGGTATAATATTCATGGTGAACCACAAGGCTAAAGATATCATGTTTTTTGTCTTTTTTTTTTTCTTTCTTGTAGATTTATTCCTCATGTAGTTTTATTAATGATGGTTCATATTAATCTCTCAAAATGTATTATTTTTTTATATTTAATTGTAATATTTTATCTCAATAAAATTTATTGTTTTTTATGTTATGTGTGGAATATATAATAATATATACAACATAGTATTTAAATTAAAATACACACCAAATTTATTGGGTGTTACAAATATAAAAAAAATAATCAGAATTTATATTTTTAAATATACATGAAAAAATGGTCATTAAATTTATAACTTAAAAAAAATCATTTCAGGTTTTTTCAAAAAAAAAGTGTTAATTAAAACTGCTAATATAAAAATTAATTCAATAATACTTGAAATAATCAATATATATATATATATTCAAAAATATAATTATTGAAAATTATGTTTTTAAATGTGTTAGTTTCACATGGAAGTCCTGATTATAGGATTTTTCTATAAAAAAATTATTAATAGAAACTTATAAATATTATAGTGAATATTAAAGTGGAATAACTGATTAAAATCTATAGACATAAATTTCCAAGTAAACAATATTGTTTTTAAATGTTTAAGTTTCAAAAAATAAAATAAAAAATAGATGTTTACATGAATAATAATGAGTGTTGTAATGTGATTACCCATATCCCTTCTATGCGATCATTATGTATTTCATGGACTATGTGTATATCATAGTAACTGTTATCCTAAGTAAATCATGTAATATATAAATAAACCTTACTTAATCCCGCAAAGTCATTACATTCACAACAGTAAATTAACTTTCTCCCTTGAAAAACCATGGACCAAAGATCATTTAATAATAAAATAATATAAAATATTTTTTTTCATTCAATGCAATGATAATTGGTTTTCCTTTACAAAAAAATATTTTCAAATAAATAAGTGTAAATATATAATTTTCAAGTTTCAAAGAATTGTTACAATCAAACCTATTACACATGAAAAAGTATACTCAAAATTTAGAATAATCAATTTCCCATACATCCTCAATAGATCCAAAATATTATATCAATGAAAAAAATTGGATTTTATATTTTTATCATAAGAGGAATTTCCTTTAAAATAAGCATTCCCCATTAAATTGAATGGTATTTTTATTTTTGATCTTTTTTTTGTAATATTTGTAACCAAAAAATGAAAAAACTAGACCATGTGATTACCTTATCACATGGGACACTAGCTCACTATTTCAAGATTTATAATATAGTTTAATAAACATGGAGTTTCTCTTTTAACATGAAAAATATTAATTTTTTTACTCATTCATAAACAACTATTAATTTATATTAAAATATAATTCCTTAAATTCAATAATATGAGAAGATATATGTGGTTGAACCACACCTAAATTGTTCAAGATTTTTAATTGTTCCTAAATCACTATATCACATGCATTAAACATCACTTTTAAGCCATTAGTCCACTACCTTTACTATTTATTTATATATTCTAAGGTATAAGGAGACATATGTGACCCATTTAATAATATAAGTCAGTACATTAGTCAATAACAACGTTTAATAAATTTTTTTGAATGATTAAGGAATCAATTTGATGCATATTTTTAACATATCCCATAAAACTTTTAATATATAATTAAAATTGATACATTCAATTTAAATATAAATACCCATATATAATTATTTCTTATCCAAAATTAATCATCAAATAATCCATTATATAAAAAAAGGATCATGGAAAATATATTTAAAGTTTAAAAGGTATGAGGACAATTTCATTCTCCAATGTATCTATTAAATATGGAACCAAAATTTTTATATAAATGGAATTTAAAATTTTACACAACATGGTGATTAAATTTCTGATAGGCCTCAAATATTCTAGGTATTGAAACTAGAAATATTTATTATATTTATATATGACAGTCATTAGGTTTCATTCTTATTAACTTAAATTCCTTAAATGAAACAAAATTTTAAATACTCGAAGAATACCCTTGGGATACATTAATACCATGTAGAAATTGATCTAAATTAATCTTTTCACTATTTCCAAATGTGTGACCAGATAAAGGTAAATATGTCTATTTTTTTTTAATAGGGGGATGTTACTCCAAATGTATTCACCTAGATATGAAGTCCAATGTTTTTCAGTATCAATATTTTTGTTTATTTTTATATCTAAATTATATATAAACAAACTATAAAAAAAAAATTCTAAACATTTATTACATCAATTATAAATTTTACCTATAAAAATTAACAAAAAGTTAAATCGAATAAGAGGTACAATTTAATTTATGAATCTTTTGATGGCCCAGACTATTTATCATCCCTAATGTGACATCAAATGTTTTCACCATTTTGTTAGATTTTGTGTTTAACAATGGTTTTGGAGGAATATCGTACTCTAATAAATCATTAAAAATCATTTTTTAATATTAGATAATGGTGATCTATTCAAAAAAATATTCTATGAATGATGTACAAAATCATTATCTCAATCTAAAATTGGTGATATGAAGTCCATTATATTCAAATTGGATAAGATTTATATCCCTTAAAATTGAATCCAAAAATGTTTTCATATACATTAAAGTCATTTATAGTGGACATTACAATACAATGAAATAGAAAATACAATTTCGTAAATATATCAAACACTATAACACCTTCCCCAAAAAAATTTAGATAATCAGTCAAATTGTTATATATAAAATCAAAGTCAATTCCTAGATTTTTTGGTTTAGAAATCATCATGATCATCACAACATATTTTTTCATCATACACAACCATGAGTAAATATTGTAAATTACCAATATAAAAAATCCATTAGCAATATTTTATTTTGAATATCTATCATAAATTAATTCTATATATCCACTTTCTTATTTTGATATATCTAACATCCTTTCCAAAATTTGAATTTTTAGATTAAATATCTTCTATTTTACAGAATCAGAATAGATAAATAGGTTTACATTAGATATTAACTTGTCAATAAACTATCTCATTCTCTTTATATCATTTGAATTTTGAAAAAATGCATCAAATGAGGAATTATTAGAAATAACCAAATTACTATAACATGATGTTTGGTGATTTTCATAGAAAATAAATCCTAGTTGGATATCCAATCCAATTTATACATGATTTCTCATGCTTATTTCATATTTATAAAGCCACATATTTTTTCATATATATCATAATTTAGTTAGTAAAGGCATTTATTTTCTTATATCCCAATCCCATTGGGAATAATATTTATTTTTGAATCATAATTAGTATCTAAATTATTTTTTTCTTTTATATGTAACTCTATAAAAAGTTCAATAAATCAAGTGAATTTTTTTTCACTCCATCAATTTATTTCTTTTAAGATAACAAATCATAGTAATACTAAATACACTATAAATTCTATATAACCTAGGAATGAGTTTTTATAATCCCCATATAATTATTCAAAAATTTCTATTTTTACATGGATTTAATGGATATATCATGAATTAATAAATCATGACAATCCTTAGTTTAATACTAAATATCAGCATCAATTTTAGAACTTTAATTTTATAATAATTCACTATGGAAGATCTAGTGAGTATAACTATTTTTAATGTCATATAAAATTATGAGGTCTTTGATTTCTTTGGTCCTTGACCTTCTTATATTCAAAAACCTCATGCATGGAATGAAAAAATGTCTCTATTTTCACAATTTAACTTATAAAATTCTAAAAAATCATTAACCCCTTTATTATAGTTTTCCCTGGTTCATTACTCATATACGAAATTATGATCCACTAATTTCATAAAATAATATTACAAATTAAAAATTTGTTATAACATTTAAAATTTAAATATTTAGAGAAATTCTTAAATTTAAAACAAATAAACGTTAAAATATAAAAACATATTTACATTTAAAACAAATATATTAACATTATATATCAACATGAAAAAAATTGTACCAAAAAATAATTTTAATAATATAAATCATTAAATAAATAATAAAATAAAAATTTCAATCATTGATAATTTACAACACACAAAGATATATCTCAAACAAATTTATAACCACAAAAAATATATAGAACTTATCATCATAATCTAATTATAACGTAAAATTTATAAATAATTTTTTAATAACTATAAACTATTTTAGTGTAATTGTTTTCAAAATAGAGACAATTATAAGATCAAAATAATTGTAAAAACAATTTATAACAATAAAATATTTATAATAAAAGAATAATTATAATAAAAAATAGTTATTTCCAAGAAAATTTATAATTTAAACTTTGTTACATCGAAAAAATTAATAAAATGAATAAAATTTATAACTAATTAATATTTAATAAATATTTTAAATTTTAAAAATAAAAATTTAACTCACAAAATTAAAATATTTAGGTAGAAAATGAATGGTTATGATATCCCAAATAATGATAGATATACTGCATACTAAAAGTAATGAAGGTGGATTGTGGCTTTAATTCGATATCAAAATATGATGATTGTGGGTCACAAATGATACAAGTATAATACAACTTTAATGGGAAGTTTATGGTCATGGGTGGTTATATGATAGAAAATTATTGTGAATGAATTAAGAAAGAGGATAAATGATGTAAAAAAGAGGATGAATATTATCAATGAAAGAATCTAGTGAGAGGTTATAGGTCATGATGTTTAGAGTTTCATAAAATTTCAAATATAAAATGAAGAGAAAATAATGACTCTTTTGTTATAATTTTTTAATTTTTTAACATAGTTTATGAAATAAACAACATTTAAACAAACGTTTTAACATTTTTATTTGATATATAAATCTGAATCTTGGGTTTTGATGTTACTTATTGGATAATCATAATAAAAAACCACATTTATAATGTTTTAACAACATTTATACATAAACATACATTAAAACATAGGTGTAAATATTAGTTATTCGACAACCTACATTAAAGTATTATTTTTTTAGCCTTTTATTTTTATTATCATACAATCGATGATAAAACCCCAACATTAAATATACCTTTTATATTTGTGGCAGTTTTGATATGGTGAATGTGATGTATGGTTTTACCAATAAAATTAATATTTTTTATGAATATATTGAGTGGTTTTTAGGTGGAATAATCAAATTTTGGGGATACAATGTTATATTAATTGTTGATGTTATTTTCCATGGATTTCATTGGAGTAAATTTTTCATTAGTTATAGTGAATGTATGTTTTTTATTTTAGGACTATAGATGTTTTCGTAAATATTTATATGGATATTTTGTATCCGTGGGTGTGTTCTTATGGTTTATGTGAGATGTTAAATCACTATTTTAAATAAATTATAGTTTTATCAATCCTTTTGTGAATTTCTGATATTTCTAAATAAATACCCACCACATGTTTTTCATAGTTGATAAAAAATTGAAACATTTTTTTTTCAGACTATTTATGTATGTTATCTTAATATATTTTTTAATAATAAGTAATAATATTTTTGTTGGATTTTATATGATGTTATATAATTATTTTAAAATCATCCTTTAATATTTTAAAAATATGTTTTTTAGTTTTATTACATGTTATTTTTCAATAATGTATTTATTTTAGAAGCATAACATGTGTCTTTGAATTGTATAATTGGTTTTTTATAATGTTTTCTAATCATGTTTTATCACATTATTCATTATGTATCATGAACATAGAAACACTCCCTGATGTTTTTATCTATTTTTATGATTTATTTCAAGCGTTTATTTTACAAGAGATGATACTGGGTGTTGTATATTATTTTCCCTTTTGTGTTCATTTTGTAAATAGAATATGACCTCAAAATTTCAGATTGACTAGTTCAATAATTTTTTCACATACTCATACCCCTATTATCTATTAATATGTCTTCCTTGGGTGATTAATTACATTCATCATTAACTAAATTAGTTATAAGTTAATGATAAAAAATTAACCCTGATTAAGTGTTGCATCGATAGTGTAGTGATGGATAGCTAGGAGGACGGAAATGATACGACAATTTACAAAATTTTCCATCTCAACTATTATGTTACATAAATAAATAATTTTTTTTAAATAATAAATAAATCTTCCTTATAGTTTAAAAATATGAAACTGTACTGGTTTATTGAAATCCATGAAATTTTATGTTTTATTTGAAAAAAATCCCACTTTATGAACTTAAATTATTTATTATTTTAAATTAAATATATAATTTTAATGAATATTATTTGTCATTTTATTAATATAAAAATGTAAAGTGTATATTTTTTTTCCAACTATAAACTTATTAATTCTAAATAATGTTTTCCTAGATCTTGTTTAATGGGCGGATAATTTATTTTGGAAGGAACATTTCTTTTTCTAAATTAATATTATAATTCATGTTTTCTAACACGCATAACTCTTTATTCATCATTTAATGAGTTATTATTGGTTATAAAAAACAACATAATTACCATACTTAAGATCATACTTATTTTTTACTATTATATTCAAGATACCCCTTACTATAATGGTGATTTCTTTTTCTAGGAGTCAATATATCATGAAATATCATATATATATAATTTTATGTTCGAACTGACTTATTACTAAAAAATCATATGGAGAATATTAATCTATAACTTGTAACATATTAGACATGAAATGAGTATAATTTCATAAATTTGTGATATAGTATTCATGGGATTTGATTTCTAATGATATAATTATATATATCTTGAAATTATTCAGTGTTGACATGGTTACTAAAGTAGCATAAAGGTGATTGTAGATCTTTTGATATTTTGTATAGGATATTTCTTAATTTATAATGGTTCCATGAGAATAGATAAATGTTTTATTGATGGAAACCATTATTTAAGGTTTTTGTGTGTATTTATTATAAAAATTGTAATGAGGTATGAAACCAATTATGTATTGTGTTGAATGGGATGAGTGTTCTACCTTGACCATTTTATACTCATTTCACATTTCCAAAGGATTGGTACTATCCCCGAATCTTGTATATAACTTCCCACACTCTCAATATGGGTTTTATATTCTTACAAAAGTCATTCTCTAGTAAAAGAATCATAATTTTCCTTTCATGGTTATCCATTCCAGGAATAATATAGGTGAACCAACTACAAGCCTTCCCGATATAGCTTATATTTTATATAATTCATTATTCAACCACATTATTATAATGATTTGTGTTATTTATTTATTTATTAATATTTAATTATGTTAATTTATTTCTTATATTTATATAAATTTGTATATATTTTCATGCATACATGTGGTTTTTAACTTCTGTGTTAAGGCACTCTAGTGGTTCCACACTTAGTGTGTATAATCTCACACCTTTCTTAGATAATTTAGATGAAATTCAAACTTATATACCACATTTAAGGAACATATTTTATTGGGGGTGTTAATAACTCCATTACTATTTGGTTATATAGGATCTAGATCCTCTTTTAGTTTGATGTATGGGTGTAAGATTCATTAGAGTCCGCAATGGGATTCCATAGAAGAAATGTAGAGGTTATTCAGTGTTATATTTATATAACATCATATATTTTTTCCTTATTCCATGTGTTTTATTTTCATATTTATAATTATTAGTTTCTGATCTATTTTATTAATTTTTAAATTTTATCTGTGATTTTGGAATATTTCTTATGCATGTTTTTCATATATAGTTGTTACATTATTAATTATCCATTTTGTTGATAAAATTGTACCCGAATAATAGGCGGTTGTGTTTTTAGTTTAGATAGAGGAAAACCCCAAGGGTGATGTCAAATTTTAATGAGAATTAATCGAATTAGTTTATGTTTTTCAAGTGTAAAACCACCTCCCACTTTTGTTTCATTAATCCCCTACTATAAACAGTAACCTCTAGAAACTGGGATGTTTATCTAAGGCATTTGCGTGGCCTAGTATAATACTAATAGAGTAATCATGTCATTTTAATTACATTTCATATGTTAATATAGAATTTTAAAATCCATTTTAACCATTCATTTTATACAATTACACTTATGATGCACCTAACATATGCTAAATAACATTGAGAATATGTCCTCATTGTTTTTATTCACACATAAAATTATGAGATAAATGGTACACATTAATAATAACCATTAGTCTCAGGAACAATACACACACCACCAGAAAGAAATATCTACTAACACAAAAAACATGTGGAATTCCTATGGGTGTATTTTTCCTCAAGACATCCCTTGTTATAGATCACTTAGTGTGAACATCTTGAGAATTTGTCTCAATTATCATGAAACCCCGACACACAAATGTTAGATGTCATCTCTGTCCCATCAGATTGATGCGTTTAGACCATAAAAATAATAAGTTAATAATTTTTTAATAGTTTCACCATGTCCTAATTCTAGTGGGGGAATTAATATTACTATTTTAGGTAAAAAATACTATAAGGACATTAGAAAAGTAATTTTATGAAAAATAAACATCATTATGTGATATAAATATATGTTTTCTAGTTGTAAAAATTAGAAAATTAGTTATCTCTTAGTAACAATATTCAAAAAAATCTGACTTACAACAAAGATAATCTATAATAATTTGTAACACACTAGATATTATATATTGTTTATTCTTGTGCTAATATATTGATTTAGTCAACTGGCCTACCTTATTTTTCTCTATGCTAACTCTTCTAACTATGAATTCAAGTCTTTGAAAAAAAATATTATAGGATATGATAATTCTAATGTACATGATTCTTCCATTGATATAAATTGAGAACCATATTTAAAACCATTACTATAATGTTATAAAAAAACAACATAAAAGTATCTTCACCACTAGTGTTGAACCACTATGAGTTTGGTTTGATTTTTTTTATAATATTTAGTGTTTGATTTTTGGAAAATATAAGTGGATTATTAGGGAAAGATAAAATATTTTTTTAATACTAAAATAAAGTAATTTTTTTAGAATACATGATATAGTCTGATAAAGTGATACTTGGATGATTTTTGTATATTAATTACGGCCATAATGTATTTGGTTTCATGATAGAGGAAACAATTTTATAGATAATAAATAAGTTTGGGAAAAAATTTAACATAATCACAAGATACTGCATGTTATTTGTTTGATAGATCTATCTTCACAATAGTTCTTATGAGAATACAATCGATGATGTTTATTTAGAGAATTCATTCTAGTAGATTAATATTTTCCATACCATAACAAGATACCCTACCCAAAAACATGAGATTTTATTACAAATTTATCAAAAGAAGTTTGTATTGCCTATGCTACAAAACAATGGAATATAACAACCCTGCTCTTTATTACACACACAAACTTGATTTCTTATATAAAACCATCACTTGATACAACATATAAGATTGATAGGTATATTGAATGTGGGGCTTAGAAACATTTCATAACAAATTAAATCATAGAACACAACATCTTATTGAAAACTTCCTTAACAAGACCACTACATTCCCTCGAATGTAGCATTTCATGGGATAACCTAAGGATATGCATAAGAAAAGGGTCAGTTATACAACATAGTAAGAGAATAAACATAGAATAACATGAGGAACACAATACATGTTAGACAATATACATATCAATGGAACACAAGAAAAACATGAACATTAAGGAATGATAACGCATGATAATAATAACATGTAAATGTGGGAACAACACTTAACATGGAATTAGCATGAGCCAAGGCTCATTGCACATGAACCGTGAATAAACCCTCATTACACATGATGCATGATTAAAACCTAGTTTCACATGAATTATCATGATTCAAAACCCATTTCACATTACATATCACCATAATATACATTACCCAATGCATTGGAGAACATTCTGGGCCCACCCTTCATAATCATTTCATTTCATGCATAAGTGTGACACTAGGATCATACAACATGGAATGATTAAACACCATAATTTATTCCATGAAAAATGAATGTGGAATTCATACATGAAACTCTTTAAACAATAAGTAAATGTTAATAAATGTGAATACCCTTGATAGAGAAATATGCATGGTATTCATGACAAAATGACTTTGGCTTGGAAAACCATGATGCAATTTCAGCATCGTAAAAGAGTGACATAAGAACTCATAAAATATTTGATGAGAGAGAAATGGGTGTCTCAAAAATTTTATATGAAATGGACTGTAAGGGGTCATATTGATACATATACCATTATCTATAATTTAATATATAGTAATGATATAAAATAATTACTTGAATGTAAATGAGGAGATAGAAATTCCTTACGGAATTTCGATATGGTTACAGGTATACATGGAATGCATAATTGAGAGATAAATGGGTCTCACATAATTCAAACATAAAAAGGTAAGTATAGGGGAGGTTCAAAATTATACCCCAACTTTTATAATAGAAAATAAAAAAGCATAAAAATATTAAGAAACTTGGATAAAAAGACAAAAGAAAGATTCCTTTACTTGGAAGAGTGATCCAAAGGCTTGGTAGAGGCCTGAGAGAGGCCTCTTGGGAGATTGGGGCGCCTTGGGAGGATTCCAGAGAGATGAGGGAAGAGGTTGGAAGAATTCCAAAGTAATTTAGTGAAGAGGAAGTGGGATATTGGGTGTGTTTATATAGTAAAGGAGAGGGAATTCTTTATTATTTTGGTTTGGGACACCACACATTAAACTAATCAAAACAACAAAACAACCTATGATTTTTCCCAATATTTTTCTCAAAGGGGAGTGGAAGAAAATATTTTATAAGTCAAATGGCACAAATTTTAAAATAATAGGGTTTCTTATGTGGGGGTGAGCTACACTCTAAAGGAAAACAATTTAAAAATACAAAATGTTTTATAAGCCTTGAAGGGTCCACTAAATCGTTGTAAAATAAATAAAATAACAAAAATCACATTATTTTAATGGTAAATTATATATTGGATGAAAATTATGTTTATATTATTTTATTAGATCATTATTTGGTCATTATTATGTCATAAAAATCATTATATATTTAAATAGAATTTAATTTTTACCCAAAAATTTGACTGTCTCAAAAAAAATATGAAGTTTTTTCTATTGAATAATTTTGAGATCCTCGTTCTAAAAATAATTTTAATTTAATATAAATAATTTTCTAAATATGTTAATTATTACTTTTAAAATAAATAGAAACAATTATAAAAAAATCATGGGTTTTGACAAAATCGTCTTTGAAACCTTAATAAAAATTATAATTTCATTCATAAAATTATACTATCATTTATATTTTATAAGAAGTATTTTAATAATAATAAAAATATGTTTTTAAAATATTATTTAATTAAAAAATCTATTAATTCCTAAAAATAGATTTGAGATTTGAATATTAACTAATAAAATTATTTGTGCTTCAAAAAATATTTATGAAGTAACAATAAAAAAAGAATGTATATTCTAAATACAAGAATAATGTAAATAATCACAGTACTAGGGTCTTATTACATAACCCCTTAAAACTATAGCTTATGACCATAGGGTAAGTTTCACGATGGTGAAAGACTCTTGTGGTGACTTGGATAACATTGTTCGAGTGGTAATCTCTATCAACTTCCAATTCTCTCGTAGGCGGTTCTGCTTGAGCTTTACGTATTCATGCTCAGATTGGGCTTAGTCAAGAGGGAAGCCCAATGATGCCTCCTATATTATGAGGTCTGAAAAATGGGTTTTGAATGGGAATGTCTAATAGATGAGGGCCTCACTTCCTTTGTCTAGGTAAATTGTATTTGTTAATGCTCTATATTTATACTAATCATGTGATCACTATTCAATGGTTATATTAGAAATGGTCAAATTTCCTAACAATATTTTAAAATAAAAAACATAGAACCAAATATGTGTATACATTTTAAATAAACATAAAAAGAAATTTAAATAGACTAAGTGCAATTTTCTTTAATTAATTTTTGGGTCATTACAATCTTCCCCCCTTAAGAAATTTCAACCTATAATTTTTCATTTACCACACTAAAATAGATGTGGGTAACTCTGGTTCATCACTACTTTTGATTACCAAGTTTCTTCTTAAAACATTTGGATTTTCAAAAACACATTGACGGGGGGAATTTTCTTATTTAATAGAACTTTTTTCTCTTCGATCTAAGATCTTCACTGGTTTATCCTCATAATAAAGATCATCATATAGTTGTACAAACTCTAAAGAGAGTTCATGAGAAGGGTCTTGAATGTAATTACTTGTTAGGGATACATGAAATATATCATGAACTTTTCCATGGTAGGTGTAAGTGCTAGTCGATAGGCCATAACCTCAACACGATCAAGAATCTCAGAGGGGACGATGTACCCATGACTTAACATCCCCTTTTTACCAAACATCATCACCTTATTCCATGGAGATATGTGAAGAAATACCATTTCTACAACTTTGAACTCAATGTCTCATCAATGGTTATCTGAATATCTCTTCTGTCGACATTGTGATTCCTTGATATACTGCTAAATGGTTTTAACCACCTCCACAATTTATTCGACCATTTTAGGTCCTAATAGCTTACTCTCACCGACTTCATCCCTAAATGCTGATGTTCTGTACCGTTTACCATAAAGGGCGTCATATCATTCCATTTGGATGATCGAGTGGAAACTGTGATTATAGAAGAATTAAACCATAGGAAGATGGTGATCCCATACTCTTTTGAAGTCCATTGAACATGATCTTAACATATCTTCTAGTGTGTGAATAGTTTTCTCATATTGTCCATCAGTTTGAGGATGATAGGCCCTACTGAAGATTAGTGCAGTATCCAGAGCATATTGAAATCACATCCAAAATATAGTGGTGAATCTTAGATCTCAATCAGTTACAATATATTTTGGTACTCCATGTTACCTTACCACATTCTAGATATATATTTGTTCCCAATGATCCAATGTGAAATCCTCATGAATTAAAATGAAGTTTGCGGACTTTGTAAGATGATCCAAAAAAACCAAGATTACATTGTTTCCTTTGGATGTATTTGGAAGACCAATGAAAAATTCCATGGTGATTTTTTCCCATTTCAATTCCAGTATGGGAAATGGTTGCATAAGCCCCTTAGACTTCTGCCTCTATGCCTTCACTTATTGACACACCAGGCACATTGATGTATACTCATTGATCTCATTCTTAATATTATCCCACCAATAATTCCCCAGGGGATCTCGATACATCTTTGTGTTTCATAGGTGAATATATAAATTTCATCCATGAGAATCATCCAACATTTCCTTCTTCCACTCTGGACATGATGGAACACATAGTTTTTCCCCATATTTCACAATTCCTTCTTCACTAATATTGAACTCCCGAGGATTTACATTTTTATGATAGCTTCCAATTCTTGCTGAAATCCAATTTCATCCTTTTGAGCATCCTTTATCATTTATGAAAGTGATGGTTGATCAATTATTTGTGAATGTATTGATGATGTTCCTGTATTAATGATTCCCATGTCTATATTCTTCAAATCTTAGAAGATTGGATCCTTCTCAATTATCATCTATGATAGAATTGTTTGGTCCTTTCTACTTAGAGCATCTTCCACCTTGTTTACATTCCCATGGTGTTAATGGATTGAGAAGTCATAGTTTTTGATCATCTCTAACCATCTTCATTGGTGCATGTTCTACTCTTTCTGTGTGAATATATTTGAGGCTTTTTTGGTCCATATATATTTCACACTTCCTCCAAAAGTGATAATTCCACCAAATTTTAAAAGAAAAGATTACCATAGCTAACTCCATACCATGTGTTGGATAATTATGCCAAATAACATTCAATTTCCTTGAAGCATAGGCAATGAATTTTTCATTTAGCATCAACACACAACCCAAGCCCTTCTTTGAAGCATCACTAATACCCCTCAAATTTCTCATCTTTTGGGTAAATTGAGCACAATAATAATGATAAGAATCTTTTTCAACTCCTTGAAGCTTTATTTGCATTCATCACATAAAGAAAACTTTACTCCCTTCCACGTTATCTTGGTAATAGCATTGGAAAATCATGAGAAATTTCTCACAAATCTACAATAATATCCAGCTAACCCCAAAAAGATAGGGATATCCGTTACCGATGTTGGACATGAACATCCTTCAATTACATCTATCTTACAGTTATCCACAGATATCCCATTTCATGTGATCATATGTCCCAATAATGAGACCTCCTTCAATCAAAACTCACACTTTCTGTAATTTTCATAGAGATTCCCCTTTCACAAGGTCTCTAGTACAATTCTTAGATACTCCACCTTACCTCCCTTGGTTTTCGAGAATATTAGAATATAATCTATAAATAATACCAAAAATTTGTCTAGATAATCCCTAAAAAATATATTCATCATGTCCATGAATATTGCTGGAGAATTAGTGATACTGAAAGGCATTACTATGAATTCATAGTTCTCGTATCTTGTATGAAACGTAGTCTTGGGGATATCTTACTTATTCACCCTTACTTGATAATATCTCAACTGAAAATCTACTGTGAAGATGTATTGATCTCCATGTAGCTGATTGAACATGCCCACAATTTATGGGAGAAGATACTTGTTCTTTATCCGGATTTTGTTAAGGTCGTGATAATCGATGCAAAGGCACATTGACCCATCCTTATTCTTGATGAAGAGGTCTAGTGCACCCCATGGTGAAGCCCATGGATGTATAAAACATTTATATAGATTCTCTAGTAGTTGTTATACATCTCATAAAGCTCTAAAATAGACATTCAATACAGAGTCTTCGATATTGGAAACTCCACAGGTATAAGATCAATTTAGAATTCAATAATTCCTCTAGGAAGAAGACCAAAAAATTCATCAGAAAGCACATTAGCGAATTCCCAATCAATAGGCATGTCTTCAATGATGGTTTCATTCTTGTAATAAATCATATAAGCTAGATGATCATGCTGATAGGGTAGTAATATCTATTCTACAGATGATAGAGCTAAAGAAAAATCACCTTCCTCCTTGCACATGTATAGAATCGGGGGTCGACACTCTACATAGAGAGTGATTTCCCTCTCACGGGAATGTATTTTGGATCTATATAGGGAATTCCCATCCATACGAATAATTGCATCAAATTTCACCAAAGGGAGTATGAAGAGATTCTCTGAGAAGTTCAATCAACCGATTTTGACTGGGGAGGATCTAAATTAATGGGTTGAAATGATTTCCCCATTTTTTGTACTCACCAACATCTTTACTTCCTTGATTTGTGGTGGTGTTGAGATTGTTCAACAAAAATTTCATGATATAAAAGAATGCATAGAACTAGAATCAAAAAGTAAATTCACTCTTCTTGAATGAGTAAATAGCATACATGTCAGCACTTCGTTTTTGGGGTTCACTTAGGTGGTTGTGATGGAAAAAACTCACCCTTACTGCCTCAGAGGTTTTTTTTCCTCTGAAAACCCTTGGCTTAGGGAACCAATTTTCAAGATGCCCTGGTTCTTTGTAGTTGAAGCAATGAACAACAAATTGATATTCGAATAGATAATTACTATCCTCTATCACAACCATGAATTTTTCTTACCAACAATTAATATCCATGTGTACTTATATTCCACAACTAAAATATTTCTTCATCCCCTTCAGGAAATTTATAGGGTGCTCCTTTCTGCACCATTGGCAAGTGGGGTGCTGGAAATTCTTAGCACCATTGGATTTATCCATCAGACCACCAGAAATAAAGTCCACCTTACACTTCTTAGACCCATGATACCGTTAAGATTCTACGATCTTCATTTTGACCATGAAGGCACATCAGATAATTTCGTTATACCTGTATAAGTCACGTATTTCCAGTGATTTCCGTAGGCTAGGTTTCAGACCTCCAAAGAAGCATTTAACCTTGAATTTATGGGTAATGACAAAGATGAAGGTGTATTAGGAAAGACATTGGAGGTTTTCCTCAAAAACTCTGATAGATTCATCATCTTTGTATGTGAATAATGGATGTCCATTTCCATCTTATGATGGATGGTGCATAGAAAATATTTATTAAAAAAATCTTCCAGAAATCCTTCTATTCTAACGCCTCTATCTCCTCCTCAGGTTTTTTATTTTTTATCAATGTCCACCATTGATCACATTCACCCTCTTTATGATAAGCAGCTAGGATAACCTTTTCTTGTGTGGAACATTGAAGGATGGAGAAGATCTTTTCAATGGAGATGATCCATTGTTCGACGACTGAGGGATCAGATCATCCATTGAAAGTAAGAGGCCTTTGTCTCATGAAGCTCTCGATAGAGACTTGTTGTTTCTTGGGGGGGGGGGGGTTTAACATTCTTCTTGACCCATGTTTCTATTAAAATATTGAGTTAACTGAAAGTGAATAATTACAAATTTCACGATTCCCTCTCCCATCAGATTGGGCATCTCATTAGCATAGTCATCACATTGATCATCACATTGGTTGTTAGCCTGAGTCCTCCTATTACCGGCCATTGGCTGGAAGAAATGGATTGTTAGGGGTAAAACATAAAGGGTAATCCAATGGAAAAATAGATGACATATAAATATATTTTATTTCATTAACTTATGAATCTATAGGCTTCAATATATTCTATCAATGATTTACATTCTAACAAATATTCATAGGGGAATTTTATTTAATTCCATTTATAATGGTTCTTACTATGATTTTGAATTTACCAATTCTAATCCCATAGGTGTGTCATAACCAAGGGTGCAGAAAGGCCCATTGTTGTGTACCAGGATACCCTGGGTCAAGCCTGAAACTTCTTGTGAGGGTTGTCACCCCTAGGTACATCTATTCTAGAGCAACCTCTACAAGCTCATATCCAAACATGGATGTATTTTCTTGATAAAACACTTACTCAATACCCACCAAAACATAGGGATGTTTTTATTATACATATACTAGTATCTACGGCTTTATTATGGTTTTATAATCTAATCCCAAAAATAATTAAACCTATCCGTTGATACCAACTATAACAACCATTCTATTTATTACATACTTAAACATGATTTATTACATAAAAACATTACTTGATACAACATAGAAGATCAAGAGGTCTATTGTTGAGTATTAGGAACATTATGAAACAACTTAGAGAAAACAATGAAACATCTTACTAAAAAAATCATTTACATTACAACTAAATTCTCTCAAACATAGCATTGCATTGGATAACCCGAGGACATGAATAAGAAAAATGTGACCTATAAAGCCCAATAAGGGAATAAACATGGAATAACATGAGGAACACAATAAATGTTAGACAATAGTAATATCAATGGAGAATATGAGAAAAATGAACATAAATCAAGATAAATAATGGTAATCATTACATGTAAATGTGGCAATAACACTTGACATGACATTAGCATGACGCAAGACTCATTGGACATGGAGCATGAGTAAATTATCATTACACATGAAGCACAAGTAAACCCTCATTGCCCTTGAATTTCATGATTCAAAACCCATTTCACATAGTGTATCATGATACTATACTTTACCCAATGTATTGGAACGCTATCAGGGCACACCAATCATAATCATTTCATTTTATGTGTAAGAGTTCCACATAGATAATACTACAAGGATTCATTAAACATCATCATTTATTCCAGTTTAATAAAGTTTGAAATTTATACAAGAAACTGTTTAAACAATATGTAATTGTTAATATAGGTTAATAACCTTGATAGTGAAATGGTCATGGCCTTCACTATACAATGAATTTGGCATGGAAAATCAAGGTGCAATTTCGGTAGTGTAACAACGTGAAATAAGAACTCATAAAAAAGGATAATGTGAGATAAAGGGGTGTCTAATTAAATTGATAAGAAATTTACAGATAGAGGGTCATATAGAAACATGTCCCAACAATTTTAATGGAATTTAGATTCATGATACAAAAGAATTACATTAATTTAAATGAGGAGATAAAAATTCCACATAGAATTTCGGCATGGTAAAGGGTATACATGGAAGTAATAGATGAAAAGAAAGGGGTATATCATCATTAAAAGATAAATAGGATAATAAAGGGGAGGTTCAAAATCATTTCCCAACATTTATAATTGAATATTAAAGAGCCTAACAATAATAATAAACCAGGATAAAAAGAGAAAGGAAGGAATCCCTTACTTGGATGTGTTTTCCCAAAGGCTTGGAAGAGGCTTGAGAGAGACTTCATGGGATATTGGGGCAATTTGGGAGGATTCTAGAGAGAGTAGGGAAGTGTTTTGACGAAATACAAAGTATTTGAGTGAAGAGGAAGTGTGATCTTGGGTGGGTTTATATAGTAAAAGAGAGGGGATTCTTTATTATTTTGGATTGGGACACCACACATTAAACTAGTCAAAACCAATAACCAGACCTTGGTTTTTGCCCATGGTTTTTGACAATGGTGAGTGGAAAAAAATATTTTATAATTCTAGTGGACGAGCTTCTCAAAAAAAATATTGTTGCTTATGTGGAGGTGAGTCACACTCTCACAGAAAAAAATTAAAAAGTCAAAATGTTTTATATGCGATGAAGGGTCCACTAATGCTTTGAAAAATAAATCAAACAAACACAAAATCATATCATTTTAATGGTAAAAAATATAATGGAAGAATATAATGTTTATAGTATTTTATTACATCACTATTTGGTCATTATGATGTCATAAAACACATTATATATTTAAACGGTATTTAATTATTAACCAAAAAATCGAATATCTCAAAAAATAATGAAAAATTCACCGTTGGATAATTTCGACATCATGATTCCAAAAATAATAATCATTTTATCTAAATATTTTTCTAAATATTTGAATTTTTATTTTTAAAATAAATACCGACATTAATTGGAAATTCATGGGTTTTGACAAAAAACAGCTGTCAAAACTTAATAAAAATTATAATTGCATTCATAAAATTATACTATCATTTATTTTTAATAAAATGTATTCTAATAATTATAATAATATTTTATTAAAAAATTATTTAATTCAAAAATTAATTAATTCATCAAAATTGTTTTCTTAGTTGAATATTAAATCAAAATACTATTTTTTCAATAAAAACTATCTAGAAAGTAACAATAATAAAAATAATGTATAGTCTTTATACAAGAATAATGTATATAATAATAGTACTGGGGTCTTGATACATAACCCCTTAAAACACCCACATAAGTCCTTAGGGTAAGGTACGCGATGGTGATAGACTATTGGGGTGGCTCAGATAACATTGCTCGAGTAGTAATCTCTACAACTTCCACTTCTCTCGTAGGAAGTTCTGCTTGAGCTTCGCATATTCACGCTCGGGTTGGGCTTGGTCAGTTGAAAATACCAATGAATCCATCCCCTTTTCAAGCCCCAAAAAATGGGATTCGTATGGGGAAAGTCTACTGGATGAGGCCATCGCTTCCTTTGTTTGATTAAATTGGTTATTTTAAAGCCCTATATTTATACCAATCATGTGATCATTGTTCAAGGACTACATTATCAACGATAAAAATTCTTAATGGTATATTAAAATCCAAAACATATAACCAATTAAGTGCATATGTTTTACATAACAATAAGAAGATATTTAAATAGACCAAGAGGAATTTTCATTAATGAATATTTGGGTCTTTACAAATACTACACCATGATTATCTTTTTCTTAGTTCGTATAATGGTGGTGATGACCTGTGTAAATGATACATGAATCTCTTACACCATAAATATTGGGATATGATGTAAGGGTTATATGATAGTATTTTAATAAAGATAAAAATTGATTTATTTAAATTCAATAAGTGTAAGAGGATCAGAACATGATATTGAGTTAAAGTTATGCCAATAGAGAGATTGTGTCTAGATACATTGGAGTTTATGCTGCTTTGGATTTGTGTAGATTTTCCTACATAAAGGTGAGAAAATGCACCACATAATAGTACAATAGTCTAAATAGGAGACAAACTAAAGCAACACCAGTGTTTGTGGCATATTTTATAATATAGATGTTAGATTTGCGATTGTTTCAAGGAAGTGGAGAATTGGCCACAATACAATCCTATTAATGAGGCAACATCCATACTATAAACAACTTATTAAATGTAGAGGATTTGATTTCAGAAGCCCATATGAATTGATATTTTTGAACCTATAAGACATTACACCCTAGTATATATGGATCACACCATAATCTATTCGGAGAATCAAATATGCTTAAGGAGATTGTTTAGTGATCATGGGAGAGTTATTTGAGAGTTAAATGATTGAGATTTGTGGATATGGTCAACTATAGGATCTTATGTTGTACTGAATAATACCACACCACATGTTTTGATTTTGCTCCCATTATATTCCATTGTCAAATATTCTACATTGTGGTATTGTAATGGATGGATATTTCTATGATATAAATTATTTTACCATTTCATAACCATGCAGTTTTCTATAAAACTAGATATTCATCTAGAGAGTTTAGTGTTTTAAATTTTAGGTTATTATTTAAATTTAATTGAATATTATGATCCCATTAAATAAGTGAGACACTCAGAATAAGCACTGTAAAATGTTATTAAATCCAAACCCTTTGATTTATATAAAATATAATAGATCTCCATAGAATTGAAAAAAAAATTCAATTGATGGTGAAATCAAGATGGAGAGAATATTTAATATTTGATTCTTAGAGATGAAATTAAATTAATTCCATAAAACAATGAATAATAACGTGGTTCTTGGAAATCATTGATGACATTTCCAAAGAAGAAGGAAATATCAATACAATAAAGTGAAAAAAAATAATTCTAACTCTATCATTGAATGTGAAGCAATGTGACTCCCTAATATCTCAAAGAAGGATGATGTTGATCATATAGTGATATTCATACTAGTCCATGATAGAGAAAAAAGGAATGAAATTTACCTATATATACATTAAGGGCATATAAAAAAGTAAGCAATATTATTCATGGAATATGATAAAACATCGATTCCGTACATGTATTATTGAAAAAACAAAGAGTAATTGTGAGGGTAGTTATCGTAGGGTTATAATAAAACATAAAAAATTGTATGGTTTGTGTTGCTATCTCGGAGTAACATAGAAACAACCCTAAATAGCAATAATTAATTTTTTTAATTGACACATTTTTAATCACATTATCCTTGTATTATCCTATAGTGGTTAAATATGTAATTATCATGGTGTATCTTATTATTTCTTGTTTGTATTATGTATACACAATCTAAAAAATGGTTTAAGAAATTATTTTTATTATCATGTAATGTCTTTTCATGTTATGTCATGATCCCCTCTGCACAAAGTGTACCCCTCCTGGACTGAAAATGGGAGAACAAAGATAGTGACTCCTGACTCCCACCTCTATTAGGCCCTAGGTTGGTGACTAGCACCTAGGGTATAATAAGAATGAATATGTAGGAATTACCCTATAATAGAAACACACTTGGAAGAGAGAGATAGGATAAACACCAAAAAACTGTAGCTAAGACTAAAATATAATAGAAAACCCAAGTTCAAAAATGCATTTTCATGAAAGAATTACAAAATGTCAAAGGAATAAATGAATGTAACAAAATAAAGTAAAGAAAAAAATGTCCATGAAGCCTAAAAATCTGATGAAAACCCCCCAAGATAGTATTAACCAGCCTGGTCTCTATCATGCTCCAATTCACTTGAAAACAATTTACATATTTAAAGAGTGCGTATAATAGTATACTTAATATGATTCTCTCTGAAGCCTCTAATGAAAAAGGTAATGAATGTAAGCAAACTAACAATAAACAACAAGTGTATCACACTGAACATCTAAATAGTAACATTAAGTTCCCAACCTCACCATGTATAATCCTCCAAGTATCTTCTAAAAGATCATATTATATTTTAATGAATATCAAGGGTACCCTGCTACTACTTCCCCTGTGGTTTACTGCTATTCCCTAGTGTTACACATCTTGAGAAACTCTCTCAAAAAGGCCAGATAATAGACACCTAGGTGAAGCATGAAAACATGCACCTCGTGTAGTACACTTCCACATCCATGTATTAAAAAGTAACTATGTCGTTTTTGGGAGCCACCATAGACCGTATGACATATATCATACATCGTGTATTATACCTCAATCCGTTATGACCCATACACCGAGTAAGGATCCTCAAGACATCACAACATATACACGATATACCTATAGTACCCCTTAGGGTTCTATATCTAGAATAAACCATCGTTCATACTAGTACATGTAACTACCAAGAGAAGAGAGTGGGGCCAATGTTCGTAGTCAGCCATCCATCCACCCATCGGGATGTTTGGGAAAACAACCCCAGGGATTAAAACCCCCAGGGTTTCAATTTCTATAACCTATAGGGTGTAGTAGCATATAGAAAAAAAAATTACATGTTATAATATAGATCAAAACCACACTATGGGAATAACCTATTCCCTATCTCAGCTGCATCTAATGTCTCTCAGACTCTCGACCGCCACTGCCATGACCAAATAACCTATTAGAACAAAACCATTTAAAGATCTACATAAAATAAAATTATTATTTTTTATCAGCTTAAAATAATGTTTATTAATTATTTAACCATTAATTAACCAATATTATATCCACATTACACTAAATTATCTCAAGAAAAAGTTCCATTCCCTCTAGTAATAAGCAAATCAAGTCCACAACATCTTAGAATTGTAATATCAACATTTCATCCTAGAATTCTCTAAACCCATGAGTTAAATATATATTTAACAATATTAATTTTCATTTTAATTGGTATTATAGGATAACATTCTATGATAACAAACATAAGGGGATCAACATGGTTATTTGGTGAACTACCATTCAAGTCTTAACCACTTATAGAAGGAGTGTCGACTCTTCTAACCTAGAGAAGTTAAACACAGAAAGCCTGTGGCACAACCCTTGCATCTTTGCATATATTGGATAGAGAGTAACCCAAACCAACTACCTCAACTACCAGGGAAATGATATCAACAGGAAAAAAAATGTATTTTGGCCAACAAATTGATTCAAACAAGCATCCAAATTTCATATCAACATGTATACCCTACTTTAATGTGTTCGGTCATCTCCAATGACCTCCCTGACACCTGCATGCATATAACAACGCATATTTTCACTCAAATCATCATATAATTCCACAAATAATAGCCTCCCCACCCCCATACCACACCTGAAATCTAGGCTTATCCATCCTAGGCTCACAACACATATGGGCCTCCCTGGCCCACAAATCCTAACAACCCTCTAGGATTTTCCATCCCAGTCTCACAATACATTATAAGTAGTAGGAAACTAACATATTAACCAAGATGTTGGTCCTATGGTATGGCATCCAACCTTCATAAACAATGAGATCTCATGAATACAAAGCACAAGGCACATGTTATTTACAAAAAAATGGGAAACATAGGACCTAAAAAGGCATCTCATTTTATTAAACAACTAATTCTTATTCTATCGTAAATGAACTAATTCGTTATTCACATGTTCCAACTTTGGGAAACCTAAAAAAATTTAAAAAAATATCATAAATTTAGTAAACAATTAATTTTAAATTACTTTAATTACTTTATCAACAAGAACCATCATGATTAAGGTTCATTAATTAATTCAATTAAACAGGCATACTTGCATCAATTTGATTGTAATAAAATTGAAAGAACAACAACCACATTCATTAAACATTTCTATTTAATTAATTTTCACAATTAATTATCAATTAATTCTGGATTCACATTCTTTACCAACTTGCATTTCGAAAAACATGCTTAACCAAGCAAGCAATATATATCACACTATCAAAAAAATCAATTGGAAAACTGTTATCATGGTATAAAGAAGGAACATCATTATGCGATCGATACCAATTCTTTAATCTAGTAAAAATAATTATTAGGTTAATTCCATTATTATCTATAGGGATTAATAATGCTATATCTATGATTTTTTATAAATAAATTGTGAATAAATTAATCAACAACCTCCAAAAGGTCTTCAATGTTATTATCATGAGAATGGACCACAGAATGGATCGCTAATCACCCCTCCTACAAGAACCGCATCCACATGAGGATGCGAGAGCATTACTTCACTAACTAACAAACAAATAAATACCCATTAGAAACATGGGAGAATATCCTCCATAAGATGGAAAGAATAATTAGCGGAAAAAGACCATACTGGGAGAAACCATTGGAAAACATAGGAAAAAACACAACATGGATAAACCCGGGTTACCGAGGATTGAATATAGAAGTTAGGAATCAATTCATGATGAATAAATCCCTAAAATGATGAAGAGGTGGTTGTTGAGTCGATTGGAATTTAGAGGGAGCCACTATAGCCGTAGGGGTTGAAAACTTGAGTGGAAAGACATTTTTTAAAAGCATACAACATTAGCGAATTACACTACATGTAATCCCCTATCACATTATGCAATTCTCAGGGTTCAATTTCGGCCAAAAAATGCATCGCCCATTTACTTTATTTATATTTAAAACACCAACATACTACAATTCATGAAACCTATATTCACTTCAAGTACCCATCTTTCAAGATGTGACATCATAGTGGTTCCAACTTCTAGTTACCGAACTCCCCCAGACTTATTTTGAACCGCCTCCTTGCACCTCCCTCCTCAAAAACATTAAAAGGGTTTATCCATATGGATTCAACCACTTAAAATTTAACAAACCAATATTAAAAATAAAAATTAGTGGAACTTATATTTAAGTGGTTAAGATCTGTCAGGGATGTGAGGTGAAAAAGAAAAGGTGTTTTAATTGAAATTGGTTTACATAACCAGATTCACCCCCTCATAAGGTATATCTCATCTTATCCCCCTTAGGGATAAATAACTAGATAATGATCAAAGATAATGCCCAATGTTTTATATAAATAATACTATTTTTTCAACATAAACAAATATTATATAATTGGATTATAATATAAAATTAGCGAGCACTAGATACTTAGAAATATTGTAACTCATAGTTACCCCATTAAGGTAATTTTTTTTTGAATATTGATTTTATATAATTTTGATTTGATTTTAAATCATATGTTTATTTCATCAAAACTAGTTTCAATTTTCATATGAAAACCAAAAACATAACTTTTATACGCCTAAGATAATTTTGGATATTTTTTATAGGAATACCATGGGTCTTTTCTGGTTCTTATGGATTTCTACCAAACATTTTCATTGAAAAAAGAAACATAAATCCTTGTATATGACATGAAATACATGATTTATCCAATCAATAATGCATAATAAATTCCACTCATCATCTCTCTGACTTATTTTATGAGAGGAATATTTTCTTGGAATGTTGTGAAACATGTGACACAAGAAATGTTCATCTCGAATATTTTCCCATCTTGTATCATTTCAATAACACCTTAACATTTTCTAAATAACCTCTTAGATCTATCAGTATGGATCTTGATCCCTGCAATATAGGTGACTTCACTTATGTCCTTTATAGAGTAGTTATTCAACTATATATTAACTAACTATAAAATTGGTATATCATTTCCCATTTGTAATATATCATAATTATATATTAATAGGAAAATAATATCACTCCAATTAAAATTATACTAAAAATATGGTTCACAATAAATATTAATAAAACAAAATTCTCATATGGATTCATCAAATTTAAAATTCCATGACTATGAAACTAACTTCAACATAAAAATAAATATTTATAAAATATATAACTTATTAACATTCTTTTCTCTAAATACTCTTTTGATTATTCCATATAGAAATCTTCTACAATTTTCCATTAATGATAGTTGTGTTACATCAATTTTTAAATTCTAATAATCCTTATAAGATACTACAGAAAGTATAATTTTAATTGATTTTAGCTTTATGACTAGTGAAAAGGTATTTTCATCATCTGTGCCCTGATGTTTTTTGAATCCATTAATAACTAGTCATGCCTTATAGGTTTTAAATTTTCCATTAATGTATACTTTTTTTCTTGAAATCAAATTTTTTCCCAAACATTTATACATCAACTGGAGGATATAGTAAAACCCAAACAATGTTTTAGTAAATGGATTCTATTTTAGAATTCATAGCTTCTTGACACGTTTTGAAATTGGGGATGATTCCGAATTACTTATCAGATAAAGGTTTATTATTCTAAAATGATAATGTTTTATCTTCCTTATTGATAAAAAAACCAAATCTCCATAGTTATCTAACACCTCTTTTACACCTACAATATAATTCTATATCTTGAAAAACCTCTAACACCAGTTTTCTTTGAATTTTTTCCTATGAAATATCTCATGTATCATTATCCTTGAATTCATACAATTATATCATTCTCAAATTATCTACTTTTTATATGTTCCTCATCTATAGAAACATGAAATTTCGTTTCGAGATTAATTATCTGCTCAACAGATAATATAAATAATAAGTTATATTTTGTTCTGAGATATCTTATAGAGATACAATGTGTTCATAAAGATGAAATTTTGTTTATATAGTTGACCTTAATAAATTATTTACATCCCACCCAAATATATTATATATATATATATTTATATATATATGAAAAACGGATTTCTTCACATTCCATATCTCATATAGGATCCAACTGACCACTTTGATAGGCACTCTGTTTAGTTTGTATGGTATTGATTATAATGTAAATATCCAATAAGATAGTTAACTATTTATAGGACACATCTTGGATATCTTCATGTCTAATATGGTGTAGTTATTCCTATAATTGAAACCATTCCACGGTAGTGTATAAAGCGGATTGAGTTGGGTTAATCTCCTAATTTTTTTAAAAAAAATGATGAATTAGTTGTCAAGATATTTCCCACCTCTACCCTAAAATATTTTCATTATCTACATACCATGTTGATGCTATGAATTATTCTTATATTATTAATTTTTTTAAGGAATTAAACTTATACCTAATCATGTTGATATATCAATATATATTGAAATAATTATTTAAATTAATAATACATGGAAATCCACCTAAGATTATACTAGAAAAGAAACAGGCACATCTATATCAGTTAATTCTGGAGTTTATAAGGTTATTTCAGCCTTTTAACTAAAATAAATTATGTTCATTTTACTTGTGTACAATAATGAAATATATCTATGAGTTTCTTCTTAAATAAATCTAAATACAATTATTTTCATGAACAAAGATAGGATTCCATCCAACCCGATGTCCAACCCGGTATGAGACATATCCAAAAGGGTGTTCTTGGTCCCCATAGTCTGGAAAATAATGATAGGAATCAATATAGTGAAAAAATAAAAAATATATCCCAATAAACGAGGATCAACTAAAATAAACTGAATAAGTGGAAGAACCAATAATAATTGAATCTCAATCAACAAATCCATAGGATCAAAATACATCAACATCTGAATGAAAAAAAAAACTAAATAAAATACTAAGAGAGAATATACCGACATAATATCCATGTGGCCTCTTAGTCACCTCCAACCACAAGAAAAAAAATACTCCAACAACAAGGATTCATACCAGGAACTAGAACCTACAAAATAGCTCGGGTCTACCGACACTGAATGGTACTAGTAGAGTGTGAGATTAAAAACTCAGTAGGAAATCACCATAAGATCCATATATTTCTTTTCCATAAATCATCCATAAACAGTAGTTTAAGGTACACATTTGAAAATAGTTTTTCTCATTTTAATAAACCAATACAACTTCCCTATTTCAAAACAACACACACCACATATCGATTTTCATAATAGGTTATCATTTGAGAAACGAAACCTAATCCAAAATAATAGTTAAATAATACCAGGATATAATAAAAATAAAAAATTAGTATAAATAAGAAACCATGTAAAATAGAATATAAAAAAACTTATAGATAGTAAAACACATTTGTTTCATAAATATTCCTAGAGAAATCGATGGATGTACTTGGGGTGGACTCACTTGTCGTAACATGTTGCAACTCCATAGTCAATAACCAACTGGTCATTGTAACTGTGAATCTAGTGGAAATACCCAACTAGCCTCTGAAACATCCATGTTTTACCAACCTGTCTAATTGGGGTTGATAAGAAAAAATCAGTCAAATTTATAATAATTCCCATAAAACCAATGCTAATAGTACATATTGAATGGAGGAGGCCCTTTAATGCATGAATCACCTTACTTAACACCGCCCCACACACATACCACTAACACCGACACCACCAATGTTATACCCTGATCTCAATAAATCCTATATATGGGTTCCAATATTATATCAATCCATTAAAAACATCCAATAGGACCATCACATCACATGATATTTTAGAAATTTTCTCAAAACAAGCTAAGATGCAGACCAGGATTCTGTTTTTTTTAAACACATTTATTTCCAAAAATTAAAATGTTCTAATCAGGCCTTAAATCTTTTCCATGTCAAATTAATTACAAATTAATTTCCCAAAACATTTCCAACTCTAAAACAATTTCTAATACAAACTGAAAACTTATAAATCACTTTACGTGACTAAATAGGCCTTCAAACCATTTAGAAACCAACCATGTTCCAAAGTGCATAATATGCCATGATTAAAAGGAAATAATAAAAACCAATTTCAATGAAAAAAAAGTACCAATACACCATTTATAAATCAAGGAACATTTTGAGAATGTGAGGTTCATTTAAATCATTGTTTCAATGTGACATATTCATTTGAATTCCCATCAATCTGTGCACATCAGGAACCCATATATGAGACATCATCCAATGAAACACTATAAATATCGTATAAAACACCTAAAATCATTTTAAAAAAATCAATATTAACAGTTAATCCATAAAATCCCAAAAACATCACACAATTGAAAAATTATAATCAATTATTTAAAAACTAAGCGAATCTTCCCAAAACATTTCACTATAAGTCATGAAGACATAAAAAAGGAATTTAACTCAAAACCCACACAGAATCAATAACTTCAACCAAGATACCAAAATATTAGGAAGGATAAATATCAATAAAAGTTCGCAATTTCATTTCTAGAAAACAATGGTCTATTTTCAAACACATTTCATGAATTTAAATATAGGGGAAACTAAAAGAACAAATTTAAAACAATTTCACATAATTATTACACTATGAAAACAAGAAATTAAATAATAATAACACATCAAAATAATGATTTTAATAGTTTTTATGAATTAAAATGAAGATAAAGACTTAATGAATTGTGTCGTGAAGGAAATGGATGGAAACACCTACCTCAATTGTTTTAGGGAATAACGAGACTTATAGATAAGGGATATCCAAAATCGAGACACAAACCGTCCACCCTAACATAAAACAAAATGATCCAAAAATCAACACTAACCCATAGAGTTTAGTCAATAGGGAAACCCCACCAATAAGCACCAAGATATCAAGAGATAAGGGATAAGAGAAGAATAAGTTGACTCAAAACAGAAGGAATCTTTCCATAGAACCTTCAAGGAGATTATAAAATTGAAGGAGGTAAAAAGGGAGGGATCTTGGAGGAACCCTAGTGTTCCTAGGTGAAAAAAGGGAAATAAATCTAGATTTAGTGTAAAAAAATAATGAGAATCTTATAATTTAAATTTTTTAAGAACCTGGAAATCTCCCACTATTTGGACGCACAATTTACCGAAATATGTGCCAACAATGTGGTCACCACTTTAAAAATGGGAAGAATCTCATGCACGATTTCCACATGGTTTACCAACCCATTCAAATCCCATGAATATTTATCTTGGACCCCAAAAATATCTGCATAGTCACCTAGGAAGGGGTGCATAGTTTCCTAAATTGTATACATGAACCATTCATAAGCCAAAATGCCACCCAAAAAATATAAAACATGAAAATTTAAAACAGGAAACCATCCCAAAACTGAAAAAAAGGCACAAACCAATTAAAATAATAAAATAAATTAATTAAAAATTTAGGGTGTTACACTTCTTGATATATTCATTACAAATTATTCCAGTTTACCCGAGAAGATTAATTATGTGACATCTAGGTGTAATTCCAATCATGTGAAACTGATTTTTTATCAATTTCGAAGAAATTATTCTCATATTATATAATATAAACACCATTATTCATATTTTATATTAATATTAGACACTTTATATCTACATATTTCCAACATATGTTTATGTATTAGGAAATAAAACCATCCATGTATAAACTAGACACATTAATCATATTCTTGGTTACACTAGGCATATAATTATATTTATTTATAGCTAAAATAATTTAATTTTTCATTGTGAGAAGGTAATATACTATTGAAATCATATCTTATCTATATCCTTTGGTAGACTAATGATCTGAAAAACATTTGGTAATCTATTAAGATCCACATTGTTTCAATATTTTGATACAAATGTAAGAAAAAAAATATGTATCTAAAAAAGTTTTTTTTTGAAATGGAAATGTTATACATGATGAAAAATATACCTAATTATTCTCCATAATTATTCATTGAGGTGTATTTATTATTACAGTGTATCTATTACCAAATGAGAAAAATTAGAATCCTTCACATTATTCTTTTTTTGGATCAATAACTTTTTGAAAAGAATTTTCAAAAGATCTATTGGCATAGAACCTATGGGATATATTTTTTTTTCTTATATATATATTTTTATATAATTATAGAAGGTTTTCCTCATTTCATAACTTTATCATTATGGAGAATTAAATTTAAAACTTCTAAACGTTAATTCTATATATATTTTTGAAATTAATAATTATTCTTGAGAATCTTGGAGGAATAAAATAGTGGAAGAGGTCTATAAATAACTCGTTATTATATGTTAATCACAGAATCTAGATATTCTCTATGTATCTTATCATATTGACTATATGATGTATGAATGAGACACATTATTTTAAATTGCATGTATACGGTGCCTTGAATATTTTATATATCACTTGTTTTTATTAATCTTGATAAAAATCATGTAGATGAGCCATCATTTTGTAAGCATAAATATCATAAATATTATTTTGAATCTCCCTTATAAGGAATGATAACATGGGGTATTTAATATCTATTGTGCCAAGTCCCATCCTTTCTCACTTTGAAATGTAATTGGATCAGTTTGTCACATGTCCATAGGAATGTATGACCATATGTTTGAGGTTGATGACTATCTGTGGGGGTTCAAATTAGTATAGTGGGGAGTATATAACTCCATATCAATGTTTGTAATAATAAAAAATAAACAAAAAAGCATGATGAATTGAATACATCTACAAAAGTAAACATAAAAAAATTAAAACATTAAAAATATATAATGACATAAAATACTTCATACAATTCAAATAGTGAAGCTCTACACCTTAATTAATCACCCACCAGGACATCAAGATTTACAAGTTAAAAAAATAAAAATAAATATACATGTATCCTATTCCATATGTGATCCATACCGTGTTACTGGTCTCCAAAACACTATTGAGCTACTCCAATATGATCACAATTCTACACAGAAGAATCACTATTTGGTCATGAAATTCTGGGCCTCCACCATATCTATAATGCATTGATTCCTGGACTGAAAGCATTCATATGGTTTACATGGACACTGAGGTTCACATCCAGGGGTTACAATTGAATCAAAATACAACACCTCTATAGGAGATCCTATAACCTGATTTCATATGTGAATTCTCTCGATATATTTCCAACCTAACCAAGAAATAACTTAAATAAATTAAATAATAATACCAACATTGATCATAAGGTTCACAACCTTGATAAAAAAATATCTTCTTTGACCTGACACCAGAGTGTTCCTGATCATGTCCCAAGATCTTGTCAAATATAACACAACAACCTCCCCTTAGAGATTTTTATTACTGAGTTATCACACACCTACCATATGTAAATTTTCAACATAATTCTACATAAACCTACCATATAGACGTTTTATTCATAAATTAATATGAACCCCTCTATTGATTTTTTCTTTTTTATTGATCACAATAATACCCTATGAGAGTTTTATCCACCGGGGAATATGAAAAAAAATTATTATATACCAAAATCCAAGATCAACCTAGTTTACCATACCCGCCAAACCTCAGCAGATTGTAGGACCCCATTATATTACATTCCATAATAACCTACAAAAGACCCCTTCTGGGATAACATGTGATGACCTAATCTGTATATACTAACTCCAGGCCTTGGAATCATATCACGTAGTATCACAAAACTCACCTATGTGATTTTTATATCAGGTTAATATAGAATATTATAATTTCATCCATCCCAATGAGGTCATTTTCATCTATAACATGATCATAAGTACAATCGACCCAAATCAAAGCTCGCATTGATATACCAGACCAACCATGCCTCTAAATAAATCATTCCCCCATTAGATCGTAGATCACAATACACCCTAAAAGTTCCTCAATGAGATAACATGTGATGACACACTCTGAACCTCTCAATTTAATTCCATGGAAACAAAAACTTAACAGATATATAACTACATGGAAGCATCATCAATAATATTCTCCAAAACAAGGTATCTAAACTGTATCATTGTATCCCTATTGGAGAGAACAACGATTCATCATAAATAAAGTAAAATGAACACAACAAGGAATATATGAATTCCCACACCTATCATTTCCATCCCAACCCCATTGGTCTTATACATATGGTTAGGTTTAGGGGTGAAAAACATCACAATATATACCAAAAACCATACATACCCACATAAGGTTAGTCTATCAATAGGAACCCACTTGGGTCCTCTTGGTCCACACCTAGATAGAGGTATCCCTCTTGGAATCAATAAAATTGGTATTCAAGTGGAGGAATCCCTCTTGGAATACTTTGGATCAAATAATAAATGGAGGAATCCCTCTTGGGATCCTTGGACATAAACTATTTTATTGGGTTTTCACCCATATATCTAGGATAACACATCCCGCTACCCAGTATCTAAAATTTCATGACCACACATTTCTAAAAGTAAAAACCTCACATGGGTGATGGCCTTAACCTCATTCCATTTCCATACCACTCCTGGTTGGACCGAACACAAAACCTTTCTGAATCATAGTCCCACTAGCTAGAAATATTCCCATGATACACTAGTCAAGTTCCTGGGTAATACCATTCTGAGTCATCCGATGATTTTTACAACCCTTATCTAGGTCTCATCCCATGTATCTCTCAAGAGAAATATAGTTCCATTTATTGGAGGAAGAACCTCTCCATTATAACCCACATTGTCAAAAATACCATCCATATAGTCTCTAAACATATAAATAATTCCACCTCCTTGTTCTACATAATAAACACATTAAATAGACTCATTTGTTTTTCAATTCTAGATCTAGGGTAAAAAAACACCCAAATCCTTGAAATGGGAAACAAGGGGGAATTACACGACATGTAAACTAAGTACAAAGAGAATACATAGAAATCCACACACTATACATGTACATATAAATCTTCTAGGTAAAATTATGTTCTAAATATGTACTACAACATGGGCAGTGAATATGTGGGTTATGATTTGTATTACTACATGACCAAGGAATCAATAGGTTTTGACTTTTTACTACTACAAAAGAATGACCCCCCTACATGGGGTGTCGACCCAAGTACCCGACCACATGGACATGTCCTACTACAAAGTGTGTACTTTTAGTACATGTCGTATAGTCTTAAAAAATTCATTTTTTAATAGGAAGAACACATGGTGTGTTTTCTAAAAACCTTGCACAATGTGATTGGGATATCCTGAAATAAAACACCTAGATCATAATGATGATTTATGAAATTATTCTATGAAGTTAATAAGACATGAATCATAAAAAAATCAAAGACATTTGTCCATGAGATAATAATATTAGAATAAGATCATTTAATAAAAAGTGTAATAAAGTTTGTCATGATCATAATCATATAAATATCATGTCAAGGATACCCACAAATAAAATTAACAAATGTTAGGTCGGGGATAACCCCTCGTGAACCTTTTTTGGGCTTTGGATAACCACCCATGTACCCTATTTTGGGCTTGGGGTTACCTCTCATGTACCCTCATTCTTGATTGGGATAACTTTTCATTTACTATCTTTCATGATTAGAATAAACACCAGTGTAAAATTTGAGATCAGAATACAATTATTTTTATCCAATTTATTAGAGGGGATATATAACAATGGGGCCACCTATCAAATAATCAAAACATTATCATATGTATTTTACAAGATCATAAACAATTCATCATATAAAAAAAGCATAACCCATGGAAAATAAACACGATTTAAAAAAATATCATCATCATAACAATAAACATTCTAGAGAATGAATAAGGATGGTATTATTGAATCATAAAACTAGTAATGAATAAGTAATATCAAAGGGTGTTATCGTAGATAAAAAATCCCTATAAAATATACAAGGAATATTACTTGAGGAAAATTACCTTTAAATTGTTTAATCACATAACTAAAATAAAAAAATTCGAAAATATTATTGAAAATATTATTTTTGAAAAAAATGATGGAAATGTGTGTTGTAATATTCATATCATTGAGTGGTAAAGAGCATGATTAATCTCATTCATTCAATAATCTATTAATCTAATAATTAGTCCACACCTTCTATAAAAAGTACCTCATTAAGAATATAACACGTATATTTTTTAAACGATTTTGTAAATTGTTAAAACTTTGTAAAAATTAATTTGAAAAACAATTAGATTTTATTAAATAAATTCTCTAAAAATTTTTAGAGAACATGTATATGGAATAAAAAATATTTCCAACAGAATTGAAAAATAATTTTAGTTTTCCTTAGAACCTTTTTTTTAGTTTCTTGAGTATTTAATGATAGGAAAATGAAAGTAAAACAAACAATAATAAAAAATAACTAGAATATGTTAAAATTAAATGGTATTATAAGTTTTGGATAATATATTTACCATCAATGTAAATTCATTCTTAAACTATCATCATTAATATGAGATTGAAAAATAAATACCTTACAACATGTATGACATGCTTCATGAGCGCTTTTAACCTACTATATAAAAATTTAAATTTATTATAATACTATAACAAACACTTTTCCATACATATCATACACAGAATGTAAATTTATATCATTTTAACATATATTCATTTCCAATCATCAATATTATTTTAATTTTAGGAGTTAATTGTTTAGTTTTTCAGGTATATTTTGGTTCAGTGGTTATAGTAATTTTAAATTTGATAATGTTTCCACTATATTTTTTTAATATATATATATATTAATTATATACATATTTAAAACCATTAATTTAAAGTGGTGATGAAAAAACAAAATGTACTACTTCATGGAGACAGTAGTCCATAGGTACACATGAGAGATGTTTCCACTTTTCTAGGGAAGGAATTAAATAAAGGTAAAGAATATTTGAAACGACCAAAATTTTCATTAATGAAAATCAATCTTGATCTAGTTAAATGTTTATTTATGCAAAAAGTTTTTATAAGATGTCAACTTCTTTAGTTTTACGTTAAGATTTGTGACCGTTACTTTTATAGCTGTTGAACAGTGATCATCTGAGTAGTACAAATATAAGGCTTTAACGAACCCATTTCTACTCAGACAGAGGAAGTGATGGCCTCATCCAGTAGAATTGACCCTTACGAAGCCCATTTGTCAGAGCTCGGAAAAGAGGTGGCTTCTTTGGGCTTTTCCCTTGACCAATCCCAACCTGAGCTTCATCAATTCAAGCTCGAACGTGATCGTTTACGGGAAAAGTGGAAGTTGATTGAAATTTCCACTCGAGCGATGTTATCTGAGTCGCCCCAAGAGTCTGTCACCATCACGCACCTTAACCTTTGGTCTTATGCGGATATTTTAAGGGGTTATTTAAAAAATAAGTAGCACCATGTTCATGTACATTATTTTTGTATATAATAATGAATATAATTTCTAGTTATTTTTGATACAATGTAATTAGTTTTTAAAGAACAAATGGTATTTTTAGTTATTATTTAATTAAGAAATATATTTTATTAAATTAAAGGATTTTTTAATTAAATAATATTTTAATAAAATATTATTATTAATAATACATTAATTTTTTTTAAATATAAATGATCTTATAATTTTATGAATGCAATTAAAATTTTTATTAAGGTTTGAAAGCCATTTCTGTCAAAACCCGTGAATTTTTTTATAAATATCGGTTTTTATTTTAAAAGTGAAAATTCACATATTTAGAAAATTATTTAGATAAAATAAATATTATTTTTGGAATCAGGACTTTGAAATTATCCAACGGTGAATTTTTCATAATTTTCTGAGACAGTCAAATTTTTGGGTAAAAATTAAATACCATTTAAATATATAATGTGTTTTATGACATCATAATGACCCAATGGTGATGTAATAAAATACCATAATCCTTATGTTCGGCCAATATGTGTTTTATCATTAAAATAATGAGTTTTTGGGTTTGTTTGACTTACTTTTCAAAGCATTAATGGTGCTCTCAAGACTTATTCAACACTTTTCCTTTTTAAATTAATTTCCATGGGAGTGTGACTCACCTCCACATAAGCAACCCTAATTTTTTAATAAGTTCGGACCTTGGCCTTGTAAAATATTGTTTTCCTCTTTCCTTTTCCAGAACCATGGGCAAATACCATGAGGTGGTTTGTGGTTTGGATTATTTTAATATAAGGGATCCCAAACCTAAATAATAAAGAATTCTCTCACCTTTCCTATATAAACCCACACAAGCTCCCACTACCTCCTCACTCAAAGCCCTTGGAGTTCGTCCAACCTCTGCCCTACTCTCTCTAGAATCCTCCCAAGGTGCCCCAAACTCCCAAGAAGCCTCTCAAAAGCCTCTCTCTAGCCTTTGGAAGCACGCTTCCAAGTAAGGGTTTTTTCTTCCTTTCTCATTTTTGTCAATTTTATTTAAGTTGTTTTTTCATTTTAATTTCAATTATGAATGTTGGGGTATGGTTTCGCACCTCCCACATACTGCCATTTTATTGTTTGAATGATGGGATAACCCTTTCTCTCTCATTAAAAGCCTCCCATGTACACCTGTTACTATGCCGAAATTCCGAAAGGAACTTCTCTCTCTTCTTTTACATTCAAGCAATACTTTTGTATCGTGAATCTAAATTCCTTTTCAATTTTTGGGACATTTATATATATGACCTCCTTACTGTCCATTATATGTAAATATGATGAGGAACCCCTTTCTCTCTCATCAACCTTTTTTATGAATTCTTATGTCACGCCGTTTTGCTGCCGAAATCTCACCGATTTTCTAAGCCAATGTCATTGTGTAGTGAATACCATGCCCATTTCCCCATCAAGGGTATTCACCTTTATGCACATTTACTTATTGATTGTAAAGTTTCATGTATGAATTCCACATTCCTTTATCATGGAATAAATGATTATGTTTTATGAATCCATGTTTTATGATCCATGTGGCGCACTTATGCAAGAAATGAAATGTTTAAGAAGGGTGTTCCCTTATAGCGCTTCAATGGATTGGGTAAAGTATAGTATCATGATACGTCATGTGCAATGAGTGTTGACTCATTCTAATTCAAGTGCAACGAGGGTTTCCTCGTGCTTCAAGTGCAATGAGGGTTTACTCATGCTCCATGTGCAATGAGCCTTGGCTCAAGCTAATTCAATGTTAAGTGTTGTTGCCACATTTCCATGTTTTGGTTATCATGCTTTATCATGCCTTTATGTTCATGTTACTCTAATTCTCTATTGATGTTCCTATTTCCTAACATGTATTGTACTCCTCATGTTATTCATTGTGTGCTCCCTTTCTGGGCTTTATAGCTCACCCTTTTCTTATGCATGTCCTCAGGTTACCACATGCAATGCTAAGTACGAAAGAATGTAGTGGTCATGTAAAGGAAGTTTTCAACAAAGATGTTGTATTTCAAGTTTAAAGTTTTTATGTAATGATCCTAAGCCCCAAAGACACTAAACCTCTCGATCTTCTTTGTTGTATCAAGTGAAGTTTTATGTAATAAAGCATGCTTAAGTTGTATTAAAAAGCAGGGTTGTCATAATAATTCACTTTTATATAATTGTTATTATATCCTAAATGACATATATATTTCATATATCCATTATTTTAACTATTTATATATATCAGTGATGGAAAATTAATTTCATCGCTATGTGGAGGTGGTAGTCCACACATACACATAAGAGATACTTTCACATTTCATTTGGTCGAAATGAGGTGGAAAATTATTATTTCTTCAACATATTAAAATCTTATTATATTCATACTACTCTAGTAATCATGTTTTTATGGATACAATAGTTTAATAGGAATTATAAGAAGAAATAAAATTGAAGGATCCTGGTTAGGATGATTACCTCCCCTTTGAAGAACCTCATTTGAATATCTACTTAAGGACCCTAGGGGTGAATTTTTAAGAATAAAAAAGATGATAGAATATATATAAGAAATGTAATAAAATGTTTTTTTATATTTTATGAGATATGATTAAAAAGATATGTGAGGAAGAGAGGATAGGTGGTGCCATTCTATAAGAGGGTAGAGGGGAACACTTGAAATTACTTTAAGTATTAAATTAATATAAATAAATATAAAATTCATGTGGAAAAAATTTTATATATTTATAATCTATTGTGAATATAAGTTTGAATAAACTCCTTTAATAAAATTTATAATCGTTTAAGTGATTTTTTAAGGCTTATTTTTTATTTTGAATGCCCCATTAAAACATTTGATGATTACCATGATATCAATGTTTTTATGCTTTATGGGTCATGAAAGGTAATATAAAATAAATAATGACCAATAAGTGAAAAATGGTCAAATTGTTTCACCATATCTTTTTAACATAGTAAAATATAATATTTTCTTTAATTTTTAATCATTTCTGAAATTATTGAGTATCATAAAATAGTATGAAATTCATTTTCAAAACTAATAACATAATTAAATTTTTAATAATATCAAGATTATAATTTAGTTCAGATATTGTTTTATATAACTAAAACATTATATTTACATGAATTATTGTTGGAACACCATAAATCACCAAAAATAAAAATTTTAAATTATTTTAAATTATATACTATATTTTTATACTGAATGAAGATTCACATTTTTTCGTATTGCATAAGAATTTAAGGAAATTATTCTATTACAACAAATTAGAAATAAATTAACATGATAAAAAATTAATATTTCAAAAAACTATTTGTAAATTACCATAAACTCATTTTATCCCTATAAAAGTATATTCTCATAATTTTAGTCAGAAGAGTGGCATTACAGATTTATTCTTTAAATAAAATAATATTAAAGATATTATCAAAGAATAATGGACCCAAGTCGCTATATCAAAAAATATTATAGGAATATGGTGAAAAAAAATCATTAAATTGAAATAATCTATGTTATGTATAGATTTTTAAAGCCTCAACACATTATTTTGTACCTAAATTACCCAATTTACCATCTCTAAAGTTACAACTGATTTCAAAAGTTACTATTCATAATAATATTATTGATATATTTACCAAATTTGGAAATTATTATTTAAAAATATTTAATACATTTTCAAGCTTAAAGTTCTATAAGTTGTAAAATCCATTTTTAATTAAAATGAAATATAAAATGGTTTCTATTTTTTTTAAAATGCATTTTTAGTATAAAAATAAATCTATTATTATTCCATGACAAGTAAAAACCACTAAATAAATGTTAAATTTTTTTATTTAACATATAATATATAAACTACATTAAAACAAATCATTTATAGTGATGAATTTAATTTATTATGATAATCACACATAGCGTGCATACATTTTTTTAGATAAACATCTCCTTTATAAATTTTTTATGTTTTTATTAGTTGATGAAAAATTAATTAATTTGATACATATGTAAGATATATAATTTTTATAATTTATTTAACCTTGTTCATTAATTCTAATCCAATTACTAGGTGATAATTTTTATGTTATATAATAATAATAATTTAATAGTATGACACTATTCATTTAAACTCAGTTTTTCATATAAAGTAAGATATCAAATACTTCAATTCTATTTTAGAGGAGACACATACAGAATCATTGTGTGTTGAAGGTATAATGTTTTGTATTCATTTAATAATAATTTTATAAAATAATTTCCACTGTAATTATAACCCTCTTCTAAAAGCATTATATCTATTGATGTGGAATGATCCATACTTTACTAAGTAATGAGTCTAATTTGGAATTACTGTAATAACTTATCTATTCAGGTAGGAAATATTTCCAATCATATAAAGATGAATCTTGGGTTATTAAATTGAAAAATCCTTACCTAATTCATTGCAAGGATAAAATAAATACTATTTATCATGTGTCAATACTATATCTCAAGTGTCATAACCGGGCCTCCATTGTAACACCCTGACCCCTCTAGTCTAGAGCTTGGGCATTAATTTTTATATTGACATGGTTAGAGGGAATTAATATCCTGAAGGAATGATCAGTTTAATATTTTTTGACAAACTATATACATAGATGTAACTCAAAATACACTGGAAAAGGTTACCAAATAAAATACTTAACAAAATCAAAAAACAACATCCACAGGAACTCAATAAATGATCTCCTATTCATCACCAGATGAATGAAGAAAATAAAATGGGTGAGATAAAATGCTTATTAAGGGTTAAAAATATTATAATAATGAATAAATAATAACTAAATCATAAAAAATTTGGCATAGTCAATATGGGATGGTGAATAAATGAAAGACTCGCGCCATTAATAAATTGAGATTGAAACTGCATCCATATATTTTGTCAGAGTGAAAAACTCATGGATTGTAATAATTAATAATGAATAAATAGAATGATTATTAATTGGATTTCATGAATCTAGAAAATGATACCATAATATTATACCATTAAAACGATTTAGTTATATGGGTAGAAACCCGTCTGATTTTTGGAAACAAACTCGAAGGGTTTGTCGCCAACTAATTTTTCTCATGAGACTTACTATATTGTAATAAATTAAATCATATGAAAAAAAGTCAATTATAACTAAATGATTCACAAAATACCATGAATATAAATAGAATCATGATATTATATATCATATGTTAGTACATATATACCACAAACATGAAATAAGCGGCGAACAATGGAAATCTCAGAGAATTAAAAGTGAGATAAGAAACCCCATACCTTATGCTCAAGTGTGCTTCATTTGTTTTAATGAACTGAATTATCAAATTTATCTTCATTAATTTATAATCCAAAAACATCTTATACATGTAATTTGTTATTATAACCTCATTAGTTTCATTCATGGCCCTTTTATGGGTTTAAGAGGATCAATTTTTTTTGTAATCATTTTCTTCCATGGTTTTCATGATTTATTTACATATATTCATAAATGGAAGTTGGTTTGGAATGTGTTTAAACATCCAAAATTGTTAATATATATTATTAGGGATAGTAAATAGATATAAATTCTCTTATAGTTATTCTATGTTATATACTTTCGGATGATTCATTAATTAAAAGTTATTGATAAACGCTTCGATTATGTTTGGTGGTTTCATGCACAATGAACTTGATTTGTATTATTATTCAATATTATGAGTTTTTTTGGATTTCAGAAAATTATTGAGATTACATACATATATTATGATATTTTTAAACCATAAAAATGGTTTCATGACTATAATTAAAGATGGTAACATAAATGGAGAGCTTGTTGTCCTTGAATGTGATAAATTTACACATCTCGGACGGTGTTTTCATTTTTAGTATAAGGGGAGAGGTAAAAGAGATGATGATGAAATGTTACATTAGAATAATATAATTAAAGTTCATTTAAGGTACTGTAATTATCATAGAATTTTGATTAAGTGAAGGGAGAGAATAAGTATAAATAAACTCTAAATAGATGAAAAATTGAGAAATCTCTTGTGAAAATTCGGCAGCCTAACAACATCACTTAAAATTTAATAAAACAATTTGATGAGAGAAAGGTAGTATATCCCAACTCTTACATAATATGTGTAGTAAGGGTAATATGTAATTAAATATACTAATTAAATCCAATTGAAAATAAAATATAAAACATAAAATGAAAGCTTTACGAAAAGAGAAGGGTGATTGATTCTCTTACCTTGTAGAGTAACTCCCAAAACATAATGGTTGAGACCATAGGGGTTTGAGTAAACCTTAATAGGACTCTTAATGAGGTAATAATACCATATATTCTAGGATAATAAGTTTTAATTGAATGAAACTGAAGGGGGGTGAGGGGGTATTAATAGTAATTTAGAGGGAGTTTTTTATTAATTAAAAGGGACACCTCATTTGTGGTTTTTGAAACACCATTGGCTTTCCCATGGTGTCTTCCACATGGGACACCACAAGTCATAATATAAATTAAAAAAGTCTTCCAGACTTTTATATTTAATTATTACATCATTATGATGTCATTAAACCACTGAATACTCAAAACTGTATTTTTTTACTATTCACGAAAAATTCATGTATTTTAGAAAAATCCAAAAAATTCACCCTAATCATTTTTCATTATGTGAAATTCAAAATTGAACTAATTTTCATGAAAATAATTTTTTATTTATTTTTAATTTAATTTTTAAATAAATTCATAGTTAATTCCAAATATAACAATTTTAAAGGTATAATTAGTTCTATGTCACATTAAAAAATTAATTAGGATCTCATTATCTTATTAGTTTAATATAATTTAATAATACTATTATATACAATTTATAAGGGTCATATTACTATTAATAACACTATTCATAATTGTCTGTTACTATTCATCAAAAAATCAAGTTGGTTCTATCAGACTCCAAATGACTTACTGGTCACAACTCTAGATAACCGTTTTTTGAATTTCAAAACACTGATGTGGAAAATTTATGTTTAATGGATAGATTATAAAATTCTCCTATAATATTTTTTTTTTCAAACAATCTATTGTGCTTAATGAAATATCGGATATATAACGAATAGAAAGTATTTAAGAGGAATATACCATAAATGCTTTTGGGTGTTATCTTATTCCCTCCTTCAGAAATTTCCTCTTCGAAATTTTAAGTATAAATCCCACCAAAAAGATGATGGTGATTCTTATTCATAACAGCCTCTAGTTCCCATGCTGATTCCTCCATATTCTATTTTTTCCAATGAACCATTACTAGACGAGTCATCCAGTTTCTCAATATCTGCTCCCTTGTGTCAAGGATCCCGACATGCTCTTCACAGTATGACAATTTAGGTCCAAGTTCAATTTCATCATAGTTGAGTAGTTGTATTTGCTCTGGCATGTATTTCTTCAACAATGATACATGGAATACATCATGGATATTGGAGAGACTTTGCGACATTGCTAAACTATATGTTACAACTCCAATTCATTCCTAAATATCAAATTCTCTAATGTACCTTGGGCCAAGCATCCCTTTCTTATGAAACATTAAGACACCCTTCCATGGAGACACTTTCAGAAATACATGATCTCCCACTTGGAATTCCAAATCATTTCTGTAGTTTTCAGTATAACTCTTTTGCCTTTGGATTCTTTAATATGGGATTGTATTTTCTTCACCTTTGTCATGGTCTCTTCAATAAATTTCGGGCCTATAACTTTCTTCTCACCAACATCATCCCATCATGTTGGAGTTCGACATCTCTTTCCATATAATGATTCATATGGAGCCATTTGAATATTATAATGTAAACTATTGTTGTAGGAAAATTCCACCAAAAGAATGTATTGATCCCACATACCATGGAAGTTAAGAGATCTTGACCTCAGCATGTCTTTTTCAGTTTGAATAGTCCTTTCAGACTATCCATCTGTTTGGGGGTGATAATCAGTAATCATTCGAAGCTCATTATTCAAAGCCTTTTTGAGACTTTTCCAGAATTTTGATGTAAACTAGGGATCTCAATCGGACATAATCTATAGAGGTTCACCATGATGTCTTAAAAATTGATTAATATAATGTCTTTCTAGGCACTCAAATGGTAAATCCTCTCCTATCAGAAGGAAATGTGCTGATTTTGTGAGACGATCAACAATTACCCATATTGCTTCATTCCTTCTAGGTGTCCTCAATATTTTGGAGACAAAAACCATCATAATGTTTTCCCACTTACACATAGGAATAGGTATAGGATGCATCATTCCTCTAGGATGTTGTCTCTCTGCCTTTAATTATTGATAAAATAGACACCTTGACATATAGTTAGCAATTTCCCGCTTCATATTATCCCACAAAAAATATTCCTTATGATCTCTATGTATATTTGTGCTACCCAAGTGTAAAGAGAAATGTTTTCTATGAGAATCTTCTTACAGTTACAACTTTAGCTCAGGTACTGATGGAACAGATTACCTCTTCCCAAACATCAGACCTCCTTCCTTATACACGAATTCTTCCAATCTCCCATCCTTAACAGCAATAATTTTCTTATGTAGATTTTCATCATCATACTGAGACCTTTTTATCTTCTCTAGTAAAGATGGTTTTGAAATCATTTTAAAGAGTAAATATTTTTCCCCTTACCTAAAAATTCCCATATACATATTTAGTAGATCTGTGAATATAGGATCTCTCCCAATCCTCATTTGAGTTAGAAGTCCATGATATTTCTTATATAATGAATCTTCCACCTTATTCACCATTATTGGGTGGTAGTGTATTGAACAATTATAATAATTTAGTAACTCAAGAAATCTCATTTTCCTTTTATTTAGTTCTTTTGGTGTAAATTTTTTTTTCAAACTCTCATGATCTGCGTATATCTCACATTTTTTACCGTAAAGATAATGTATCCATATTTTCAGTGAAAAGATTATAGTTGGTAACTCAAGATCATGTGTTGGATAATTTTTCCCATGTGCCTTCAACTACCTTGATCCATAAGGATGCAACCCATCCCATTCTTTAATGAATCATTGTATATTACAAATCCATGACTTCCAGATGGAATATTCAAAATGAGAGCATTGAACAATATTATTTTCAATTCATCAAAGCATTATGTACATTCTTTTCTCCACAAAAACTTATCTTCTTTACCTGTGAGCTTGGTTAGCAAGTTAGCCAGTCAAGAATAATTCTGAATGAAATGCCGATAGTAACCTGCTATGCAAATAAAACTGCATTTTTTGGTTATGTTTGTCGGCATGGGCCAATATTGGATTTCCCCTATCTTTTCAAGATCAAAAAGTATTCTATCATTAGAGGAAATATGTATTAGAAAAGAAACATATTGAAGCTAAAATTCTAACTATCTATACTTCCCATATAATTAATTTCTTCAAAGTGTTTTCAAAAAAAATCCACAAGTGATCCTCATGGTCTTCATAGATTTTTGATTATACTAGGATATCATCGATGGATATCAGAACTAATTTATAAAGATATTCCTTTAAAACTCTATTCATTTAATCCATGAAAAAAGGATGCATTAGGCAGTCCAAAAGGCATCACTATAGAGTTGAAATTCCTAAACCTTTTTTGAAAGGCTGCCTTAGGAGAATCAACCTTCCCCACTTATATCTGATGATATCAGAATAAAATTTCAATCTTCAAAAAGTATTGAGATCCATGAAGTTGATAAAATAAATCATCAATCCGAGGTAGAGGATACTTATTCATTATTGTAATAAAATTGATTTCCCTATAATCAATGCATAGCCTCATCATTCCATCATTATTTCTGACAAACAAGACCATGAATCCACATGAAAAAACACTAGGTCAGATAAATCAATTGTCACTCGACTTCTCTTGTTGTTTCTTTAGCTCTATTAACTCTATAGTAGTTATTCTATAGGGGGTCTCTGATATAGGTTTTTCACCAGGAATTAATTCATTGGAAAACTATATTTCTCACTCTGGAGGATTTCTAGGTAAATCCTCTAGAATCACATCAATGTATTATTGCACTATATGCACATATTCCATTTGAATATTTCATTCCACACCCATAGATATTGGGTTCTCTTCCTCTCAAAGAATTACATTCAATAGAGCTACTGGGGGTGGGTATAGATAATAATCAGATAGTGAGGTATCTCTTATAAAGATAAAATATTCTACACCAATTTAAAAAAATTGAACATCCTTTTTCTTGCAAAAAAATCATCGCATCATAGTTGTACAACCAATTTGTACCAAGAATATATCAAATTCATTCATTGATATTATGATAAGGTTAGAAACTAAGGGATGTTTATGTGTCATGAGGGGGACTAGTTGACATGCCTTTTTTGCAATGATGCATCCCCTAATGTTTTGACTGATAGCTCCTTTATTAAATCAAGTTGGACATGTCTAATTTTCATGTCCAACTGGGAAGATATAAATTAATTTGATTATCACAAATAAAATAAAGTGGTGGATATGTTTGAGGAAATAATTAAAGTACCTACCACCACATCATTAGGAACTTCAACTTCTGTGGTTGTAATTGAATAATCTCTCCATTGATCTCTTGGATTTTGGTAAGGCATTTTTACATGGCACTTAGGACACTAATTTTCATAGTCTCCCATCTCTCTACAATTATAGCATTGAATATAATCAAATTGTTTCATCCCCTTACATTCATGATATAAATAACCCTTTTATGCACACTTATAGTAGACTCCCATGCTTTTCAAAAATTTCCCTAGATGATTCCTTCCATAGTTCTCGTATAATGGGAATTTCTTCATTCTAATGTTCATCTTTGGGGCTTTACCTTTACCTTGGTTATCAGAATACCTCTTTTTAACTGGTTTTAACTTGAACAAATTTGATCTCAAAAATTCATTCTCTGTTTTGAAGGCCCTTGATACAATTTTATAATATGATGAAAATGTTTGAGAAGCCAATGCCCTTAGAAGACATGTCTTAATACCTTCAAATAAATGATCAATCTTGTCTGCCGAGTCACATATGTAATCTATGGAATACCTGGCAAACCTTGTGAAGGTAGACTCATACTCAACAAATCTATCTTTATCCCCTTTCATTAAGCTAATTAATTTTATCATTATTTCAGTTCGTTGGTCACATGGGTAATATTTTTTGAAGAATATTTCCTTAAAAGTACTCCATTCTATATCTTCTATTTCTTCTTCATTCATGGTATTCTGAATTAAATACTACCATTGATCATCATCGCCCTTGAGAAAATATACTAACAGTACTACCTTTTTCATTTTCATTGCATATTTGTTACATGAATTTATTTTCAAGGGACTTGATCCATTCCTCAGAAACCTCTAGATTAGTATTCCTATTGAAGGATGGTGGCTTCTGCCGCATGAAACGATCCAACATAGGTGTGGAATTATTATTCATTACAACCTGAGTACATTGTCCCAATATGGTCATGATTTGATCTGCTCCAACATTGACTGTGTTGACTTGATCAGTGGGGAGATCCCAACAACGCCCATGAGTATTGATTCCCCTTATTCCATTAGACACCATTTCTAAATAATGGAACACACTATATTATGTAATGAATAATAATGAATAATCTTAACTTAGCATAAATTGAAATCCTACACATGGATAATCCCATAATAAAATAATGGTTACTTTGAGGAATAATTTACATTTCAATCATTCATAATGGCTTGTAAAGAAAATATAAATTATCCTAAGCATATCCCCCATGAGTGTTGTACCCATGAGTGAAAAAAGGCCCATTGTCATTTACCAGGATACCTCATTTCTATCCCAAAACTCCTTGTCAGATATTTCACTCCTAGGTATATTTGTGCCAGAGCCACCTCTACCTGATCGTATCCATAAAGGGATGTATTTTCTCGAAAGATACAAATAATCTATTCCATAAAAAAATAATAGGAAATGATTGTACGTTTATCCTCAAATACTACCTTATGGTTTTGTTCCCTACTATAAATTCATACTCTAGTTTCCATTTTTTATAATTAACTTCCTCTAATACCAACTTCAACACCCCGACCCCTCTAGACCAGAGCCGGTGCATGACGTGGTATATTTCCATGGTAATAAGGAATGAAAATCCTAAAATAAATATTATTTTATTAGTCTTGAAGAAACATTATACATAGATATAACTCAAATTACATTTTAAACACTTACAAAATAAAATACATAACAAAAACTAAAAATTGCATCCACAGGATCTAAAAATGATATTCACTTCATCAACAGTTGAAGGTAAAAAATAAAAGGGGTGAGATAAAATGATTAGTAAGGGTATAAAATAGTTGAATCATGAATCAATAATAACTAAATTATAAACAATTTTACATAGTGAATATGGAAGGGTGAATAAATGGAAGACTCATGCCATTAATTAACTGAAATTGAAACTGCATCCATAGATGTTTTCATGGTAAAAACCTCATGGATAGTAATAAATGATAATGAATAAAGAGAATTATTATTAATTTTATGTCATTTATATAGAACATGATACCATAATACCATTAAAATGGATTAGATTGGTTGGTATAAACCCGTCTGATTTTTGGAAAAAAACTCGAAGGGTTTGTCACCAACTGATTTGTCTAATAAGACCTAACATATTGTATTCAATTGAATCGTTAGACCAAAAGACAATAATCACTAAATTAATCACATAATACCAGGAATATAAATCAAATCATGATATTTTATATTATATGGAAGTACACATATACCACATACAAGAAATACGTGGCGAACAATGGAAATCTCACTGTATTAAATGTGTGATTAGAAACCCCTTACCTTATGCTTGAGTGTGTTATTAGTTTGTTTTAATGACCTGAATAATTCAATTTATCTTCTATAATTAACAATTCCATAACCTATTATACCTGTAATTTATTTTTATAACATTATTAGGTTTCTTCATAAGAATTTATATGGGTTTAAGAGGTTCAATTTTATTATTTTGGAAGCATTTTCTTCCTTGGTTTTCATGATTCGTTTACCTGTATTCATGAATGGAAGTTCGTTTGAAATGTGGTTAAAAATCCAGAATTGATAATATATCTTATTTTTGACATTAGAGAGATATAAATGATCTTATAATGGTTCTGTGTTATATACATGAGTATGAATCATTAGTTAAATGTTACTGATAAACGCTTGGATTAAGCTTGACAGTTTTGTGCACAATGAACGTGTTTTCTATTATTATTCCATATTATGAGTGTGTAAGGATTTAATAACATTAATGGTTATTAAATACATTTATTATGATATTTTTCAACCATAAAAATGGTTTCATGACCATAATTGAATATGGTAACATAAATTGAGAACCTGTCGTCCTTGAATGTGATAAATTAACACATCTCAGACATAGTTTTCATACTTAGTATAAGAGGAGGGGGAAAGAGAGATGATGATGGAATATTCAATTAGAATAGTATAATTCCAGTTCATTTAAGGTAATATTATCATCATATAATTTTGATTATGTGATGTGAGGAAATAAGTATAATGAAAGGAGCTCAAAATAGAAGAAAAAATGAGAAATATCATATGAAAATTCGGCAGCCTAACAGTGTCACTTAAAATATAATAAATCTGTATTATGATAAAATGGGGGTATCCCATCACTCTTACATAATATTGGATGTTAGGTTAATATTAAATGATATATCCCCACATAATAAAATTGAAAATAAAATATAAAATATTAAATGAAAGCATTTAGAAAAGAGAAGTGTTCTTGATTCTCTTACCTTGTAGAGTAACTCCCAAAACATGATGGTTGGGACCGTAGGGGTTTGAGGATACCTTGGAAGGAAACGAATGGGGTGAGTGGGTATATATAGTTATCAAGAGGGAGTTTTTTATTAATTAAAAGGGACACCTCATTAGTTGTGTTTGCAAAACCATGGGCTTTCCCTTGGTATTTGCCAATGGTTTTTGCCACTTGGGACACCTCATGTCATAATTTACTGTAAAAAAGCCAAAAATACTTTTATATTTAATTATTACATCATTATGATGTAACTAAACTACTGAAAACTCAAAACTAGATTTTTACTATTCATGAAAAATTCAAGTATTTTAGAAAAATCCATAAAATTCTCCCTAACCATTTTTCGATGTGTGAAATTCCAAAATGAACTACATTTTTTAAAAATATTTTTTTATCAATTTTTAGTTTTTTTAAAATAAAATCATAGTTAATTAAAAAAATAACAATTTTAATGGTACAATTAGTTCTATATCACAGTGAAAAATTAATTAAGATATCATTATCTTATTAAATTGAGAAAATAGAATATTATAATTATTTACTATTTATAAGGGGCATATTACTATTCATATTACTCTTCAAAAGTGTATGTTACTATTCATCAAAAAATCAAATTGGTTCTTTTAGACTCCAAATGACTTACTAGTCATAACTCTAGATAACCATTTTTTAAAATTCAAAAAAATGAAGTGGAAAATTTATGTTTAATGGATAGATTATAACATTATCCTATAATGTTTTTTTTCACAAAAGACATATTGATTCATGAAATAATGTCTATCTATTGAATACAATGTATTTAAGAGGTACATACCATAAAATGTTTGGGGTGTTATATCTATTGCACTTGGGTACCCATGTAGTCCTTCACTTGTTTAAACATTCAAGTTTAAATGCGGACCAGTATTATGTGTTCGATCTAGAGTAGCCTAATAAGGATTAATAGATGGGATGTTATACATGGTGTGGGAGGCCCAAACACTTTTTTACAACTATTCGTTTAGTTTATTTATATTTTTTTTATGTGATGGACTAATTGGTGATATGTCTTGTATGACTGCATGTTATTATTTTATTATAATCAAATTTTTTCAGCTACTTTATTATTTTCATTATTTGATGGTTGGAATTTGTGTATGGGAATTTATAATTTCCTTACAATTATGAAATATGATATATGTGTTATATTCTCCCCATGATGACTCCATAGACCCTCACTGATAGTCAGTAGCCTCTGGAAAATGGGAGGTATATAATTGGTCATGTGGAAAACCAAGCTGGGTCACAAATCAAGTGACCTCTGGGTCAGGGAATTGGAATGTTGTATCAAATATGTTTTTCTTAGTATTACTATTTGGGATTTAGTATTAAATTTATATAGAAATGTGGCATTTCCTTTGATGGATAATAGGATGGTGCGTCATGAACATATATTCTAGTAGGAATTCATTTGTTACAAGGGACTCAAGATTGTTGTTCTTCATATGTTATGTTATTGTTTTATTATTTTCACATATAGTTATTCACATGGATTTTTTTTCACGACCCATCCTCGGGGCCCGTGTCATGACTACCCCCATCCCACCTTCCATAGGCCATGGGCTGGCGACTAGCACCAAAGGTGTAAATCTATAAGCTGGGAAGACATTGCCTTTATAGAAATTAAACAAACACAACATAGTTCACAATAGGAACTAAACAATAAGTGAATACTGTATACAAAAATTATTGCTGAACGAAAAGGGGAAAGAAATACAAGCCCAACAGTAAATTACAGGTACAACGAAAAGATAAAACAACTGAAATGGGGACTACAACTAAAAAGGGCAGCTCCTGGAATGTCCATCGAGTATCCTACCTGAATGGTAGGTATAGATATCCACCTCATCACTCCACATCTATCGGTCCGCTTCATGTACCATCTTTTCATGTGGTCCACCTCTGGGTACCATCCGGTCCTGGCTCGCTCTCGGCCTCCGTCAATGATATCCGTCATCTTCATCCAACACAATTAAGTGTGGGTATATCTCGTGCAGGGGTGAGTATAATGATACTCAGTAGGGACCCCGAGACCCTCGAAGGTCTCCCAAAATACACAAAAGATAAACCACAAAAAGGAAAGATACAATCAAGAAGTATCAACCAACCCTACTTAGTTATATGTCCATACATATACCTAAGTTATCAACCACCGTTCAGCTCCAACTCACGAGATCATACACAACCTAGTCCACATAAGAAAGTAAAGTCAATCTAATCGATGACGATGATTGAAAGGCAAGACTTACCTCGCATAGGTATACAACTTTCTTATAGTGATAGAGATGATCATATATAGTCACTGATTCATCTAAGCTGTCAGACCCACACAGGATACATGCCCATCTAAGGTACCAGACCGACATAGGATACAAGACCAACAACTTTGTCTGACCCACACAGGTAACAAGTAGAGAGGTCAAACTGTCAGACCCACACATGATACAAGAACAGTAGCCATCGTACTGATTTATCTAAGCTGTCGGACCCATACAGGATACAAGACCAGCTACTCTGTGGGACCCACACAGGATACATGTACATGGGTCAAACTGCCATACCAACACAAGATACAAGAACATTAGTCATCGTTGTCGAACCACGGAGGATCCATGAATAGTAGTAATCATTGTCAAACCCACGAAGGATTCCAGTATAGTAGTCATCGTTGTCTAACCCAAGGAGGATTCCAGTACAACATTCATCAGTGTCGAACCCACGGAGGATTCCAGTACAGTAGTCGATGTAGTCACATCGAGCTCTAGGGTTCCCGCACACAATACCCTCAATTGTGGGAGTGTCTGATCATCATGCAATACGGTCAATACATCAACTATCACAAAGTCCATAGTTTATGTATATTGAAGTTACGTCTCATCCAAAGGAACCCAACACGACAGACGGTGCATCAATCGGATGCCCGGTCTCAGAGTTATTGGTTTTTCCGTTTAGGGGCACGGTTGGAATTACGCTCATTCCAAACCCGACCTTTTTCCAATTTTGTCCAAAACACACTTAGAGTATCGCAAAAGTAACGTCTCATCACGAGGATCCCAGTGCCGCAGAGGGCGCATCTATCAGATGCGTGGTCTTGAAGTTATTCACGTTTATGTGAAACTGGCCCGACCCGTCATGCCCAGTGGGCTGGCGGGGGCAGCCCGACCCGGTTCGGTGGGTTTGAACCATCTAGGGGGTTGGCCCAGACTGGCCCGGTTGCAGGCTTCCCATCTCGAGCAAGGGAGGCTCGGCCTGCTGCTCGGCCAGCTGGCCTAGCGGAGCGGGGGAGGGGGGGGGGGTTTGAAACTAGAGCGCCGAGTGGCTCCGCCCCTCCTGCCCTGCCAGCTGAAGCTGGCTGGTCTTCTCTGGCATGAGCAGCCCACATAGCAGGCCGATATCTCCTCCACGCTACTCCGCCTGGTGCCGCGGTTTCTTCCGGTCACCCAGTAGGCGGCCGACCCAACATGGGATGCGTTTCTCTGCTGCGCGGCACCATGTGGTGCCACAGTTCTCCAGGACGACCGACTTTATCCGGACAGTTCATCGAGCCCACCGACCATGGGACCAGCCAGTTCTTCTTCAGCCGAGCAACCCACGGTTGCAGGCTACGGTTCTCCGGCACGCGGCCGGCGTGCGGCCGCCACTACCTCCGATCGCTGACGCCGCCGCCTCCTTCGTCCGTTGTCCTCCTTCGGCATGGTGTGCCGACACCACGCCTCTTTGACTTAGCCCCCTTCAGAAAAACAAAAATAACCAACGGGTGGTCATCGACCATGTTGGTTCGACCCGCACCCTCCATATATGTTGGTATCGTTTTACCAAAGTCAAACCAAGGCATACATCGAAGCTCAAGAGTTTAATTTTTTTCAATTAAAATCAATCAAAACACCTCCCTCAATTCAAGGTACATTGCATGTCGATGAGCCATGGAAGACAGTGTCACGGAAGTTGGGCATCACGGAATACGATCATCAATCTCATTGACATCAGGGTGCATCCGAAGAAGAAATGTCATGGAATAAGCACCTCACGTTCTACGTTGGAGATGTTCTTCTTTCTTCATGGTAATAACACTTCCTTTTCCCAATTCTCCTAAAGCCTCTCCCACAGATTATTAGCCTAGCCCAGTAAAAATAAAATATTACGCTCCCTAATATTTTAATCTTTCTATGCCTTTTAAAATAATTGAAAAACTCAAAATAATTAATTAAGTTATTAATTAATTGAGTTGGCACCTTTATGAAAGAAGGTGAATGGTTTTAAAAATTAAAAAGGGGGAAAGGTGGCTTCATTAAAACCATGGGAAGTCTACGATTTAAAGGTGTTAAAGGGAAGTTAGGTACTCGTGTGGGCCCCACCACACATTATCCTCCCATGGGAGGTTATGTGCGGTGTGGTCCACACCACCAACCTCCCTTTGATGGATTTAACCACCACCTTTATAAAATTTATATAACACATAAATTTTATTTAATTTATCAAGAATCCCCAACGAAATAACCTTCAACCCGTACAAAATGAATTTGCGATAAAGGTCCCCTTAATCGAATACCGACACTATGGGTTCATCAGTGTCCTCAGATTTCAATTCCAAGAATCAGCTTAAAAGATAGAAAAACCTGCATGTACGTTTACTGTACGTACCCAAACAAAACTTCATAAAATGATTCCAGGCACATCGGGACTCAAAATCAGGCGTCTTCAGAAACTACAGACTCATAAAATTCCAAAGTATTTATAAAAATATTTTCCATGAAATTTATCGGTCTTTACATTACACCCACCTCAAGGCTTTACATCCTTGTAAAGCTACAACACACACTAGGGAAGCAAATGAGGGTACTGAGCACACATCTGAGCCCCCTAATCCCATGTGCTCTCCTGTAGGTTCTCGTGTTCCCAACGAATGAATACCAGAGGAATCGACCATCCATGTAGGACCCGCTCTTGTCGATACTCGATCACCACCAGGACCTCTGTGAATGTCGCCCCATCATCGATGTCCGGATCCCCATGGTTGATGATGTGGGACAAGTCTTGCACATATCACCTCAGCTGAGATACGTGGAAGACATCGTGCACCCTGTACAGCTGGGGTGGATGGTCCAGGTGGTAAGCCACCCCGCTTACCCTGCTGAGGACCTGCAATGGTCCGATGAATCATGGTGATAACATGCCACATCAGCCAAAAATCCATACACCTCATCGAGGTGAGACCCATAGAAAGACGTGGTGGCCATCCTCGAACTCCAATGGTCTCCGTATCCTATCAGCATAGGACTTCAACCTGCTCTGTGTAGTCTTCATCCACTCCTGGATGATCTGCACTTTCTCCATTGTATCCTACACCATCTCTGGTCCTACAAGTGCTGACTCCCCTGGGTCATTCCAGCACCGAGGTGATCTGCAAGGTCGGTCGTAAAGTGCCTCGTAAGCTTCCATCCCGATGGTGGAGTGGTAGCTATTGTTGTATGAAAAATCCACCAAGGTTAATATATCCTCCCAACTAAGACCAATGACAAGTACACTTGCACGAATCATGTCCTCAAGAGTCAAAATGGTCCTCTTAGTCTGACCATCTGTCTGATGATCGGTGGCAGTGCTCAAGCGATGATGCATGCCAAAAGCCTCATGTAACCCCTTCTATAGCCGGGAAGTGAAACTAGAATCTCGATCGGAGACAATCTTCAATGGAACACCATGAATCCGTACGATATCCTGTATGTAGAGGCATCCCAAGCTCTCTACTGAGCCATTCTCTCTAATCAGTAGGAAGTGGGCTGACTTGGTGAGTCGGTTGACGATCACCAAGATAGAGTTGTGTCCTCTAGATGTACATGGAAGTCCTGTCACGAAATCCATAGATATCCCATTCCACTTCTACTCGGGGTCCTCTTAGAATTGTACCGAGCCTGATGGGACCCGGTGCTCTTCCTTCACTTGCTTACAAGTGAGGCATCGAGAGACAAACTCTGCTACTGTTTTCTTCATACATATCCACTAGTGTTATCGTCTATATTCCTGATACATCTTCACAACTCCTAGATATAATTCTAGAGGTGAAGTGTGAAGCTCCCTCAAAACATATTCCTGTAGTGCAAATGTTACCATGGTACGTCCTCTAAAGAGGATGACGTGCTCCCTGACTTGCTGAAGAATTGGAGGAGTGACTGTGAGGGATTTAAGAAAGACTACTCCATCCCTATCCATAGATAATATCTGCAACATGGCTAGCTACTTTGTGTCCTCTCATAGAAGATGAATTCCCGATCTCCTACTGATATCGTCTTCTAGAACGTCTCCCTTTCTAGGACTTTATACTATCTCGAAGTCATAGTCCCGGAGGAACTCGAGCCCTCGCCGCTGTCTTGAGTTCAGGTCCTTCTGTGAGAAAATGTAACTAAGACACTGGTGTTCAGAGTAGACTGTAAATCTCTATCCCATCAGATAGTACCACCACATATTCAAGGTGAATACCACTGCTGATAACTACTGGTCAGGGGTAGCATAGTTCTACTCATGCTGCATTAGCTTCCGTGAACAGTATGCGATTACCACTCTCTCCTGCATCAGGACGCATCCAAGTCCGGTCCCTGATGCAATGCATTAAACTATATACCGAACGGCCTCCTCTAGTGGCCTCAAGATGGGCGCACTGGTAAATCTATGCCTCAAATCCTAAAATCACTACTGGCATATCTTTGACAACACGAAGGGTTTCCCCTTCTTCGTCAAAGCTGAAAGTGGTGCTGCAACTCTGGAGGAGTTTGGCACAAAGGTAAGTCTGGACGAATCTAGAGTGATTAACTACACCCTCTTATGCATGATTCCATACTGTGCTGCCTGGGTTTTCCTTTTCACTGATCAAGGAAAACACCATCCCAACATTGTAGATAAACCACAACCTTTTTCCCTTATAAAGTCAATCTGTGTATGAACTGTGGTTGCCCAGTCCATACCCAAACTAACGTCGTAAGGCCTCGACGGTGCCACCACGAGGTTCCAACCGAAACTCTTGCCTCAAGGGTCAGATCACACCATCAGCGTAATTGTGATTATTAAGTCTCCTCCCAAAGGTATATCCAGACATGTGGGTCAATTCAACAGCTTAACCGAAAACTCTAGGCCTGGGACAAGATTCATGGTTGGAAAGAATGATTGGTACCTATGAATATTGATACAGAAGCTATTAGTAGACACAGACCGTACCTCAAATCATTATTAGATCCCTTGGGTCACACTCCTTGACCTCATGCAGCTAATCTCTCTTCCCCTACCCTCTAGCTCAATGATCCAATTGGGGACTACAAAGGCGGGTGGTTGTAACATGTTGAAATGTTCCCCACCTCATGTTTCTCTCATAGATCTACTTCCACATTTGGTTCCCTATAATTTATCTATTCATAACACTTCCTCTTCTCAAAAAAATTTACACACTCAAGTCTCTTAGACTGATGCCAGTTTCATGCTTTCCAACTATTAACATTCACTGGCTATATCCTCGCATCCAATGAACATTCAATCACAAAGGTTCTCTCTATAACCCTAACATAAGTAGGAATTAATAGAGGAAAAATTGTTGGCTCAGTTATCCTTAAAGACACCTCGCTCATAGGTATGAGCTCTAAAGAACTGATCGAATCATATTCATCGAGTTTCTGGAAAGATCGGTATGCCACGATGAATACTCAGCTACCGACATGTCATCCTGCCGAAGCTGTATAAGATCTAGAAAACTCTCAGTCACCTCCTCATGTCAGTCCTCAGCTGCCTGTGTGTCGGGCTTGCCCCAGAACTTGAGGGACATCTCATTTTGAAACACTTGTAAGGCAATAAGCCTACAAGTGTCTTCTACCGATATTGTCGGTAGTGTCTACTGACCAACAAGGAGTGATATAGTTAGCACTCTTCCCAATGGTACCATCTCAAAAAATGGTCCAAGTATAGAAACATTATCATTATGAAAACCATCATCATGGTCACTCACTGAAAATGATTAGTAGCTAAAATCAACTTTTTCTCTACTAGTGTATCAACTTGGAGGAAAACTCCAGTAATTGCCTCTATCCAGTCCTCTGCTACCTGGGAATCTATCCCGCCTAGAAACCTCAGAGACCTCTACTACTGGAACTCGTGCAACGCGCTCTGTCATCATGCACCATCTTCTAGTACAGTTTGGGGAATCTACTACCCAATGGATGGTGGTGCTGCTGGTACACCACCTGAAGGTGCCAACATAGTAAGAGGGCCCTACACTGGAGCCTCATCTCTCGGTGGGCCGTCATTGTGTACTCTCTCTCGGGAACCGTAGCTGGCTGTCTTCGAAGTGACATCCTGATAAAGAATAGGTGTGCCACATTAAATAAGTTATACTTGGTGATCTGGCTCAAAGAGACCACAAATGAAACTTTTCAAAGGAAACACACACACAATCAATGTTTTCATGCACTGATTCGGAAATCAGAGGTCAGTGTCCTGGTGTATGGATATGTTGGTCACCACACCAACACTTGACTCCATGTACTGAAAACCATAGTCAATACTCTTAATACTATTACTTCATTGAAAAGAATGATCGGAGTCCTGTGTTCTATGGTAGAACCAATTCCTCTAATACTAATTTGTCATGACCCATCCTCAGGGCCCGTGCTGTGACTACCCGAAACCCGCCTTATATAGGCCAGGGGCTGGCGACTAGCACCAAAGGTGTAAATAACTATGCTTGGAAGTAATTTTCTTTATAGAATGTAAACAAACACAATAGAGTATGTAATAGAAAGTAAACACAATATGAATACTGTATTCAAAAAGTAGTGCTGAAAGTAAAGGGGCCGCAAATACAAGCCCAACATTAATGTACAGGTACAATGGAAAGCAAGAAAAAATGAAAAAGGGACAACAACTAAAAAGGGTAGCTCTTGGAACTTCCACCGAGTATCCTACCTGAAGGGTAGGTACAAATGTCTACCTCAACACTCCACGTCTATCTGTCTGCTCCATGTACCTTATGACTGTGTGTTCCACCTCCAGGTATCGTCCGGTCCTGGCTCACTCTCGGCCTTCGTCAACGATGCCCGTCATCTACATCCAACACAGCGAAGTGCGGGCATAGCCCTTGAAGGGGTGAGTATAAAGATACTCAGTAGGGACCCCGAGACCCCCGAAGGTCTCCTAGAATCTAAAAAGGATAAACCAAAAAAAGGAATGATACAATCATGAAGTATCAACCAACCCTACTTAGGTATATGTCCATACATATACCTAAGTTATCAACCATAGTTTACTTCCAACTCTCGAGCTCAAGCACAACCCAATCCACACAGGAAAGTAAAGTCAATCACATCGATGATAATAATTGAAAGTCAAGACTCAGATCACACAGGTATACATCTATCGTGTAGCGATAGAGATGATCAGATGTAGTCACTGATTCATCTAACCTTTCGGACCCACGCAAGATACAAGAACAACTAAGATATCAGACCTCCATAGGATACACGACCAACTACTCTATCGGACCCACACATGATACAAGTTCAGAGGTCAAACTGTCGGACCCACTCATGATACAAGAACAATATCCATCACATTCATTTATCTAAGTTGTCAGTCCCACACAAGATACAAGACCAACTACTATGTCGGACCGACACAGGATACATGTACAGAGGTCAAACTGCCAGACCCACACAGGATACAAGAACAGTAGTCATCACTGTCAAACCCACGGAGGATCCTAGTACAATAGTCGTCGTTATCGATCCCAAGGAGGATTACAGTATAATAGTCTTCACTGTCGAACCCATAGAGGATTCCAGTACAGTAGTCGTCCCTGGAGAACCCACAGAAGATTCTAGCACAGTAGTCGACACAATCCCAACCAGCTCTAGGGTTCCCATACACAACACGCTCTATTCAAGGAGGGTCTTCTCCTCGAGAAAAGGGGTCGATACATCAACTACACAAAGTCCATAGTTGATGTATCCTGAAGTTCCATCTCATCAAAAGTAATCCAACAGGACAAACGACACGTCAATCGGACACCCGGTCTGAGAGTTATTGGCTTTTCCATTCTGGGGTCCTAGTTGGAATTACACTCATTCCAAACCTGAAAATTTTCCATTGTTTTCGAAAACTCACTTAGAGTATTTAAAAAGGACTATATCTTCATGAGTATCCCAGTGCAGTAGACGGCGCGTCAATCAGACGGGTGGTCTTGAAGTTATTCATGTTTAAGAGAAATGGGCCCAGCCCATCATGCCTAGTGGGAGGGCGGGTCGGCCCGAACCTGTTCGGTAGGTCCGGCCCAGATGGGGCGTCAGCCCAGCCTAGCCCAGGGGGTGCAGCCAGGCCTGACCCGTGCAAGGGCGGCTCGGCCCACGGTTGGGCATGGCTCGGCCAGCTGGCTGAGTGGAGCGGGGGGGAGGGGGGCTGGTTTTCTGAAATGGCATCCCCGAGCGGCGCCACCCCTCCAGCCCGGCCGGCTGAAGCTGGCATGTATTCTCTAGTGCGAGCGAACCACTCTGAGGGCCAATTTCTCCTCCACGCAGCCTACTTGGCACTGTAGTTTCTTCCGCCCGGCCGGTTCGCCCGCCAAAGTTTCCCACCCATTGCGGGCCACAGTTCTCCACAGTACAACACCATGAGGTGCTACGATTCTCAATCTCGGCGGGCTTTAGCTGGCCTATTCTTCCAGCCGGGTGGGCTATAGCCGGCCGGTTCATCCAGGCCGACCGATCATGGGACCGGCCAGGTCTTCTTCGGCAGAGCAGCCCATAGTTGTGGACCACAGTTCTTCCGCACGCGGCTGGCGCAAGACCGCCACTACCTCCAATCGCTGACGCCACCTCCTCCTTCATCAGTTGTCCTCCTCCAGAATGGTGTGACGACCCCGTGCCCCCATGACATAGCCGCCATCACCAAAACCACAATAACCAACTGAGGGTCGTCGTCCGTGTTGGTTCGACCTGCACCCTTTATATTAGTTGTTATCATTTGGCCAAAGTCAAACCAAGTCATACATGGAAGAATAAGAGTTTAATTTTATTCCATTATAATCTATCAAAAACCCCTACCTCGATTCAAGGTACGTTGCACGTCGATGAGCCGCAGAAGATGGTGTCACGGAATTCAGGCATTGTGGAATATGAACGTCGATTCTGTTGATGTCAGGGTGCATCCAAAGTGGAAATCTCATGGAATAATTTCTTTGAGTTCTATGTCAGAGATGTTATTCGTTCTTCATGGGATGAACACTTTCTTTTCCCAATTCTCCCAAAGCCTCTCCCACAGATTATTAGCCCATCCCATCCAAAATAAAATATTAGGCTCCCTAATGTTTTAATCTTTTCATGACTTTTAAGAGAATTCAAGAACTCAAAATAATTAATGATGTTATTAATTAATTGAGTTGGCACCATTAGGAGAGAAGGTAAATGTTTTTGAAAATTAAAAAGGGGGAAAGGTGGCTTCATTAAAACCAAGGGATTTATCAGAGTTTAAGGGGGGTTAGGTGCTCGTGTGGTCCCCACCACACATTGTCCACCCATGGGAGGTTATGGGGGTGTGGGCCCCACCGCCAACCTCCCTTTGGTGGATTTAACCAACACCTTGATAAAATTTATATAACACACACATTTTATTTAATTTAACAAGATTCCCCAAAAAATAGCTTTCACCCTATACAAAATGAAACTGCGGTAAAGGTCCCCTTAAGTGAATATCGGTGCTGCGAGTTCATCTGTGTCCTCAGATTTCAATTCTGAGCATCCGCTCAAAAGATAGAAAAACCCGCACGTACGTTTACTGAACGTACCTAAAAAAACTGTAGAAAATGATTCTGGCCACATCAGGCATCTGAATCAGGCACTGTTCGAAACTACGGACTCGCAAAATTCCAAAGTATTTAAGAAAAATTTTCATTGAAATTTCCAGGTCATTACATTTTTGATGATCATGTGATTTATATTTGAATTTATGTTTTAGATCATAGAGTCAATGAAGCATTTCATTCACCATGATTAGGCATATAGGGTTCACATGACATATATACCTTTATATGTGTGGTTATCATTAATTAGAGGGAAAATTGTATCAAGAGTTAGTAATGGCTCATATTACATTATTCTTCTATATGTAATTTCTAGTATTACACTTATTTGGAACATGTTATATATTTATTTTCATTTAATTGAAGTTCATTTCAATCCACTGTGAGATTCTTGATGATGAGGATGAAAATGATAACGCTTTTGCATGAAGCTGTGTTGAGCCTGGTAAGTTGACACAATCATTCAATTCTATAATGATTAACCCATGGTGTTGTTATCTATATAGTTTTTGTTATCTATAGTATCAGTTACAACCTATATGGTGTATTTACCATATATCATAGAATGTAATTCTACTTGTCCATACTCTTAAACCGTGGTAGTTTTTCACATATCATCTAGGTCGATTAAATTATATATATACATATAAACGAAAGATTAAAAGAACATTATCCTACAAGGGTGAATCGTATATATGGAGGCTAAGTGGGAGTAACTTGAGATCAAGATTCCAGAGGGGTTGTACTGTAGGAGGACGCTCAAAATGAATTAGTGCCTTACTGGGTATATGGGATCACATGTGATAACAATTATTAATTTTAAGATCCTAGAGTGGGTGGTTTATCACATGAGTTTTTTGATATATTGTAAATATAAGATTGAATACTGTTTATGTCTTTTGAAACTTATGAAATATGACATTACATTTGGGATGTGTGGGAGACATAGGGACCCTTGGTTTGAAATTGGACATTAGGGAGTTGCTGGATTGTATGATTGAAGGGAAACCATGGGAGGGGTTAGATCGGAATCAAGTCTGGATTTTATGGGGTAAGTATAATTACATGATATATTTTGAGATCAATTCAGTGCATGTTATATTATTTTTATGAGGGATTCATGATTACACCTAGGATTTTATGTGAACAAGTAACTTGAGTGCTTAAGACTAGATATCGAGGCGAATTTTTGAAGGAGATGATGATTTGGTTACCCAACTCTAATATTTCAAGATGTGATTTATAAGCAAGTTGAAATAAAAGGTAGGAGATTTTGGTTTTAGTATGGTGTCAACTTGCCTATAAGCATGTCATTAGACCATGGATGGACACCTATAGTGATAAGATGGCATACAATTAGTAGGATATTGTGAGATATATCCTGACAGAATTAATGTAACTGATTTTTAAGAGGAGTGAAAATGGTTTTATGGTTATGTGGATTTGAAATTCCATGATGTGTGTCAAAATTTTACTCATGAAACCATAGTTTGATATTCTATGATGAATGGGATCAAGATTCTGGTTTCATAAGATGGATAATACGAGATCCTATTCCATTATATTTCAGGTATATAGATGGGGTCACATTTTTTTCATGCTTGTGACCTGTTTAATTTTATATAAATTATGGTCATGAGTGGGATGAGTATTGTTGAATTTTTTTGATGTTCTTATATTTCTATCCCCCTAGTAACCTAGTGAGCACACATTGGGATGAGTAGCATGTGTATAATTATGGATGAATTTGATAATGTTTCTCAAGGCACAATATTAGTAACGAAATTTGATAGGGAGTGAACCTATTTATGGTTAGGGTTATTTCCCTCCTCCCAGATAAATGACTATTAATTCTATAGATAATGGTCTTGTAATAAAATGATTGGCTATAAATTGATGTTTTGGTCAGTGATTGGCTATGAGTAGGTTTTTCCACATTAGATTGTTGTGTTCCATGATGGACAGGTTATGACATTCATATGCTTCATTATTCATAAACATCATTTCTAGTGCATTTTACAGTTTGACCAATATTTCACATATTGGTTGAATTTTTTTTTCAAGTTCACTATTACTTGGTATATTTTGTGAAACATTTAAATCACCAATTAATATTGATTTTAATATTAAATTTCATTTTCAGTTTTTAATTAAATTTTTAACGATTCACCATATTTAGAAATTGAATATTCAAGTTGGAAGATCACCATTATGGACATTTATCCCAAAAAAATTGGGGCAAGGTGAATTCGACAATAGCAAAATAAAATTATTACAATAAAAATTATTTAACCACAATAAAGATGAAATTATATTTAGATATATATAAAATCATCACTAACATTTCATTCAACTGGTCCAAATTACAATTCGTCTAATTGGAAGGTGATCGCAGAGTCCTTAGTTGTACATTTAATTCTGGCCCAAATTTCATGGTTCAAAAAGTATTATCACTATTTTGGGAATAAAAAAATAAATAAATGATCATATTGGGATAAATTTTTTAAATAATTTGGAAGAATTCATGGTCAATAGTTTTTTATTCTATGACGAATCACATTTCACTCAAAATCATGGTTTTTGTAGCGCATCAATGTGGAGTGATAAAATGCATGCTTTCAGTATTGGAAATGATAAAGGATTAATTATCCAACATTTTTCCTCCACCCTTTGTCTTAACCTAGTTATTGGGTCAAATTTTTGGTATGTCGATCAACCAAAGGGACTCTAAGACTCTATTTAAAGTGACCTTTTCCATGAAACAATTTGTTATTTTTGTTTTATTTTCATTATAATGTAATGAAGCTGCATTGTCTTGGTAATTTTAGTCTCTCTCATGTAATTTGTTCTAATTCACCTTTAATTATTAATAAAAATATTTTTAATCTCCAATTTTGGTTGCTTATTTTCATATGCATTAGTACCATTTCATTAAGGTTTGAATTTATTCAAATTGAAAATTTTCATATTCCTCACACAATAGTGGATTATTCCTTATTTCTTTGTTTAAATATCTTCAATCTCACTTTGTTAGGTCAACTCTAATCTTACATTGAATGTTTCACACAAATAAGAGGATAACCATTTTATGGGTTGATTCTATGGAGTTACATGATGTTGGATTTAATGTTATTTCGTTTTTATTGATATTTTAATCAGTTTATTATTCTATTATTTTCATTCAATGATTTATTTTCTTCCATATCTTTTCCAACCATTACGATGACAAATTTTTAGTGTCAGTATGATCCAATTCCTTAGGGTTCCCATTAATTTGATCCTCTAAGTGAATTTTTCATTCGAATTGGAATTATGTAAGTTTCCATTGATTAATTATGTTGTCTAATTATCACATTTTTCTATTGCATCTTGAATTAGTGATATGAAGTTTACTAAGGAAACTAATACAACTAATACAGCTCAAGCAACAGTATAGGATCATCTCATATTAATAAATTTAATAAATACAAATCATCAGTTGTTTCATTTTTTAATTAATACAATTATATTAATAAATTTATTATTCAAATATACAAATTGAAATTAACCCCAAAAATATCAACTTCATAGAGAAAATCAAAAAAATTCTGACTATCTCTTGGTTACTTCTTCATTCCCTACAGATTCAAATTATACATGTACTACGATGATTACTTATACCTATAAGGTAAAATTATGCATATCCAAATTTTGGTTTTCATTTCTGAGGACCTAATTAAGATATCTAAAAACACTTTATATTCTCCAACATTTCTCTTTTCTTTTCCCCTTTCTGTCTGCACGTGTCCAAAGAATATAGAATCCTAAAATTATTATACTATAATATAGTATCTTCTAAATTAACCATTCATAATCCTAAACGTGAATCAAATGGGAAATCAAAATTTGAATATCCCTAACTTAGGAAATTAATTTTAACAAACTTTGAAAGATTACGCCTCACCAGGTGAGATGTAAAATCATTGGGATGGTGAAAGTTTAAAGGATAAATTTTCCCACCTATCAACGATGGTTGAAGAGATAAATCATAATAAAATATATTATGTTCATCATCCTAGACAATATTTTCCTCATATAATAATTTAACTACTATTTAATGATGTCCAAATAATGAATTATGAGGTTTAATCTTTTAGATTAGAACTAAAAAGAATTAAAATTATTAAGGCACCCATCACGACAATATATACCCCTTTTATACCCTTATGTGTAGTGTCTAGTTTCCCAAAAAAATCACATGAAGATAATGAAGAATCGAAATTTGAATTTGAGATAGATGAAGGGGATGAATTAATTGTTGATATAGATTGAAATTAATTGGAAAATGATTTTATTTATTCACATGAGGGAAATTTAACATCATGGATTGAGTTACCCAAATTTTTTTCCATTGATGTTTTTTCATATAAAAAATCACTATACCATTTAAGAAATTGTTAGAATCTTATTTTTTTTACCAACCACTGAAATTGAAGGGGACAATTTGATTGTTCAAAAATATTTTCATTTGGAAACAATTATATAAAAAATAGAATAAAATTATTTTGATTCATATTTCAAATATTTTTTATGAAATTTCAATCTTCCCAAACTCAAAATTATGGTCTTTCATTTCCCACTCAAGTATGCCTGTATAGGTGAAAACCAAGACCTTTTAGTTTTCCTTCATTATTATCATAAAAAAATAATGAATGTTAATTTATGTGTTGGGAATTAATATAAATGCATTTAGATCAAAAATTTTCTAATAATCAATTTATTTTCCTTTTTAATGGAAATTATATGTATATATTTGAACCACATTCTGAAAAATTATCACTCTAAATATAGTATAAATGTGGGAAAATTCAGTTCTTAAAATTTATAAATTAGGTATTAGGCATGTTGGGTGGTCCAAGTCGATCTAATGACTTTAAATTAAGTGATTTCAGGGAGGCAACCTGGATTCTGCATTGATTTTATTTTATTTTAATTTAATTTATTTTTTTGCATTTGTTTTTCATTACAAAGGGATCCTCAAGGGGTTTTTATTGAATTATAATTGTGCTGTTTTGTAATATTGTGGTGATTATGAGGATGATGTATTTCACGAAAATCATTTTTCTTCTAAGATTTCAAACACAATCATACATCATTATTGTGTCATCTTCGAGTGACATGGAGATCAAAAGAGTAATCTGGAGCATCATGAACTTCAACTTCAACCACCAGGTGACATTGTTCCATGTTTCATTATTATATTTGTATTTTTAATGGTTTTATCTACCTCTAAACATATAAATTTTATTTTCTATACAGTCTTGGGACAATGTTTTTATAAGTTGGGTGGGGGATGAATAAAATATTCATCGAAGAAAATTTTTTATGTGCACAAATGGAAGAAAACATTTCTTTATCCTTGAACATGGTGACACTCATTGGATGCTTTGAAACTAAATATTAAATAATTTTTCATGACTTGATGCAATTTTTAAATAATGATTATGTAAATGAGAATATATTTTGGATATTGTGGATATCTAATGTGATTTTCACAATTTAAATTTTATCCATTTAATAATAAAATTCAAAATGAACTACCATTGGATTTTGGGTGTAATTTTGAGTTCATTGGTGACTTTCATTACAACATAGGGTTTGAGGACACTTTTATATTAATCTAGTTATCCTATAAAAATGAAATAAGACAGTATATAAATGTTTTTTTTTCAAATGCGTGCTGTCCCAAACATGGGGATCATGAATCCATAGTTTTCATTCCAAACATTAGGATTTATATATCACTTTTAAAGAATGTAATTGAAAAAATGAAAGGTTTCTGACAATAGGGTATCATGAATACATAGTTTTCTTTCCCAGAGATAATCATTTAATATCTATTATATTAAATAACTCATAAACAATAAAATAAAATATGGAAAAAAATTGGATACTCATATTAATGTTTAATGAAATTTTCACCTATCATTTCAATTTATTTTCCCATTAAACAATAAAATGGGTTGCATATCTTTTGTGATTGACAACCCATCTTCATGATTAATTGAAATTCGATGAAATATGGAGATACATTTTTACAAATCAATGGGACTGGGCTTGATATATTATTTTGGACCTATATTGTTTTAAAATTATTAATAGGTTTGATGATTTTTTGATGTGTAGTCAAAAAGATATAAATGGTATGTTATAATTTTCTTGGAAAAGTGAATTCAATTTTCTTATTTTTGAGATAATTTCTACTAAAGACTATAAAAAATCAATTTGGAGTGTGATTATCCACTGAATGAGCATAATATTATTTGATTATATTATTGCATTAATGTGCTTCATTATTAATTAATAACATTTTTAGTGTATTTTTCAATTTGAAAATTATTTCATACCATGGTTATAATTCATATTTAAAGTGTACTGTTACATTATACATTTTGTGACCAATTTTAAATCACCCATTTTTATTTATTTGAATTTAATATTTCATTATAATTTTTCCCATTAATTTTTTAAAAATCCATCCTTTTGTAGCACATGAAGATTCCCATTTTAAGGCCACCATTTTGGACATTCAAACCAGAAAATTCTGGGCAAAGTGAATTAGTCATTATCCCAATAAAATCACTACACTAGAAATTATATAATCCCAATGAAGCTGAAATTTTATATATAGAAATAATAAATATTGTATAATATTTTATTATACAAGGAAAAAGTCTAATTACCCATTTAGAGGGAGATATCGGATGAATAAATTGAACATTAATTTCTAGCAAAAAATTTCAAGGCCTAATAATCTTATCACCTTTTTTGGAATAACAAATAAATGAATGATCCAATTGGGCTCCCATTTTTACATAATTTACAATAAATCTGGATATAAATTTTTTTATTTCACTACCAAGTCCAATTCACTAGAAATAAAGTTAGTTTGGGTGCATCAATGAGGATAGAGAAAATGATTGCATGTTGTCTTGGAAATGATGAATGATTAATCATCCACCCTCTTTCCTCAACCTATTAGCCTACCCTAGTTAATGGGTCTAATTTTAGTGATGTGGTTTTTGCAATGATGCTCTAAATTTTAATTTAAGGATTAGAATTTCTAGAATAAATGGAGTGTTTTTTTAGTCTCATTGTAATGTTATGACCCTACTTTGCCTTTGTAATGTTTGTAATTCTCATGTAAGTTGTTATAATTAACATTAAATTATTAGTAAAAATATTATTATTATCCATTAATGTTAATTATTTTTTTACATGTTGATATATTTTAATTAATGTTTGAATTTATTCACCTATAAAAATTTTAAATTCCTTACACAATGGTGGTGTGTTCTTTATTACTTTACGTTCATTTCTTCAATACCTCTTTTTAAGTCAACTCCCATATTAATTTAAGAGGTTCACATCAATGGAAGGATAACTATTTTATTGGTCGATACTGTGGTGTTTAATTAGGTTGGATAGAATTTTATTTTATGTTCCTTGATAATTTAACCATTTCATTATTTTTAGATGTTATTTCGACAATTTATTCTTTTCTTCATCTTTAGTAACTTTTACAAAGACAAATTTTGAATACTTGTGTGATCCAATTACATAGAGTTCTCATAAAATTGATACTATAAGTTAATTGGTGACTTGACATAGAATTATGTAAGGAATAAATTGGTGAATGATGTTTTGTAATTAAATCAATTTTAGATGATTCTTGAATTAGTGATCAGAAATATTTTCGCTAAAAAATACATCCAATATGTCCTTACAAACAACATAGGATTAACTCATATAATTTAATTGTTTCTATACAAATAATTATGTTTTTCATTCATTAATTCATACCATTATATTAGGGACTTTATTATTAATATATACTATTTGAAATTAACCCCAAAGATAGATACTTTATAGCCAAAATACAAAAAAAATTAGAGTGTCTAAAGGTTTGATCTTTGGTCAGTATAGATTTGATGCCAACATATATTAAAATAACCGCTTCGACCTATAGGGAAAATTTGGGTGAGACCACTGAATGTGAGACCTTATGTAGCATGATATCCACTGGACACACTCTTGATGGATTTTATGAAGGTGGGGATCACTTTATATTGTTACAAGGATGAATGACGGTGTAAGTGGTGTTGCTAGAGGATGTAACGAGAGTGTTTAATACATTCCCTTTCGTAGTAAATAATCACATTTAAATGAAATACCAAGACCTCAGATTCCCATTTTAGTGTCTAGGATTGATGATATGTCCTACATAGTTGGTCTCTTGATGCCTCACTTGTTAGCAAGTGACATATGAGCACCAGGTTCCAGTGGGTTTAGCTGAACCACTTGAGGTTATAGCATAGATGTGGGATGAGATATCTATGGACATCATGAAAGCGCTACCAAATATATCCAGAAAAAGAATTCCTTCTAGGTGATCATTTATTTACTCAATATATTGGCCCACTTCGTAGCCATTCGAGATTATTGTTCTGTAGGCAGATTAGAATTCTTGTACCAAAAGTTGGCAGTCATGGATTAGACCTCGTTGGGTTAGGTCGTGATAGAGTAACCAGGTAAATGATGTTATTCACATGTCACAACTATGAAAGTACATGCATGAATAATCATATGTTTTCAAATGGGGAAATATATACACCGAGGATGGGGATACCTTTGTTGTGTACTTAGTCGAGATAAAGGGTAGGTAGTAGATGATACTTTTTGGGTTAACAATTCCCATAGTACATAACCGTGGGAGCATTGTAATCACTAGGAGAGCAGTTGAGAGAGGAAGGAAAATAGGTGAGCTCAATACCATCTTTTTTATGTGTTTCATTTACTATAAAAACAATCAATATGATTGGTAGAATGTAATGAATCCAATTTTTTTCCTATATTACATTTTAAAATTATATGGTTTGGTATATGAGATGGGTGATGAGATGGTGTTAGATTCAATAACCTAGTGTCCTGGAATTGATATTTGAAAAATATTTAAAATATTAATATTACATGTGACCATTTTTTCTAAAAAAGTGGAATAACTCTTGTTCAGAATATTGGTTTAGAAATACGAGTCCATCATTGAGTTCAGATCATGGAATTTATACATTGTGTGTAATAATATTTATCTCTATTAGGGGTTTTGATAAAGTTCTTCCATAGGTAGTAATTATTAATTTAATATATTAAATATATTTCTTTAATTATTTAAATGAAGTTACCTAGAATGATCTATTTAAAAATGGATATTCTTAACAGCTAGGGTTATTTTCATAGCCCAGGGATTAAGAGTTGTCAATGAAGGATTGTTGACTGATGAAACCAGATCATGATTAAATCCAGGATTGTATTCCAAAATAGTTCATGGATCTCCCCATCAAGGAAAATTCAAGATTTTTATTTATTAGTGATCAATCCAAAATCCAAGGAGGATGTCTTATTTAAGTGATTTTATCCTTTTTATTTCATTTAGGTCAAATAACAATTAAATCCATGAATAATAATTAATTCAAACATCGATGGTTGATTTATTTGTTTGTTGATTATTTTCTATTCATTAGTCTAATTCTTTGATGATGGATTTAGATTGAAATTAAAAGAGGTTGAGGTTCATTTTTTATGTTTTCGGTTTGTTTATTTCTACCGCATTTCTTTTCATGTTCATCACAACAAACTTCATTGGCCAATAGTTTGATGAAAATCATAAATACGACCATTGATTAACAATCCTCAATTTATCATTTCTATACCACATGTGTGGTTTGTGATCATGGTTGAAATCAACATATAGTAATTATAGAGGATGATCGAATATATAGCATAATAGATTAACAATTCCCATTTTTCCATGTTTGATACATGATATATATGGTGTGGCTCAATGGTAGTATTTTCCCAGCAGATTTGAAACCTCTATTTAGATATCCAGCAATGGGAAGGAATAATTACCTCAGAACAATGATTCCATGCCTGAATAATAGTAGTGGAATTATAGAAAGAGAAACATATAATAACCTGATGTTTGTTTTTGGAATTTTCTAGGTTTCATGGTGTGTCATCTGGGATCACACACCTTGTGGGTCCCTGGTTATAGTGCTAGGGTTTATGTAGAGAATAAAATATCACAATCTGTGTGATGAATGTCAAACATACATTAACCAATTTAGATATCTCTATTTGTATATCAGATAATAAAGTGGAACATGAAGGTATTGGTATACAAAATCATTTAGAGTACACAATTAGAGTCGTGTACTCAAATATGGATAGGTTTATACAGGCATTAACATCTATACAAAGGTGGTATATGGGAACAACTAGAAGTATGTATACATATATTGAAATCATAGTTATGGGACTGGAAGACCTTTACATGCCACTTATCCTTACATACATTCCATTTATATGGAGGTCAACATGCCATGTGATATGATAGCACCCATGCAGACTAGGGGTTTACTAGACATGTCGTGTACCCCCAGTACATGTAGTGTACCCCCTATGAGGTTTTTACGAACCCTTCATATCTTCAGTTTGGACCATTATTAGTTGATTTTGTTCAATTGTTCCATCCCATAGAGGGTACAATGTGGAATTTTGTCCACATTTATTTATAGTGATATCCTATATAGGATGAGTCTCAGATAGAGGTTGTGGTGTCAAAATTTGAGATGGGAGTGTGATCTTCAATCATTACGTCTTACACCCTATGTGGGGTATGTGTCATTTTCATGAACACCTTATTTAGGAAATTTATACGATATCTAAAAAGCAATTTTAGTATGGTTTGTAGTATCATTGGAATACAATCTACTATATAGTGTGTTGAACTGTATTGAGGTTTTGGTGTGCCCTAGTGGTCCTAGTTTTAATCCTCTATCAATGTATTAATATAATTAGAGACTAGTCAGTTTTATTTTATGGGATCAAGTAATTATACCATATTTGACAAGTTTCTCTTGTGATTTCATAGCTCATGGAGTATGTTATACTGAAATAATCATCGTATGTAATTTTAGAGTAGAATCCTATGGTTTGCAGTTTTGTTGAGACTGCCTGGAAGTGTGATGTACTTTGTAAGTATATATTGGTTTTTATTTCTTGTTTACCATATTTTTATGAGATGACTAATATTGATTATTTATGTTTATTCTTTTTTGGGTTTCATACTGTGTACTTTTATACGCATCGATGTATGAGATCTACCCATACATGTCGTTTCTAATGAAGATGATGACCCTTTTGTTGATGTATTGGGAGGTAATAGAGAAGGTGGATCATATATTATTCTAGAAAAACCTTGGTGTTTTTTGGGTGGTTACTTTTGATTGTGGTCCCCTCTTTCTATGAAGTTTTTACATTGTATAGTTTTTTGTTGGGATTGTGTTTTACCACTTTATCACTGTTGGTACGTTATTGATGTATTCTGATTCTGGGACTATATATGTATCCATGAATTCAATTTAGTTATTTTAAATATCATTATTTAATGGTTCGAGGTATTTTTTAATGTGTATAGGTTCTATATGTTACTTCCTCCCATGTACATGATATGCCTACTCGACACTGGTCTCCAACCCTAGGTAGATTGGAGGTGGGATTGGGGAAGTCATAGCTCCGGCCCCAGCAAGTTGGGTTGTGAAAAGTGTAATAATCATACAAAATACCTTATCATCAATACATCTATTAAAAATTTTATTATATTGATGGAAAAATATAATATTCTGATTAACTAAATCATTCAATTCTTTCGATAAAAAAATTAGAATATATGTTAAACCATAAAATTCATAATAATTTATTAGGTTCTATAACCATGAATATATATCTAGATATCTTCATGTGAAAAAAGAAATAAAATTTTGAAGAATATAGATAAAACAAAATTTGAAACATTCATAATTTTAGAAACTCATAGAGCTATGCTATGTATTGATTATCCAGAAATTGATTTTTTTTCTTAGACAAAATGTAACCATAATGCCTCAATGCTTGATGATAATTCTAAAATATATAATTAAATTTGGCGGAAAATATTTTTTGGAACATCAAATAATTGAATAGATTATTTATATTATTCCAAAACAGTTGGTGTCTGAGGGTAAAACACTATAAGAAACCAAATATTTGTGAAATATAATTCTAAATGACATAATTGGAACATTAATACTATATGAGAACGTACTGAGAAGATAATATGAAAAATAGAAAACGTAAAATGAATTATAATTCAATTATAAATTAGATGATACTAATTATATTTCCTTTAATACTTGTGATAATACTTATAAATATTTTTTTAAATATAAAATTTTACCATTTAGAGATAATTGATTCATTAGATAAAATACAAGATGACTGAAAAGGCCTGTTTAGAAATCAAATTTCTAAAATGTTCATCAGAAAGTCAACAATGGTCGAAAATGAAGGAATGAATCATTTGAATTTATATGATATATTTTTAAGAAATATGTTCATATTAAAATTGAATGATCTAAACATTATTAGAGGAATATAAAAAATTGTTTTATAATAGAAAAGGAATGAAAATATTGAAATCATTATATTCTTGGAGTGCTAGTGAGAGTGACATATCTTAAGAATATTCACCAGAATAAAGTGGAACAAAAATCCAATAAATATTTATATTCCTTTATAATATTTTATGGAATAAAAAATGAATCATTAATAAATTTCCTACATAATCCCTTACAAATTGAAATACTGATTTTAAATTTATTTATAATACTAAAGATAATTATTCATCTTTATTAGAAGATGAAAAATATAATCATGCAGAAGTTGGGCAATTGAATTCATTATAATATGGATAAACATTACCAACTATAATATATAAGGATTTATATATAACCTATATGAATTATGAAAATAATATTTTGAAAAATACAAATGAGTTTAATAAAGAAAAACAAATTAATTAAAATATTATATTTTCCAAATATAAATTAAAAATTTCAAAACATTATTTAAATTAGTTTAGGAAACCAATACTTTTATAATTTCTTCTAATCAAAATTTATTAGATTAGAAATCTGATAAAAATAATCAATGTTTAATTATAAGTCTTAAATCCAATATTTTTTATTTAAAATAAATTTTATCAAAATTTTGTTCATTTATTGAAATTTTTGATAAAAAATAAAATTAAATAAGAAATTTTTTTTCTTAAAATTGAATTTTTGTTACTTTTGGTAATCCACATTTTCAATCAGAATATTATATATTTAAAAGTGAACCTTTTTGTAATAAACACTAAATATGATGTCAGGGATGTGAATTTTTTTATTTAAATAATGTTTTATATTTTTGTTTTTATAAGGCTTTAATTTCACAAGAACTAGAAGATGTATATCATATTAGGGTCGAAAATTGTGGGTTTATAATATTTTATTTTGTAATAAAATTGGACCCAAATATGTGTGGGTTCCAGGAACATAATATTATTTTATTCAAAAAACTAATTTGAATAAAAATAGTAGAAAAATGGTATATGGACTTGAATTATTCACAAAACATGATTAGAAACAATTCATAGTCATTAATTTTAAATAAATTTAAATGAAAAAGGGTAATTTTTTGTTGGAAATTCATAATATTAAATCATTTAAAGGAGTAATTTTTCTTTTTTTTGGAAAATCCTTAATTAGAAATATTTTATTTGTTTTAGGAAACATGAAAATCCTTATCAACATAAGTGAGTTATTTGATGAGGTATATCTATTTCTCCTTAGTAAATAAAAATTTATTATTCAATATTTTGATGTAAATTTCATTTTATCAACTGATAGGAAATAAAAATATTAAATAATTTAGTAGGAATAATATAAACATCTCGATTTTCGTAAATTTATGCCCAACTAAAAAATTGTCTTGGTTATGGAATAAGAGATTTTGAAACTATAACTTCAAGGCTTTAACTAAACGTTCTATGAAATAATATATTAGGGATATACAAGAATATAAATTTAATTCAACTATAGTTTGTGATCCTTGTAAATTTAGAAAAAATCATAAGACATGTTTTATATCTAAATGCGATGTCTCAACTAAAAAAACATTTCAATTAATCATATGGTTGTATTTGGTCCATATAATCTAAAATGAGTGTAAGAAAATACTATGTATAAGTCTTTGTTGATGATTACACTAGATTTATATAGTTCTATTTTCTCACTTTAAGACTTAAATATTTTAATTATATTATAGAAATTCACTGTTCTATTAAAAATTTGGAAAAACTACAATTGGTTATTATCTAGAGTGATCCTGGAGATGTGTTTGTTAACTTATATTTCAAAACATTTTATAGTAAAAAAAATATTACAGATAATGTTTTTCACTTATAACACCAAAACATAATTGTATGGTTGAATAAATAAATAACATTATTTAAGAAATTACCCAATATTTTCAATGTGATTATTCTTGGACAAGAAATGTTTTGGTGAATTTTTGAGTACTACTTGTCATACTATAAATTGAGTTATTTGAAAAAAAATTCTTAATTAAACTTCTTATGAGTTTTGGTCCAAAGTAAAAACAAAAAATTCTTACTTTCATTTTTTTGGATGTAATGTATTCATCCGAAGTATAAAAGATAAATTAACAAAGATTTTTCTTATAAATGTTGATGTAATTTTTATGGTTTATTATATAAATATTGTGGCTTGTAGAGTCTTTAATAAATGGAATATTGTTTTTAAGGAAACAATTCATAGATTGTGTGATGAATCAGATACTTTTTTTAAACTATCACTTATTCATAATGAAAATGAAACATTAAAAAAGACTTATATTACCTTTCCAAAAGATAATTTAAAACAATGAATTATTAATCATCAATAAGTATAAACATAAAATTTTAAATTTCCAAAAACTACATCAACAGAGGATATCCATTTTTTAGTTGAATACCATATTATCACTTTTCCCAAAGTTCAGTCAATCTTAAGGAACCATATTTCCAATTATATTATTCTAGATGTATGAAAAGTAATTAAAATTATTATTTCCCTAAGAAATCATTGTGATAATTATAACATACTATCACCATTCTAACCTAAAATAACTGATGATATTTTAATTTATGAATGTTGGATAAGGCCATGCATTAAGAGCTCAATATTTCTTAATGGAACCATGTTTGAAACATAGTAGAAAATCATACAGATCTATAGGTAATTGGAGTAAAATGGGTTTTTAGAAACAAATGTGATGAAAATTTAATCATTATTATAAATAACGAAAGATATTTCACTAAAGTCTATTTTTAAAAATATGTTATAAATTATGTTGAATATTATATACCAATAGAAACAATAGAATCTATCAGAATATTAATATCTTTTAATGATCATCTAAATTTCATTTTGTTTTATATGGATGTGAAAATTGATATAATTAAGTGATATGTTAAAGAGGATGTTTTTATTAAGAAACATATTATTCAGAAGATTTAAAATTTCTGAACAAATAATTTAATAATACATAATCACTTTATATGCTTAATCAAGAACCAATAAAAAAAATGATATGCATAATAAATATTTACTTTAAAATAATATTTTTATGGAAGGTTTGATATATACATTTTCATAAAGAATATTTTCAATAACATGATTATTGTTAAAATATATGTTGATGAAAATATTTTTGGTTCAACTTATAAACCCATTTATAATAATTTTTTCATAATCTAATGAAAATGAGTTTGAAATGATTATAAATGAATAACTCAACCTTTTACCCTATTTAATAAATTCTAAAAAACTAAAATGAAATATTTCAAGTAAAAAAAAATATATTAATCATTTAATTAAATTATTTGGTTTTTATGATGTATCAAACATAAGTAATCCATAGAATACATATATTAAACTAGATCAAGATGAATTAAATAAATAAGTATATAAAAACCCTTATAGATGTGTGATTTGGAGTTAAACATTTTTTAACAAAATTTCAAACCTTATGGTTTATCATTCATCAAAAAATTTCATTGAACCATCATTGAATGAGGAAGATCATAAATTAAAAGGAGATATTATTCATGACTTTATAAATATAGAATATCATCATATTAATATTCTAAAAAACATATTAATTAAAATTTTAGTGAGTTTATTAATATGAATGTATGAATTATAAATATTAATTGATCTTGAATACACATCTTATTATTCTATCTATTTAGATTAAAAACTCTTTAGATGGAAAAAATAAATATTTCAAACCTTGTCTATAATTCAAAATGTTTAAGTATTCCAAAACATATCTATATTTTTTAGATTATATATATTTCAAATATTATATGTATTTAAATACTTCTTTGAATTATAAAACATAGATTTATTCAATAATTATTTTTATTTCATAATATAACTATATTTAAAAACATATTATTTTTCAAAAAAAATTACATTTTAATGCTTATCTATAATAAAAAATATTTATTTTTACGATATATAAATATATTACAACTTATATGTTTCAAAAATTTATCCATTTTTACAAAAAAAACCATCTTATGTTTAGTAATTTTATTAAAACTTTTTCTTCAAAAATCATTGAAATATAAATATCATCAATTTTTTTCGGATGATAACTTTAAGATGGTTTAATATTTTTAACCATGTGTTTTAATATTTCCTTATATAGATTAATTTTGGGGGAGATATTTAAAATGAATGAATTTATTCAATTAACTATTATAAAGGGAGCATTTACTTCTTTTAAAAAAATATTCTTTTTTTACATTCATAGAAATTTTGATTTTATATCTTAATGGTAAACAATACGACAGTTTTGAGCCATTCATACTCTCTTTATGTATTTCAAAATAACTCATACATAAAATGAAAAATTTTAGGATGATATAAATATTAAATTTTATAATGGAAATATTATCATGGATTTTTTCATTCAATATTGTTTGGATCATTTATTTTTTATGATACAATTTCCCTGATTAGAAACATATTTCTAGGAGTCCATCTAGAGAAGATTAAATATAATTTATAAAGATTATATATTACCTTACTAAAATAGAAAGACCATTAATTAAATATAATTGAATAAGTCTCTATATTTAATGGTTAAATATTTGATGTTCATAGTTTCATAATTTAGAATCATTTATTTTATTATATGGATATTTTGAATAAGATCCATATGGCGGGTCGAGAATGTGAATTTCAACTCAAACTCACTTTATAAAAAGATCTTGTTTAATAAGAATGTGTGGTCAAAATAGAATTTATATAGAAAAATTTTATTTCATAAACCAAGATAAGATAAATTTATATAAAATTATTATAGAGATGTAAGATCTCTGAAGGAGAAAAATAATATGATCAGATAATTCTCTAATAGATTAAATATTTTAATTACTGTTTTTTTCAATATTTCTTTTTGAAAATCAAAAAGGGGGAATTTATATAATTGTTTTTATTTTTTGATGTTTATGTTATTTATTTAATTTATAATTAAATAAAGAGTATTATTTTTGTTTAATAAATTTTTAATTGTTTTAATCTCAAAACATAGGGGATACTGTTATTAAAATGAATACTACATGGAACTTTATTTTCAATTTCTATTCTTCTATTGAATTTTTCTTTAAATTTTTCATACAATAAAAGGTTAGATTTTTGTGGATATTATTTATGAAATGACATAATTCATTATTTATTTATGAAATCATAATATACATTATGTGAAAATTACATAATATATATTTTTTAAATTTATTATGTTTAGAAAAACTAAAAATCTTGAAACTAAAATATCTATAAACTAATAATATTTTATGAAAATATAGTAAAATTAAGGTTCATGACAAATTACATTCATAGGACATAGAAGAACTATAAAGGTTATAGTATAACTAATCATTATATAAAGAAAACTTCTATGATCAAAAGTAGATGAATATGTTATTTTTTATACTATTTTAACTGTCTTAGAGTTCTATATAATTAAATCATTAGAGTTTATTACAACATTTAATATAATTAAATATGTTCATGATGAACCATATTTACACATTACAACAAGAATATGTTAATTGATAATTATAAAATATGTTATTCATTTTTATTATTTAAAATTTCAAATTTCTGAGAGATCCTTAAATGATTGAAATCTTTTTCATTCTGTGTTTTTCTTCTGGTAGCTACCATTGTGTGGGGTTTTAAATATAAAGTTATTTTTATATAAATTGAAATAATTTTTATATTAATCCAATGTGATTGATGTATTATTATAATATAAATATAGAGGAATATCTAATCATATGATTTGGGGATTATATAGGAATGGAGATATAGATTAGGTACTTCCAATGTGAGGAAATGGGCTGCTGTCGACCAGTTTAACTAATAGATTTTATGGATAGGAACATATAAATTCATATAGGTTTAAAGTTAGGATTTCTTTATAATAGTATGATGTCCATTGAAACCATAGATTACATATATGGATCTACCTATCACTTTGGGTTAAAATTAGTATTTTAATAAATAAAAATTTAAATAGTTATTTGTTTTTTTAAAAAATAATTTATATTTTTTATTTATTTGTATTTTATACTTTACATAATATCCATTTTGTTAATTGTTATATCAGCTCCCATAATTCAGTTAATTTTTACCATTTTATGTAATTCAATTATTTTAAAGTTCCTTTTTGTTAACTATTTCATCATTAATATAAATCCCATATATTTCTATTTTATTGTATTTTATTGTAATTAAAAAATAGATAAATTTATATTAATATGATATTTTATTTTATTAGTAATATGAAAAAATAATCATATTAATACTTTTTGAGATAGAATGTTTTAATTTTGTTCAAAAAAAATTCACAGTTGTGGAATATTATTACCATAACCAATATAGAAAACAAAGGAGACCTATTCTAGGTCAATTATATCATACTTAGGCAAAGGGATATACCATTTGCTTCTAAATAAATCCTTTAAAAAGGATTTATATCCACCCCATAGCCTTAATTAGACTTGTTTTCAATTTATATAAAATATTGAAAATCAGTCATAACACTAATTATAGATAGATTCTCTCAAATAGTGAAAATAACATTCCATGTAAAAGATCATGATGAAAACATTCTTTTACACCTCTATCCTATATCGACGGAGTTTAATAAACCAAATAAATGAATTTGGAATTATAACTAACTCAATGTAATAACCATAGGAGTATAATTATAAAATACAATATAATATGAGTCATTATTTTAGCCATAAATGTTTATATACTCAATAATAAGATTTTAAGTGTCCCAAACTGTGCTAAAATTATATAACAAAATCAAACAGGCCCAAATGAAAAAATTTGATTGAATATAATATAAATCACACCTGGGTGGAATGAGCACATATCACAAATTTTAGAAAAAATGCATAAAATATGACACATCATTTATGTGACCATCTCAATTTCAATATATAAATCAAATATTTCATTTCTATACAATCCCTCAATCTTTTAGTGATATAGTTTTAAAGAATTATGAAAAGGCATTAACTAAAAATCACATTTATTTTCTAACTAATGAAAATTAATCCAACTATTTGTGTATATTATTAATCAATAACATATATTTAATATCTCCTACAAAATATCATCACAAGATACTATTCTAGGAACATCAGATGTATTAATTTTATTCATAACATAGTGAAATGAAAACTCAAAAAGGGGGGAGATTAGATTTTAAGTAAGATTAAACCCAAGTGATAACAATAAAAGATCAAAAGTGGGAAAATGATAAGGACATGTGTATAATCAAGATACATAACAAATTTATAACAAAAAAACATACGTAATAAAACATCCCATAAGGAATTTAATAACAAAAATATGTTGAATATCTTAGAAAAGATTCATAACCCATGAATATGAAAAATACTAAAATGAAAAGAGACTTATAATGGTGGAAAAATCATAAGAATAGGATCCTTGTGAGAAATATCATTATTCCCTTTCCAATGTTAGAAAAAACATTCTTTCTATTCCTAATTTTTTTATTAAACTCATTATTCACACACATATAAGAACAAACTCGTTATAAAAATAACTAACTATTTAATGACATATCAAACCCGACCAATGAATTATTGGATAATATGGGACACCTCACACTATTAATCTATATATGCGTGACCCAAATGAAATAAGTCATTTATAATATCATAAATAACCTATGAAATTGAAAAATTGATTTCAAAACATTTTTTTCTTGTACAACAAAAAATGAACTCATGAATATAAAAGATTTATTCCTAAAATTATATAACCCAATTATAGTATTTCATAAGAACATATAGAGGTGGGTTTAGGAAAAATAACTTCTCTATAAATGTATCATTTGGAGATAACGAAAAAAATTGTAGAAAAGTTATAAAAGTGTTTTTAGAAAATATTTCCCTATTTGATGTAAAGGATAATGATACTGTCACTTTGAAGTTACATATTTGGAAATTTGAATTGTTTTTTTTAAAATAATGTAATTTTAATAATAATATTCATTAGTGGATCCTTGAAAAAAATAACAAAATTATAGAATGTAAATTTAAATCATCTTGTAATGTTTTAATTTTTAAAAAGAACATTAAATAATGGATCCATTAATAAGACAAATAGGTTTCAAAAAGTAGATATATTTTTATTTAAGAGATACATTACTAATTAATTTTTAAATTAAATTGAGGATTTATAAAGAAAAAATGGTGTAAAATATAAAAAAATTCATGTTGAAAGGATAATAATGCCTTTTAATATTTTTGAAACCTTTGTGGAAACCCCTCATCATAAAAAAAATCGTCTTTGAAAATTAGTAATTGTAAATAGGAACGCCACAAGAGTAAACACATTCTGGAATTTCAAAATAACAAAGGAAAATATTTTAGAAATAAAGTACATAGAGATAGAGGAAAACCAATTTTTAAATGATTTGATATTTTATTCCTTAAAAATGTTTCTCCATTGTGTGAATGAAATTAATTGAGAAAAAAAAATTGTGATAAAAAAATATTTTATTCATAGGGAAAAGATTCAATAACTTATGAATTATAAAATATAATAATTTATTAAACTACTATAAACATTTCTCTTGTAATAACAACTTAACTCAAAGAAAAAAAAATTATTTATCCAAATACCTCATGGATATAATAACATATAAAGTAAGACACATTTAGTTATTATTTTATATTTTATAAATTTAAATCCCCCAAAAAATATAAAATACCATATAAAAAACTAAATGTAATAATATACTATACTTATACGACATAATTTAAAGAAGAAAAATCATAACTCAATTATTGATATATCACTTTCCAAGAATACCTACTATAATGGTAACATATGAATAATATGGTTACCGTGAAATTTATTTTCAAATATTATGTAATGAATGATATTCATTACTCTTTACGTCAATAGGGTAGTGAATAAACCATGTAAAAGAAATTATGGTTCACAACATCAAATTCATCACATGGATTTGAAAATGTGATAATGAAAACATTAAATTGTATTCCCTCTTAATAAAATGTGTTATATCATCCTATATAACAAAAATAAATATCTTAATATTCTGTTTCAGAACCTTATTAATATACATTACCTTTTTTATACATCCTTTATAATAATTTATTGGAAATATATTAGTTATTTATAACTTTTAATTTTTTTACAATTGACTATTTGTAACTTAAATTGTATCAGGCCTATTTTATAATTTGATTATTTTTGGAATACTAATTTGTTCAAACATATCATCAGTAATTTATTTGTTTATGTTAACAAAAACAATTTATATAGTAATATTTATTATTTTTTAAGTGTCTTCATGAAGTTTTTATCATTATTTATGTTTATTCTACATTAATTGTACATTTCAAGATATTTAATGAAATTTTCTTATGTTATAAAAATCATCTACTGGAGGAAATATACTATGTAGATATATTGATATATTGAGTAGTAAACTATGTCAATCATCCCCATGAGGTTATAACATATTTAAATCTGCTATGTTGATTATTCATCAACATGAAAATTGGATATATTGATAAATCCACTACATTGGAAGGAACCATGTTGATGAAATGGCTATGTGAATCAACTAAAAAGAGAAATAAACTACATGATTTGGGTATATGTAATATTTAGATACATGGTTAAAATTGGATATGTTAATAAAGTAACATAAAATAAATTTTTATATTCAAGTGGAATGGTTATTTAAATATTTTACATAACGAAACTGGCTACCTAAAGAGTAGTTATATAGATCAATTCAGCTATGCGAATTCAAATACATGGAATTCAGAAATACGGTGATCTAGAATCATATTTTTGTTTTTGGAACATGGTTATTTATGTTATTATTATTGATTTTTGTTGGGGTAATTTCTGAAAATGGAAAAAAATATTTTAACTGAAATAATTGTTTTTAATATTATTACATGAAATATAAATTAAGAAAATATACAATCTATTAAAACAATAATAGAAGAATGAATAAAGATTTCACACTCTATAAAGAATCCTTATGTGCTCTATGATATATTATAAAAAATGGGAAGAAGTTTCATGTTCTACATTTTTACTTCAATGTTAAATATTTTTGGGTTTTCGATGATTTTCATTGAGAAATACTTCATTATTATTATCACTCCCCGAGATCTCTTATCTTATATCAGTTTTATCTGACAAAATTTTTTTTCATCTACATTTCATCTTTACTAATTTATATGAATATAAGTGATAAATACTTATATAGAGTTTGGAAGGATGAATTGTTCTATAAATTCATTAATGATGTTATCCAAATCATATAGTTATTTTACGATGTGGTGACTAATTTCACTCAGTCCAGAAGTCCCTATGAAGGTGGAAAGTACTAGCGAAAATATATGTGAAATATGAGTATATCATTTTTGGGGAGGAATAAGGGATTTTTGTTCCCCAAAACACTATAAATCTAATATGTTCTATTTTTTATTTGTTATTTCATTTCAATATTTTTGGAAAGATCATATTATTTCTTACTAATAAATAGGGTTGTTTTATGTGATTGAAATTTCAATAACTCATTTAACACAACTCTTGAGTCATTTTATACTTGTTCTCCAACCAAAATATATCCTTAAACATTTATTAATACGATGTTAATAATTAATATTTAATTTAATGTTCTATAATATATGAATTCAATGGATTTATAAATATCATATTTAATTATCTAAGTGTTTTAGATTTTTTCATGAAAATTGAATCGATGTCTACTTATTTTGGTAATATAAGAGATTGAACAAGATATCTTTATGATAAGTTTAATATATAATATAAATTATCATGAACTAAAAACTAATAAATTATATCTTATTAAATTAAAATAATTATAGTATTTTTGTTAAATTTTTCATCCATGAATGTGTTTTATTGAATTGTTCAATTAGGGGGTTATAAATATCCAAACATGAACATTCAAAAACCTTATTGGTAGGTATGGTTATGAAATTATTTATTTTGACATAATATCATTATAAAAAGACAATTATTATTTTAATTTTAAGTTTTAAGGATGTGTATCGTATTTTTCAATGTTTTATATATTAATAAAATCAAGGTAAAATTGTAAAACATTTTTTCCTGGAGGAGGTTGTTTTCATATATATAAGGTTAACATCGTCATTTCACAATGAATGATAGGGGATAAAGGTAGATAATAAATTTAATTTCAAAATTCATAAAACAATTATTCAAATAATATATATTCATTAGTATAATCATTAATAATAGTTTTAAGAAGTGATGATGACAAATAGAATACGTTGTTTCGTTGAGGGCGTAGTCTACACAAACCAATTAACAATGATCTTTTGTTTTTTAACAGACTGGTATATAATTACAATTTACTATAATAATTATTCCTATTATTTTAAAATTTATATGGTTATGATATGATTGTAAGTGAAAACATTTACAAGAAAAAGCTAAGGTTTAATTAATACTCATATTGGGGCCTTGGCCATTATCTTGATAGAATCAATAGAAATTAAGGGATCATGGTAAAAAATTTATATCATAGGATTATGAAAATGTTATAGGTTTTATGAAATATAGAAAATTGATGATTTTTAGGATGATATTTTAAGGGATGGGTTTGAAATTTATTGGTTGAAGAGTTCCACATCTATAAGAGATGAAAAGAGAAATTTATTGAATGGTCATTATTGTTCAATAATAAAATAACGATATTAATGGTTAAATGAATAAAAAAGATGGATATAATGGTTTTTTGTTTAATAAGTATAATAAATACATTTAAAATTATTTTAACACATTTTAACCATTTTTAAAGATTTTACCAATTGGTTTTTATATTTTAATGTTTTCAATTTTACCATGGTAACATGTTTTAACCAAATTAATTTAAATTTTATTATAAATAATATTTAATTAATATTACTAAATTTATGTGTTCTAAAAATAAATTTAATCCCTACATAATCTAACGCAATTTATAAAAATTAGAAAATAACCTTTTAAATTAAAATATATAATATATTTAATCCTTTTTAGATCAATTTTTTTTCATCATTTAGGTTTCTTAATATTATGTAGAATTGATTATAAATTGAATGAGTTATAAAAAATATATATATAATTAAAAATTATATAAAACTCATTTTTGGTAAGATAATAATTAATTTTATCGGATAAAAATTACACAATATATAAATTTTTGTTTTTTGAAAATATCAATTTTACCATTATCATGGTCATCAAATTTAATCCAAGTATTCATTATTTTATGCATAAAAATGTAATTTAAATTATTAAATATTATAGAAAATTTTATCTAAAAAATTGAAATACAATTTTCTAGATTTAATTTCTCTATGTGATGAAACTATTTTTATTATAAAAAAAAGAAAAATATTTTTTTTGTATGTAATGTTACTTATATTTCTAAAATGTCAGTTATAGGTTTTATAAATTCAATACATTATTTTTTAAATGATTTATTTTATATTTAAAATCAATATTTTAATATAAAAAGGTTTTGAAAACATCAATTCATTATTATATTATAATTATTTCATAAAATTGATTGTATTAACAAAATCATTATTTTTCATTATTCATTTCAAAATCAGTTATTTTAGAAAAATCTCAAAAATATATCCTAAGGTGTTGTTTATTGCTAGAATTAAAAAATGATATATTTTTTAAAATTGGATTATAAAATTTTTGAATTTAAATTTTATCTGAAAATTAAATATATATATATATATATATAACCGCATTAATTGAAAAATTCCATTTTAAATCATTAAGTGTTTCCAAAAATAGATTTTATGCATTTGGAAATTGATTAAAATATTTTTTACTTAGTAGATGTTTTATTGTTATTAAATTTTCAAAATAAGAAATACTCCATGTGTCATTTTTGTTCAGTGTTGTTTCAGAAATAAGCTATCGATCATAGTACTTAGAATATAAATATAAATATAAATATATAATGAAATCTCTGGGTGTAACATTGTGCCCCTTAAAAAATTTACGTTATATGAATTTTAATTTTCATTAATTAAATGAATAATTTAAGGGATCAATAAGAATATATATGTATATATATATCTTCCACTGAGATATCCACCGCACTATTCATAAATCATGTGAACTATTTATCCTAAATATAATTTTCTAGGAGTTCTCATGGAAATACCTTTCATTGTTTCCATTTCAAAATCCCAATATTAAAAGTGAGGGGGCACTCTTGGAATTACTTAATGTATTTAATTAATTTAGATTTCAACTAATGGAAAGATGGATAAAAATTGATATAAATCGAATAAGATAAGAATATGGTAAAAATACTCCCATAATATAAATTTTTTACTAGGTTATGTTAATTTTTCATCTTTATGTCTTTGTTTTAACCCAGTATTATCATTTTCTCAATCATAGTGATTTCAATGTATTGTATACATTAGGGATCATGAAATTTACTATAAAGTAAAAAATGACACATAATTGGAAAATTTTAGATATTTTCACAAATATCCCATTAACTTGGACTAATATATATTTTTTATGCATTATAAATCTTTTTAGAAAAATCGTTTTTATTAAAAAAATGCATTAGCTTGATTTTTATATCTATTAATATAATTTGACTTTGAAAACAATATTATAGAAATTTCATTCAAATATAATCCTTTTACTCATAGTTAAAATGTTTTATTTATGTAATAAAATTTTAGGGAACTATAAATCACCTAGAAAATATCAGTTTTATAGTTTTTAAATTTTTTTACATGATTTCTTAATTACTTACCCAAGAACTATATCAATGTTATGTAATAATTTAATGCATTTATTTGGTCAGTAAAAACTCAAAATATATTACCATGTTTAAAAATTACATAAATATTTCAAATAGACAATTATAATTGAACATAAGTTATTTTTATCTCTGTCAAAAACATTATTAGATAATAAAAGAAAATGAGTGGAATATTTCAATTTATCTTTCACTTAAATATTATAACGGATGTAGTTGGGGTTTGGCTTAGTGGTAAGCACCCCATAATCCTATATGAAAAATCGGGGTTAAAACCCCATTGGGCACAGGTACTATAGAAGTACTATAGCGTACTATAGCAAATGAAATACTGTAGAAATGGTGAGCACTGTAGTGGCTGTAGGTCCCTGTAGCGGTGACATGGCACTGAAGCGGCAGTTGGGTATTGTAGTAGTACTATTCACAGAATGGGTTGTGGGCCCAAAATTTGGGCCTACAGGCTATGCAATGAGCTAAATGCCCACTGGGCCTTCAGGTAATGTAATGGGTCTCCCTCTACCCAGTTAAAAGAGGTATTCACTTTGATTTAATAATAAATGAGGCTTCATCCCCAACCATAAAAAAATAATATAAAAATAGAAATCTAATATAAATGATAGAAATGTAAAATATTTCAAGTTTATATGATTATGGATGAAATTTGATGATCTAATGAAATAAATTCAAGTTTTTTAATAAGGTTTAAACCTTAAAATATTAGTTTTAACCCCAATTCTCCTATTTTACCTTCATCATTGAAACACAAAATGTATTATGTTTACTATTCCTAATAAAAAATTAAAAGGGAATTATTTATAAAAAATTACCTCTTGATTCTAAATATAGAATTTTTTCAAGATTAAATTTCTATAGGTGGTATAATTAAAATTATAATTAAACTTGAAAAACACGGTGTAAAATGTGTTTTCATAAATTGGATGTTTAAGTATAAAACTGTTTTTATACAACATTCAAGTATACAATTCATTAAATATAACATAATAAGATTAATTTTAATCAAAATGAAAAAATAAATTTTTTATAATAATAGAAAATAGAATTTTTATTTTTAAATACATGAATAAAATATAATTTCCTATATAAATAATTATTTTTCATTATTCATTTTAAAATAAAACTTTTCATAAAAATATAAAAAGGACATCCTAAGATAATTTTGACATGATAAATTAAAAAATTCTGTTAATTTTTTAAAATTAAAATTCTATAATTTAAAAATCAATATTTTAAAAAGAACATTTTAATGCATGGAAACAAGCTTATTTTTAATAAAGATAACTTTTTTTAACTGAAAAATTACCCAATATTATATTAATTAATATGACAATATAAAATACAATTAATTATTAGTAATAAAGAATTAAAATTATTTAATTTATATTTTCATGGGGTTCTATTGATAAATAATATCTTGTCATTTTATAACTTATCTTAAACATCTTTCAAGCCTTTTACTACTTAATTTTGTTTTTATTTTACGACTTTTGTTTTACCATGGAAACTTGTATTTTATCATGTAATTTTTATATCATTTAAAATATTGGTTAATATAAATATCATAATTTGGGTGTTATGAAACTAAAATTAAACCCCTATAATCTATTTCAAATTATAAATAAGTGAAAATAACTATTCAAATTTAAACATTTATGTTATAGAAAACGGGTGTAGTTGAAAAAATATAGTTTCATCATAAAGTGTTCTTTATCATATTTCTTATTGATTATCAATTGAATGAGTAATAATATATTTTTATATGTGATTAGAAACTATATTAATGTATTTTTTGGTATAGATTTATCTATTTTATTTGGAAAAAATTACACAGTATTAATATTTTTTATAAAATAAATGTTTTACCACTATCATGGTCATTGCATTTATATTTAGTAATCTTAAAATTATGCCTAGAAAATGAAAATTAAATTTTAAATATTATGATTTTTTTTATAAATTTTAAAATTTATTTGTTTAGATTAAATATATATAAGTGATAAAAACTAATTTTTTAATATAAGAGAATAAAAATGTTTTTAGTGTAAAATGTTATATACATTTCCAAAACATTAAACATAGGTTTTATAATTTAAAAGTACTATTTTAAATGATTAATTTTATTTTTAATATATTTATATTAATATAACAATGTTTCATATTTTTTAGTTGTTCTTGTTCTATGATAATGTCATGAAAGTGATGATATTAGCAAAATTAATATTTTTACTATTCACATAAAAATCTCTTATTTTAGAAATTTTTACAAAAATCCCACCATACTAATTTTGAAATGTGTAATTTAAAAATGAATATAATTTTATAAAATTCTAATACAAATATTTTTAAATTAATATTTTATATACATAAAATGAAGAAGTACTTTTATTGAAAAGTGAAATTTTATAACGTTACATATCCTTAATCATATTTTTTATGCATTTTACCATTGGTTACTTAACGTTTTTATTTTATATAAGTTTTATTATTCATAATTCTATTAATAAAAAAGAAATCACAAAACATTTTAGTTTGGTGTTTCATTTGTAGAATGTTATCTAACAAAGTATTTAGAATATATATATATATATATATATATTAAAATAATGGGGTGTTTCATAAACCATCAGTCCTGTTTACGGACTAGCTACCTCAAAATAGATTTATCCACTTATGTAATGCTAGACTACAATCTCATAAGAATTCCATAGATCGATCAAACACTCTCAACAATTTTCCTAACACACAAGGCCATATATCGTTCAACCATCAATGTTAATTAATATAATGAAATTAATAATAATACATAAATTTAATAAAAAATTATTCAATATGGAATAAATAAGGAATAAAACATTGGACAACATTACTATACTAAAACATTGTCCAATTGTGAGAGGTCCACACCTGAAACATCCTAGAAACTACCATAAAAGAACCCTAAAACATAAAATCACATTTTTTCAACTTAATTATATTCTAATTTTATAGAAAATAAAAATAAAATAATTACTCAAATGAGATACCATTAATGAAATATAGATCTACGATAAGTGATCACCTATTCTAAACCTTCTATATATAATAGATATGAGTTTCCATTATAAAAACCCAATTCGTTCCTTTTCTAGTGGAATCAACATTGAAATCCCTATTATAGGACACTAAAATCAATGGTATGGAATGGACAAGGAGAGAAGAATCCTAGGGGAGTAAAACTACCTCAATAGGAGAACCATAATATAAGGGACTATACTTTAAATACAAAAATATTAATTTAAAAATTGAATAAATTTCATTATACCGCATAAATAATCATGCAATAACTATATAGTTTTAGTGTCATTAGAAACTTGAAATAAAAAACAACTAGTTCATAAAATATATACATTTTTTCCTGCTTATTCCTTCATATCAAGAACCCTTTTTGACATATCTTACATAATACCATTCATTATAACCTGGTGAAAATAAACATAAGAAAGGGTGAGATAATAGTTATAGTAAGGGTAATCAAGAGAGATATCAATCATATCATAATCATAAGAGATAAGAACATAAAATATAAAAATATTATCCTATATATTAAAGATCATGGTATCATGTCATGTTCAAAACTATTCGTAAGGAATCAATGAACATATTTCCAAAGGGTATAACAGAAAAATTTATTTTTTGTAATAAATATAATAATATAAAATCATTCATATTAGTCATGGATCAAAACCAATACCATCATTGTGATAAAATTCAATTACTAAATCGAGTTTACTCCTCGTTCCATCCCTGTATTACTAAACTAGGTTTACTTCCCATTCCAGCCCTATATTACTGAACCATGTTCATTTTACCTTATAGACATGCTTATCTCCTAATATATAAATATTTACCCACCCAATTAGAGGGAGATATAGGTCCCAGACATTATATAATAAAAACCATACATATGTGTGCCACAAGAACATAAATCATTCATTATAGCAAAATCCAAGGAATAAAATGGGTTTCTTAAACATAATTCAATCAAATCATAATCCATGTACAAAAATAAATTTCATAAATAACATTCCATAATAAACATAATCAAATAATAGGAATAATATAGATATTATACTTAAACATATCAATATAAAATACATTCATCTTATATGGAAAATAATATTAATATAACAACTGATATAAATTTTTGAGAAAAATATATTTTCTTCTTTGAAAATGTTTTCTTTTAATAAAACACTACACAATTTTAGAGGAAAAAATTTTTTTTGAAAAGAACCTTGAAAATTTTTAAGGTTATATTTTTGGAAATAAGTAGTTATGAAATCATAAAAATATTATTCATGTCGTATAAGTTAAAAAGAAAACATTCAACTCATACTTTTTCTGGATAAGTAAAAAAGTACATCATATTGAAACAATTAAAGATTCCTTTCAAAATGTTTATTTAAAATCCAAAAATGGGTATATATGAATATAAAAAATCTCCTAAGAATATAATGAATATTTTATAACAGATATTTAGGAATCATGTTCATGGAAGATAAATATACCCCATTATATACCTATATATAAACAATATCGGATAAGAATGAAATTGTGACATTATCCCTTACCTTAGGTCTAGGTTCGTTAATATGTATCAATAAATCCATTATATTGGATTAATGAGTATTAATAACTTATTTCAGAAATATATATACATTTATGATATCATAATTGATCATAGTGTCACCTGTTTAATAATATTTTATTATTACTCTTCTTTTATGTGTTAATTACTTCATTTTTCTAGTCAACGTTTTTTGTTTGAGAACAATTTATCATTCATAGTATATATTAATATAATTTATATAATGATATTAATGTAATATATATCATATTTATTCATTTTATACATTTATATAATCATTTATTAATTAAAATAATGAAGAATGAATCGCATCGCGTCGTGGAGAGGGGAGGTCATATGAATGCACCATAGACGATATCATTCCCTTAATTTTGAAATGGTGTTGAAGTGAATGATATATATTTTGTTCCATAATAAATATAATGTTATAATAATCATATTTAATTATTCTTTCCATCATTTTATCCATCCATTTAATGTGGTGGTGAAAAATATATGACACCACGATGTAGAGATAAGGAGCCATATGTTTGCAAGCGTGGTGATTTAATTTTATGTTGGATAGATATAATGTGGAATATTTTTTTTCTATAATCATAATAACATAAAAAAATATATGTTTTACTAGATTTATTAATTTATAATGGAAGCAACTCATAAATAATAAGTACAAAAAATAATTTTGAAAAATCGATTGGGGAGATTACCTCTTCTTTGACGAGCTCCCTCTACATCTCCTCTTAATGGCAATAGAGTTTGAATTTTGAGAAGACCAGATCATCTATAATGTGATGAGGTATGTATAGAATTTAAATTTTCAGGTTATGGAAAATATAGATGTCTTAAATGGATGTGAATATGTGAGGGAAGAGGTTTCCGTTTATAAGTGAGGTGAGGGGCACTTTTGGAATCTCCAAAAATATAAATTTATAATAAAATAAAAACACATCAAAAAAACATACAAAATTTTATATTTACAAAAATTATATGTGATTTGTTTTTAATATAATCTAGTAATTAATTTTAGACAAGATTTTTTGTTAATTTAAACATTATCATTTTATTTAACCCATAGTTATTGTATTTTAATTTTCAATTAGTTATCAAATTATTCAATATTAAATTAGTGTAATATTTACTTATTAAATATAAATTATATCAAAAATAAATAATTTAGAAAATTTTAGACCACATAATTATTATTTTATATTTTTTTAAATTGTATTATTAATTTTAAATAATTTAATAAATTATTTTGATAAATAATCAATAGTGTTAAATTTAAACTATTCATTTTATTGCTTTAAAAAAATATTAAGACAACTATTTAACTACAAAAAAGTATTTTATTATATTTAAAAAAGCTCAAAGTCATCTGTAAAATTTATTGTATATATTAAATGTCCCAAATTATATTTATTTTGTTAATTTTATTTACATTTATTTGATATTTCTATAAATAAAATAATTTCTACATCAATTCTACATAATTATTTAATATACATTTTTTTTGAATAAAATTTAAAAAGAAAATAATATGATTAATGAAAATACTATATATTTTAGAATAATATTTATAGTCAAATATATCTTATAAAATAGCCGATATTAAAATGTTATATCTATTAAAACATCATTGTGACAACTATAAAACCACATTAAATAAAATATTATAAATGTCATAATCTTTTCCATGTTTCTCCAAATAGTTAATAATTCAACCCTAGGATTATTATTTTCTATATATACTCAACCAATAATATTTGGTCATTTATTTTAGTCTTTTAATGGTTATTAAAATTTTAATGGGAATAATTTTATAGATTTTTCATAGATTAAATAATTTATATATCATCATTTTATATGCCTTTAAGGTAATTTTTTATTTCGTAAAAACTATATATAAATTAACCCAATTAATAAAAAAAAATTCATATTTCAAATAAGTATTTAGATTTGAATTTATATTCTTTATAAAATTATACTAAAAATTATACAGTTATTAAAATTTGAGTAAGGCATATTTATCTTTTCATTAAATAAATTATATTAAATGTCTCTATCTCGTCAAAATTGTTTTCTATTGGGAAAAAATCGCTCAATGTGTCCTCTTAGAATGGTTTTTTTGTAATTCCCCACCCCTAGTTACTGAGAGTCAGTGCATTATTAAATAACATTGGCATGATCACAAGGAAATCACATCCCTAATGACAGATCAGTTTAATATTATTGGAAATAAGATTCATACATAAGTTCAACTTTGTAACGTGAAAAGAAATACAACACTAATTTATTCCATAATAAACATCCTAGCCTCCTAGATTAATCCATAATGTAAGTCATAATTAACTTCTTTATATCCTGGGAAAATGAAACTTAAGAAAGGGGGATATCAAACACTCAATAAGGGTAAGCAATATAGTAGAAGATAAAAAAAAATTTAAGCATGGTAAATAATTGAAAACACATGCCATTACCAGTAATAAACATGAAAACTTTTATGGAAGGAATATAATTTTAGTAAATAATGCCATAATAAAACATAATCATGGGTATTATACTAGTCAAATGACCACATGAACCATTAATATTATATTAATAATAAGGGAATTTATAATGTCGGACATTCTGAATCATTTGGTCAAGGCCTCAACCAAGATGTATAAAAACGATTAAGGCCTGGGCCAAAACCATATATCAAATTTGAAAAGTCTTCAGCCACTTCCATTTCAAGTTGTCTCATGAGACCTACCGATACATCGAGGAGCAATATCATGCTCCACCTGTCACTTACTAAGTCCAATGAATTCTTCATATGAAATTTTTTAATTATAACATAAACATTCATATTAAAACTAGCATAAAAATTGTAAATAATTTAACCATAAACCATGAATGGTATAAAAATAACACATCCACATCAAAAAATATCACAAAACCTTCAATACAATATGGATGATTTGTAACATAATGAATCAACTTCAAACAAGTATAAAATCCATCAAAGGATGTTGACCTATATGAAATCAAAAAAAATTCAGAGAAATGTCTCATTCTATTTTTGAAATCATTTAATGATACATAATTATAGAAGAAAACATTTATTTTAAGAATATTCTTATAATCTTATAATGGAATCTTTGACGATGTTATAACGGTGGAGAAGAACCTCACTCACCATATAAGTTAAAAAAAGACATCCTTACATTAATTTTGTTGAAAAGGTCATAAAGTACCTTGATTGGAAAATGACTGAAAGATTCTTTTCAAAACATATAATTTCAAATAAGGGTATAAATGAATTTAACCCATTATATATTAAATAGTTTAAATGTTTTGGAATAAATATTTATGAAAAATTGATGTGGATGATAAAGAGGTCCCAGTAGATACTAACGTAAAAAAACAACCTCGGATTATAAAGAGATTGTAGAATTTTCCCTTACCTTGTACTTTTCCTTGGTTAAGAGTAGGTTAAACTCTTGTATAATGGTGAAATAATTTTAATTAAATTTTTCAGTAACTATAAACATTAATATGATAACATATATGATCTTCTTATATTTCTTTGTTAATAATATTTTAGTATTATCGTCATTTTAGGTGATACCTGATTTGTTTTCCTTTATATGATTTGTTACATAAGTTATGTTTGTTATGGATATAATGTATCTTATAAATATTTATAATGATATTAAGTCTTTAAAAATTATTTTTAATCAATAAATGAAAATCTGTTTTGAATGGATACGATGGGGAATGAATCTCATCGTGTTCGTGGAGAAGTAATTTGTATGTATGCATGACTACCAATTTCATTCTTTTGATATTGAAATAATATATAATTGGATAGTATATCATATATACAGAATCATTATGATTTTATATTTATTATTTACATCAATTATACTCAATATTATGCCCATCGAAATAATAGTGTATTGAATAACAACTACACCACTGCGTGGAGACGGTAAGCCGTACGTACGCACGTATGGTGACATGTCATTAATAAGATGGATATAATAATAAATATTATTTCAAAATATTTATAATAACATAAAATTATATTGAAGTTATTTTAGTTATTATTTTAGAATAGAAACAACCAAGAAAGAGTTCGTGGAAGATGAAAGGAACTTGAAAGAGGTGATGAAATATTTACCTCTTCTTCCGGTTATTCCTTTTTATATGATCAAAAGGGATCCATAGGATGGATTTATGACTAAATTAAGGCCTCTATAATGAAATTAGGACATTTGGGAGGATATTTGGACAATTTTTGTTCGAGCCAAATGGCTTTGAATGTGTGAATTTGAGAGAAGGTGAAGTCCCCTTTTATAATATGGGTGAAGGGAACCATAAGAAAAGATTGAAATATTATTTTATAATAAAATAATTTTTGGTTTATAATGGATCCATAATGAATTAAATAAATTATAATGTGGGTATGGGTCTAAATCCACTTAACCAATTGGTTTTATAGTGGTTTGGGTCTCTTTATAAACCTTATCATCTAGATTTAACTCTTAGTAAAATAGTTTGACATTTACCATGTCTCTTTGTATTTTTAATTTATATGGTTAATAACCTTAATATAAACATCCTAGAGAAACCCAAGTTTCTCATTAATGAAATATATTAAATTATTTAAGCCCTTTTTCAGAGCCTTAGATTTTTAGGTATATAAATCTAATTAATATTATAATATTTGTTTTAAAAACTCTTTTATGTCAATTTTGACACTATTTGGTATTTTGTTTTTTCTAAAATCATAACAACATTATTACTTAAAAAATTCATTTAATTGACTCTATAATGCAATATTAACATATAAAATTAGTATAATTTATAAAAATACTCAAATTACATTTATTTGGGTACTTATAATATCAATTATTTTAATATTTCATTAATAAGTTAATTACTGCATCATCATTGTGTTATAAATAAATTAAATTATATAAGGTATAAAAATTATAAAAAAAATCCATTATGTATGAAATATTTTTATCTTTCTAATGAATATTTATATTCTAAGTGATAACATATATTACCCAATGTTAAAATTGTTTTACTAAAAGATATATTCTTATGTCATTTTGGCATTCACTTTATTTTAATTAATATAAAGCGTCATTATCACATACAAGTGGCTCCATGGGGTCCTAAAATCAATCCAATGATTCCCATGGTTAGACATGTATCATCCAATAGGTTTAATACATGTGTTAGAGTAATTTAATATTATTATAATATTTTTTACCTTTTTTTATCGGATTTACCCTTTAACCATTGTAAATAAAATATTTACCGAAATAATTATTCCTAATGTGTAAAAATAAAAGGTACATATTTACACAATTTTCAAATCCTAATTCCAAATATTGAATCCATTTTTCTAAATTTAAAACAGAGAAGTGGCAGAAATTAATTTAAAATTAATTCCCATTGTCAAATTAAAAAGTAGTTTTTATGAAATAATAACTATCTAAAGATTGACACTTGTTTATGTCTAGTTTAATCGTGAGATTACATACAATGAATTAAATTATATTAAATGAAAAAAATATAATCTAATTATACATAAAAACCATTCAAATGTATAATTTAACACTACAAATTATTTCGATTAAAAAAGTTTTTTTAATTAAAATTTAATATTTTCACTATTCATCGAAATATTGAATGTTTTCAGAAAAATACAAAAACATTACCCTAAGATATTTGAAATATTCTGAATCAAAAATTGATTTCCATTTTTAAAGATAAAATTTATAAAATTTTGGAAAGTGGGTATTACTATTCATAATGGCTAGTTTGATTTGTCACGGTGTGTTAGAATCTCGAAGTTATTTACAATGCAAGCTATTGCATTATTCAAAGGGAAACATACCATGGAATATTGGGGTGTTACATTATCCCCTCCTTAAAATAATTTTAGCCTTTAAATTTCTAGAATATTACTGCATAAAAATATTAGGGTGGTTCTTCATCATAAGTTCTTCAGGTTCCCACGTTGCTTCTTCCATTTTATGGTTTCTTCATTGATCTTTTTCCGGATGAGTTGTCCGGCTTCACAACGCTTGTTTTCTTGTATCAATAATACTGACATGCTCTTCACAATATGACATATTTGGTTCTAGTTTTAATTCTACATAGGTGAGCACATGCATTGGGTCAGGCATGTGTTTTCTCAACAGTGATATGTGGAACACATCATGAATTTTGGAGAGACTTGGAGGCATTGTCAAATGGTATGATACAACCCCAATTTGTTATATAATTTAAAATGGTCCGATGTACTTGGGGCTAAATTTACCATTCTTACCGAATCGTATGACTCCCTTCCATGGAGATACCTTAATGAAAACGTGATCTCCTACCTGAAATTCCTAACCCTTCCTTCAGTTATCAGCATGGATATTCTACCTAAATTGAGATGCTTTGATGTGGGTTTGGATAACCTTTACCTTCTCCATATTTTACACCACATGTTCTAGGCCTACATGTTTTCATTCACCAACATCATCCCAATAGGTTGGTGTGCGACATCTCTTTTTGTATAACGCTTCATATGGTGCCATCTGAATACTTGATTTGAAGCTATTGTTATATGAAAATTCTATCTGAGGAAAATATTGATCCCACATACCTTTAATGTCACGTGAGAAAGATGTCTACATGTATTATAAGGTTTGAATAGTCCGTTTTTATTGTCAATCAGTTTGAGGGTGGTAGACAGTGCTCAAATGAATTTCAGTATCCAGGGATTTCTGAAGGATTTTCCCAAATCATTATGTAAAACGGGGATCATGATCTGAAACACAAGGGAGAATAAATCCCTTATTACTCAATTTCTCTAGTTGTTTCTTTAGTTACACTAATTCCATAGTGGTCATTATATAAGGGTCTTTGATATGGGCCATGAACCGGGAATTAAATCAATTAAAAATCAATTTCTCGTTATATAGGATGTCCAAGTAAATCTTCTGGAAACACATCAACATATTCTTTAAAAATATGTACATCTTCTATTTGAACAATGTTTTCCTCGCCCATGGTTATTTCATTCTATTACTCTCAAGTAATTGAATTTAGTGGAGCTACTGGTGGGTGGACCTAGATAAGAATGAGGTGGTGAAGTTTCTGCTCTAAAGATAAGGTGTTCCTTATCATCGTCATCAAAAATCATAACCTTCTTCTTCTTATATTAACTTTTTTCATCATGGTCTGAAATCCAATTCAAACCATGGATTATATCAAATTCAATCATGGATATGGTGATGAGATCAGTAGATAAAGAACATGTAAATGCCCTAATGGGAACTGATTCACAAAACATTGTAGCAATGATACTTCTCTTAGGGGTTTTGATTGAAAATTCCTTGTTAAATCAAATTGGAAATATCTAATTTTATAAAAAAACTAGGAAGATATGAAACAATGAAATGATCCAGAATCAAATAAAGCATTGGCTAAAATTGAGGAAATAATTAAATTACCTCCCACCACATCTTTCGGAGCTTCAACCTCATTAGTAGTGATCACATAAGCTTGTCCTTGATCCCTTGGCCTTTTCTGAGGTAAGTTTCCCTGACGCTTAGGAAATTCATTTGCATAATGTCCCATCTCCCAGCAATTGTAGAATTTGACATTGGTAGCATCTTTCTTTCCCTTACAATCACCAGTAAGATGGCCTTTCTATCCACAATTGTAGCATACTCATTTTCATTTTCGTCAAGCACTAGGGTGATTCCGTACACAATTATCACAGGGTGGAAATTCAATTCTTCCCTTCTTCTATGTTTCCTTATTTCATTTCCTAGAGTGTTCAGATAATCTTTTATTCTCTTTCATTTCTTTAAATTCATAAGTCTTAGAGAATTACTTTTCTGTCTTGATAGCACATAATACAATATATTTGTATGATGAGAAGGATGGTGATACTAATGCTCGATAGAGAAATGGTTTTAACCCATCAACGAAATGGTCAATCTTACTTCTTGGTTTACATATATAATCTGCATCATGCCATGCTAACCTTTTAATGTTAGCTTCATACTTTTTGACATTCTCATCCTATTTTTACCATAGACTCAAAAATTGATTTTCCATATATCCTCGTTGGTCATGAGGAAAGTATTGTTCTATGAAAATCTCTTTAATCTACATCCATTCCATATATGATACTTCATAATCTTCCTTTGAGTTGTGAATCAATGACAACCTTTGATCAACATCTCCAATGAGGTGGTAAACTTCCATAACAACGTTTTCCCTTTCACTACTCCCCAAAGCATGGAATATTTTCTCAAAGGAATTTCTCCATTTCTCAGCTACTAATGGATATGTAATCCAATTTAATGATGTTTGTTGTTTCCTCATGAAGCGATCTAACATTTATCCTCCACACTGTGGATCAGGATGCTCCATACGGGTAAGGTTATTATTCCTAACCTGTGTGAGCTGTCCTAGTATGGTGATAAGATGATCAGCACCACAAGTATCAATAGCTCCACTATAATTATCTTGAGTTGGAGGTAAATACCTACATGGATTACGTGAATTGATAAGGCTTCCATTCCTTCCACTAAAAGACATTTATAAACAATGGAATACACTAGATTATTTTTTGAATCACAATACATAAATCCAATCTTGTAAAACACTTAACATAAATTGAACTGTTTATTGATATAATCAATTAAAATAAAAAAATGTTTTCCTTGAGGAAATATATACCCATAAACCCTTAATAATTATTTATAATGGAAATAAGAATTATCCTAATCATATCCCCCAGCAGTGTCATTACCAAGAGTGCAACGAGCCCCATTTTCGTGCCCCAGTTCCCGTTCGAGTCTAGCTCAAAGTAGTGTAATCAGGGTTTACCTCTAGTTACATCTGTGCCAGAGCCACCTCTACAAGCTTGTATCAATACTAGGATGTATAGATTGGAAACCTCACAAAATCTCCACAGTACCAAAATTCTATGATGTTCTTCTATACTAATCCTCAAAGTCTTTATTAGGTCAAGTAACTCTAATCAGAGTTTATCTAAATCTAGTTTCCAAGGACTGTAATGAACCTCCTCTGATACCAACTGTGACGACCCGACCCCAGTTACCCAATGACGGTGAATTATTACATAACATTGGCATGATCACAAGGAAATCATGTCCTAAAAGACTGATCAGTTTAGTATTATTGGAAATAATATTCATACATAAGTTCAACTTTACAACTTGAAAATAAATACAACACTAATCTATTCCATTAGAATCATACAAGCCTCCTCAATTAAGATTGAAATTCACTCATAATTAAATTTTTCATATCTTGGAAAAATGAAACATAAGAAAGGGGTGAGATCAAACACTAAGTAAGGGTAAGCAATACAGCATAAGATAACATTAATATTAAGAATAATGAATAATTGAAATCACATGCCTTTACCAGTAATAAACATGAACACTTTTATGACAGGAATATGAGTTTAGTAAATGATGAAATAATAAAACATAATCTTTGGTATTATAATAGTCAAGTGACCACATGAACCATAAATATTATTTTCATAATGAGGGAACATATAATGTCGGAAATTCTGAAACATTTTTCCAAAGCCTCGGCCAAGACGTCCAAAAATGATTAAGGCCTCAACAAAAACCATATATCAAATTGGGAAAGGCCTTGGAAGATTCCACATATATTTGTATGATGAGACCTAACAATTCATCGAGGAGCTATAGCGGGCTCCACCCGTCACTTTCTAAGTCCAATACATTCCTCATATGAAAAGGTAGAAATATAACACAATCATTCGTATTAAAAATTGCATACGAAATGTCAATACTTTAACCATAAACCATGAATGGTATAAAAATAACACATAGACAACCAATAATATCACAAAACCATAAATAAAATATGGAAGAATTGTACAATATTGAATTTACTTCAAACAAGTATAAAATCCATCAAAAGGATATTTACATAGATGAAATCAAAACTATGTGAGAGAAATATATCTAATTTTTTGCAATAATTTAAAGTTAAATAATTATAAAATAAAAAATTTATTTTATGAATATTCTTATAATCTTGTAAGGGAATCTTTTATAATGTTATAATGGTGGAGGATTACTACAGCCTCCATATAAGTTATGAAAATACATCCTTACATTAATATTGTTGAAAAGGTCGTAAAGCACCTTGTTTGGAAAATGACTGAAAGATTCCTTTCAAGACATATAAGTTCAAATAATGGTATAAATGACTTTAAAACATTTTCTAGTTAATAGTAAAAATGTTTTAAAATAAATTTTTATGAAACATGGATTATGTTGATAAAGAGGTCCTAGTAGACACTTACGTAAAAAACAACCTCGGATAATAAAGAGATTTTAGAATTTACCCTTACCTTTTACTTTTTCTTTGTAGTGGGTAGGTTAAACTCCTATATAATGGTGAAATAATTGTTATTAAATTATTCAAGAACTATATAAATTAATATGATATCATATATGATCTTCTAATAAATCCTTATTAATAATATTTTATTATTATCTTCGTTTTCGGTGTTAACTGATTCATTTTCCTTTATATGATTTGTTAAGAAAGTAATGTTTGTTATGGCTAAGATGCATATTATTCATATTCATAATGATATTAAGTCTTTAAACATTATTTTTAATCAACATATTAAAATCAGTCTTGAATGGATACGATGGGTAATGAATCTCAACGTGTTTGTGGAGACGGTAATCCGTACGTACGCATGAGCGACAAATTTCATTATTTTGATATTAAAATAATTTATAATTGGATGGTATATCATATATATAAAATCATTATAATGATATATCTATTATATACATAAATTATTAATCATTATTATACCCATCCAACTAATAATGTTTTGAATACCAACTACACGACGTGGAGAGGGTAAGCCATACGTACGCATGTATGGTGACATGTCATTCAAAGGATGGATAGAATAATGAATATAGTTTTAACATATTTATAATAACATCATAGTATATAGAATATACTCGATTAATTATTTTATAATTGAAACAACAATGAAAGAGGAAGTGGAAGATGAAAGGAACATGAAAGTGGTGATAAAATATTTACCTCTTCTTCGAGTTCTTACATTTGATTTGATCAAAATGGATCCTTAGGTTGGCTTTCTGACTGGAGGAATGAATCTATAATTAATAGATGAATGTGGGGAGTATATTTGGTCAGGGTTTGGCTGAGCGAATTGTCTTTGAAGGTGGGAATTTGAAATAAGGGTAAGTGCCCTTTTATAAGAGGGCTGAGGGGAACCTTAGGAAACGATTAAAATATTATTTTATAATAAAAACATTTTCGGTTTATAATGGCTCCAAAATGAATTATTTAAAGGATACGGTGGGGATGGGTCGAAAACCATTCAACTAATAGGTTTTAGACAAGTTTGGGTCACTATATTAACCTTATATTCTAAATTTAACTCTTAGTTAAATAGTTTTCCATTTACCATGTCTATTTGTATTTTTATATTAAATGGTTAATAAACTTACTATAAACTTCCAAGCTAACCCCAAGTGGTTAATTAATGACATATATAATATTATTTAATTCCTTTGACCTAACCATATACTTTTAAGAATAGAATACCAATTAATAATATAATATTTGTTTTAAAAACTCTTTTATGTCAATTTTGACACTATTTGGTATATTTTTTAAAATCATAACAACATTATTTCTTCGAAAACAATTCATTTAATAAACTTTAACATGTCATATTAAACTATAAAATTATTTTAATTCATAAAAATCCTCAAATTACATTTAATTGAGAATTTATAATATCAATTATTCTAATATTTCATTGATAAGTTAATTACTGCATCATCATTGTGTCATAAATAAAATAAATTATATAATTTATAAAAATTATAAATAAATTTTCATTATGTATTAAATAATTTTATATTTATAATGATTTTTTATAGTCAAAGTGATAACATAAATAACCCTATGTAAAAGTTATTTAACTAAAAGATATATTCTTTTGTCATTTTTGTATTTACTTAAACTTAATTAATATAAAGTTTAATTATCACATACTAGTGGCTCCATGGAGTCCCTAAATCGACCAATGTATGCCCATGGTTGGAAATGTATCATCCAATAGATTTAGGACACATGTTAGGGTAATTTAATATTACTATAATATTATTTTTTTACCCTTATTTACCGGATTTACCCTTTAACCATGGAAAATATAATATTAACCGAAATAATTATTCCTAAGGACTAAAAATAAAAGTTACCTATTTACATTATTTGGACATCCTGATTTGAAATATGGAATCTATTTTTCCAAATTCAAAACATAGATGTGGTAGAAATTATTTTAAAATTAATTCCCGTTGTCAAAACAAAAAGTGTGTTTTTATGAAATAATAACTATCAAAAGATTGACACTAGTTTATGTCTAGTTTAATTGTGAGACTATATCTAATGACATAAATTATATTAAATGAAAAAAATATAATCTAATGATACTTAAAAACCATTCAAATTTATATATTGACACTATAAATTATTTCAATTAAAAAAGTTGTTTTTAATTAAAATTTAGTATTTTCACTATTCATAAAAATTTGAATGTTTTCAGAAAAATACAATAAATTTACCGTAAGCTAATTTTGATATTCCAAATCCAAAAATAAACTCAATTTTTAATGATAAAATTTTTAAAATTTTAAAAAAAGGGTATTACTATTCATAACGACTAGTTTGATTAGTCGTGATGTGTTTAAATCTCAAAGTTGCATACAATGCAAGCTATTGCATTATTCAAAGGAAAATGTACCATTGAAGCATGGGGTGTTAAATATTTAGAAGGAAAACAGTTCGTAGAGAGTATCGTGGTTCACATAAGAAAATTGATTTATGGGGAGGCTCAGTGTTCTTGAAACACAAATAGTTCACCGAAGGAAAATAGTTCACAGGGAGGATTTCATTTCTCAAAAGAAAAAAAAATTGTATAAGTAAAATGGTTGTAGGGTGGATCACAGTTTGGGGATGGAAAATAGTACATGGGATGTGTGCCATTTTTTGGCTGAGTGGAATAGGATTCTTTTGAGGAAGAGATCATCCACCGCCGAGATTTATGGTACTATACAGATCACGTAAGGAAAATGGTTTTCAGAACGATTATGGATTGGGGGAGATGCATAGTACGGGGATACACACTGTTCATGGGAGACGTATAGTATGCTAGAGATGAATTGTATGTGGGAGATTCATAGTATGTGTTGAAGGTTTTACCACATTTAATATTCGTGTAAATATTATTAGAATAACTTTTAGATATATTTTCCTATATTAGGGCTACAAATCCCACCATTAGTTATAGGGACTTTCATTAGAAAACATTTTTGTTCTGGGAATGAATTAGTTTAAGTAAAAAAGTGTCCTTAGGAGATTATATAAAGAAGAATAGTTTTGAAAACAAAATTCCACGATCGAAGGACAGTTCGAGGAGGAGGTGATAATCCGAGGAAGGAAGACGATCTACGGCAGAATAAGAGTTCCATGGAAGAGAATGTGGTCCACAATGGAGACGAGGTCCAAAGATGAAGAAGAGTTATATTGAAGAAGGAAGGTTCAAGGAAGTGGAGGATGTCCAAGAATGTAGAGTTGGTCTATGATAGCAGGGAGGGTACATAGAACAAGTGATCATATATGAATGAAGAGTTGTTCTGCGGAAGCATCGATGGTAAGCAGAAGCCGGTTTGAGATGCAGAAGGAGGGATGGTATATGGATGTAGGGATGGTATGTAGAAGGAGTAATGGTACACCAAAGTGGAGTTAGTTTGTGGAGGATGAGGTGGTCCACGTAGCACATGCCCTACGTGGAGCAATGTAGTTCCAGGAGGATTGAAGGAACTGTGCAAAGGAACTAATAGGTCGCAAAATTAGTTTCTGAATTCTAACAATTGGCATAAAATTTTATTTCATATATGGGTGAAAACATGACCTTAACAGAGCATCGATATATATTTGAGGACGTTTTTATTAATGAAAATGAAGGGACCTATAAGTCTATAATGTATTAGTGGATCGTTTCCAAGAGAAGTGAGAAAAGGAAGAGGAAGAAAATGATACATTCCACCGATAATGAGCTAGAAAAACAGAAATATAGAGTTACCCTTGGGAAATCTATGAGATGACCCAAAATATTTTAAAGGTAGTGAGTCTGGGCATATGAATTATGTATCTCGAACATCATTATTTGTAGTGAGACTTAGTGAATTTGGTACAATCAACAAATTGTTGATTTATGCTACTTGGATGTAGACCATTGAATGTGTAACTAGAAAAAATATAAGCGTCCTTGTGCTTCACATAATGAATTACATTCAGTGCATTAACATCAGATAAAATTGTCAAGGGAATGTTCAACATTAACATTAAAGAGAATAATAAGGTACACATTTAATAAAGAGAATAATATCGAGTGCAACAGAAATAAGTTTGAAAAGAATATCCATAACCTAATTCACCCCCGTCTCATGGTATCTAGGCCCCTTTCAGACCCAACACTTCTATAGGATACCATTTTTACCAAAGGATGATTTATGTCAAAACACAGTCATCAAACGATATTAGTAAATGTTTTTGGGTAATTTTATAATATTATTCTTAACTTTAATTACCCGATTTATCTTCGTACCATATTTAAAAAAATTTACAAAATTTACTATCCATAATTTCCAAAAATAAAAGAAATCTATTTACATAATTTTTAACCACTAATTCCTCATTTGGAGTAAATTTTATAAAATTTATAACACAGAAGATGCAGTGATAAATTTATAATTAATCCCATTGTCAAATTAGGAGAGAAATATTAAAAGGTAAAACATGAAAAAGATTGAAATATTTTAATTCTAAATTAAATGTAAAAATAATTCCAATGACCTATATTATATTAAATGACAAAATTATAATATATTTATTCATTAAAATCATTCAATAATATAATTTATACATATAATTTATTATCATGATAATGTGATTTTCAATAAAAAATATGTATATTTTTTACTATTCATCATAACTTGAAACATATCAGAAAACTATCAAAAATTCATCCAAAGAAAATATTTAAATCCCACAAAAAAAGAAGAATTTTATTTTATCATATAAAAATTATTAATTAGTCAAAATTTTAATTTAAAATGGGTTCTCCAATAATAGGAGTTAAAATTACGCTTTTTAAAACTATTGGTTTATATATATATATATTTGGGTTTATTCATTTCCAATGAATAAAATAACTTGAGGGATGGATATTATATTTTTATGAAAGATATTACACATTAATTTCATTAATTTCATTTACTAATTGTATTTAACTTAACTTATCAATACAGAAATATAAATACAAATTTACATTTAATTGGATTATATATTTCATAAATTATTGGTGTCTAATAATTTCACCATATATTTTATTATGTTAGTTATATTTATTCCCAATAACTTAATAGATTCGTTATAATGGTCATTTTATACTAATAGAATTTTATAGTTTGTTTAAACTGCAAATTTCTTGAAATGAATGTTATTGAAGAATTAAAATTATTTAAGGAAAATATTTCAGGAAAAATCTGTGTGTTTCATAATCTTATCCAAATCACCTTGGATGAAGAGGAAAAGAGGATTAAGTAAGAAAGAGGGAGTCTATAACGTCTCCGACCCCATTTACATAATAATAAGTTCACTGAGATGGGTCACCACATGACCTCATGTGCGAACCCCCGTATGCTAGAGGATGCCAACTAGAATCATGGATTTATGGAGAAATGTCGGGGAGACTATACCCTCTAATCAGAGTAATGACACAATATAAAAAATAACAATAGATGTAATAGACAATAGTAGGAAATAAATAGACAAAATTTGACAAAAGGAAACTATGAAAATGGATGACTAGATACAAAAATGATTTGTAGACTCTACATGTTAGGAATTCATACAAATGAATTCTAAATCCAAAAATGCCAAAATAACCTAAACACGTACTTGATTCCCAACCCGTACTTAACTTCAAATACTCCAAACATTCATCCCATGCACATCCAAACACAAGGTACCTATCTTGAACATATATTAGAGGATATGTAGTATCATCTTAGGTACCCAAAATCCTTGGTGACCCAGCCAGAAAGTGATTACCACTCAGTATTCCACCACAGATGGTGTCTAAAGGAATAACCAGTCAGTACCACAATGTGTATAGATAAATCAAGTGCAAAAAATAAACAGGGAAACAAATAAATTATATGTATCACATATTTTTCATTTATCATGTAACCATTTTATCCATTAAGTTCTCCAAAGTCAACCATCCTACCGAACTTGGTTTGTTTGCATTGAGAGAATAAGCTATAGAATAAGGTGGTACACACTTTTAAATCCCAAGGGAAAATTCACTAATTAAAATTTATCAACTTAATTTATATCATCAATCTGGTAATAATGAAATTTAAACATTTTTAAGAAGCTCATAGCCTCAGTCTGACATCCCAACCCACACCAAGACAATAAGTTGGGAAGCATAGATCCCCAATCTAAAATCCCAACTCAATAATTCATAATGCTAATCTTGGAACATCAATCCAGGTTTTCTCATCTTATACCGTCAATAGGGAATATATCCTCTGTAGGAATATCTATCCCATGAAAAATATGGTTGGAGGTTAGAGCCTTAGTATAACCCAACCCATTGGTGTGGATCATCATGTCCAATACCCCACAGTTCCAACATGCCATGCGCACGTTCTTCTTTAACCATTTCAAATTTACCATTAAACTACCATATCACATTAATCATATTAATAATAAAAACAATTCCCCCTTATGTCATGGTAACATCAAAACATCATATCATTCATTTCAATAAATAAACTAAGTTAACATGATAAAAAATAGTCATGAGTTCCATTAGATTAAACATAAAATTATTTCAATTTCTAAGGTCCCTGTGGACCCTTATTTCTAAATAATGTCATAAGAATCAAATCATAATACTCTTTTAATGTTATTTTGTTTCAACATTTTAAAACACTGGTCTTACACTTTATAAAACTAAAACTCACTAGAGGCTTTAAATTCCATTTTTAAAGATTCCAAATAACCATTAGACCATTCTCATTAAAAGGTCACCATACCCTTATTTAAATCATCATATGATATATCATAAGAAAACCCCATTTTAAATCATTTTGATGTCAACACATCCTTTCAAAACATTACTCACTTTCAAACATCACTTAACTTCAATAAATATTTTTCTAGGTCAAGTCCCTAAAACACAATGTATAAACAATTTCAAAACACCCTATGCATTTTACAAGAGTCAACATATAACCATTTCTACTAACTCAACATCCAGGTCTACATATATTATTACACTTCTATAACCATTTTCTCCCATAATTTCCCAATATCAATTCTTACCTATTTATTCACCAATTAAATGTTTTCGGTATACCCCATGGTATGCCTTGGGATCATTGTCACTTCAAAAATGGACCATATGGGGTCTATGAAGTGTTTCACACCTCATTCTATGCCTCAAACCATTTTCCATTATCCAAAACATTAAAACATAGTAACAAAAAACATTAACACAACTACATACATGCATAAGACATCATGAGCATGTGAATGATCTTTGAGACCACTAACCACATGCTCAAAGACAACCTCCCATATAAACCTAGAACTTGAATCGAAATCAATCAATCGTCACATCTATATCCAAGAATCTGTAGGGTTAATAGGGTTTTATGGATTTGGAAAAAGAAAAAAGAACATGCATAGCCAATTCTATAAAATTTACAGATATAGTGATGAAGAATTACCCTAAGTTAAAATAGCACTAAACATCACTCCAAATGACAATCAAATGAAAGATAATTAATCATGGAAGAGGAGAGGAGGAATTCGATTCATCAAAATTTCTATAGGGGTCGGATTGGGTTAAAAAATGGCGATAAAATAAATTGGTTATGGATGGAAAATGATAAAAATACACTTTTTAAGTGGTGCAAGGGTTTTCAAACCATGCGCCAATCATGTTATTCCCTCTATCACAATGGAAACTGAGATAAATAGTTTATATTACAAACAACATGGTTTAAAAAACATATGGTGGCCATGAACTCCCCTCTTTCCCAAGGGTCACCAAGCTATACAGTTTCCTCGGCCACCCTGCATGGTTACCTCAACCATGCACACCCTCTCAATCGGCCACATGATTTTTGTACACATTTTATACTAACCATGTCCAAACATGTCCACAACAAATAATGAATCATTTTTCCTCTTTTCCATTCCTCAAACACAATAGAACACTCTTGATATATACCCAACTCACCATAGACATTCCTTAAACAAATAATTTAAACCGAGATGTACCATGTCTTGGGTTTGGGATCATACAACCCCCATGATTATACCATCTCATCCTCTAGCCACACCTTACATACATTTCCAAGACTCCAAGACCCAATGTTGGGCCCTAGGGCCCACCTAACAACTTCCATAACCCATGTTTACTCCCAAAAAATGACCTTTACATCACCACACTCCGATCAAATAACCAAATTTACCTAAAAAAGTTCCCTCTCCACAACCCACAATCATGAAACTAATGCTCCACAATGACACATCCACATGAAATCATTATTAACAACATCAAAAAATAGACTAAACTATAGGTGGAATCACTTAACAACCTCATTAGTGGATACCTAAAAGGAACTACACTACCCTTGTAGATCCATTTTGAACACATTTTCTCTGATCCTCTCCATAACTCATGACCCAAATCACCTGGAACCACCTTACCACCATTAAAAAATAATTCTAACACCACTCAATCATGGAATTACCATATAATACATGTTTTACAACAACCTAACCAGATATGCATCAGCCCAAAACATGAGTCCCAATGGCCCTATTCAATTTTTGAACCTCCATAGAACAAAAGAAACACATCTTTCATCACAATGAACTTAACTAGTTAAAACACAAGCCAATTCCCCTTATTGAAACTAAAATACCACGGTGACACTTAACCAAGTCCATTTAATCTATTTAAATGATCACATAAATCAACCAAACATTTTTCCACTATGGTGATCACCAAAATACACATTATCTCTCCACAACTATCATTCAATTATTATCACCTCCATCGTTAAAAATACCACTAGCACCATAATAGAACTTTTGAAATGTACCTGATGTGTTCCCATATCACAATCCCAAACAACCATTTTATTTGTAACTTACTGCATCTAGACCTTTTACCATATTGTGTAAGACCATCTCTGACTAGCTTGTCCCAAAACACCCATATTTCACTATTGACACTCTACCCCAATTTAAACTACCCATATCACCTTCTAACATAAGGCATACCACCATCATACGATTTAACTACCTTTATCATTCCCCAAATTCAAGTAAAACTCCCCCATAAAGGTATTGAAATGAATATAAAATATACCATCGTTCATTACTACACCCATACACTACTCTTAAATATGAATATCATGTTTCTTTTAAAACATCCCTGAGACAAAATTCAATGCTCATCTCGAACACATTCCACCTCCAAGTACCACCTGGATCTTCCCATGAAATACATACATGTTCCTCACATGTTTTTGATTATAATATTTGTTGATACCACATCCACATCATGGTTAGACTATCATGACCCAACCCCTGCTGGGGCTTGAGTCACAACTACCCTAAGCCAACCACCATAGCCCAGTGGGTGGCGACTAGTGCCGAAGGAACAACAAACTCATGGAGGACTTTTCCTATGAACCTGTACAAACACAACCATATAAATCAATGAAATAGTTCAGATGAAATAGAAATCAAGATACAAAACTACTATATATAAACCCAAAACATGCATTGACCTCCAAAGAGAGTATGTACAGAAAAGTAAAGTGAATGATGAAGGGGAAAAATACATTACCAACAAGAAAATTTTCACAGCACGACAATAGGTGGAAAATTAAAATAGATGGGAGATCCCATATACTAAATCCCATGCATTACCACCACATAATGATGAAGAAACCTTTATCTATAGATCCTTTGAAATCACGATCTACCAGTCCATCTCCAATGAGGGCACACCAAGTACAGGAATATTCCAAGAATTTCTGAGTATAAAGATACTCATTAGGATGCCTCTAAGGCTCATAGTTGAAGCAAGATAGTTACTAAAGAGGAGACCAATATATAGAAGAAGTTACATTAAAACAATGAAGTAAGAGTAGTACAACTCAACCCAGCAAGGGAGTAATGTAAGATCATCCAAACACTAGGATCTAAAATGGAAACAATATGAAATTATCATTGAGCCTTTGATACCTATAGAAAGAGCGTAGACTCATTCCACCATTAGTAGGTATCCATGGAAAGCACGCGAAATACCCTAATCATCTTTGTCTATCCTAGAAAAGGAGTAGACAAAACCCAAGGGGTGGGTACTCGAAATAGATTACATTAATTTTCTTAGTCAATGAAGCCCAAAAAAGGGAGTTAGGGAATCTAAATCTCACATCCTAGTCAAATATTTTGAGTATCCAACTGAATTATATGTAACCACCACTGATGCCTAGAATCCCACATATCTTCTCTAAAGTCTAACTCAATGGGACTCAACCAACTCATTTTGATGTTATCCTATTTGGATGACACTATCTCGAATTCACAGTTTTAGGTCACGTAACAAGGATTCATATTTTTGGGGAAAATAATCCTTATATTTTTGGGAGTCTAAATTCATGTCAAATCACACCACATCACTATCATATAGTCGATAGTTCATCTCAAAAAGTCAATGAATCATTCCCAGCCTGAGTGGAGGGTTCCATTGTAGTCATCATGTCTCTATGTCCTAGTACATCAGGGGAAATCATCACCCAAAATTTTATAGACACACACTGCCCATCTGAACTAGAGGATAATGCTCGACTTGTGTCGTCTACATGACACACTTCCCTTCCCCACTAGAGGGAATCCCTGAACTTCAATTAGAGACCAATTTTGAGCCCAACTAGAGGTAGACCCAAAACACTCACTGAGGATCACTTCTCAGCCTAGCCGGAGGTAAACCCAAAACTGCACTGGCCATCCTGCTAGATTGAACATCTAAAAAAATCATTGTGAAACACTAGCCATCCTTGTTAGATGGTACCTCTAAAAAAATTCCACTGACGTCATTGGGTGCCACTTCGCATATGGTTCACACACAGAACATCTCTCATCATAACATGTAAGCCACTAAAGAGGGAACAATCACACCCAACATGAAAATTGCCTTATGATAAGAAACTCACAAGATGAAATCTGAGTCCAAGAAGGAGATGCGAGTGATAAAAGATTTGGAAAAAAGTACATGATGTGCATGGGGCCCATATGTCATGTGGCACTACCTCAACGCCTGGATGTATAACTTACCATTATTGTGTACTTAACCATAATCAAGAACCCCTCACCCTACCAGTATACTCCTAGATTACACAACATAACCATCCAATAGGCTATCAAGAACATGATTCTCAATGTTGATTCTAATGACGAAAATGTAATTTCATCGAAACACTAGCTTAATTTTCCAAGAACATTTTTCCGTGTATCTTCATACATCTTATATACTCTCAAAATAGTAAAAGATAACCAAATCCATGGGTTCACTTTAAAAACAAGATAAGGATATTCCAACAATATTCCTTTCGTGTTTCCAAATTTAATGAGATCGCAAACAAGACTTTATATGTCAAAAAAGATCAAACTGGTGAGGTATTTGTGGAAAAACATTCAAGATCGAATATTTATTTTCCCAGAATGGATAAATTATGGAAAAGATATAATTCTCCACATTTCACTAGATATAATTCCTATAAGGACCATGCATCGATCCTAAAAAGAATTATACATATCACAACATTATGATACTCTTGAAAAAACATATGATATGGACTTGTCATTTGTCAAAAATAGATAACTGTTAAAAATGATGCATTTCACGACAAAAAATGAGAATCCGGCCTCATGGGTCATGCACCATGACTTTGGGTTAAAAAACATGAATATGTCTTGAAACATCCATACAAATACTAGGGTCATGGTACCACTAACAGCACGTCCAATTGATGTACCATATAGAAGATATATTTGATACTATATTTATGAATAATGATACACATTTTATTAATACTAATCTTAGTTGTATAGAGAAATGGATAAATGGAACCAAAACATAAATGCTTCAAACAAGTCTATAAATATCCTTCTCGTAGAGAGGGACTCGTGGCCGTATATGGAACATCAAAGTGATGCCTAGTTTGGGAGATGACTTTTTTTAATGTCTGATGGCCCGATTTGAATCGGTCCAGCCTAGTTTGGTTGAAGTCATCCACCTGGGCCCACCTGGATCATTTCTCTAGGTCAGAGTCCGGCCCTCTGTGGTTGTATCCCTAATGATACACCTCCTCAGGTGCCTTCTCCAGGCATTGATAATTCCCGACCTTCTTCCCTGAAGACTGACTCCCCATCGGCCCTCATTCTGCGTACCAGACCGTGACGTAGCTCCGCCACTCTAGTTGTCTCCCGACCAAACCTCTAGTCACACCCGTGACTTTCTATGCTACCCCAGAGTTCCCACTCACTTGATAGCATCAGAAAAACTGTCGTTCTGGAGCTATGTAGCCACACCATGACACCTTGCACCCAGTCATTGCGCCACTCACCCATTGCACTGGCGCCTCCGTCTGACCCTAACTGATTCCACCGTGCCAGTTCTCTACAACATCCTTCTTCCAAACATTGCACCGAATGATCTGGTGGCCTAATTTTATATCCAAAAATGGATCTAAGAAACTTTTGATGAGACCTTCGAAGCCCTATCCTCCGAACGATGAACTGACGGTCAATTAATTCTCCAAAAAAGAGTGACAAAATCTGCAAAGGACGAAGGATTTTCCGATAAAAAAGGATTGAAGATAGAGATTGAATGATTCTCATGTTCATTTGGAATTACTCATGATTTTAAAATCATGATATTTATATTATTAATTCCTGAATAAAACATCTAATTTTAAACCAATGTAAGAAATCAATAATAATCTTACCTCGATTCATTTTTCGGTTGTTGATAATGCATCTGATGCGGTCTCGCATCAATTCACTAAGGTTTCGATGGATATTTATCCTTTATTCAATGAGGAATGTTTTATGAATAGTAGGGAGAGAGAGAGAGTGGGGGGGTGGTAAAGATAGATGATTAGGGTTTGACCCTAATCTTAAACTCCTAAAATTATATTTAAAGAACCCTACTTGATGTGAAATCCAAAATTCCAATGCCGCACTTTTTATGTTTCACATAGGTAAAAAACCTCATTGAAAACATAACATTAGTCTTAGATTTCCATATTATTCACCATTAAAATGTTATTGGATTCTACATTCGAGATAAATTAATTACTTTTAATTATTTTATTTTTGATATTTTTCCTCAGTTAGTTTTCTAACAAATGTCCCACACCAAAAATGTTATGCCCCTCCAAGGGTAAACGCCACGTTCTGGAATCAACCATAGACTCGAATTTCTTATCTGAGCTAATGTTTAAGAGATGTGCCATTTCCATCATGTGCATAGTATAAAATATACTAAATATTTTTTTATAATTTATTTTAGGAACACCGGGCCTTAGAATTGCATGTCGTCTCAGAACCTAGCCCTTGAAATATTTATATAAATATTTCAATGAAATAAATGAAAAAATATTCTCTAAATCTTTCCCTCCTTCAATATTTTCATCCTAGAAAATAAAAACAATTAAAAAAATTGAGGATACAATTGATTGACGAGAAATTGTAACCTACTTCTCCATTGGGGATAGTGGTAGGGAAGTTAACTTCTATGAAACTTCCCCCACTCGGTGAGCTTGGGACATACAGCTAATGGATTCTAATACGACATTGCTTTTTCCTAGAGTATAGACTATGTCTATGACGTAGTCATATAATATGTTCAACCAGCATCACCACCTCAGGTTCATGTACCTATAGGTGAATACGAACCTGAGACTCCGGTGGTCTGAAAAATCCTCAAAGAGCTCTCCAAGAAGGTAGCAACCCCATATTCTCAAGGAGAAGACAACCGCTTCTAGTAAATGATTGTGAGTTTCATAATTATGTTCATTGGGTCTCTATCACCTCAACAGGTACTTGTTAATTGACATATCAAGGATAGCGTTGAGCACCCAAGGTACCAGCAAACTAGGTAGGTGAGTGAAATCATCCATAAAAAATAATCCTGAAACAGAAAGCACATGGCATACCCCATGTGTCTTCCATTCCCTGTGATATAGGGTAATCCCCAAAACATGCACTCTACCACACCCAAAAGTGGAACCTCAAGAAAAAGGATGTCAACTAGAAAAATGACATGATATGAAACTCCATTACACTACATCAATATAAATTCACAATTCAGTGGTACTCTTCCACCACACCTCGATACAATCCACTTTGGGAGGCGATAACTCACCCTCACAGTATTTCTCATATCACAAAAACACATATCGTTCGGGGAAGGACCCATATTCTTCATCCATTCAATGATACGTTCAACAACATTGACACAATGATTCTCCAACACCCTGTTTCACTGTGGTAAAACATGAAGAAATGACTATAGGGAAAAAAATATTGAATATAGTGTCTATAATGTTCTACATAAAATATTAGAAAAGACATAGGGTGTAAAGTTTATCATCTCATGCTCTGGAGGATCGTAGACATCCAAATAATACAGCTGTCTATGGTCCCGGCTAATAGTTTTTTGACCCTGATGTGGGCCTCTAGGTGGTAGTGGAATGATCACATAAAAAAATCCCCCACCTCTATCTTCTCATACCCGTATTTTAGCACCACATCCCTAGGGACCACCCTGATCATGACACTGTCTGTGCCATGGTTGTCCTCCTACTCTATGATTGGTGCTCTCAATGTTTCTGGTGGGACAGTCTCATGAAATGTGACCTCACTCATCACAATCATAACACTTACCCTCCCCCAGTCTATCCCTGATCTCCACTCTACCGTAATACCATTTGACTATGTGACTGAAACCAATTATGGGTAGGCCTCATATGTTGGGATGTTATCGAATTTTTTTTACTAGATATAGAAGACATTTGAGCTCCATTTCACTCACTAACAAAACTAGATGATTGGTGTCCCTCTGGAAGGAAGCTCTCTATCACCACCAAATGTTCTAGCACGTCAAATTGGGTTGGGATGCACAAGGGTACTATGATAGAACATATATCTTTATGAAGTCACTTCTCAATCATCTGTTCTCATAAGTAACCATCACAGATTATGTAAATTGATTAGTGTGAAAGTTATACAAACCTAGTGGCTTACTCATCCACCATTATCCTTCCTAGCTAAAACTGATGTATCTCCAAAATTCAGATGGAGCACTAGAAGGAGTGGTATTACTCCTCATGATATAACTACTGGAAGTCATCCCAACAGGGTAACAACTCATCATGCATCAATGTAACCAAGATACACCATTGTCTAGATGCTCTGTGGAAAAGGCTAGCTGCCAAAGCCATCATCTGATATGTTGGTATCCAAAAAATCTGGAAGAGGTGGACCACTGACTCCAGCCAAACCACTACTGCTTGATGGTTTGGATAGATATGGAACCTTAATGATATCTGTCAATAAAAGTCACAATGAGAACGTAGAATGAACACATCCTCACCTAGTCTACATGGGGATCTATACTTCTCAACATATGGAGGTGATTTAACCTACCCTCATGGAGAAAGGGAATCACATGATGGTTCTTGAACTGAGGCCTCGTCACTCACAAGTTCGTAATTATGAACCTGAGCTAGTATCCTGGTTGGATGTAATCAAGGAGACATACTGAATGTTATCAAGGAGTATCGTCATCAAATGAGAATATAAACACACACACACACACACACCAACAATTATGAGATGCTAACTCAATAATTATAATAAATTACTGAATCCTATAAGATGCATGAACTATTTATCCCTAAAACAAGTATCTTAGCGTGCTGAGTAAACAAGTAGGTAGTTAGGTTCCTTGTGAATGGGAACATCATCCTCCCGTGCCATCAATGGACACCCTATTCTGAGAGCCAATCTCGAGACAGTTCCAAACTATTTTTCTATACCCAACCAATACCATTCTAGGGAAATGTTCAAACACAATACCAAGAGTGGAACCACCTTGGATACCACTTTTTCACGACCTGACCCATGTTGGGGATCTAGCTGCAACAACCCCAAGCCCACCTCTATAAGCCCGGGGCAGCAACTAGAGATGGAGGCACAAAAAAATTGGGGAGGCCTTTTCCTATGAACTTATACACACACACGTCCTACTCAATGAAACCATTTATAGGGTAAGGAAAAAAATATACACCACTTATATATATACCCCAAAAACATGAATTGACTTGAAAATAGTACAACTACTAAAAAATAAATTGAAACATGAAGGGCAAAATACATACCCTCCAAGAAAAGTACAACAACCCAGCAACATGTGTAAAAGTAAAATAAATGGGAGAGATTTTCTCAGGGGTCCCATATCACTATAACCACACACATTCCATGCACCATGTATCTCAATCTTTTCTGAAGTTATGATCAAACTATCATTCATCTTTAAGGGAATCCCAACTGTGGGAAAATTTCATGTAGGGGTCAGTATAATGATACTTAGTAGGATGCATGAAGGGTCATGGGAGTAGCATGAGAGGTACTGAAGAGGGGATCAGTAAATAGAACAAGGTAAAATAAAAGAACGTAGTAAAAAAATGCAGATAAACCCAATAAGAGAGTGATGTAATTTCATCCAAGCACAAGGATCTGGAAATGGTGTAAAGATGTATGTCTTTCCGAGTCTCTTCACTACCTATAATATGACAATAGACTCATACAAAAACAATAATCCTGACATGGAATGCATGTGGTATACCCCCCATGTATTTGCCTCTCCTCGAAGTAGAGTAGGTAAAACCCAATGAGTGGGTATTGGAAGGAGAATAAAATTATATGATCTGTCTAAGAAGCCCAAATAAGAGAGTAAGGGGACATCCATCTCATATATTATCCATTGAAAGTGAGTGTCCCAAAGTTTCGTAAGTAACCACCATCGATTTCTAGATCCATCATGTCTTCTCTGAACATCAAGTCAAAGGGAATCAATAACCACACCTTGATACTATCCTATTTTGGTGACACTATCTCTCCCTCATAGTTTTAGGGTGTGTGACAAGGGTGTGTCTTAAAGGAAAACGTCCATCTTTCTTGAGAGTCTAAAGTCACATCAAAGAACACCTCTTCGCTATCGTATGAACAATATGTCTTCACAAAATCTTAAGGACCCATGCCCAGCCTAGGTGGAGGGTTCCACTCTAGTCAACGGGTATATGTTCCCTAATATGTCAGGGGATATAATCACAAGGAAGTTGATGGGGACCAACTACTTAGCCTATCTAGAGGATACTACCCAAAAGGTGTTGTTTATGTGACCCACTGCCCATTCCATATGGAGGGAAGCCCAAAAAATCCATTGGGGACCACTTCCCAGCCATGTTGGATATAAACCCAAAACTACCATTAGGGACCACTTACCATCCCAATGAGAGTTAAACCTAGAACTACTCAGGCCATCCCTACTGGATGGTACCTTTTAGAAATAAATGAGGAGCACCAGACATCCCTGTTGGATGGTACCTCTCAGAACAATGCCATTGTAGCCATCCGGTGCTGATCTAGATCGAATTCATACCCAGAACATCTTGAATCGTAACTCGTAAGTCACTAAAAATGGAAAAATCATGTCCTACATGAAAAAAACATCATGGATAGGCTAATATGGAGTAAGAATCTAGGTCCAATGAAGGAGATATGAGGTAGAGAGGATTTGTAATGTTGTACATGATGCTTATGGGGCTCAAACATCATTTTTCCTTTCCTTGACTCATGGTCATGTACCTAGCCATTCTCTGGTACTTAACCTGGATCAAGTACCCTTAGAAATTATAGTTTATTCCAAGAGTACACATCATAACTTGCCAAGAAGATATAGAGAACAAGACACTCAATTCTTAATCTAAGGGAGATAACATCATTTCACTGATTTGCAACCTCAATGGTCCCAGAACATTTGGCCGCTTTTCTGTATACATATTCTCCACTTTCAAAAAAAAATTAGGCTATATTAGGTGGTGGTTTATCATCAAAAAAAGGGAAGGATATTCTACAAATACTACTTTCATATTTCCAAATTTAATGATATCACAAGAAATATTTTTACATCTAAATGGATCACACTATTGCAGTTCATGCAGAAAAACATTCAATATCAACTATTTATTTTCCCCAGATGGAGATATGATAGAAAATCTATGAGTAACGACATTTTACTTGAATGAAGTCCCCTGAGGCCCATGTCTTGATATAAAAATAAATTCTTGGAACATTCCATTATGATCCTCTTGAAAAACTACATGAGATGGATGACTAATAAGTATAAAGAGGATAACTGGTGAATAAGCTACATTTCACCGCAACACAGGCGAATCAGGCCTCATGGCCCCCACACCTCAACGTTAGTTTAAAAACCACAAATAATCATTGAACTTTCCAAAAAAATACTAGTGTCTTGTTGCTGTAGATGGTGCGTCAAAGAGATGTCCCCTGTAGAAGATAGATACGATATACGATTTTTGAATAATAATAAATATTTAATTATTATTAAACATATCCATTTCACGAAACCATGCAATGAAAACAAGACATGAAATTTACGAACTGTTCTTCAAAGATCCTTCCTGGAGAGTGGGACTCGTGGCTGTAGATGACACATAATGCATATACCTAGTTTGGAAGTTTCTTTTTTTAAATTCCAATTTCCCGATATGAAATGGTATGGCATATTATGGATGGACTCGTCCACCTGGGCTGGCTTGCTCTGGCGGGCTCAGCTCATTATGTTGGGCCACATCCATAACCCACCAGCTACTAGTCTGTCATGTCTACCGCCTGACAGGGACACTCCCACTGTTGCCTCGCTAGAATAATTCCTCAGGTGCCTCTACCTAGCAGCATCAACACTCGACTGGCTCCCTAGATGACCCAGCCTCTTATCAGCCCTCGTTCCACCCACCTAACATTGATTCAGCTCAGTCACTCCGGTCATCTCCAAACAGCACCTACGGTCACCTTCACAACCTGCTATTCCGCCTCGGGGTTCCCACTCACTAGTTCTCCTCAACAAACCCTTCACACCGGAGTTCTGCAACTGCCACCAACAATCTTGAACCCAGCCTTGACACTGCTCGCCCCGCTCACCACCACTTATGCTCGGCTTTTTTCAGGACTACCATGATTGTGGTTCCCAACCCCCTTCTTCCACACATCATACCAAATCCTCCAGTGGGCTGATTTCATATCCGTAAATGGATCTATGAACCTTGCAATGAGACCTTCACTATGCCATCCTCCTCTCAATGATATGACTATTGATTAATGAATTTGAAAAGAAGTGGTGAAATATATGTAGAATAGAAGTTTTTTGGGGTCAAAATGCATTCAAGATAGTGATTATAAAGAGGATGTGTTCATACGACCACCATCCTAATGTTTAAAGTATGGGATTTAATGAATAATTCCATAACAAAACATGGAATTGAAAACATAGGATATAAATAAATAGAAATCCTACCACTTTTCATTCTTCAATTGTTTACGAGGCATCCACTATGATCCTTATTTGATCCACTGAGGTTTCAATGGATATTTCTCCTTAATTCTACGAATAATTATCTTATAATTTTAGAGAGAATGATAGATATAGGATTATTGTTAACCCTAATCATAAACTCCTAAAATTCTATTTATAGAATCCCGATTTGATGTGGAATCTAAAATTCCTACACCCCCATTTTTTATGTCTCACATAGGTGAAATACCTTATTCCAAAATCAACACAGGTCTCAAATTTCCAATACAAGTCTCTTACATAATGTTATTAGATTTTGTGTTTGAGATAAAATACTTAAATTTGTTTATTTATTTTATGATTTTTCCCCTGGGCGACTTTTCTCACATAAGTCCCACACCAACAAAGGTTATTCCCTTCCTAGGGTAAATTCCACATTCTGAAATCAATCAGGGTCTCAAAATTTATGATCCATGATACCGTTGAAGTGATATACCATTTTCATCATGTTCATAGTATATAATATACTAAAACATTCTGTATAATTTATTTCGGGCACACCATAACTTAGAATTGAATGTCGTCTCAGCATCTAACTCAAGAAATATTCCCAGAAATATTACAATGTCTTACATGAAAAAAGGGTGTTTATTTTGACCTACTCCTAACGGAACTGCAGACTAACCCCCACCTTTGGAGTTCCATTACGACCACTTTCACAAAGCAATTTCAACCATCATGACTCACACATCAATCACAAGTAAAACCGAAAAACATAGACATGAACATATATTTTTTCCGAGAAAAACAAAAAATAATCAACCAATACCCATTATTGTCATTCGATAATGAAACCCTCATCATTTTTCGATATCTAGTCTATCTCAATGACCTCACCTAAAAACGGTCTATGATGTACATCTCACTGTCTAGCCCCACATGTTCTTCAAAAAAATCATAACCTCTAAGATGTCTAATATCCAACCAAAAAACATTCATTTATCTGGGAATAAAGCTATATAATTATTAGTGTACTTGGGAAAATGTCAATATATTGGGAATGATCATCTCTAGCTAAATGTATGATAAGAATTCTTTGACAAATTCCCCCAAAAACTACCCATCACTGATTACAAATCCCAATATGGGGAGACATTGAACACTTGAAACTCGTATGCCATCTATCCAGCAAATATCCCATTGACTCTCGACCATCAAATCTCTAGAAGAATTTGCATCCGAACTCACAACCACGTCACAAACCTCTAATAATCATCAATGAAAAAAAATCCCATGGGATCCACTTCCATCACAACACTTGAGTTCTTCCATAACAAACCTAGTGATACACACTAAAACACAATGAACACTATGTCAATACAGAACCCAACTATCTCACAAATAAAATATTCTTCCCACTATAATGAAACAGAATTAATACATGGGCTAATCTCGTGCCACAAATTCACCCATCCCAAAATAGATTCATTCCCTTCCAACACATTCCCACATTTATACCTCATCATAGCCCTCAAAGTCTGGAACATTCTTATGAACACACAATGAAATTTAATTAAGATCAAATGGGTATTAAATCACCAGATCTTTTCCCAACACAAACTCGCTCGTCAGACCACGCCTCTCTGTCCATCAGCCTCAGTGGACATAAGGTATTCTCTACACTATTCTCCAAGAAACCAAGAAATTCATACTATAAATACAAAACATGAGGCCACCTTTAACCAGGAGTCTACCCCAAATAAGAAACATCAATATACACTTTTTTCACCCAATCCATGTCTGAACAAAGTAAAAAAAAATTTCACACATCAACCACCATCAGATCAATGGGATTAGGTCTCTGAATGTTCATTCCCTTAAAACCCGTATTTACAACCAAACATATACAACAAAATTCTTCCATAAGTTGAGGGAAAATAAATACTATGATCTTTAACCACACCCGATATCACAAATCGTACATTGATTCTTCCTATGAAGGAACCACTCATGCTTCACAACATTAGGCACTGAAAACACTGGGTAATCGACCATTGACGCTATACTTGATTTCCTAAGGCTTTCAAATCATAACCTCAACTCAAGATGAATCACCAAAACCACTATCTATCCCACTTATCCTTCCAGGCCAACCCCACACTAAGAAACACTCCCCATATTCAACTTCCAAAGTATAAAGCATTCCCCTACTTCATACACATCCAAAAGCACTAGATAAACCGACCGACCCCACACCTCGGTAACCAATAAATTCAAAGAATACTAGCTACCTAAAGTGGAATCACACCTAATAAGGACATTGGTGATCCCTCTATTCCATACACAACTAATGTGAAAATTCCAACTACTTCTGGGTAGAAATCATACACCCATTCTAAATAAACTGTATCCAACGCACCAAAAACACATTTACTATAGGTTCCACACCAAATATTATCACACACGTACATTAGAACCATGATCCACACACCAAATCTAGCACACAATACACAAATCACAATGTCTCAGACCACATGATTCACCTCATCCACATTAAAAAGTATCATTTCACAACATCAAGGTCACTACCTGACAAAAGATATAACAAGGAATATTCCATTAACTGGAACATCCAAACCCATATAGTCCTCACATCCCATAACCCACGGTCTCAAAACAAAGTCACTCTCACTACCCAAACCACCCCTAATAAGGTAAAAAACCAACACAGGGGTTATCCACCACCAGTGTCCCTAAAAGTTCCATCATTTCCCACCTTTTCTTATTATGAAATCATTACGTTTTAAAATTTAAGGATTCTCCTTTAAAAATATTCCATTTCAAAACCCTTTTATTCACACTTTCAAAAACCCATTTATTAACCCAAAATATTTAAAATCGTTGATTTATGAAAATATATATTTCAAAAAAATTTAATTAATGAACATTTATAAGAGAGGTCATCATTCTCAAACCATAGTTTGAAAGAACACTACTAACATGTGAGTCTCAAGGAACTATAAATCATAGGAAATATACAGATGACATATCATGTCTGTGTTCCTAGAATGATTCATGAACTCACACACACTCTATTTCAATAATATTAAAAGAGATTAAACCTCTTAAATTGATATCATCACATCCAAGTGCACCACTCAAGGTATATGTATCAACCAATGTTAAAACTAAAAAAACCGAGCATCTATTCCCACCCCTTGAACCGGGGGTTTAACCCATACATAGGTCATCAGGAACACATGAAAAATCTCATCACCATGTATAGATAATACATTTTTATATTTTCTACCATGAACCAAATTTTAAAATATAAAAAATACTATGATATGTCATTGTAACAACCCTTGATCGGTATCCACAATAACTAGTGCCCCGATCTAGTTCTCTATATGACCATAGGAGTACCTCCCCAAATTCCAAAGGCCATTGAATAGTAGTGTAGATCTATGGAGAAACATTTGGGTGACTATAACAACCTATTTGAGTAATGAAACAATAGAAAAAATTCCAACAAATATAATAAGAAATATGATAAAATAAATGGGTAGCATGTGACAAAAGAAATATTTTAAAAAAGGAAGACCAATTTCAAACATGATATGTATACTCTATAAGTCAGGAGGTCATTCAAATGAAATCCGAAACTAAAACTACCAATATCATCAAAACATAGTCTTGAATCCAAACATGGTCCTAACCTCCCTGCTCCAACCTATCAACCCATGCACAACTAAACACCAAGTCCCTATCCTAAACCTATATAAAAAAATTCATTGGCTCTGGTACCCAGGTACAATGGCGGCCCGAGCCAGGTGTGAGTACAACATAGTAGGCCACCAAAACGGGTTTCAATGAAAAGTCTAGTTAGTAAAACTATGTGTGCAGATAAATCAAGTGAAAAAATGAATAGAGGAACCAATAAAATCAATGTATCTCACATTAATGAAATTATAATATCATTATTTGATCCATTAATTTATCTATAATAAAAAAACTAACTAAACTAGGTGTAGTTTCGTTGGGATCATAAGAGATAGAATAAGTGGGTAAACACTTTTGAATCATAAGGGGGAATTAAATAATCACAATTTATCAATATACCCTGATGCGTTGGTCGTGAAATCTAGTCATGTCCACATGTTTTCGAAGAATAGAGCCTTACTCCAACATCCCAACCCATGCCATGATAATATGTTTTTAAGTAAGGATCCTCAGTTCAAAATCTCAACACAATAATTCATAACAATTACCTTGTATCCTTGGTACAGGTAGTATCATCCTATATAATGTTTAGGGGAATAAAGCCTCAAATTCGACTCCTTAACCTATGCATTATACGTGTGAGTTTTGGATCCTCATTCTAACCTAACCGACATGAATAGATCCTCATATAAAGTACCGCAAACTAACATCACACCATGCACACATACTCTTCTTACCACTTCACATATTAATATTACCCAAAAATATCTTATTACACATATTAATAATAAACCAAACACCTCCTTATTTTAACATTAAAACTTCATATCATTAATTTCATTTAATAAACAATGTTTAAATGATAACACAACTATCATTATTTTACTTACATTAAGCCAAAAATCTTTTCAATTAGTAAGTTCATAAACCACCCTTTAATCAAAATCATGGAACAAGAAACAAATAAAAATACTCATTTAAGATCATCTTGAACCCACCCTTTAAAACATAGGTTTTAAAATTTGGAAAACTAAAACATGCCCATGGAATTCAATTACATTTTCCTATATCCAAAATAAGAATCACACCATTTTCACAAAAATGGAAAGGCACCCTCATTAAAATCATCATTTAAAATATCACAAGAAAATCCCATTTTTAAATAACTTTTACGTTTGAACCTCCCTTCAAAACATTACTAACATTCATGCATCATTTCACTTCAATAAATCAATAGCCTGGTCAAATCCCTAAAACATACCATTTAAACCATATATAAAACTCATAGGTATTTCACAAGAGCTAACATATAATACTTTCAATTAAACCATTAACCATTCCCTCATATCAAATTACACGTTAACAACCCATCCACTCTCATAATTCCTTTATTTGATTGTTTACTAATTTACTCACTAATTAAAAGAATTAAACATCCCCCATGGGTAACCCCACGTTTGGTCTCAATTCACCAATGAAACCAATGAGGTATGTGAATGGTTTTACACAAAAATACTAGGAAGACACCAATTTTCTATATCAAAAACGTTAAAACACAGCATGTAAAATCATTTTCACAACTAAATACATGTATAAGTCATCAAGACCATGGAACATAGCTTTGAGACCACTTTCATCAGGATTATTGACAACTTATTTCTTAATCATATCCCTTGATTCGAAATCAAACAAAATTCAAATACCCATCATTGAATATGCTGTCAAAATAGAGTTTTAGGTATTTAAAAGGTGAATAGTTATCCTAAAAGACCTATTACATAAAATTGAAGGAAATAGACTCAATGAATAACTTGGTGCTTCAAACTGATCTAAATGGCTAAACACCCAACAATTAAAGGACTGCCACCCATGGATGAGGATGACGTTGATGATTTAATAACCTATATATAAGGGGTGAAATGTGGTGAAAAAATGGGAATAAATAAATAGGATCTAGAGGGTAAAGTAGTAAAAATATACTTTTTATGTGGCACTCAGTTTGGTTTCTTGGTTTTCCAAACAGTGTGACAACCGTGCAGTTCCCTCTATCCAAATAGAAATAGAGATGCATGATTTGTCTTAACACCCTATTTGGTGTCCATGTTATTTCATCTTTCCTATGGTTCCCCAAGCCATATGATTTCTGGGGCCACCCTACATAGTTTTCTTATCCATGCACACCCTCTACATTGGAAGCATGGTTATGGGGCACAATATCTACTAACCATGACCCAACTATGAACTCAGTTCGTATTGACACATAATTTCACTTTTCCTAAAACTTTACACCCCAAAACCCCCAAGGGATTTTCTACCCTCCAAAGATAGTACGTAAACTAAGAAAAGTAATCCATACATACTGTTTCTCAGGTTTGGGATCTTATAATGTCAGTTTACCCTCACTATGTAATTTCCCAAAAGGAGGATCCCTAGGGGGATTCCTAATTAAAAATTATGAATGATTATAGTCTTTTGAATTTTTAAAAAATAATTTTTAGGCTTCCACTAGAACTCAAGTGGGTAATATTGAACTGCTTGTTGTAGGTACAATGGTATAACACCATTTTTTCAACCAACAATAGCTCTAATTAACTACCACTAGGGTTTCAATGGGTTCTTGGTACAACTTCTTAGTCCAACTCTATTGCCTAACATATGATATTACAATATAGTATTTATCCTCTCAATAACCCATCTAAAAAATCATTTAAAACATTTGAAACATGATTAAAATTTGAATTCTCAATCAAATTCCAAAAATCCAAATCAACCCAGGTTCTATGACCATTTAGGCCTAACATCATTCAATTCTGCAAAAAAATATAGACATGAAAATTAAAACCTCACCATTATCACACTTATAATCACCAATAAGTCTCCACATGAATCATTCATGAACCACATTAGTCATTAGAACTCAATGCATATTATAAATTCATAACTTCAAATGGCTTTAGTCATTCCAATACGAAACCCAATCTAATGAAATTGACCAAAACAATGAATGATTTAATAGATAGATCATACCATGACTTTAAAATTCATAGAATGAAATTACTTGATCAAAATATTTATTGTCGCACTAGTCCACACATAATACATCCATGGTGTACATCACTACATCAGTGAAAATAAAAAATTTCAATTGTATGGGCATTGGAAAATAATCTAATTCCACCAACTCCCCCAACTAGTATATTCATTAATTTCTAATTAACTGATATGAGACAGCTTTAGTTGACATCATCAGTTTAAAAAAGATTACATCATAGTTGAAATCTCACTTGACTGCCTCTAAATATTCACAACTCTAATAAAAAGTATTACACTCGAGTATTAACTAAATAATAGCGACTCAACACATTATTTAGGGTGTTATATTATTTTGGAGTTTTGATATTTACCAACCTAGTCCTCCAAGAAATCAAATTATTATATTGCCATCAGATTTCATAAGAAACGCTATCTTGATCTATGACTGTGATCTTGTACTATAGTCTTTTTATTTCAAACCATATTGAAATATAAATACATATAGGTTATTTATATAAAAGAACAAATTCATAGCCCATAACACTTTCTGCCTAATTCATACATAAAAATCACAATTGAAACTCAACTTAAACCCCCATAAAAAGGGTTATAATAGAATTAAATTTAATACTATATCACAATCATATAATTTCCCACCACACCATCCCTAGACACCATTATCCCTATATTACATAATTATCGAAAAAATTACACTGATGAGACAAATACCTTTATATCAATATAAAACAACTATATGAGCCTCACTGATAGGTTATGAAATCACATTTCTTCACATGAACTGTATCCAAAATAATCAACAATATGCTATAAAAAAACAATCTCACCAGTCATGACACTAAAACCATTGATATATCTCTCCATAACACAATAAAAACATTAAAAATAGCTAAAAACTACCTCTTACATCACTATTGATATTGATTTTTTTATTTCACATATTTTTATAAACACTTTTGAGTCACCAATGAAAAAAATCAACAATCAATCCATCCCACTCAATAACATGATGTCATGAAAAATACATATATCACCTCATTGGTTCCCATATCACACAAGATGCTACATTCAATGAACATGAATCCATCAATAAAATAATAACATTATAGTTAAATATGGTTAGATAGAACATGCTTCCCCACATATTTCCACCCCCATCTCACAACCAGTCATGTAGTAAAATCAGTAACAAATAATGCAATCAATATTCCTTTACCAATATCATTTTTGTCGAAAAGGATAATAATAATTTGACCCCATCTCAATAGACAAACACCCCAAAAAGTCTTATACACAATGTAATTCTTGAGGTACTATTAATATTTCCTTATCAACCAAACCAAATACTAGAATAAATCCAATGAAAAAAAAATTCATCAACATGGTATCCATGAAATAATACCTAGAGTCGTGTGACTTTCATACACACTTTCTCTAACCTAGAGAGAATAAAAAACCCACCCATTGATATACATCACATACCATACAAGGATGATATTTCTCAATCCCAACACTATTCTATATATTCAAAGGATGATCTTATACCAAAAGAATAGATAAAACCACACACATAGAGTTAAAAACCATTCTCCTAAAAAAATAAGGTAATAGTTATAAATATATACCCTCATGGTACATAATAATATTTTTGTTAATAGAAACATAAAAATAAACATGCATATACCCAAGTGATACACTATCGGTAACCCAACTCATATCATTGAGAGTCATTTCCTGAAAATCATAGGCTCAACATCCCTACTGATTACTAGACATTCTTCACATGAATATTGGTCACATCATCACATGGAGATTCACCCATTCATCCACCTTAGCATACAAAAATGCATCTCACATGTTATGATGTCATCTAATCATATGTCACATTAATGTCATTAATTTCATATATACCATGAATTTCATTGAAATCATACATATAATTAAAGACTTTATCATTGAATACCATCAAAAAGGAAACCGTTGGCCCATGTTTTCACCCTTCATAAAGTCACCCACTGATCACTACAACCATATTAGGTAAAAAAACCTACCACATGGTTATATTTTAACTCATTATGATCCAAATATTAAAATAATACCCCTAAGTTCTCTAATAAACTATATATATTTAATCTTATGAGTACAAACCCATAAATAATTTTCATAGTTCTATCTTTAATATGTATGAGAAAACATTTTCAAATACACCATACTATACCTTTATCAATAGTGGCATCTCTAAGAACACAGAGATCCATCCACTCTAGGGTCTCAAACCAAACTATGTACACATATTTCAAAACTCCACCCTAAGGTTCACTATCATATACATGTGAATAATTATTTAATTAACCCTAATGTACACATTATGTCACAACATTATAAAATTCTAAATTTCATGTAGAATACAATATGTACGACTACTATAATCTCACCTACAGCATGTGGGTATTATATCCTTATGGAATACACCTAGTCTAAAAAAATCTCTCTCAAGATAGTTATCATAGATAATAACTATTAAAATCATTTATTACTAAATAATAATGAAATAAACCAAATATGAGCCCCGTTATGTATAATTACTCCATTATTTTATAAGGTAAAACTCTATATAATTTGTTGTGGACTAATTATATAACAAAACCCCATCTAATATTTATGGTTCTAAATAATAAGAATGAGAATGAAAGGAATGCGAATACTATATTTCAATACAATCCTTAGACAAATTATTTTTTCCACTACAATCCATAGGTATTATTAGAATGTGAATAATTTCAAAACATCAAACTCAAAATAGTCAAAACAACTTAACTATTTCAATGAAAGATCATTAAAACAATCTAAAATCCTTGGTAAGTTATTTTTTTCTCATATAGGTGTTGAATTGAAAAAATACATATTGTCCATCCCATTTTATGAAAAAAATTATCTATATCCACCATATACAAAATATTAAGCGTAATACAATCAAAGATTAAATAGTATTTTATAACTTACCTAATATGGTTCTCCTAAATTATATCTGAACCGAGTTCTATATAGATTAATTGCACATCCAATATTCAATAGGTTATTGACCATCACCAATAATATATGTATGAATTATGGAAACCATATCATCTCTAGTATAGATATACAAAAATTATAAGGATATAAATATCACAAAAAATCATTAAAATATAAATCAAGAAACATTTAGACATCAATAATATATGCTATCAATAAATTGATAACATTTACCATACTATATAAAAATTAGAAAAAATAATGTCATGTAGTCAAACACAAAAACGGATCACCCATAGGTCAAAAAAGAACGAGCTATCTAAAATAATCAAAGAGATGAGACTTTAATAACCTAGGTTTTCAGTACTTACAAAGAACAATATCCTAACTCTATTTGATATCTACAATTCAACCATATAGTTCAGGGTACATTCTTCTACCCATTACAGTAAATATAATCTCAGGTATAAGGAATCTTGAACGTAGCTAAATTAAATATAAGACCAATAAAAATATACCATATGGATACAATAATTTCAAACTGTGGAATCTTGATTACAACACTTCAATATCAAGAAATATTTGAAAGAGTTCCCCAATCTAAATAGTCTCTCCAAAATGGCATCTCAAACTCAGACATTTCAATATTAAAACAAGGGATACTGACCCTAAAATGTAATGTCTTTCCCCCATTGTAATACTAACTATAGATTATGAAAATAATTAGACCCATGTGATGGTGGTCCATGTATGTAATAATATTATCTCTATGACATCCCTATCTTTTCTAAAGCCAATAATGTATTATAGGAAGGTGGATAATGACTCTAAGGTTCAGAAACAATCATTATCTCCCCAAAAAAATCCTAATTAATGAAAAAAGTGATGAATCAGTTTGTATAATTGTGGTTCCAACCGATGGGATTCTTGAATAATACATAGAAACATAGAAAACGTTGATAGGCGGAACTTTTCAAAAGGTATGACCCCATTAGAATATAAACAATGGAATGTATTATTTTGATAACATTGATAAGTGACACTTAATCCCAAAAATAACAACTCATGAGTAATGTATTAGACCCTGAGTGAACACACCCCATATGCATCTTGATCCAAATTCATATAAAAATGACCATTTGGGTGAATAATCCGTGATCCGTTGTTATCTTAGCTCTAGAGCATCTTGATCTTATTCAATATACCAAGATATCCATAGGACATGAAGACTTGTCCTATATTGTTCTACAAAATTTCATTTGTTTTACCATTATATAAACCAACTATGTTATAAAATATAACATGATTAATGAGTTATTTATGGTTATTCACAACATCCATAACTCCAAAATACAATTCTATGTTGGTCCTCACATTCCAATACCATTTTCATAATCCAAACCCTCGGTCAAAACCAATCAGTAATGTAAAATAAAGATGGATACAATCACCATGAAAAAATCACATCGAATCAATGTGTTTAGATTATCTAAAATTGTCAATGAAGGACATCCCAAAGAATCCCCCGGGATAACCATTAAACTCCATATTCATCAAAGGACAAAGAAACCTAATTAGACCCATCATAAAAAACAAAGTCAAGAAAACCATCATTGTAATTTGAGTATAAGGTTTAGTCCACTCATATTAGGCATTCCACCATCAATGGAATCACACCCGAAGAATAATAGTAAGTGTTTCTATCATCATCCTTTACAACCATAACCTATTTAAATTTTGTTAATGGATCTTTTTTTAACCCATTATGTCATGGTCTACATAAGATAAATCCTTCTTTATCCTAAGTCAATCCTGTTAAATATGAAAAACTCCACCCCATATCCTTTGGTGGACGTGGAAATTGGTTATATAAAAAAAGAGAGAAAATTAGAACATCAATAGTATATAATCACTCTTAAGTGGTGAAAAGAACATACCACATACTTGATTAAACAAACTACATTAATTTTCAAAAAACTCTTATATCTATTGAGGAAAAAGAAAATAAACAAGGTCAATGTAATCATAACATAATTGAAGAGAATAATTATAGGGTGAAGAGTGTAATGTATAATATATTTTTATTCAAGTCATTATCCATGGGTGGAGGGACCAAATATCACATTTTTCACCTATAATGCACAAACCATTATGAATGGTTTGGGTCAACCTCCAAAAAACTGTTGTTAAATCCTTTATAAATAGTTTTCAATCATCACCCAAGCCATTCCAATAATAATCAAGACAAACAATCCATAATCTTTATAAATGGTCATATATCTCTATTAAACATCCATTTTAATTATAGTATATAAAATAAAATATTTAACACATTTAATTCACAGTTATACAATACAGTATAAATGAGGAATTGCCTTCCAAGTGGTGTGATGTTAAAAAAGCCTTATCCAATGACATGTTGTCCCAACTAATAATATACTCAAGACTAAAATAGTTAATATCCATAAAATCCAATGTCAATTTTTCAGTCAATTCCATTCTAATTTAATAGAACCCCCAAAAAATATTTGGTATGTGACTTATCAGTAATAAAATGGTGAGTTATATAGTTCGATCACCTCTCTTGATCCTACTGTATCTAATATTGGTTGCACCATATTTTTTATATATTACTTTAAAAATATTTCAATAAGAATATATTTAATTGATAAATTTCCTAATATATTTTGAGGTTTGGTTTCTTGGAATATTTGTTTATAATGTGTGAATTATGTAGATAAAAAAACAAACATTTATCTAAAAATATCTTATTATTTAATCCTATATTACTTAACAATAAAAGATGTATAGGGAAATACATTTATAGATAATGGTGATAATAAATCATATTATAGTGATAAAAAGGCAATAGAATGTAATTGATCATCATAGATAAAACATGGTGCATGATATTTGATAATAATCATTAATATATTAATGATACTTTTATAAGAATATCCCCAAGGGTCACCACTGTGGTTTAAGAAAATATATTTATCAGTTTTTTTGACAAGGTATCCCAAAAATATAAATAAGAAAAGTTTGTATGGTATCTGAGAGAACATAGATTTGAACTCCTTAGACTGGTGGAAAAAATCACAATCCATACATACCAAATTTGTTACTGAGTGAGTTGAATCAAGATAAATACGCATATATTTAACTACATCTTAACAATTTGTACACAAATTATAAGAAAAATCTCACAATCAATGAACCCAAAGTATATGTTCCCTTTTATATTAACTATAGAAAAATATCAAGTCTCATAATTGAGAAAATTTATCTATAACATCACTATGCTATACATTCTTCTTGATATCTCATATGGTATTCTCATATTCAAAAATTAGGGAGTGGAAAACAAAAAAATAGGATAGATCAAACATTTAGATTTAGTAAAACACATATATATATCATTAAGGTTTAGATATGAATCATGTGATAAAATATGAGTATTGTATAAATATCTAATTAAAAAGAACATAGAACCATACTATTTATTTATATGGAATAAAAGAATGATATATAATTTCAAATGATAAAACATATAACACATAATAAGAGTATAAATCATGATATAGTAGTCATGATTAAAGCTGAATATCAAAAACATAAAACATAGAAATATAGACAACATTGAAATTTAGTATAATATGGAACTATGGTTAAAAAATAGGCACATGGAATAATCCAATTTTAAAAATTTCCAATTGTGAATACCCTTTAAATTGTGGGTATAACCAATCATTTACACCCATAAATTTGTGATAAAACTAAATTATGTTCTTGATACATTGTATCATGGGAGATAAAACTTTAAGGTATGCATTTATGGGTAATATAGGACCCCAACATTCATTAATCACATATATTTTTTCCTTATGAATTCAATCATATATCATTTCATGAAAAACTAATGAAAATAAAATAGATTTTGTAACATTTCATAATCACATTAGATGAAATTACATCCTGAATAGGATCAATTGATACAAAAAGTAAAATCATAAAAATAAACTTTCATATGGTAATTTATAGGGTGGTTAATCTAACACAACTATATAGGGGGTCAATTCATTGAATATAGAGTGTAAAAATGTATGTAAAATCCTAAAAATATATTTTTAATTTTTTTTTAAAAAAAATTCATAAATGCTTGAATTATGTGTCTCTTTCAAATGTCTTCATCAAGATGGTTCTTAGAAAACCATTTTATTTTTTTTTATATAAAAAAATTCCCAATAAAAAAAATTTGAAAATGAAAAATGATTAAATCTAAAAATGTGGATTTGATGATAAAAATGTTTTTTATTTCATAATAAAAAACGAAATCATATTTTGAAGGTAAGAATGTGGACATGGAAATGAAAGAGATGTTATAAAGGAGATGAATTATTCTTAGCAACATCATATTTTTATGAAACAATAAATCCATAAAACGAGATAAAATTATTTTCAAGATTTATATTACTTTGGAAATAATTAAGAAATCTAAAATAATTTCATCATATTTTTTAATAAAATTTTATTATAAAAATAAATTTAAAGAGGTTTCAGTATGACTGATGGAAAATAGTTGATTCAAGAAAATCTCTTACCTTTACTCTCAAATTCTATGAAAGTAGTTAAAACACCTGTATAAAAGGCATGAAAATATTAATAAATTATTTGAAAATATTCTTTCCGAATATTAAATTTTTTCTATTTTAAATATATTCATTTATTATATATTTATTAGTTTGTTATTCATTATTTTCATCATTATATTTCATAAATATTGATAGTTTGGAATTTGATTTTAAATGTGGATATCAATCCCCATAATTTAATATTATGTTAATAACTAATAGATTAGTCAAGGTAATAAAATATTTGTTTTATAATTATTTATAACATTTTAATTTTATTAAATGACATTTTTAATTTTGATTCATGATGATGAAATCCACAGGGGGATTGTTTTGTGGATTTTTAACAAAGTTAATATGGTATATTAATAATGATTTATAATATTAATATTTTTTTTAAATAAACAAAAATAAAATTACTTACTAATATAAAATATTACTTATAATTATGTATCCATATTCATCCATGATATAAATTTATATCATTTTTTTGGATAAGTCGTTAAACAGACCAAAATTGGCACAAGCTATAATTATTAGTGAGTATGGTTATTAAGTGATTATTTTATTATAATATCATTATTAAGGATTTATAATTTTTTTATATCGATGATATTTTTATGAATAAAATGATTCGATAATAGTTATAGGAGGAATATAAGTGTAAACGAACGATGGAAAACTATTAGAGACAATGAATAATCCCCTTTTCCTCTTGGCATGCTAGATTATGGAGGCTAATTTGTTTTTATATAATGAATAATTTTTCTTTATATATTATTAATAATGTCATAAATATCCTTTTTATAAATTAAATAAATTTATTATGAACATCTACGTATGTTGGAAATAAAAAATGGAATTCATAATTTTTGGAGGTATTAGTCCATATATAGCATAAGTGACATTTCTATTTTTATTATATGGGAGGGAGGAATACTGTAGAATTAAATTAATATAATAAAGTTTTAGTATAGAAATTATATTTATTTCATTATATTATTCTGTTTAGAATAACCTTTTCGAGGCCCAATTATGCATTGATATGTATTTTTTGAAACCCCATACAATAAGTATATTGATCATAGTCTAGGGTGAGATTATGAATAAAAAACTCATCAAAATATAATATTGGAGTACTTATAGTTCAAAATAATCCTGGATTATCCATGTTTTTAATTCATAACCTCCAGAACCCCATGTAATACATTACCTCATTTCCCATGAAACAACATGGATAGAGTAGTCTGCTAATAAAGATGACACAATACTGATTTAGGGGGTTGATGGGGTTTAGGTTTTTCAACCATCCAATAATGGTTTGAAGGTAAATAATAATGAAAAAAAGTATTTCTATATTTTTATCAAGGATCATGTAGGGAAGGATGGACCAGTGGAAATTTCACCACCATCTCTAAATTTCTAAATGGCTACTATTACAAATTATCCAAGGATTGGATTGGTTGGTAGATTGGCTTTGTCATATAGTTTAAAAGTGGGGAAAGGTTTGAAGGGAGAGTTTGTTACTTCTTATTGAAAATTTTCTAGACCATAGTCAGATCATCCAGTTTCTTTCAAGACTATCCTAACTTACTTGGGTCCACCTCTAGGAACCCATTATCATGTATACTCATAGTAAGTCCATCCAAGCTTGATTAGGATATATCCTCCATGTTTTGTTATTATGAACTAATTTTAAGGTTTGGAAACGAATTTTATAGATTATCATAAGGGGGAATGGAAAAAGGATAAATAGAAAAATAAAAAAGTCCAACATTGTTATAATCTCATTGAACGAGCATGATATGATAGGGCCATATGAATAGGTTTCTGTACCTCCTTATAAGGATTAATTGAGTGATGACATATCCCTGAGGAAATTTTCCTCTTATGAAGAGAAATTATCTAATGAGGAACTCAACAATCCATGGAGTAAAAAAGAGATTAACGTGGGCAAGAAAGGTATTAGGTGTAATTATTATTCCGTCTTACCAAATTACATAGAGACAATATCCATAGTAAAATTAAGGGTTTTGGGTGAGTGTTAATGAGTTATTTTAGGCAAAAACATGTTCTATATTCATTAGAAAAACTAACATTAAATAGGGATCCTAGTAATATTTTGAGGATAATATTAAAATTTTGGATGGTATTTCATGGTTTGTGAATGTAGAAAAAAATTTCTTAAATTCTAAAATGAGTATATAATAGATGTAATTTTAGATATTTATACAGTAGGAGAGTCCTAGGAAACCTTTTAAGCATCTGTTTCAGATGTATTAATTTACACCATGGAAGAATAAATAATTATTATAGGGAGGGTCGATGCCGTAGGAGAGGATTATATAAAAATGTATTGAATAATTATTCAATCTGATACAAAGGAGAGACATTATATTTAGAACAATAATCATTATCACACCTTAGTTCATGAGTTAATTAATGGTAATATTAGGCTAGAAATATTTCCCCGTGAATTAGGAAAATATGACCAGATGTATCAAATCCCTTATTGAAGATTAACTATAGAATTTAATCTCTGTAAAATGTAAATTGGAAATGGTTCATGAGACAGAAACATTAAAACTACTAAGGAATGGTATAGTTATGCCATATGGTGTATAACATTTTCTAGACTAATATTTGTCTATTTGGGTTCAAAATCAACCATGTAATGTATTCAGGAAAATGGAAAATATAAAATTAGTGGTTTTTGTGATAGGAATAGTTTTATAGTAAAAGGGAAAAAAGAAAAAAAATTGAGTGAAATGTAATCAAGTTGAGGACTTGAGTCTTATTATGAAAAACTTATTTGTAATAGAGGAATTGGAAAACTTTATTATAATGCAATGAATTAAAAATTATAATATTAATATAAGGTATATAAAATGGGCATTGGATTAATAGAATTTATGATGAAAATTTTGCATTGATGTGTGTGGAATTTAGTTTCTTTTATAGGTGAAAGAGTGGGCCATTTCCATTGAAACTAATGTCAGGTGAAGTGTCAAGATGAAATCACTTGATAGTCACGCGAGTTTGGTGAGGAAATATTTGAGACTAATTTGGGATTGAAATTACTACCTATTTATTTTCTTCTAATGTGACTAAATGTTAAGTTAATTTACCAAAATTTGATCAACTTGTTATTACCTACTTTTACCATTACTAACCGTGATAAAAAATTATCCATTGTAATTATTTTTTTACAAAATAATAATTTGACTCTTATTTTAAAATTTTTACATGATGAATATAAATTTATACTCCATTTAATCTTATTCAAATTATAATTATGAGAAAATTAACCTTTAAATAAAATTATAAGATGTAGAAAAAAATAGTTTTTGATGAAAAATTCAATTTTATACATTTTGTGTTTTTATTATTATCACCTATAATTTAATAATTAAAATATTATCAAAATTTTTTTATCAAATTTTATTTCAAGAAAAAGTGATTAATATAATTAATTTTTATAAAAATAAACCAATTTTTAAAAAAGAATAATTCAAAAATATATATTTTTCAATGTAAATTAATAGTTATGTTTTAACTTATTTTTATGTTAAAATAAAAATGGACATGTTACTAAATTTTAATGCACAAATTTTAAATATGAAACAAATTTTTTTATACACGATTTATTGATTTCATAAGAATTATATTTTATATAAGTTCACATAACAAGTAAAACTCTGTAATAAAAAAAATATTTTCTAGTAAAACTAGAAATTATAAATGGAAAAATACACAAGTGATTTATATATAATTTATTTAATTAATAATTACATGATTATATCATCTTAACTTCTAATTTCATAATCTCCACATGATATCTACATAATCCCCAACAATAAGATAATCCATGTTGGATGTCATGGGTGTAGATTCAAATAACATGGATCTCATAGTAATTTTATTCAGTTTGAATATCTACCACAATAAATTTTTACGAAGTGGTACCTCTAAGAGTTTGACTTGACCATGATCTAGAGAAAACTATAGAGAAGTTATCTCCATTCCAAGTTAGAAAATTTTCTTCATAAAGTATAATTTTACAAATCAATTCCATTTTATTAACTTTTATATGTAGATTTCATAAATCGATTACTAGTATTTATAGATTCAAATTTGATAGTTATATTACAATGGTCATATAATACCAATTATCATAAAAGCTTAAAATACAAAAATAAAGGTTATATCTCATTCCTACATCTAACATAAAATCATTCATCCCATTTATCATAAATTTTTATAATTTATTAATAAATATTTTACTTACTGTAATAGATAAAATCATGGTTTTGATTTTCATGGAATACCATTAGGATAGATCTTTTATGTTTATGGCCTTTTTTACTTGTTGATTTATTTAGCCTGTACTTTTCATAATTTTTTTTCATAGTGAATTTTTATAATGAATTTATCTTAACTTAATATGGTTTTATTGTAATAAAATACATCATGTTATTTTATTTTTTATCTCTATGTGAAACATGCTACTAAACATACTATTTATTTAAAAGAAAATTGATACAAAAATCTAGGGATTTTACAATCTACACAATTAAATAAATTGCCTCCTCATAATTTTAATTATCGTCCACTAATAAAATAGATAAATATATATATATTGAAAATTTGACACATGATATAATTTCTAATTCTACATCAACCTTACTATATTAAGAAATCCATGAAAACATTTATTATTTCCAATTATTAACATATATCTAAAAAAGAGTTTTTCTAATATTATTTCAGATGAATAATTGAAATTATATGGTATTAAGACCTATATAAAAGAATTAATTAATCACATAGATTTTATATTCATCCTTTCACGGATAAATGATTATAGGTTTATTAGAGATGTTAAATGTGATTTCAATGTTTCAGTAATTAATATTGATTCTTTAAATATATAACCAATCCATTTCAAAAATATCATCAAATTCAACTAATGGAAGAATAAAAAGATATTCTTGAGCTACATTTCCACATTATTCCATTTGGGGACAATTAATAATAGCACTAGATGTTTTATCTAATAATTTAGTATCAAATAATTGGGGTGGTTGTATAATACTCTAACAAAACATTCTATATATAATAAGAGTCACTAAAAATTGAATCTACTAAGACACCCAATAATCTAGAGTAGTAGATATGTATACCTTAATTATGAAAATATACTTCAGAGGTATTCATTACATAGTTTATTTTTTGTTCCCTTGGTCTTGTTTGTATCTAGTGTATATTTTCATAATTAAAAATTGGGTTATAGAATCAACTTTCATTATTCCCAAAGTCCTTTAATTTATAAATAAAATTATTTGTTGTTCTACAAGAATAATAATATTTTACTCTATGTTATTAACTAAAGTATTAATTTTTTCTATGTAGAATACTAAATGATGACCACCTTTACCATAAAAAAAATTCATTTCTTTGATACATTTTCATTGGTGTTTCTTACCATATTCTTTAAACGTATGATATTTTATCCCCATTCCCTCAAGGCCTTTATTTTTTGATATTTTATGAAACTCTGTTTTTATCTTATTTTGTTTATTTAGAATTTCAACTAGTAGACAATTATTAATAATAACTTGAGATAACTAATCATCCATATACACAAGATTTATCACTCCAACTTATATTTCATTCATTTGTTTATTTCAAAAATCACTAAATTTAATATTGGAACAATTATTAAATTTTTTACTTCGTGTATCATACATTATTTTAAATAATGTTGAGTTTATGTAGGTGTAATTTTAAATAAAAATAATATAAGAATGAAAAAATATAAACTTAGAAGAAGTATACCACAACTATGTGTTTACCTTATGAATCTCTAGGTTTGAATATAGGATATCAATAGTAATATTTTTATCCGGTTCTCTAAAACATCTAGTTATATTTTTCAACATAAACTTTTATAATATATTAAATGAATTTAAAATTTTTTTTTAAAGAGAATGTGAATCAACAAAATCATATCCCTTGGTAATGTTAAACCTAATATGCTATTTCGCCTACCTGATGTGAACTGATTGAAGATAAAGTTAATACCCAACCTAAAATTTTTATATATTATTATCCATCATGAAAAAACCTAGATAGTCCATATGATAGACACCTAATCTAGCCTAATACTTACCTATGGTTCATTTGTGATCTCCTTAGTTTGGTAACTAGTGCCACATTCATCACATATGATATTATTAGAATGGTTTCCCCTAAAATAAATTAAATAAGATGAAATTATAAAAAAAATTACATGAAACATTTTTTAGTCATAAATCCATTACAAATCCAATAAGTTCAAAAAATAAGGAAAATATAAAAAAATTAAACGAATTAAAGTATGTGAAATACCTCATATCACCCTCAAATTACTAAAAAATATATTATTTATATTCCTCATTGAATCTCCACATATATATCACTCGACCAATAATAGTAGCTAAATAATTGTAAGGAATTTTTTATTGAATCAACCAAAAAACATAAAAAATATTGATATACCTAACCAATACATCCTATATACCCCAAGGCGACTTTCCATTGAAAACTCAAATCCAAATTTGAGCGTCAAAACCAGAAAATGAAACTATTATTTAAATATAGATTTGATCTTAAAAATTCCATGTATGCCACCACACGCATTTCCATATTCTTACCCTTTAAAAATAGATCAATTTTAAATATATCTTGAATTTAAAAATTAATATAAGATAATTTCTTTCAATATATGAGAAAATCTCGTAGGAAGTAGTTAAATTTTGTAAATTTGTTTTTCATTCTCTTATAAATGATTAAAATTATTTAGATAAAATTTCACTCAACCGAATATTAATTTAGAAAATACCCATTTAATAACCATCTATTAAAACCAATTTCGGTAAATAAATTACAAAGAACTTATAGATATAAACACTGAAAAATACTTATAATTAGTTTTGTAAAACAATCCAAATAAAATAATTATAAAATAGAAACATAATGATTTTTTTAAAAGAAGTAAAACATCCAAAACATTAACTATTCTATAAATATTTACCACGGGAGATCCCTAAGTCATCTAAGGCTTTTGGGAACAAAGGCCATCATATCATATTTTTAGCTAAAATCTAAACCAAGTGTGTGTACAACCCACTAAACAGGTTTTCTCTTATCCAAGTAGTATGGGGCCACCCATAGGATAAAACCTTGTACAAATCACTTGATAAAGAGAACATGCCTTGTCGTAGTGGAATGAGGTATCCCATCAAGGACACCAAAATGTTCATATATATTTAAATTAGTTAGTAAAGTGGAGTAGAAAAAAGTAATACGTGAAGCTAGTCTTACCCATTTAGATTCCAAGGTTTCCACATGATATTTCCCTTTCAAATATTTTAATTTTCATTCAAAAAGGGATGTTATTAAACCCATTACAATAAATTAGTTTATTAGTGAAATACATACTTATTTGATCCATTTTAGTTATTAAAATCAACGGAAAACATTTAAAATAATCAAGAGACAAAAAATAAATCTTCAAATCTATTTTAACAAGAGCTTAAATTATTAAAACATCAAATATAGAAAATAGGAAAAATAAATCATTCTAATAAGGAAACTTAAATTAAATGTATAAATCCATATAAAAACGTGTGTAAACACTATGTTTTGTACCGAATTCAAATTATTTGTTTTTTTCTAATAGTAAAAATTAACATATTCTTAGGTCAATTTGTTCAAACATATATATATTTATATATACTTATTTATATGTGTATAAACACCATATATATCAAAATTAATTTTCTAACTTCACATATTTATTAAAAAACAATTATTTATACTTAAAAAGGAAATGAAATTTGATGTATATTATGTAATTCCAACTAAAACATAAAAAAATAAAAATTCAATATGAAGGTTAATTTTTTGAAAATAACATAATTATATCAAAAATACAATTTAGAAAAATTTTCAATCACAAGGTTTTCATTTTTTTAATGAAATAATAATTTAATCAAAACAAAAAATTGAACCACCATATGGTTTCATAAAAAAACCATGATATAATATATTTTATCCCTTTTTAAATTCAATTGGAATTCATCATTTCATCACTAGATATAAAAAACATTAATTTCAAATAAAAAATTAATAGTTAAAAAATTAAAAATCCAAAACCATGGAAAACCTTCCAAAGTCAAGTTTATTTTAACCTTTGGTGTCTAAATTCACCAAATTGAAGTCCCAAAAACACTAATAGGGCAAGAGGAACACATAACCAAAAGAACCCCAAAATTTTTTTGATTCACAATAAAATTCAAAACAAAAACGCCATCTAGGGTCTTGATTATCATGATTCGCACAAAGAGGATGATTATGAGATGGAGAAGATATAATAGAAATGAAGAGAAATGGGAGTATATTCCCTTAAAATGTCTATATTTACTTGAAATAACAATAGGATACGAAACTATAAGAAGTATAGGTGAGTGTTAGGTAGAGGGGTGATGGAAATACATTATTATCTAGAGAGAGTGTGGCATGTGGGATTAATATTATGATCATTGTGAGTTATATAATTTTAAAATTTTAAACTAGGTAATTCAAATGGTTTATCAATCCATGAACGAACCAAATAACTCACAACTAGAACAGATAGTGTGGTCATATGATGTGGATACACAGTGTGGAAACCGTGCACTAGCCATGGAAAATGAAACATTTAAATTATAGATTCATGAACATGTTGTCCTAATATTTTGTACAAAACAAGAACAATCTATGAACTATTTATAGAATATAAAAAAAATATAATTTTAAATGGTTTAGATCAAAAAAGAACTGAAAATTTTTTAAAAAAAATTATGAAATAATGTAATAAAAATTATGAGGTTGTGGTTTGATATAAGTCCCCAGAATAAAAATTTAATAGTTGTATAAAGTAAAAACAAATAAGTGGATAAATGGGATAAAAAATATTAACACAAAAATAAGAAATTTCCTAATGAAAATCCCAGTTCCAAACCAAAATAAAATGAGATCACGAAACATGTAATAAAATATAAATCCACAAGTCACACCCATACCCTTTATTGATGAATCTAGAATGAATTAGTTCTAGGGGAAATCCATATATTTTAAATACTAAACTAGCATGGAGATTAAATAATAGTACATGTTTAAAAAAACTACTACCCAACACAAAACCAACTTATAATTGAATAAGCTCAAATAGATCACTAGAGTAAAATTCATTCCCTAAACATGGCCTCCAACCATTTAAACTTTTCAATTGAACACACATACTGAATCTCTTTAATATATAAACCTACTTTATAAATAACTGAAAGGTGAAAATCATATATAAAATATGTACATAATAAGGACCTGAAATATCCCATAAAATAACCCTAAAGAGGCAAACCAACACCATACTAATTAGGAATGAAAATGGAGGATGCATCAACCATGGGAATTACACATCAAACCATATGGACCCAACAATGGGTAAATGTACAAGTAATGGTAAAATTAGACCACATTAGGGGGACACCGATCATGATGGTCCCATAAAAATTAAACAAACAGTAGATAGTTCATAATCTTAAGTAATTCAAAATATACTATATTCACTTAATAAAACAACCAAATATTCCCTATGATCAATGAACATAAAAAAATATCATTTCAACCATTGAAAAAGGAAACCATTAGAATACCATAAAACATCAAAAAAGAACATGTGGAACCTCATGTGTAACACTCTCAAATACAACCTAGAGGAAATCCAAAGAAGAACACCCAACAAGGATAATCAAAACATATTAATATAAGAACAAAAAATATATGATCATGTGCTTAAACCATTTAAGAACTTTATATGAGGTGTAACATCACATATCATTTTGGGCTTGAAATTAATGAGGTAATTTATATTATTAATTCGATTAATGATTTTTTTAAAACAAATCTCAAGACGGGTTCCCATGCATAAAAAATCATTAAAATGTTTTTTAGGTGTTTTTTTGTTTAGGATGGTGTATTGAGGGTTCAATAGTTTTATAATGAATATATAGGGTACCAAGATTCTAAAAAAAGGTATTTATAATCCATTAATAGTGTAAATGGATCGTTAATTACATACATTTATTTTAAATGGTGTCTTAGGTTGTGAATATAGAGAATGGGTAAAAGGGTGTGGTAGAGAGAAAATTAGCTATATGGAAGCATTTTTCATTCTATGACACATGATGATAGTTTTTTTTAAATTCATGGATGGGTTTATATACTAAAATCCACTATGGGGTTTATCTCTGGGATGGTTTCATGATAAGGGCGGCAGATCCCTCTCCCTAGTGAACTCGTTACATGGGTTTTAGGGTTGATTTGTCATGCTGGTTCTTTGTAAGATCATCTCCTTTTTTATAATTTTTTTTCCTCATTATACATTATTTATATCCATTTTTTGGTAAGGTTTATGTTTAATTATTATTTCTAGGGAATGTAATAATCATTATTCTTGTTGGAGATTGCATACGTAGCTCAAAAAGGATGACCTGAGAGGTTGTAAAAAAGCTATAATTCATATTTTTATATGAGTTATGTTATACCATTTTTTTAATTTTGGTTTATTGATTATTTTTTAGTAATTATCATCAATTATATAATATAAGTTGGAAAATTTGTGTTTCCATTGTTTGGGGGTGAATTTGGAGCAGATCCCACTCAGTTTATCATGATTTAGACATTTTTTGACTACTTGGGGAGTTTGGTTTTTAATATTACATTGAATGCTTCTATTTTAAATTGATCAATTAATTTATTTAATGATGTTGGTGGATGATATAGGTTCTTTTGGAATCAATGGAGTCCGTTACAACCTCGTTCATGTTTATTGATAACAGGTTGAGTTAGGCGGACTTGAATATATTTGAATATCTTGGTACGATGGTGATTTTGTTTCTGTATTCATTAATTGGAATAGTATCCTATATTATTCATGATTTGGTAGGGTTTCCATATGTTTATTACATACTCACATCAACCTAACAGTTTACATGGATGTATATATTTTTCAATGGTTGAATTGTATAACCCAGGGAGAATGAGTCCTGGTGTCCCTCTATATGCATTTATTAGTGGTGTTAATTTTTTTCAAAGGTAAAATGGGGTTTTATATTTAATATTAAAATTTTGATTTGGTTTTGAAGGTAATTGTAAAATAATTGGGTGATTTGAAAAATGTTTTTTTGAAATGGTATGTTATACAAAATATGAGTTTACTTAAAGAAGTTAATGGGATTTTGGACAAAGTATAGGTGATAGTGAAGCATAATGGGATAATTTTTTTAATGGTTAGGAAATGGGGATGTGAATATGGTTTATAAAATAATACCTAAGGTATTTTATTTTTGTGTTTTAGTTCATTAAACTTCATGAGGTAAATTTCCCATTTTCCAAAGCATATGTGCTTATTGGTATTTTTTTGAGTTATAAGGGATTTTGTATTTTTTATGTGTGTTTTTTTGGAATCCCCATGATAAATTGATTTAAATGAGGATGTATACATGTTTTGGGGTCTCCCGAAGCGATATTTTCATATGGTGTCAAAGTTAATTTTTGGTTTAGATGGACATGATGAACCCCTCAGAGGGTCGAGTTGGGTATCGATTATGGTGAGATTAGTGAATCTATTATGAGGTAATAGTGACCTAGAAATGAGATAGTGAGCTATTGATATGGGCTATACGTGCTGTATAATACTTCTTACATGTTTCTGACTTTGGACTCTCTATAGTTTGTAGGTATGAGATGGTGTTTTAAATTGTGGCCTCCTCAAAATCTATGGGGATGGCTTGGTTTCCCTGACCGGGACCTCCCCAGAACAAAAAATGGTGGATTTGTGTTCTTGTAGACCATTCCATGGTTATCATGGATTGAGGAATGATATAGGGGCTAGGTCATGGGATGAAATTATTCTTAAATGATAAATTACACTAATGTGACAAGGGATGGGTTATGGCCCATGGATGTTTTAGATTGAAACATTCCTTTGGTTAGTGGGTCACGAATTGGATATCACCCAACCAGGAGTGTTTGGGTGAGGAATGGACATCATATCGGCTCGAACAATACTCTACATGTTCAATGTTTAGATTGATTTTTATTATAATGTGACTATTTTGTTTTTAAAATGTTGTTGAATCAGGTTTTTTATGGCTCATGTAATTACATAGATTAAATCTTGGTGGTGAATTAGGTATTGTATAGGTTGTGGAACATTGTGGATCCCAAAATGGTGTTGAATTATTTATTCCTGTATGTGAATGTGTACTATGATTCCTTGTGGTAATGTTTCATAAACACAAATAAACCTATTATATGAGATTCATCCACATCCTTTTGATCGTAATTAGATTTTGTTTTGTTGTGGTATTATAGATACATATTGGGTCATTGTACTCACCCCTAACCCAAGTACATGACATGAGTTTCAATGTATGTGGATAGATGTTCATGTTTTCTCTTAGGACATATGTTTATCTTGGAGATGGACATGGTGCTGTTTCAACATTCCACGGTGGGTTAAAATTAAGAAGAGTAATTATGTGATCAACAATTATGATTTGCAGATAAATGTAGTTTTATTTAGTAGGTAGCTGCATAGTTTTGGTTAACAGGTGGAATTATATTTTTATATATTTTTATTTTGTTATAATTTTGACATCACATATACTATTTACTATTTTAATATTCAAGACTACGTGGGCCCATTGGATCCTTATTTATGTCTATAAAATTTTTCCAAAAAGGGAAGACTTTCTCCATGACAAGGTTTGGCCCTTGTTATTAGTTAAAACCCTTTGGAGTATAGAGGGTCACCCCTAAGATATTTTAGCCTCCTTACTTGTTCATTGTTTGGGAAGCCTGAGATTGGTTGTTATAATATGATACTAATATAGGCCGTTGGAATTGGGTAGTGTAGTTAAATGTTGATGTTGTATTCCAGGAATGAAGAGGTAAATTGAGAACATACATAACCATTATGGATTTGGTTGAAATTTTAAGTTCTAAAATATTTCCAGTGTTGGGACTAAAAAATATAGGATGATTATATTTTTGGGTTGGACTAAAAATTGCAAAGAGGGATGGATGAGACTCAAAATTATTTATAGGGCTTGTCTAGGGACTTGGAAGCTTTATCATGGTAGTGGAATGTTGTGGGAATGATCGACACTACTTTGGGTAGTGTTGTTTGACATGAAAAATTATATGAATATATATTAATTAAAATAAAAAATAATATAAATTATGTTTTCTCGCATATATACTATAAGGTGTGATTAAATAAATATTTATATTTTGGGATTAGTTTATTGATTTTTATTTTTTTAATTTGACCACAATAGGAAAATTATTTTTGGTAATTTTGAGTTTTTCAAAAAACCTAATTTTGAAAAAAAATATTACAATACAATTTAGTGTGAGTATAATGGGTTTTTAAGTGGATTTTTCTTGGAATGGGTCATGGAACCCGTTATTTAAAAATGGTTTGTAATTTTTGGTGGTTGAGTAATTTTTATGGAAATGGATTCTGAAATTAGATTCACAATGGTTTTGAAAATGGTTTTGGTTTCTTAAAAAGTGAATGGATAAGATGTTGATTTTAATGATTTTAGTTTTTGTGAAACCCTAATATTATAGGTGGATATTTGAAAAATCAGCTGATTTTTGGTGTGTAAAATGGTTTTAAAGGTTTCTTTAAATTATTATTTGGTGCATGCAAAAACAAATTTTCATGGATTATTTTATATTTCATGGGGTGTCCAAGGAGCTTGAATTGTTTTTATGTCGTATATTGTCTCTATTTATAACTCCTAACATGTTATTATAAGCTATAGACCAATATATGGTAAAATTATGAGAAATAAAACCAATTCTAATTTATAACATTTGGATATATTTCAGAATTTTGACAAAGAGAGACCTAAATGTTTTCTTGTATGTTCTGTGGGTACCTTGAGGTTTTTAGGTGGACTCATGTGGCATGATAAAAGTGGGTGCTTTGTGGGATACACCTCTATTAGGTTCATGGGTATTGATGTTGTTTCAAGTATTGAAATATTATTTTAGATCGTTCAGGGATTGTACCCCATGATGTGTTTTTAATTCTTATACATTTTGATATAATGTTGTGTTTTTTGTAGGATATTTATATCATGGGGGGAACCACTAGTTGGATTAAGTAGTTTTGAGTATAGTATTATATTAGGTATTACCATAAGATTTGGTTAGTTGGTTATTTACACGTTGGTGTTTTGTGATTGATGAGTGTGATTGATCAACATCTTGATGTTTATTAATCAGTGTCTCATGTCTGGAACTCAGTTGTGTGTGGGTGGTGGAAGCAATAGTGTGTGGATTGTTCTATATGACATGATTTTGTTAGGATCCAAAATGGTTCATGATCAGTGTGTGAATAACGTTTTGTAGCAAGGTTTTTTTAGGTGAAACCAAATTTTTCAAGATTAATTGTGTGAATTAGATTCATGACATGATTCAGGGGGATGAACAATGTGATAAGAGATGGTTAAGTGTCATTTTTTATGTTAACGCATGGGGGAGAATATAATGTGATTTTTTAATCATGGGTATGATAAGGACTCACATATGGGTTCATTAGTTGGAATTTTACATTAGAGGTAGGTGTGATTCTTTTGAGTAGAATCCATTGTGTGTTGTGGACTGAAACAATGAAGGTTCTGTGAGGATAAGTATCAACTCCCATTCAAATATTATATTTCATATAGGATGACCCTAGGAGGTGACTCGATAGTGTGAGTCAAAAGTTATAGTGTATAGGTTGATCTTATTTTTTCGGATCCTTAATTAGTTTTATATTAGATATTTAGATGTAGTGTTGGATAGAGTCCATTTTTGGAGAAAAATTCCAGATTAGTGGTTAGAGTCACTACACTAGTATCAAATTCTAGGTTATTTCCTTCATGATCTGAGGTTCATTTATACTAGGAATGAATTTATGCTCAAAGAAGAGTAAGGTGGTCGATGTGGTCATTTGTTTGAATCCAATAGCATTAGATAAAATTCTAATGGGATAAGAATGAGAACTGTTTTTCATGGAAACAGATATAGTGTTGTTGAAACCACATAAGGATCATCTCTCAGGACATGGTTGACATGGTTTAGGAATTTAACAAGATTTTTTTTGTGAAAAGGTTGTGTCACTATGTATGTTTTAGAGTTTTGAATTGAATGTTTATTGGGAATTTTGAGATGAAACATGGAGTCTTCATGGGGTTTTGAATAATGTAGAAAGATGGGATTCAATGTTTGAAGAACTAAAACATCTTATAAAGGAATAGAATCATTATTTTGGTATGTTTTTAACAACAGATATTGATATAGGAATAAAATTCATATGGTAATTTGAAATTTTCAATTAGTGTAGTGTTTGTTTTGGGAACCATAGACCGAGTTGGGTTCCCAATCATTAGAAAAATTTTAAAAGTTTTTTAAATAAATTTTTATGTTTTAGGTGGTGTGCTATGGGTTTCAGATGATTTTGGGGAAGACTCTGAGTAATAATCTCTAGAAAAGGTAATATGCAGTCCATTAATGGAAACAAAGTTGGTTATTCAGTACATGAATGAATTATATCGGATACATCAGGATGTGAATATGGAGAAGGGGAGAAATGATTAGATGGCCTGAGATGTCACTGTGTGAAAACATGAATTTCACTATGAAACATGTGTATGTAATTTTTAAAATTGCATGAAGGGTTTTTAAATTAGAAAACCCCTTGGGGTTTCCATCTTGAATGACAATACAATAGGGGTGGATGATCCCTCTCTTTATTTCCCTTGGTATGATTAATGTTGATTGATTAGGGAGAAGTCGTCATTAATGTTATTTGAATTATCTTCTACACTCTTCTGGTTTTTTGTCCTCCATCCATCTCATTGATTTCCATTTGATTTGGTTTGTGTTTAAATGATCAGTTTTAGTAGAGAATGTTTAAATCATTGATCTTCATGGGGATTTCATGTAAATATCATTGAGAACATCATGAGAGGATACAAAAAATAATCTGTTCATTATATTAACATGAGGTATGTTACATTATTGGTATATTTAGTTTTTCTAGAAATTTTGTGCAAGATTGATCATTGATTATAGTTCCAAAATTTGGTAATTTTCCATGCCTAGGTTTGGGGGTGTGTCTAGTCTGGATCGTACCCCGTTTCTCATGATTCTAGTGTCATTGGACTGTCAGTTCAGTTTGGATCCTATGATGTCAAATTCCCGTTTATGTTATAATTAGTTTATTAATTAATCTAATGATATCAATGGATGAGATAGGTGCCCATTGGACTTGTAGAGGTTCGTGTGAGACGACAAGGGTTTTTGGACATATGGCTTAGGTAGGGGACTTCAATTTATTTGAGTCTCTTGGTTTGCTAGTGATTTTATGTTTTTGTCCCAATATTTGTATTTACCAACCTCCCTTATGGTTTTTATAAGATTAATGGGTTGGGATATGATCACATTATCATAATATTTTATATGGAAATACTGATTTACTCTAGAATGGTGAAGAAATTGGTATTGTATGGGTCATGGTATGACATGAATTCTGGAATTGCTCAAAGTAGGTATTGTTACAGTTATTGTATGAGGTGGATCCAACCATGGTGTCAAAGTATGTATTCTTGCATGAAAATGTGTGTTATTATTTGGTGTGGGTATGTTTCATAGACACAAGTACACTTATTATATATATTTTAGGTACACCCACTTTATTAAAAAATCACTTAGTATATTTGTGGAACTAGGGATACATATTGGGTCACTGTAATAACCACCAACTTAAGTACACATGTTTCAATGTATGTTGGTATACCATCGGGTTTTTTTTATGGGAAATTAGTGACACTTAATGATAGTATTTTTTTATGTTTAGTATTCTGTTAATGTTTTAGGACATTGTAGAGAAGTTATTTGGTGCATATATATGGTCAGTATATAGATGATGTTTTGGTTATTATATAGCTGCACATTTTTGGTAGGTAGGTATAATGCTATGATATTCTACTACTATTTTATTATAATTATTTCACCATATATACACCTTTATAATTTTATGTTCTATAACATGAAGGCATATTTATTAACAAAATATATTGGTATGTTTTGGTTTTAAAGGGATTCGTCTCCACATGACTTGGTTAGGCCCTCTCCATTAGTCAACCAACTCTGGCATATGGAGTGACATGTTTGAGGTGTTGTGGAATCTCCAAAAGGGTATCGTTATGGCAGTATGTCATGGGTTCATTAAAAAAAAGTATTGTATAAGTGTCTTGGGATGGGGCAGTTTCATTATAGATGTAGTTAGGATGCTAGGACTAGAGAGGTAGATCAGTAACTTACCCGACCAACAAGACATCACTTGAAAAAATAGTTCTTAAGGGATACCGTGTATTGGTAATATGAACTCTAGGACAAGTGAGGTGTTGGGTTATAAAAAGAATCAAAAAGTGGGATGGATGAGACTTTGGATGATTCATAGATATTTTATGTTGGACAGTGAGTTATACAAGAATCATAGTAATCACTTCCTATTGGAGTGATACACGCACCTATGAGAAGTATTGTTCGACACTAATCTTTATCACAATCTATATTAATTTAGTTAAATTATAATACTAATATTGTAATAATTCATATAATATAAGGGGTGATTATATTAATATTGATATTAGAGGAGTGGTTGATTGATTATGATTTATACTAGTTTTGTTCGAAAAGGGAAATTAATTTTTGGAATTTAGAGTTTAGATAAAAACCCAAATTTAAAAATAAAACTCATATGGTTGAATATAGTGTGAGTTAAATTGTGTTGGATGTTGGTTTTACGTGTAATGGCTCCGACATCTAGAGATTTGGAAATAGTATTAGATTTTCATTGTTTAATAAATTTTTAGGGAAATGAATTCAAAACTGTATTTCAAAATGGGTTTGAAAATGGGGTTGAACTTTGAGAAAGTTTCCTCTAGATTAAAAATTATAGAGATTTTACTTTATCTAAAAATACATGGATAAAAATGGTAATTCTGAAAAAAATGGTGAGTTTTAGTGTGTTTGTGCGTGTAATTCATTAGAAATGGGGTTTCAACATAGGGGGCATATTCTTGTTTAAATTGAAATGATTGGTTTTAGGTATTATATAAGAGTGTATTGTTCTTGAATTATGTTTCAACCTTGGATTTTTTATCTGTATGGAGTCCACTATGTGTGATTGGTGGGTTCTTATGTTTTTTGGTTGGGTGTTGAGAAAAGAAATATATGACTATATAGGCCAATTTATTGGTAGTTTTGTGGGTGACTAAAAGAGATTCAGTTGTTTCCTTACTTTATTTATGGATACACTGATGTTTTTTGATAGCATTTCATATGGTGGGACTTTTGTATGTGCTTTATGGTATCCACCTATGGAAGGATCATTGGATTTCAATTTGAGATTCTAGAGTCATATTTTATTTTGGTAGGATTAGGGATTGGACCCCCCATAATGCGTTTTTTGATGCTTTAATAGTTGGTACTAATGATTTTCTTTCGAAAGGAAATTCTAATCAGGGGAAGCATGACTATTTGGAAACTATCAATTGAAAAAATGTCTATTAGAGGGAAGAAACATATGTTTGGGTACCTTTTTGTGGATTTGATGTTTCAATATCCATGAGAGAATTTGATAACCATTTGAGTGTTTAGTAATAAATTTATAATGTTCATAACTCAGGTGTGTGTGGGTTGTGCCAACCCTTATAGAGGTGGTTTAGTCTTCATGAAAGCTTTCATTAGAAGCCATAATTGTTCGTAATGTGTCTCTGGGGATGAATACCAGTTCTTAAAAAGGTTCAGGGGGATGAATATGGTTTTGAATCATGAATCAATTTATGAAACGATATTTTTTTGAATGATTTAGGGTATTAATTAGTTTCATCACATTATTAAAGGGGTGTATCATTTAATGAAACATGATTATGTATATTTTTTGGATTCCAATTCTTAGAGAATCATTGGAAGTAGTGTTGTGGGTCATGAGTATAGTGAGGACCTGTATATGGAAAATGTGTTTATCCTTAGTAGTGTGTGATGCATGTTATAGAACAAAAAGAGAAAGGGGATATGCAGAGAGTTATAAATAACTGTTTGGATATTGTGGCTTTATAGTATGGTTTCAGCAGGAGACATAGGAGTTGTTGTCAACATTATGGCATGCCAGAAGATTTAATTGATTATGATCTATATATAATACTAAATCATTCATTCAGACATAGTTTTTGATTAATTCCTTTTTTAAAGATGAACTAAGTCTTTTGTTGGCTCTGGTGCACCCGAATTAGGCTTGAGGTTGGATTCAACACGATTGGAGGGTGAGTCCATAAGTAATTCATAAGTGGTCAAGGATTATTACCTTAGTGTATGTGAACATTTAGGAAACCAACTAAGAGATTACACCAGGATTCAAGGTAAGGATCCGGTGTGGGTTTTTGGATAATATGAGAATGTCTTTAGAGTCTATGCATCATGGTTAGGTAATGTGGTGATTCTTCAGTTGTATAAGTGAAATCATGGCCGATTGTCGCCTATCGATCGGTCAAGGTTCTGGTTCTCTGCTAATGTGTATAGAAGCACTTGGGTCGAATCCTCAGCAACGATAATTTTTAATAGTCAATTGTTTTTAGTTGATTGTATTATAATTGGGATGTTTGATTGTAGTTATTTTGAAATAATTTATAGATAATTTATTTATTAAAAGAAGAGATAAATATTGGGGGGATTTCATCATTATTTTTTTAAGATTGGGATATCCTTGAGCTTTTCATCATATTTCATTAAATTAACACCCATGTAACTAGTTGACATTGATTGGAATTCACAAGTATTATGTCTTTAACACAAGACTTAAAATAACATGGGGTTTTAATCTTAATCATACTTTATTTATGGTAGTGTATTTAGGGTTCCAATAATCTAGGGAAACCACTTGTTAAACAAAACAAGTCATTAATCCATGACATGTCAAGTCCAACATACAGAATGTTTAATTAACGAATACTAATCAAGAAAATGATATCAATCAAATATCATATCTAAATAATGACTCACCAAAATGGTAGATTTACTCATCCATTAAGATGTTTTTTAATATGGTAATATCTATTTTTAGTGATGAATTATAAATAGAACAACATGAACGGGATAAGGAAGGAGTTGTGCATTGAACACACACAGACAAACAATGATGATAATTAAAAACAAACAATAGATTGAATGAGAAAGATAATAAAGGGAAGGGGACCCAAATTTATTTAAACTCTATTAAGAACATTAATATTAAATTACATTTGTTGGATGAGAATAAGAAATATTGAAGAAGAAACTTGCATTAAAACATATTTACAAAAAAAGATATAGATGATTATAAATGAAGAACAACACAAAAGTAAAAGAATGAATGAAAGGAGGAATGGTTTATCAAGTAAAAACATGATTATAGATGATCTTCCCAAGACATTGGCAGAGCCTTGGTCATGCCAAACTATTCTTATTTGCTCTGAAAGTCAAACTCTTTTGAGAGGATATGTGGAGATGTATTTATAGCCAAAGGTGTTAGACGATTTCCATTCCCAATCGGTCCCTCCACTTGCATCACCATTTTGACATTTCAATAAGACAAATATAAATATTTATTATACTAAAAACCTGTATATAATACTTCTGGATGACTACTCTAAAATATTGGAACAATTTGAACTTGTGGAACCAATGTTATAGAGGTTGGAGTAAAAAAATTTAATCTATCCATTCCAATCTAGACTTTTAAGAAGGTCGAAATGTGAATAGTTTTTTGAATATTAATATGCCTTTACATATGAATGATTTTTTTCAAAAATTCGGCCTCCTATATCTTGTCTTTCACACTACAAAATATCAACTCAAATGGATGTCGCCATCCATAGACAAATAAATAATAGTGTGATACTTTCAATTCTTAGACATAATGGAGGGTTGGGTTTAAATTCATCATTTGGGCCCCTTGTCTTTAGATTCGGACTTTGAAATTGGTATTATAGATGAATTGAATTGTCACCCAAATATTGTAGGAGAATAAAAGAATTTTTACTTCTGAATTGCGCCCAATAATTCAATCTTTATGGATTTTCCAGTTTCATCACCAATTATTTGGGCCTTCTTGTGTAGACCATATGACCCTTTACATGGACGAATTTGACCAATATCCCTAGTAATGAAATGTTTTTTATTTAATTAGGAATCCTAAAAAACTAGAACCATACATTTTTGATCAGTAGGGTGAGAGTTATTATTAATAAATTAAATACACTTGAATCTGGATGAATTAAAACAGTGCTCTAAAATTATTTTTAATATTTGGACATTAATATTTTAAAAAAATTATGAACATTTCATATAAAACCAGTAAAGAAAGTATATAATAAATTATTAAAATATTAATAACATAAACTACCAAACACTTATACTTGTTCATGTCCTCATTTGAAACAAATATAAAAAACATTATGAAATCATTTACACTCACCAACAAATATTAAAATTTTGTTTTCCCCACTCAGGGTAGGTTTCGACAATTTCACTCATCCATATTGAATTCCACAAAACAAATTTACAAAAACAATGTTCAAAAAAACAATTCAATTAATATGGTCAAATTTATGAATGGAAAATTGTGGCACACAAAACTTACGCCTCTCAAGATGAAAAATTAATTTATGGAGCTTCAATAATCACCGACCAAAAGTGAAAATCATAGAGTTTGTAAGAGATATCCTATTCCAATCCTTATCACAAAGATAAAATGAATACTATGGTTTATTAAGGTTTTTTTTCTATATCTATGTGATGGTATGAATTTATTGCCCATGAGAGAAACGAATAGGGGTAAAACACCAAAATAGGTAAAAAAATGCAATTTTTTTGAAATGAAACATGGAAGGAAATGAAAACACATATTTACAAGGGAATAATTTTATGAAGAAATACACAAGAGAGGAATAAAATTTTAAGGGTATGAGAAGATGAAATATATAAAAAACAAAAAACTACTCCCAATGACATAAGTGTTCTTGTTTTTATTTTTATTTAATATTATTTTTTCAAAATTTGAACTTGAAAAAAATCTCACCCTCAGATCCCAACCCATGATTGATCTCCACATGACATTAATTATAATAGTTATAACAAGGTCAAAGTTTGAGGAAGAGTGAATTTTTACCTACCTTATAAACAACCTAATTTAATTTTTTTGATGGATTTATTTTTCGTTTATTTTTTGATTTTTTGAACACAAGTCAATAAAATTAACAAAATTACATAAATGAATGTACATTACATTCCCTAAAACATATTGAATGACAACATGTACCCCACACTGAAATGGATGTTTTCCCTCAAGCATATGATAACATGGTGAAGTCAATAATGGGTACCAAAAATGAAATCCATTCCCCCCGACACATAAATATCAAAAAATTATGAATTGAAAATCCATATTGATATTGGGTGGGAAAAGGTATTGGGTGTGTAATGTGGATATCAATGAAAAGGTTTTCGTAGGCTCAAAATGGATTTCAAAAGGAGGATTAATGTAATGGAAATGTGAGTCTATTTGTCTATTGTGTTTCTCATGTGGTTAATAAAATTCCATTATCATATTAATGCACACTAAAGTGGGAAATTTAGCTTGAAGGTCCACAATTCAAGGGTCACACATGTGGCTGGAATGTTTTTTTGAAAATATGGACATAGATGGACATGGAATGAAAGTAAATGATGTTCCTCATGGGTGAGTAAAATCAGTTTCCAAAACAAAAAGTTAGCATTCAATTTTTTTTGGGTTTTACAAAATATTATTTATCCAAATATACGACGAGAATAAAAAAAATTAGATAAAATCGTGTCTTTTGACCACCCAAAATGGTTGGACAAAATGTCAAAACTGGATTGTGATTAAGTATGTCACTATTGGGTTTTTACATATTTTTGTATTTTTTTAGTGTTTTTAAATTACACACCCACACTTAAGAGAACGAGTAAATAAAAAAATGTGACCAGGAAAGTGGTATAAAACAAAATGAGAATGAGGGAGGAATAAGATGAAAGGGAGAGAGAGAGAGACAGAGATATATAGAGAGATAGGAGGAGTTAAAGGGAAAAGGTTCCCCTAGTTTGGATTCGGTGGGTTGACATCTCCATCCACTGCTAGGTCAACTACAGAAGTTGGGTATCCATTGGAAGTCAATGTTGTTCCATGATTGTGAATCCCCTCTTAGTGGTGCTTTAACCGATGTCCATTAACTGTGAATGTCCATTTTTTGGAGTAGACTACTCAAGAGGGGGGTTAAATGAGTATCTATAAAAATTTCGAGTTTAAAAGTAATCTTAAAAAGGTTTCCCCAATAAAGGTAAATACAACTCAGTTAATAGTGGTTATACTGTTATGAATGTATAACTATTTGATGAAATTATTAGAATATTGATTAATTCTCAGTAATCATAAGAATATTTCATAAGACTAATTATGATGTTATTATTCTAATGAAAAACAATTATGACTTATTTCCATGATTAACAATCAATTTGAATTTTGAAATTTCTGTTTTATACAGTAAAGAAGTAAAATAGAGAATACTAAATTAAGTGGCACAACAGATATAAAGCATGTGGTTCAGTCTGAATCCAATACCTTATTGACTGCACTTTGTGATCACCTTACACCAATATTTTTATATAAAAAATGTGATCCACACCCCAGATCGGGGTTAACAACAGTACATATGACTGTCCAGGTCACATGACCTCCTCCACAGTTTTTTGTGGGTACAAACTACAAGGCCACACAGGGAACTCTTCCACATTTATCTGTGGGTATACATCTGTTAAAAGATGTTTCAGAAAAGATATCTTGTATGCTTTAGTTTAAGGTAGGAGATATAGTGTGTTGTTATGCAGATACACACACTACTCGAAAGCTTAAAAACAATCACAACATAGCATAATTATTAAAATAAATTTAGTAGTGTTGTGACTGTTAGTTTTTACAGCTATGGACTTCTAAGATGAAGCAGATACCGAAATCAATATTTGTGTAGAATATAATGTGTCACAAGTTAGACATATCCAGATTCTGTTTTTCATGATGTTTGACAGTGCGAATATGTTCTTGATTCTGGGATTCAAGTATGCTTCGTGAGTTCTTTAATATCATCGAGTTGCATGTGAAAATTCTTTCTTAAAAAATTCCTTATGTGTGTTATTTTTTTTTCACCCACTTTTCATTTTCCTCTCTGTCATATATATATATATATTGTTTCTAGCCTGCACTACTCTTCTATCTGGGAGTGCATGTGTTTGAGCTGACAAGTTTCCTGTATTCTGCACCTCGTAGCTCGTATTGTCATGTGACTTGTAATATGTCATGGAAACTGTGTCTCCTTCAAACAATGTCTGGATTGGTTATAGTGTCTTGTTCATAGTGTGTGGATTGTTGTGTCGTGTTCATGGTGTCTCGTTCACAGTGTCTCATTCACGGTGTCTCGTGGTCACAATGACTCATGGTTCACTGAGTATGGTTCACGGTGTCTGGTTCATAAGGTCTTGTTCATGGTGTCTCATTCACTGTGTCTCATGGTCACATTGTCTCATAGTCACGATGTCTCATGGTCACAGTTTCTCATTACATTTCCCCAAAAAACAAAATTGGTGGCAGACTCATGGTGTCTCTGACTTAGCCATATATCTATATTCATACTTAAGGAGAGATATTCATAGACTGGTTTAGACTTAATCATTTGTCAAATAGAATTTAAAGTAAATCAAAAGATAATGTATAGTAACCAAAATGAGTGTATAACACCTATTAGTTTTGGATATATTTTACTAAACAACTGTATATTTGATGTGAGATAGATTACATAAGGAAAATAGGGTTTATAGACTCAATAGGATTTGTGATCATTAAAACATGATTAATAAATGTGGAGTCCAACAATCTCCCACTTTTTGATGATCACAAATCAGGTATATTAGATTGTATATTTCGTCCAACAACATATTCCCAATGTGCATATAGCATATATTGTTTTTTATCCCATAATAATTTTTCCATTCAGATTTATACCCCTTTTGGGATTTTCTAAAACAGTGAATTATATGTAGAAAATAAAAAGGGAACAATTCATTAGAGAAAAATAAAATTCAAGTACAAATAGTACATGCAAAAACATTCCTATCAAAGGAAATTAATAAATATTCTTTATCACTGGTTTCTCTTCTTTTTTCCCTTAGCATCAACATCTGAAGAAGATGCCATAGGAGCAAAGGTAGAGGCAGAATAAGGGAGCGAGCTGGTAGACCGAGGAAGTAAATGAAGACCATCAATGATAGAGGGAGCTAGTATAGGTGTAATAATAGACTGAGGAAATTGTTGATCAAGGATTACATGATTGATCTGACTCAGTGCTTGACTAAAAGACATAGAGGTGGAGGCTATTGTAGAGGTAAAGGTCAGTTAACCTGGTATAAGAGGTGTAGGCGCAGGAGAAACTATGCCAATACTCTATACATGGTGATAGGGCCTCAGAAGATTAATAAAATCAGCAATGATCACTCCAGGATACAACATGGCTTTCTCAAAGTCAACTATGTTTTCTATAAAATTATCCAACAGATGAGTGAGCTGTGTGAGATTTTGGACTTGAGTCTTGAAGGTTAGAGTAATAAGAGAATCCTATGATTTTTTACAAGGTACTTGAAATGACTGGTCTTGTGTGTCTTTGAGAAGATTCATTTGAAGTAGAAGTCCACTTTAATGGAAATTTTTTGATGAGTATCATTAGAAATTTTGGAGCGGATTTAGACCAGATCCAGAACTCTGTCACTATTCTTGATAACTTCAGATAGAGAATCTTTATTGAAACCACTAAGAACAGTCTAAAGTTAATCTTTGATTATTTTTCTGAGCATGTCACTGTCTAAAGAAGGTTGAGATGATTGTCTAGAGGCTTTAGAAGCATTAAAAGATGAGGTAAAATAATTCAATTGATTTAGAACATTTTGAAGGAACCCATTATACTCATCAATGAGCTTCTTAATACCAAAAACAAGTACACACATCTCTTTCACTGTCTTTTTTTTATTTTAGTTGATTTTTTAGATAATGATGCTAAATGAGGTTTAATCTGAGAAGAAATATCTTGCGAGCTTTGATTAACAAAAGGTTGAATAGGATGAGAAGCAATATCTGATATTGAATTCATCACATTCTACATGTATTCAATCATAACTCTTAGAGTATTCACTTCAACACTAAGCAGTCTGTTCTCAACTCTGACTTCCTGAATCTCATGCGAATTTTGTGTTCAATATTTTAAATGACCTTTTCAAACAGTAGTTAGGTATCTATCTCACTAAGATTTTCTACAGGAGCTAGTTGGGTATTCAAGATTTTTTCAACCCCATCTAAATGGGTAACTCCAAATTCTTTCAGGTCATCTTTACTTATAGAGGGTGGTTTTTCCGATAAAGGATCAGAGATAGAGACTGAGACATGATCAAGTTAATTGGAAAAGATCGCTTTTAGGGAAAATTTAATTTTCAACTAAAACATAGTGGGGAGGTCAAGACCTTTGACTGATTCTTCATGAGGGTCATTCACATAAAAGTAACTGGGAAATTTTTACCATGTGTCTACTGAGCATGGATCAATTGGTTTTGGAACTTCAATAGATTCCAGATAGGGGGATGCTCCCCCTCAACAGTTGCATCCTTCTCAGGACTGAGAAGCTTAATATCTTGATATATCTCCACGAATTGATCCATTAGTTCATCACCCATTTCCTATCTAGCTAACTATAAATCAATCTTGATCGTCTCTTCGACTGAAATAATGACTTCATGATCACATTGTTCCACTGGAAGTTCTTCAAGGTCAGCTTCTTGCATAACAAGAATTTATTCTTCTATATGTTCTCCCATAGCATCATTTTCGGTTTCTTTAGCAACAAATCCTTATTCAACATTGGGTTAATCTTCCAAATCAACAATATCTTTATGATCAGGGATTTCATTTTAAACTACTACATGAGAAACCTAAGTAGTGTATTCCTTATCAAAATAGTTTCTCTAGCAGCCTCAACAAACTCATCTTATTATTCTTCTACAGAATACTCAAAACATCATATGGTTCCAAAAAAGGATCATAAATACTAATTGGTCCCGCGGGATGTTCCACTAGATTGAACTTTTCATAGACCCTCTCATTGTCTTCCCCCATGCCCTTTTCAAGGATTCCAATTGATCTTTATCCTTTGATAATGACTTTTGAAGGACAAAACTAATGATCCTTGAAAACTTCTTAATTTTTTCCAACCAATCATTTGTCATGAAGCACAAATGAGATAATCCAAAAATAGAATAGGAAGGTTGACTTGGATGTGGTCTTGATCAATTCACACCTATGGTGTATGACATACATTCAATGATTAATCTTATTTCCACTTTTCATTAGATGAATCAAATATATATCCTGATATTTAAGTACCTAAAAATAAAAATTTTCAAGGGGTGATCAAGTTCTGAAAAAACATAAATAGAAGTCTACATTCTCCATCCATATCAGTAGTGATAACTCTCCTCTTAGTGCCATTTCTGGTTAAACTTATTAAATAATCTTCCAAAACAAAGAATTCACTAGGTGGTGGATGTCCTCATAGATAGTCCTCAATGATTCTTTAATGAGGTATCCCAATGGATCCATCCCATAACATTGAAGAAAAATAGCATCTATGGCCAATTATCCAAATCCTTACAACCTAGACACTTTCTAAATCAAACGAAAATTGTACAAACTGATAAAATTATGCAACTAGCTTCATGTAAATAGGCCTATCTTCCTTTGAAAACCATTATAACCACCCTTTCTATTTTAATACTTTATCAAACAGAGTATTACTTGAAAGAATACACTTAGGGAATATCTCATTCTCAAGTACTACAGTTCGGTTCACCAGATTTGGAGTTTGGTGACCCTCAGGTGTTATCTTAAGCGTGATTTTCTTCTTCTTTGAACTGTGTTTCTCAAGAGTCGATGATGAAGGGCATTTCAAACTGGGAATTTGTCGAAGGAATGAGAGAGATAAGGGATGAATGGTAAGATAAGGGTTGTGTTTTGAGATAATAGAAAGGTGCTCGAGTGAAAAATGAGTTAAACTTCATATTATTTTATCATTTTGGAATATCAAACATCGTAAAAACAAAATCGCTGAAAATAAATAAGTAATTACCATGATTCCGGTTCTAATTTATAAATAAAATAACATGAAATTCTTACAGTGAGATAGTAACTGACTCTAACGGTGAGACTATAACAATTGTTTTACGGTGAGACAGTAACAAGTGTTTTACAGTGAGATTGTAAAAAATGTTTTCCGGTGAGATAGTATCAAAAAAATTCGATTTCAAAATTGTGGGCCTATATTGTTAGAGACAGTAACTGTCAGACAGTAACCAAGAAATACTACCAGTGAGACCATAATCATGACACAGTAAGATATAAAATAGTAAGATATTTACTTAAGGTTTATCATGACTAGTTCATGGTTGATCTAGTCTATTCTTTTATAATTTAATGGTTTGGTGAATATATCACCAAGATGATATTCAGCTTCATTGAATTGTAGACTGATATCACCTTTTTTATAATGAACTCTTAAAAAGTGATTTCTTACATCAATATAAATTGTCCTAGAGTGTGGAACATGAGCTTTTGATATATTAATATCACTTGTGTAGTCAGAATTTATAGGTACATGCCTGAATTGATATCCATAAGCTAGTAATGTCTGTATCATCCACAAAATCTGTGCACAAAAACCACTTGTAGCTACGTATTTAGCTTCTATCATAGATAATGCAATAGAATTTTGTTTATTACTACACCATGATACTAGTGACATTCTAAAAAAGAGACATGTTCTAGTGGTGCTTTTTCTATCTAACTTACAGCCACCGAACTCCGAATCAGAATAACTAAGAAATTCAAATGAATTCCCCCTAGGATAGAACAGTCCTAGAATGGTTGAATGCTTGAGGTATTTGAAAATTCCCTTTATATCTTTTTGAAGGGATTACTTAGGATTATCTTGAAAATGAGCACACATACACCCATTAAACATAATTTTAGTATGACTAGAAATTACGTAGAGTAAACATCCAATCATTCCTCTAAAAATGGTTTTATCAATGTATTTTCCATCGTAATTAAGATCCTACTTACATGTGGTACTCATTGAAGTGTCACATCTTTTAGTTCCATCCAATCCAAAAACATTTAGAAGATTTATAGTGTATTTACTTTTATTTAAAATAATACCATAATTATTTTGAATGATTTGAAATCCAAGAAAGAATTTTTGTTCACCTATTAAACTCATTTCAAATTCGTTTTACATCATTTTAAAAAATCAATACATAAATAATTTATTGAAGATCCCAAGATAATGTCATCTAAATAGATTTGAACAACTAAAACATCATTAGAAATTCATTTTATAAAAAGTGTAGGATCAACTATTCCTTTTTTAAAACCTTTAGAAAAAAGAAAAATACTAATCCTATTATACCAGGCTCTTGGAGCTTGTTTTAAACCATATAAAGCTTTTAATAATTTATAAATATGATTTGGAATATGAGGATTTTTAAAACTAGGGGGTTTATAAATAAAGACATCCTCAACAATATACCCATTTAGTAATACACTATTAAAATCCATTTGATATATTTTGAAATTCAGATGTACAACATAAGCAAGTAGAATTATGATGTCTTAAAGTATCGATACTGGTGCAGTGGATTCTTTATAGTCAATTTCTCTTTTGTGAATATAGCCTTATAAAACCAATCTATCCTTGATTCTAACAATGTTACCAGCTTCATCTACCTTATTTATAAACACCCATTTAGTGCCTATGGTGAATGTGTCCTTGGGTCTTTATACAAGTTTCCAAACATTGTTCCTTTCAAACTGATTATGTTCTTATTGCATATACATCACCCAAAATTCATCATTGATTTCATAACTATTTTTTTAGGTTCAAGTTGTGAGAAGCAGTCTTGATGTTAAACCTAATTTCTAAGAGAATCTCTAGTTTGAGTTCCTTTGTCTCAGTCTCCTACAACAGCATCTAAGAGATGGTTCTTAGGAGATCTAAATTCTCTAGAGAATGAAGGACTAGTGATTTTAGATTCATTAGTAGGTTTAGGTTCATTGTGACTTGAGTCTAAGGAATTTTCAAAACTGGAAGTTTTCATAGATTCTTTCACAGAATGGCTTGAGGATTTTGAATTAATGTTCAGATTTGATACATCATCTTCCATGATTTCTAGAATGGTTTTAGGCTCATGTGGATCTGTTTTATAAACTATGACGTGGGAAGATTCTTCCACATGTTTAGTTCTTTTATTAAACACTCTACAGGATTTACTATAAATGTAATATCCTAAAAATAATCCTTCATCACTCTTGGATGAAAATATGTCAACATTTTCCTTTGTATTAAGGATATAGACTCTGCATCCAAAAAATTTGAAGTAGTTAACTTCATGTTTTTTTTGTTCCATAGTTCATAAGGAGTATTTTTATAAATAGGTCAGACCAACACTCTATTGATTATGTAGCATTCTTTATTTACAGCTTCATCCAAAAAATAAATAGGCAGATCATAGTCACTAAGCATTGTTCTACCAATCTCTTGCAGGGTTGTGTTTCTTCTTTATACAACTCAATTTTGTTGAGGTGTTTTAAGGGAATAGAAATTATGACTATAGCCATTTTTCGAGAAAAATAACTCAAACTCTTGATTTTCAAACACACTTCCATGATCACTTCTTAAGGATTTAATCCTAAGTCCAGTATGATTTTCTACAGATGTTGCATATTTAGTAATATAAGAGCAGGCTTCACTTTTTGATCCAGAAAAATGTCCAAGTATATCTAAAAAAGTCATCTACAAGAACATAAACACATTTATTTCCATTTAAACTAGAAACTCTTGATGGTCCAAACAAATCCAAATGAATCAGTTCGAGTGGTTGAGAAGTTGACACTTTTTTTTCTTGAAGGAAATTTCATATTGTATTCCCTTTTGATAGGGATTAAACAATTTATCATTTGGAAACTCAAGTTTGGGTAGGTATTTACTAGGCTTTTTCTAGTTAACTTTTTAAGGAGTGAATATTATAGTTCCCTAGACTATTATGCCAATTCCATGACTCTTTATGAAATACACTTAAGCATGAAGCATTTTGAGAAACTAAAGAATCTATGTTAACAGAATAAACATTTTCATTTCTTAGTGCATAAACCACTAATTCTTTTTTGAATTAAAGACATTTCAAACATAATTTTAAAATATAACATGAAATCCATCGTTACATAATTGTGATATAATAATCAGATCATATTTCAACCAATCAAAAAATAGTACTTTAGAAATCATAACTATGTTAGAGTAACCGATTTGGCCAAGGCCCACAATCTTTCCTTTGGCATTCTCACCAAAGATGACATGTCCTCCATATATTTTAATTTGGTTCTTAAAGCATAAGTAGTATCCTATCATGTGTATTGAACACCCACTATCCAAGTACCATAATCCTTTACTGGAACTCTTAAACCAACATTCCTACAAGATGATCATGCAAAAACAGATTTTGGTACCCATATTTTTTTGGGTCCAGTAATATTATCTATTAGTGCTTTAGGAACCCATATCTTCCTCACAGTATTCCTACAATAATTGTGTAAATTATTTGAAAAATAAACTTTTTTCGATCCAGAAAAAGAAAAAATAGTAGAAAGTGTATCATAACATGAACTAGTGGATTTGTGTCTAGAATTGGGATTAAAAATATATGTCCATGATTTAGAAACAATGTTTTTTTTACAAAGATCTATTTTTATAGGTTGATAACCAAGGACAGTGTTGTATTTAGGGGCAATTTGTTAACATAGAATTTGAGTAAGAGTATTTTTACCATTGGTAAACTTTTCTATGTCATTATTCAATTTCCCATTAGACATCTTTAAATCATTGTTCTCTTTGAGTAGCTGAGAAATTCTCTCTTTTTTAGGTGTGAGTTTAGATTTAATAGTCACAATAAGAGAATATTTGTTTCTTCAGTGATTTATATTTTTCTTTTAGTTCATTGCATGTTTCGTCAAGCATGTTACGATATTCAAACATTTCATATTTAGTCATATTTTCAGAGTCACTCTCATATTTAGAATAGTATGAATTATGTAATGAGTCCAGTGTTACCTTAGATGTGTTTGTCATAAAACAGATATTGGATTTGTTAGCCTGTTCATCATGTAATGTTTCTGAATCACTTAAACTTTCCTCAGAAGCACCCTAGGTTGCTTTCATTGCCTTTTATAAATCTTTTCATTGTCCTCATATCTCTTTTTGTACTGGACCTTTGAACAGTCACCATGATATGTCGTTTTCAATTACATTCATTGTAGACAATCTTATCAATCTTTTCACTTTTCCAATCCTTATTCCAACATCATTTTTGGTCATATCTTCCCTTAAAGTTAGGCTTTTTGAAAAAGATCATATTTTTGTAAAATGTTTTAAATCTTATGTATAATTGATCCATTTCCTCATCATTGTCAGCTGATGAGTGTTCACTTATGGAACTTTCTATACAATCTTCCAATTTCTCTTTATCTTTGTGATTAGAGGAGGTGGTCTTAAATGCAACAGATTTCCTTTTTGGTTCATCCTCCACTTCCTTGTTGACTTTCATATCTTCTTCATACTTCATCAGTATCCCAATGAGTTCTATTATAGGTAACTTTCTAATGTTGTATGATACTCTAAAATAGATAGAGGTTCCTCTCCATATGTCCGGAAAACATCTGAGAATTCTCATGATCTTTTCCTTGGTAGTGACTTCTCTTCCAAGAGAAACAATTATGTTGATAATATCATTGAACCTGAGGTACATGTCAGAGATTGGCCCATCATGTTTCAATTTAATAGTATCATATTTAGTAGTATAAGTATTAAGTCTCATTTATTTCACTCTATATGTTCCTTCATGTGAAATATACAAGGTATCCCAAATTTCATGGGCAGTTTTACAAGCGGAAATTCTATTGAATTTATCATCTCCTAAAGAGAAATATAAAGAATTCATATCTTTTTAATGGTTAGTATAGGCAGTATTGGTTGGTTCATCCCAATTGATTCTATCAGTAACTGGAATCTTATAATCATCTATAATGGGATAACAAATTTCCAAACCCATACCTTCTAAATAAATTTTCATTTTAATTTTCCATTGAGCATAGTTGGTTCCATTAAATAATGGTGGTCTGTTGGTTGCAACACCTTACAATCTATTATCCATAATAAAAAAATATTCAAAAGAGTAATAAATTTAAAATTAACTGAAATTTATTAATCTTGAAAGTAAAAATACAGTCATAGTTGAATAGGATAAACAAAGCCTTTAATAGACACCCTCTGATACCAAATGGTGGTCAGAGTATATTACTCAAGTGGGGGTGAATTGAGTATTTATAAAAATTTCGGGTTTAAAGGTATTCTTAAAAAGGTGTCACCAATAAGGTTAAATACATCCCAGTTAATCAAGGTTATACTATTATGAAAGTTTACTATTTGAATAACTTCTTATAAGATTGATTAATTATAATTAATTTTTAGATCAGTTATTAAAATAACATTTGATGTTATTCTACTAAGTAAAAATATTTATGACTTCATTCCAAGATTAATTATCAAAGTGAATTTAGCTATTTTTGAATTATATAGTAACTCAGTAAAAAAGAGAAGACTAAATTAAGCAGCACAACGGAATAAAAAAAGTGGTTCAATATTAAACAGAGACCTATTCGACTCCACTTGGTGATCATCTTCCACCAAGTAGTTTATATAAACAAACACGATCCACACCCTGGATCGGGGTTAACAAAAGTTCATAGGACTGTCCATGTCACATGACCTCTTCCATAGTTCTTCGTGGGTACAAACTACCTGGCCACATTGGGACCTCTTCCACACATATCTGAGGGTATAAAAGTGTAAAAACGATGTTTGAGAAAGGATATCATGTATCCTTCAATTTAATGTAGGAGACAGAGTGTGTTGTTATACATATACACACTCTAATCGAATGATAATAAAATGATACCCAACAGAGCATAAATATTGAAATAATATTAGAAGTGTTCCGTGTGTTTGTCTTTGAAGCTATGGACTTATAAAATTAAGAAGATGAAAAAATAAACTCCTCATATGGAAAATAGTTTGTTGAAAGTCAGAAAAATCCAACATGTGTTCTTCGTGATGTTTGACAGTGCGAAGATGTTCTCAATTCTGGGATTTATGTATGCTTCATGTTTCCTTCAAGAACGTCGAGTTTCAGGTGACAATTATTTACTTAAAAATGATCTAAGTGTGTTCTTCATTTTGAATCCACTTTCTATTTTCCTTGCTTTCATCTATATATATTTTTTCATAGATGCACTACTCTTTTATCTTGGATTTCATGTGCTGGAGTTGACAGGATTCATGTATTCTGCACCTCATACCACGTACTATGAGGTGACAAGTATTATGTCATGGAAACAATGTCTCCTTCAAACAGTGTTTGGATTGGTCATGATGTCTCGTTCACGGTGTCTGGATTGTAGTGTCTAGTTCACGGTGTCACGTTTACGGTGTCTCTTGGTTCACAGTGTCTCACGGTTCACGGTGTCTCGTTCACGGTGTCTCAAGGTCCTGGTTTCTCATATTTCATGGTGTATGTTTTTCAATGTCTGTTTCATGATGTCTTGTTCACGGTGTCACATTCACGGTGTATCATGGTCATAGTGTCTCATGGTCACGATGTCTGATTACATTGCCAGAAAAACATAACTTGTGGCAGACACATGGTGTCTGAGACTTATCCAAATACATGTATTCAAACATAGGTAGAGACATTCATAGAATGGGTTAGACTTAATAATTTTTCAAAGAAAATATAAAGTAAATCAAAATATAGTGTACATTAACCAAACTGAGTGTATATAAATTAACAGCTTTTGATAGCTTTTACTAAACAACAGTACATTTGATGTGAGATAGATTACAATGAGTTAATAGGGTTTATAGAATGAATATGATTTTTGATCATTAAAACATGACTAATACATGATGATTACATCAATCCTTTTGGAAAACGGGTCATGGACTTGCACTGCACCAAATGGGTAAACATGAGAAACAATAAAAGGACCTTCCCAATGAGAAATAATCTTACCTAGGTGAAGCCAAAATTGAGAGTTGAAAAGAAATACCTTTTCACCTTCATGAAATACCTTTCTCAAGATGTGTTTACTGTCTAGTACATTATCCTCTTCTTTGTACAGATACCAATTATCATAAGATTCAAGTCAAAGCTCCTCAGTTAAACCAATTGCAACAATCATTCTACACTAGATTTTTCACAATCAAAATTATAGTATCTTAATGCCCAAAATGAATTATGTTGGATTTCAACTGGAAAATTACATGCCTTACAAAAAACTAGCCTAAAAGAAGACATCCCAATGAGTGTTTTATAAGTATAACTATAAGCCCAAAGTGCTTCACCAAGTCATTCAGGCAAGTCTTTTCTTGAGAATTTTACAATACACTCAAGAACTATTTACACTTATCAATTATAAATTTTATCCATGCCATTTTTTGGGGGGTGATATGCTTTTCAAAATAGATTCCATTGTTTTTCTACCAAAATGGGTTCCTAAGTTACAAATTAAGGCACGTGGTGTGACAAATCCCTAGAAGATGTGTGTCTTTAGGAAATCAGTAATAGTATGTGAATTATACTTTCTAGTGGGTTTGGCCTCAACCGACCTAGATACATAATCAACCGCAAGACTGAAGCATGAGAATTCATTGGAAGGGGAAAATGTTCACATGAAATGGATTCCACAAACATCAATGATCTCATAGAATATTAATGAATTTTTGTTCATTTAGTTTCTTTTAATTGTGAAAAACCTTTGGAAAGTGGGACATGATTGAATGAACTCATATAAGTCCTTGAAGAGAGAATTCCATAAGAATCTAGAGTATAAGATTTTTCGGGAGGTCCTTTGTGGTCCAAAGTGTCCACTACCGGGCATTGAGTGACATAATTCTAAGATGGAAGAATGTTCATTTTCATTAACACATCTATCAATTACCATATCTCCCCCAACTTTCCCTACTTTATTATCATCCCCACAAAAGTATTTTTAATCCCTTTTCGACATCATTTTTTGTTATTTTGAAAAATTTTAATGAAAAACATCAGAAACCAAGTAATTTTCAATTGGGGCATTCCATAGTATTTTTGGAGCGAGAGATGAAAGATGATTAATTAGATATTCTGGATCATTTATTTCAAAATTTGAAGAATTAGAAATTATACTCAAGTTATTAGCCACATGGTCTTATTTTTCTGCTCTATCTTTGATTTCAAGGTCAAACTCTTGGTGCATTAGGATACATATTATTATCCTCAGTTTGGAATAACTTTTCTTCAGTAAGAACATTATAACAGAATGAACTGCGAAAATGATGATTTTGGCACCTAAGAGATAGGTCCGAAATATATCTAAGGAAAAAATCACTACTAAAAGTTCTTTTTCGGGGACTGTGTATTGAGATTGTGTTTCATCCAAGTTTTTTCAGGCATAATAAATTACATGATGACTTTTTTCACTTCTTTGACTAAGAACATCCCAACATCTCAATCAGAAGCATCACAAATCAACTCAAAGGATAAGGACCGATCTAGGGGTTGGATTATCGGGGCATATGTAAGACTTGTTTTGAGTTCAATGAAGGTTCTGTTGTAAACCCCGTCAAAATAGAGTGTGAGATCATTTTGGATCAACTGTGTGAGTGGGAGGGAAATCCTACTGATGTTATGGATTAATAGCTGACAGAAACTATCTTGATCGGGGAATGAACATATGTCTCGAACAGAAGTTGGTTCAGGAAGTGATTGGATCACATCAAATATTTAATGGGTTGACATCAATACCATCTTGTTAAACTATGTTCCCTAGAACAATCCCATTTTCAACCAAAAAGTGTAATTTTTCAAAATTTAAGGCAAGGTTAAACATGAAACACATTTGAAGGAGTGGAGAGAGTGAATTCAAGCACGATTGAAATGAATCACCCTAAATGGTAATGTCATCCATGGAGACTTCAATGCTGTGTTTAATGAATCCAGAAAATATACTCATCATACACCACTGGAATGTTTCAGGAGCATTGAAAAGGCCAAAAGACATTCTATTATATTCATATGTTCCTAAGGGGCATGTGAATATAATATTTTCTTGGTCCAGAGGTGTGACTGGGATGTGGATATTACTGGTTTATCAATCAAGAAATCAATAGTGTCACATTCCAACTAATCATTATAGAATTTGATCAATGAATGGAAGAGGGTAGTGATCTTTTCGTGTTTCAACATTAAATTTTCTGTAATCAATGCACACACACCATTTTTTCTTCACTTGAGTTGTGACTACTTCTCCATGTTCATTGGTGAAAATAGTTATCCCACCTTTATTAGGTATAACTTGAATTGTAATAACCCTTTCACTATCAGAAATTGGGTAGATAATATCAGCATGATGAAGGTTTGTGATCTCTTCCCTAACTACCTCATGTATGAGTGGATTGAGTCAACTTTGTGGTTGTATAATTTGTCTATATGATTCCTCAAGATGGATTTGATGCATGCAAAGAGAAAGGTTGATTACTTGTATGTCATATAGGGTCTAACCTAAGTCCTTTTTGATTTCCTCTAACACCTGAAAATTTTTGGACTCCTCAGTTTCATTAAGTGAAACAGAGAAAATGATCGGATAATAGTGGTCAAGTAAAAGGAATGCATATTTCAGGTGTTCAGGACGATGTTTCAGATCAGTCTCATCTTTCATTTTTGGGTTAGACAACTCCAGAATTGAGGAATGGACTTTAGTTGGTTTGATTCATTTTCCTTGATATTGTCTAGGGTGGAGCAGTAGAGATCAGAGTTGATGTGTGATTCAAGGGAGTTTTTATTTTCCTCTAGACTGATAGAGACTATGAATTATAGGTCCACATCAAGATCACCATTTATAAAATTTTTAATCATGGTGCATATTTCAAAAGATCCTTTATCATTAGAATATGATGAAAATGATGGAATGAGGTTCAACTGACTCACATAAGATTCTTCAGAATCATGGATTGAGAATACATAGTGATCCTTAGATGGGTATGGCATGGCTTGGAAAATGTTGAACTTGTCCGGTTGGTCACCAAATTTCATAGATAAGATTTCTTGAATGGACATTAATCTTGGATCTTTCTATCATTATGAATGGTCTTCCAAGAATTAATGGTGATTGAGAAGATTTCGTCTCACCTTCCATGTAAAGGACATAGAAATCAGACGGGAAGATGAGTTCATTTACATGAACAAGGAAATCTTTGATTTTTCCCTCTAGAATAGATATTCTTTTATTGGATAACTGAATGACAACACCTATTGGATTTAAGGAACAGATGCCAAGGTTGGAGAAGTTTGATTTGGGCATGAAATTAATTTATGATCCTAGGTCTATGAGTGCATCATAGATGTTGGAACTTCCAATTTGGCATAGAACCATAAAGGTCCCAAGATCTTTTCACTTAATGGGAATGGAATATTTGGTGGAAACATTTTTGAAAGTCCTAAGATTCATCTTATGGGTACATAACTCCTTTAGAAACATGGAATACTTAGAGTTTTATTTTCTATGAGAATTTTGACATCAACACATCTAAACATGTCGAGCATTTTAGGATCTGGTTCAAAGGACTTCTTTTGCTTAGAAATAGATTAAGGAAAAAGAATTGATTCTTAAGTGGAATGGATGGAGGTGAAGAAATGGCTTCAGATTTCGTTCTTTTTTTATTTTTCTTTTCATATTCTAGGTCAACATTCAAAGGAGTTTTGGAGAGCTTATCTTGAGGTATAGAAATTTTCTTCCCTAATCTAAGTGAAATTTTACTTATATTACCCTTGGGGTTGGGTAATGGTTGAGCTAGTATTTGGTAGGAATTTGATTGTTTTTGCTGGTTCTAGTGGGATGCAAGTTAACCAGTTTTTGTTTCAATGTTTTTGAGGATGGAACTGGTGAAGGAGGAATGATCATCCACAACAAATTTACATGGTTTCATGGCAGAATATTATTTTCCAAGATTAGTATTAACATTATTTTGGTTATTAGGAAAGCGATTGTATTCATATGGGATTTGGGAAGGCTCACTAGGATAATGGAATCCAGGAAAGGGATTGTTCCTTTGAGGTTGAGGAAAAAAAGGATAAGGTTGTTGGAAGTTACAACCAACATGACCATATTGAAATTGGTTTTGGGTTGGTGTGTGTAATTAGAGTGATGAGAAATGGGATTACCATGTCTCAAGTTATGGTTATAGGTAGAAGATAAGGGCTCAGAATGGGGTTGGTTGAAGTTTCTTACCAACTGACCTAATTTTTGAGGGTTTGGGTACTGCTGAGAATATGATGCTTCGAGTAACATTAGTCTAGATGAATTGGATTGATCCTATTCATGTTGTGGACATGTGTCAGTTGGATGAGATGGGGAGATGCAGATTTCATAGTTCTTGATATGTTTACGGAATAGATATGTTGACAAAACGAGGATGGGGATTTGGCTTCAACATCTAGTTGTCTCACAAGAACTATAAGTTCACTCATCCACTTGGTGATCATGTTGGTCTCTATCTATTAACTCTATTGGGATTGTTTGACTTGAGAATGCTCTAAAGTATGGGATTGTTGTGTGTTTTCAGCCATGTTACTTATTAGATCTCTTGCAGTTGTAGGAGATTTATCAACAAGAGAACCACCACTTGCGGCATTAATAAGAGTTATCTCCATATCCAATAAAATTTCATAGATGTATTGGATCATGATTTGGTCAGGGATTTAGTGATGTGGGAATCTTTCCACAATCTTTTTGAACCTCTCCCGGTACTCATGGAGTGATTTATTTATGAATTTATGGATACTGCTTATTTCCTGACAGATATAAGCAATACGAGAAGTATGAAAGTGGTTCTATATGAAGAGTCTCTTCATGTCATTCCATTTGGTTGTGGAACCAAGATGGATGTAGTAATTCCATGACATGGTAGTTTTAGCTAGGGAGAAAGGGAATTCTCAGAGTTTGATTTACTCCTCATAAACTAGTTGAGGCATCATGGTAGAGCATACCACTTGTAACTCTTTATGGTGGAGAGGTGGATCCTCACCAGCAAGCTCGTTGTAATGAAGAAGAAGACGAATTAAACCTGATTTGAGTTAGAATTCAGACTCTATGTTTGGATATTGAATACCAAGAGGTTAGTAATTCATATCAGGGCCATCAAGTTCTTTTAGTGTTTGTTCCTTAGGATTGATCATATATAATTTAATTGATTGGACAAAGATACGATCATGAATGAGTAGATTACCTATTATCTTCCTCCTAAGTTGGTTAAGTGTTCACTCTATTTTAGGGTCAAAAAAAGTTGAGAGATTGATTGGGAGGCTACATGGAATTCAGATATATTATTGAAGAAAGATGAATATGGGTTTTTCTTTGTGTTTTTTTAATTTTATTTTTTAAAATTTGTTTTTTTGTTGTTTTACAATAACCATAAACTACTGAATATTTAATTACACCATCCCCAGAAACAATTCCAAATAACAGCTTGGGAAATTGTCACATATTTACCGGTCAAGGTTCCAGTGATTTTCTAATGTATACAGCATCACTCTGGTCGAATTCTTAGTTATGATACTTTTTAATAGTCGATTATATTTAGTTGATTGTATTCTGATTGGGGGGTTTGTTTGTAGAGCTTATGAAATAATTTTTGGAGAATATTTGATTTAAATTTTTTTTAAAAATTGTGTTTATTTCTTCATTAGGTAGTCAATCTTGGGATATCCTTGAGCATTTATTGATATTGCATTAAATTAACACCCATGTCACAAGTTGGTGTTGACTGGAATTTGCCTTTGTTAAACCATTAATAAAAGCCTTAACATAACTTGGGGTTATAAAATTAATCATATATTGTTTATGGTAGTGTATTTATGGTTCCAATAATCCATGGAAACCCCTCGTTAAACAAAACTAGTCATTAATCCATGACATGTTAAGTCCAAAATACACAATGTTAAACTAAAGAATACTCATTGAGTAAAAGCTCTCGATCGCTTAATAACTATAAATAATTACTCAACACAATAGTAGATTTTCATCCATTAAGATGTTAATTAATATCATAATATTTACATTTAATGATTATTATAAATAAAATAAAAAGAAATGGATAAGAAAATATTTGTGCACTAAACACACACACACACACAATATGATGAGAATTACAAATGAACTATTGATTGATTGAGAATGAAAAAGAATGAAAGGGGATTAAACTTTATTTTGACTATATTAAAAACAATAATATAAAACTACATAAGGTGTATTAGAATTAGAGATATTTAAAAATAAAATTTCATTAAAACAGAATAAAAAAAATACTTGCATGATTACAAACGAAGAACAACACAAAAGTAAATGAAAGGATGGAAGGAGTAATTGTTTCTCAAGTAAAAACATGAGTATGGAAGATCCTCTCAAGACTTTGGAAGATATTTGGTCATTTTAAACAATCATCATTTTTTCTAAAATTCCATCTCATTTGATAGGAGAGGAGGAGATGTATTTATATCTCATAGTGGTGTACTATTTTTATTCACAATCTGCCCCTCAAATTGCATCACCATTTTGATATTTCAGACAGCTGAATACCAAGTTATCCTCTTTATCAAAGTTGTATATAATTATTCTGGACAAATATTCACAATATTCGGGTCCATTTGGACATATGGAACCAATGTTATAGCGGTTGGAGTAAACAATTTTAATCATCCCATTTCAATGCATACTCTTCAAAAGGTCAAAATGTGAATGGGTTATTTAATAGGAAGATTCCTTCAAATATGAATGATTTATCCAAAAAATAGGCTGCCAATATATCCTCTTTCCCAATAAAAAATCTCAGCTCGAATGGATGTCTCTATCATTGGAAAAATTATTAATATTGTGATACTTTCAATTGTCAGACATAATGGTGGGCTGGGTTAAAAATCATCAGTTGGGCCCTGTGTCTTTAGAGTTGGGACTTGAAAAGTTAATCCCATATGAATTTCATTGTCCCCAAAACATTGGAGTAGAATAAAGAAATTTTGATTTCTTAATTGAGCCCAGTAATTCTATATTCATTGATTTTCCAGTTTCTTCACAGATTATTTGGGCCTTCTTGTGTTGACCATATGTATAATAACCCTGATTTTTATTACACACTTAAACATGATTTATTACATAAAATATTTAATTAATACAACGTATATGATCAAGATTAATAGTGTCTTTGGGGATTAGGAAAATTACATAACATTATAGAACATAAAACACACCACATATTTATTGAAAACTTCCTTTATATGACCACTATATTCCCCTAACATAGCATTGCATGGGATAACCTGAGGACATGCATAAGAAAAGGGTGAGCTATAAATCCAAGTAATGTAATACACATGGAATAAAATGAGGAATACAACAAATGTTATAAAATAGGCATATCAATGGAGAACAAGAGAAAAATGAACATAAAGGCCTGATAAAACATGATAATCATAACATGGATATGGGTCGACAACACTTAACATAGAATTAGCATGAGCCAAGGCTCATAGAACATTGAGCATGAGTAAACCCTCATTGTACATGAAACACGACTAAAAACACATTTCACATGAAGTAGAATGAGTCAACACCCATTTAACAAGACATATCATGATACTATACTTTACCCAATGCATTGGAATGCTATTAAGGTGCACCCGTAAAAAACAATTCATTTCAAGATTAAGTGTGCCACAAGGAACATATTACCTGGAATCAATCAACATCATAAGTTATTTCATGATTAAGTAATGTGATATAAATACATGAAATTAAAATTCAATATGTATATGTGCATAAATTTGAATACCCTGGATAAATACATGGTTATGATATTCACTACACAATGATCTTGGATTGGAACAATGTAGTGAAATTTTTCCAGCATAACGATGTGACATAAGGATTCATTAAAATGGTTGATGAGATAAAAAATGGTGTCCCAACATATTTAAATGAAATGTACAGTAATGGTGTCATATAGATAAATTTCCCAACAAACGTAATGGAATTTAGATTCATAATACAAAAACAATTACTTAGATGTAAAAGAGGAGAGAGAAATCCCTCACAGAATTTTGGAATGGTACCAGGTGTACATGGGAGGCGTTAATGAGAGGGAAAAGGATATCACATTATCCAAAAATAAAGTGGAAAATATGGGGAATGTGGGAAATCGTACCCTAACATTTTTAATTGAAATAAGGTCATAACAACTTAACGAAAATTGGACAAAATGAGAAAGGAAGAAATCCCTTATTTGGATGTGTGATCCCAAAGGCTTGGGAGAGGATTTAGAGACTCTTATAGGGATCTTGGGGCACCATTGGATGATTCTATATAGTGGATGGTAGGGGTTGGTTGAACTACAAAGGATTTGAATGAAGAGAAGGTGGGAGCTTGGGTGGGATTATATAGGAAAAGAGAAGGGATTCTTTATTATTTTGGTTTGGGACACCTCACATTAAACAAATCAATACAACAAACCAGAACATGGTTTTTGCCCATATTTTTTCCAAAGGGGAGTGAAAAAAATATTTTATAAATAAAATGGCCTATCTTCTTAAATTAATAGTGTTTACTATGTGGAGATGAGTCACACTCCCAAGGAAAACAATTTAAAAAGACAAAATTATTTATAACACTTGGAGGGTCCACAAAAGCTTCTTGAAATAAATAAAACAAATATAAAATCACATTATATTAATTATTAAACATATATTGGCGGAACATAATGTTTATATTATTTTATTAACTCACTATTTGGTCATTATGATGTCATAAAACACATTTAATATTTAAACGATATTTAATTTTTACCCATAAATTCATCTGTCTTAGAAAATAATGAAAAATTCACTATTGAATATTTTGGACATCCTGATTCCAGAAATAATATTCAATTTATCTAAATAATTTTATAAATATGTAAATTTTTACTTTTAAAATAAAAAATTACATTTACCGAAATTTCATGGGTTTTGACAAAAACAATTTTCTAACCTTTATAAAAATTACAATTTCATTCATAAAATTATATGACCAATTTTATTTAATAAAAATTAATATAATAATCATATTTTATTAATAAATTATTTAATTAAAAAATCCATTAATTATTCAAAATAAATTTCTCAGTTGAATATAAACTAAAAATATTATTTGTACTTCAAGAACTATTTAGAATGTAACAATAATAAAATGAATGCACATTATTTATAAAAAATTAATGTAGATTTTCATAGTTCTAGGGTCATGTTACATAACCCCTTATAACACCCGCATAATACTGATGTGTAAGGTGTGTGTGATGGTGACAGACCTTTGGGGTGGCTCAGATAATGTTGCTCATTTGGTAATCTCTATTAACTTCCACTTCTATTGTAGTTAGTTCTGCTCGAGCTTAACTTGTTCACGCTTAGATTCGTCTTGGTCAAGAGAGAATCCCAATGACACCACCACCTTTCCGAGCTCTGAAAAATGCGCTTCGTATGGGTAAAGTCTACTAGATGAGGAAATCACTTCCTTTGTATGAGTAAATTGGATCTGTTAAAGCCATATATTTATACTAACCATGTGATCATTGTTCGATTGATATATTAGGAATAGTCAAAATTCATAATGGTATTTTAATATCCAAAAACATAAAACCAATGATGTTCACATTTTATATAACCATAATAAGACATTTAATTAGATCAAGAGGAATTTTTGGTAATGAGATTATGGGTTGTTACAATCTTCCCCCTATATTGAAACTTCACCATTGAAATTTCCTTTTCCCACTATAAAATATATCTTGGTGACTTTTTTCATCACTTCCGTTGATTCCCATGTCTATTCTTCAAACTTGTGGTTTTTCAACAACACCTTGAGGAGGGGAATTGTCTTATTTCATGGGGCTTTTTCTCTGTGATCTAAGATCTTCACTCCTTTCTTCTCGTAATACTGATCATCCTCTAGCTATACTACCACTGAAGAGAGTACATGTGAAGGGTCTATTATGTAATTCCTTAAGAGGGATACATGAAAGACATCATGTACATTGTCCATGGTAGGTTGAAGTTCTAGACGATAGGCCACAACCCCACATGATCAAGAATCTCAATGGGGCCAATGTACCTAGGAATTAACATCCATTTATTTCCAAACTTCAAGACCTTCTCCCATGGAGATATGTATAGAAATACCATGTCTACAACTTTAAACTCAATGTCTCATCGACGATTATCTGCATAAATCTTCTGTCAACTCTGGGAAAACTTGATTTGCTGTTGAATGGGTTTCACCTTCTCCACCATTTCATTGACCATTTCTGGTCCAAGAATCATACACTCACCAACTTCATCTGAACATGCTGATGTTCTGCACCTCATCCCATATAGGGCTTCATAAGGTTCCATTCAGATTCTTTAGTGGAAACTATTATTGTAGGAGAATTCAACAAGTGGAGGATGTTGGTCCTACCCTCCTTTAAAGTCCATAGAAAACACTCTCAACATGTCCTCATGTGTTTAGATATTCTTCTTGAATTGGCCATCAGTTTGGGGATGATAAGTCTTACAAAAGTTCAACCCAGTATCAGGAGCATATTGAAAAATATTTCAAAACATAGAGGTGAATCTTGGTTCTCAATTAGATATAATGGATAGTGGTACTCCATGCAGCCGGACAACTTCTTTGATGTATATCTGTGCTAGCTGATGCAATGCTAAATCCTCCCAAATTTCATTGAACTGTGTATATTTTTTACGATGTCCCACAACAACCCAGGTTGCATTGTTTCATTTTGATGTCTTCAGACATCTAGTGACAAAGCATATGGCGATGTTCTCCCAATTCCGTACTGGTATAGATAATGATTGCATCATCCCCTTAGAATTCTACCTCTCTGCCTTCACTTGCTGACACATAAAAAACATTGATGTATACTCAATGATATCCATTTTTATATTATCCCACCAATAATTCTCTTGTAGATCTCAACACATCTTTTTGTTTCCTAGTTGAATAGTGAAATTTGAACTATGCGCATCATCCAAAAGTTCCGTCTTCAGCTCCGAACTTGATAGAACACATAGTCTTATCCCAAATATCACTGTTCCTTCTTCATTATCGATGAACTCCAAGTATTTCCCTTTTCTGATAGCTTCCACTCTCTTCTGAATTCCCAAATAATATTTTTTAACATCCTCTTACCTTTCCAAAAGTTATGGTTGAGAAATATTTTGTGAAAGGATTTATGATGTCCCATTCTTTATGATTCTCATGCCCATCTTCATCAAATCTAAGAAGATTGGGTCCCTCTCAATTCTCATCAGTGATAGAATTTCTGGGTCCTTTCTACTTAGAGAATCTTCCACCATGTTCTCTTTCCAAGGGTGGTAATGGATTGAGAAATCATATTCTTTGACCAGCTCTAACCATCTTCTTTGGCGCATGTTCAACTCTTTCTGTGTGAATATATACTTGTGGATTTTGGGGTCCGTGTATATTTCACGCTTCTCCCCAAAGATATAATGCCACAAAAATTTTAAAACGAAGATCACCACAGCCAACTTCAAATAATTTGTTGGATAATTCTACTCATGAACATTCAATTTCCTTGAAGAATAGGTAAGGACTATTTCATTTTTCATCAACACACAGCCCAAGAAATTCTTCAAAGCATCACTCTATACAAAAAAAAAGTTCTTCACTTGTTGGTAATGTGAGTACAAGCGTAGTGGTAAGACAATTTTTTAACTCCTTGATGCTTTCTTCACATTTATCACTCAAAGAAAACATCATTCCTTTCTAATTTAGCTTGGTTAGATAGCTATACAATCCTGAGAAATTTCTCACCAATCGTCAATAACATCATGCTAAACCCAAGATGCTACGGATATCTGTTACCGATGTTGGCCTCAGCCATCCCTCAATTGCATCTGTTCTTGAGAGATCCATAGACATTCCATTTCTTGTGATGATATGGCCCGATAATGAGACCTCCTTCAAAATGAAATTGCAATTACTATACTTAGAATAGATATTCTTCTTCGGAAAGGTCTCTATTACAGTTTTTGGATGCTCTTTATGATCCTCCATGGTTTTGGAGTGTTTCATAATATCATCTATAAATACTACCACAAATCTGTGTAGGTAATCCCTAAATACTCTATTCACCAAGTCCATGAATATTTCTGGAGAATTAGTTAGTCCTATAGGCATTACTATGAATTTATAGTGCCTCTATCATTTACGAAAAGCAGTCTTGGAGATATCTTTCTTCTTCACCCTTAAATGATAATATCTCGACCGCAAATCCACCTTGAAGAAGTATTGTCCTCCAAACAACTAATAAAAAAATTAATCAATTTTTGGGAGAGGATAATTGTTCTTTATTGTGATTTTTTTAAGCTCACAATAATCGTTGAAAATGTGCATTGACCCATCCTTCTTCTTGATGAAGAGGACTTGTGCACCGCATGGTGAAGCACTTGGGTGTATAAACCCTTTATCCAGATTCTCCCGTATTTGTTTCTTCAGATCATCATGCACCACAAAAACCATTCAATATGGAGTCTTATAATTGGAAATTCCCTAGGTATAAGATCAATTGCTAATTCAACATACCTCTTAGGAGGAGGACCAGGAAATTTCTCAAGAAACACTTCAGCAAATTCCCTCACAATAGGCATGTCTTTAAGGATTGTTTCCTCCTTTGAATATATCATCTGAGCCAGATACACGTGCTCATTGGGCATCAATATCTGTACTTGAGATGATGGAGATAAAGAAGAGTCATCTTCCTCCTTTCACTTGTATAGAATTGGGGGTCAATTTACCCCATGGAGATTGATTTCCCTCTCACACCAATTTGTGTTTGCTCTATATAAGGAAGCCTAATCCATGCCAAGAATTGAATCAAATTTCACTAGAGGGATTATGATGAGGTTAGAAAGGAAATTAAATCTACAAATTATGATATAGGAGGATTTATATTCATGGGATGCAATGATTTCCACATTTTCCATAATCACAAACATCATTAGTTCCATGATTTTTGGTGGTGTTGGGATTTTTCTACTAAACATTTGGGATATAAAAGAATGTGTAGAACCAAAATCTATAATTATATTATCTATTATTTAAGGAATAACTATTGTACCTATCACCACATTGTTTTTGGGGTTCACTTCGGCAGTAGTGATGGAAAAATATATCCCTTGGTGCCTTGGAGGTTGTTGGTTGCATCTAAAATCCCTTGGCAGAGGTCACCGATTTGAAAGATTCCATGGTTCTTTACAGTTTTAGTAATGAACAACACGTTGGGGTTCAAACGAAGCATTCGTCCCCTCTGTTGCATCTGTATGTTTCTCTTGTCGGTAGTTAATATATTAGTTCCCTTCTCTTCCACACCTAAAGCATTTGTTCATCCCCTTTAGGAATTTTTCGGGATGCTTTTTTTCACACCATTGGAAAATGTGGTGTGGGATCTTTTTAGCACCATTGGATTTGTCCATCAGACCACCATTATTGAATACTACTTTAGGATTCTTATCCCCATGATGACCCTGAGATTCTCTAATATCCATTTCTACCTTGAGGGAACATCAGACAATTTCTTCATAGATGTCGAAGTCACCGATCACCAATGATTTCCATAGGCTAGGTTTCAGCCCACCAAAGAAGTGGTCAACCATGAATTTAGGGGTAACGACAAAACCAGAGGTGTATTGTGAAAGCCTTGTGAATTTTTCCTCATACACTTTGAACGATTCATTATTTTTTCTTGAGGGAATGAATGTCCCTTTCCATCTTATGTCGGAGGGAGCATGGAAAATATTTATAGAAAAACATCTTCTTGAAATACTTCCATTCCAATGACTCGATATCATCCTCCGGCTTTGTATATTTAATCAAGTTCCACCATTGATAGGATTCACCTTCCACATGATAAGTATGCATAAGAACATTTTATTGTTCAGAACATTGAAGGATTGAGAATAACATTTCAATGCAGTTGATCCATTTTTCGGTGATTGAGGGATCAACCAATCCATTAAAAGTACGAGGCCTTTGTCTCCCCAAGATCTCGATAGCCACTTGTTCATTCTTAAGGGGGTTTTAATGTTCCTCTTGAACCATGTATCTATTCAAATCTTATGTTAACTGAGAGATAATCATGACAAATTTTGTGATTCCCACTCCCATCGGATTGGGCATATCATTTGCAGAGTCATCACATTGATCTTCACATCAGTTGTTAGCCCGATTCCCCTTATTACCGACCATTGGATGGAAAAAAGAAAAGTTAGGGGTAACAAATAAAGGGTAAAAAATATAAAAAACTAATGACATATAAATACCTTTTATTTCCTTAAATTATAATCCATATGCTTCAGTCTATGCTATCCATGATCTACTTTCTAACACATATTCATAGGGGAATTTTTTTAATTCCATTAATAAGGGTTCATACTATGCTTATAAATTTACCAAATAATATCTCCCATGAGTGTTGTAACCAAGAGTGCAACAAGTACTGTTGTCGTGCACCATTTCCCATTCGGGTCTAGCTCAAAGAGGTGTTTTCGGGTTTTACCCATAGGATACATTTTGAGCCAGAGCTGCCTCAACCAGCTCGTATCGAGACAGGGATGCATTTCCTTGATAAACCACTTACTCAATACTCACCAATACTTAGGTATTTTTTTATTATACATATTCCTATCTCTAAATCTTCACTATGGGTTTCTAATCCTAATCCCAAAAATAAAAAAATATATCCTCTGATACAAACTATAACAACCCTTATTTTTATTACACACTTAATCATGATTTATTACATAAAATATTCACTTGATACAACATATAAGATCGATAGGTATAGTGTATTTGGGGATTAAGAAAAATACAGAACATCTTAGAAAAAAAACAGACAACATCTTTATTGAAAACTTCATTTACATGGCCACTACATTCCCCCGTACTTACCATTTCATGGGATAACCTAAGGACATCATAAGAAAAGAGTGAGCTATAAATCCCAGTAAGGGAATCAAAGTGGAATAACACGAGGAATAGAATAAATGTTAGACAATTGGAATTTCTATGGAGTATAAGAGAAACATGAACATAAAGGCATGATAAAGCATGATCACTATAACATGGAAATGTGGCAACAACACTTACCATGGAATTAGCATGAGACAAGGTTAATTTCACATGGAGCATTAGTAAACCCTCATTTTACATGAAGCCTGAGTAATCCTCATTTCACGTTAATTAGAATGTGTCAAAACCCATTAAACATGACTTATCAGGATACTATACTTTACAAAATGTATTGGATCACTATCAGGGAGCACCCTTCTTAATCATTTCTTTTCATGCATAAGTGTGCCACATGGATCATATAACATGGAATCAATCAAAATCATAAGTTATTTGACAATTATTTAATTTGGAATAAATACAAGATTTTTTAATTCAATATTTATATGTGCATAAATATAAATACCCTTGATAGAGACATGGGTATGGTATTCACTATATAATGATATTGGCTTGGAAAAATGTGGTGCCATTTCGGAAGCATAACGGTGTGACATAAGGATTCATAAAAATAGTTGATGAGATAAAATAGGGTGTCTCATAATATTTACATGAAATTTCCAGTAAGGGGGTCATTTAGATACATGTACCAACAATAAAATGGAATTTAGATGCATAATACAAAATAATTACATGGATGTAAAATAGGAGAGAGAAATTCCACACGGAATTTCGTCAGGGTAACAGGTGTATATGGGAGGCATTAATGAGAGAGAAAGGGATCTCCCATTATCCAAACATAAATATGTATGTATAGGGAATGTGATAAGTCATACCCAAAAAATTTTAATTAAAAAAAGGGCATAACAACTTAAATAATGTTTCACAAAATGAGAAAGGAATAAATCCCTTACTTGGAAGTGTGCCACCAAAGGCTTGGGAGAGGCTTGAGAGAGGCTTCTTGGGAGATTGGGGTACCTTGGGATAATTCTATAGAGATGAGGGAGGGGGTTGTTCGAACTCCAAATGCTTTGATTGAAGAGGAAGTGGGAGCATGGGTCAGTTTATATAGGAATGTAGAGGGAATTATTTATTATTTAGTTTTGGGATAAATCACATTAAACAAATCAATACCAGAAACCAGCCCATGATTTTTCCCATGGTTTTTTCCAAAGGGGAGTGGAAAAAAATATTTTATATGTCCAATGGCTGAACATCTTAAAATAATAGTGTTTCTTAGGTGGAGTTGAGTAACACTCTCAAGGAAAACAATTTGAAAAGACAAAATGCTTTATAAGTCATGGAGGTTCCACAAAATCATTTAAATAATAAATCAAACAAATCTAAAATCTCATTATTTTAATGATAAAACTCATATTTTCTGAACATAATGTTTATAGAATTTTATTACCTCACTATTGGGTCATTATGATGTCATAAAACACAATATATATTTTAACGGTATTTATTTTTTCCCAAGAACTCATCTGTCTCAAAAAATTCTGAAAAATCACCATTGGATAATTTACACATCCTGATTCCAAAAATAATATTACATTTATCTAAATAATTTAATAAATATGTGAATATTTAATTTTAAAATAAAAACTGATATTTACCAAAAATTCAGGGGTTTTGAATAAAATAATTTTCAAACCTTAATAAAAATTTCAATTGAATTCATAAAATTATATGGTCAATTATTTTAAATAAAAATTAATTTAATAATAATATTTTATTAAAATATTGTTTAATTAAAAAATACATTAATTCATCAAAATAGATTTCTTAGTTGAATATTAACTAAAAATACTATTTGTGCTATAAAAACTATTTACAAAGTAACAACTATAAAATGAATGCACATTATTTATAAAAAAATAATGTACATTTTCATAGTATTAGGGTCTTGTTACAGAACCCCTTATAACACCCGCATAAGACTGAAGGGAATGGTGTGGGATGGTGATGGACTCTTTGGGTAGCTCAGATAACATCGATCAGGTGGTAATCTCTATTAAATTATACTTCTCCTGTAGTTGGTTCCACTCAAGATTAACGCTTTCAAGATTGGCTTGGGATTGGTCAAGAGCGAAGCCCATTGCAACCACCTACTTTCCATGCCTCGAAAAATGGGCTTCTTATGGGGAAAGTCTATAAGATGATGCCTTCGCTTCCTTTGTCTGACTAAATAGGATTTGTTAAATCCCTATATTTATACTAATCATGTGATCAAAATTCAACGACTATATTAGCAACCATCACAATTCATAATGTTATTTTAAAATACAGATATATAAAACCAATGATGTTTACATTTTATATAACCATAAATGACATTTAATTATATCAAGAGGAATTTTTATAAATAAATTTTTGGGTCGTTACAGTATGAACCTTCAATGGGATTAATTGGACCAATATACATTCTAATGAAATGTTTGATATGGAATTTGGAATCCTAAAAAACAAGAACCATACAACTTTATTCAATATGGTGAGAGCTATGATTAAAAAATTAAACAGACTTGAATCGGGATGAATACAAATAGTGGTAAAAAATATATATTTAATATTTGAACATTAATATTTCACAAAAATTATACACATTTGATATAAAAAAATTAAAGGGAGTATATAATAAATTTGGAAAATATTAATAACCTCCATAAGAAATAACAATTTTTTTGAAAAAAATCAGCTGAGAGAGAATATAATGGTGATTTTTGAATGGAAATAGATGCATTGTGATTAAAAATCTAATAGGATAGTCTTTATGGATGTGGTTGACAATGTTTTATGATCCAACTAGATGTTTTGGGTAGAATATAGTGTATCTGGGATTATTGTAGTTTTTTAATAGGAAGGCACATTGAGTTTTGAGAGATTAAATGTATATAATTTGTTTGGTTTTGAATACTATAGTATGTTAAGACTAGTTTTAACATAACAACCATGAAGTATCAAGGATGAGAAATGTTATTATATCTTTTTTTTAAAGAACCATGTTGTTATGTATTGAGAATTCCTAAAGTAATTTGGAATTTATATTTGGTGAATGGTTCATTCTTTAAATTGGAGCTCAAATTGGGTCCATGAGTAATAGAACAAACATAAAATTAGTTTTTTTGGTGGGTTTTATGGTAGGATGGTGTTGCATGGGTTCAACAAGATGTTAAGGAAGACTTAGAGGACTATGATTATAAAATCATCAATCTATAATCCATTTAATGCATGAATAATTTAATCCCAAAATGAAATTCTTGTGGTGTCTCAATATTTGAAAGGGGGATGGGGTAAAAGGTGGTGGATTCCAACATGGTCATGACGTGAACACATGAATCATACCACGACACATGAAGATGATGTTTTGAATGTGACCAACGGGTTTCTAAAATAGAACTCAAAATGTTTTATTTCATGAATGTCCATGTAATAGAATATGTAGATTCCTCCCCCACTCTATCTTTTAGTTCACTAAATTCTAATGGTTTGGGATAATTGAAAATTCATGTTCATGGTAAGACATACTCCCATATTCTTCTTATTTTTCCTCCTTACCTCTTATTGAATTCTATTTGATTTGGTTGGGGGTCAGATAAATGATTTCGTTGTAGAATAGGAAAATCGTTGATCTAAATGGCGATTTGATATATGGTTTATAGAGTTTATATCCATATACTACAAATAGGTTTGTTTTTCATTTTATTTGAGTAATTATCCATAGTTTTTTATTTTTATTTTCTAGATATCTTTGTTAAAATTGATCATTTATTCAGTATTTTAAATTATTTATTTTTTCCTTGTTTTGTGGATTTTTTGAAGGATCACACCCTGTTACTCATTATTCAAACATTTTTGGGATGCCCAATAATTTTTTCAAATATTATGCTCAGATAGGTTTTTTGGTTTTATCTAATTTAATGATATTGTTGTACGACACTTGTGCTTGTAAAATATGTGGAGGTAAAACTGAGATATGATAGGTTTATTAGAATTTTATTTGATGTATGGTGGCTAGATATTATTTTATTATATTATTTAGATGTTTATCTTATGTTTTCATGCCATCATTATTATATTTTATTTCATTCTACATGATTTGTTTTGAGTTTCCATAACCTTGGGATGGGTTCCCATTAGACTAATTGTAAAAATTCACATATAGTTTCGTTTATTTTCCAATGGCGACACACTTGTCAATGGAGTGCCAACAGATGAAGTTTTTGTTTTCACGGTGTTAGACATTGGTGTCTAAATGAGAAAAACATTCTTTTAAAATTATAATTTAACAAACATTATTTTTGAGACGAAAATGTCAACAGAATTGAGTTATTTTTAAATGAGTTTTGAAATGTAATTTCAAATAGTAAATGAGTTCTCTGAAGGATTTTTATTGTAATAGGCCCTTCTTCCCAGTAAATTTAATGAGGCAATTGATCATTTTTTGATTTTTTGGAAAAGGGAATTTAATTTGGGTTTCTAAAGGAATCTTGAAATAATTGGCTTGATGAGTTTTCATAATATTTACCTCATGTTTTCCATGAAATATTTTATAAATATTATGTTTTTGGTGTTATTTATGTTAGTGAGTTCTTATTGATTACTTATTTTTTGATTCATGTGTTGTATGAGTAGCCCCAGGAGAACTTATTTGGAAAAATTATTTATACGTTTTGTATGGGTAGCATCATGAGAACACACATACATTATCAAAGGCTAAATTTTTCTATATCGATGATATAGTACCCATTAATGGTTAAGATGTGTGCTTAATGTCTTAGATATATAACAATAGGTCTTGATTAACTAGTACCCTGGTGATGAACTTGAATTCCATGAGACAAGTTACATGTTATATTTGTTGTTGCATGTGTTTTCCTCTTTGGTACCTCCCTAGAGTCTAAAATGATGGTTGGATGTGATTAAAATTTTCCTCTATAATGTTTGTGGGAATGAGCATATTTTCATGATTGTGATCTCTGAAGAACCTATTGGTATGATAAAATTTGATTTTAGACCTCTCCTTTGTAGGCATTAGTCATGGACAACATGGGGGGGCTAGATCATGGGATGCCATAACACATAGATTGTGGACCACCCTTAGGTGACGAGGGATGGGTTATAGATCTTGTATCTGTAACCACACCATATTACTTAGAGTATTCAGTTGAGGTTTAGAAATCACACCAACCTTATTATTTGATCACAAGATAGACAATGTTTTGGTTGGCACCCTACAATTCATCTTTGGGTAATGATCGGGTGTTGGTATGAGGTGACTATATAAATTATATTTTGGTGCTAGAGTTGTTATTTTAAGGGTTTGGGTATGACATAGATTTCAGAATAGCACTAGAGAAGGTATAGTATGTGTTATGGTGTTAGGTAGATCCTAGCATAGTATCCAAACCAATATAGTACTGTGTTGATGTGTCGTATGTTTCTGAGTGGGTGGGTTGCACAAAAATTTCAACAACTAATATATATATTTAATACACATCAACTTGATCATATATACACTTAACATTATGAACATATTGGGGATACTTACCAGATTATTGGACTCATCCCCTACCCACATAGAAGACATGATTTTCGATATACATATATAGGTATCTATGTTTTTTTTAGGAAAGAAGTGCCCCATGGAGATGGAATTGGTGAATATCCATGAGGCTATGATGGACCAATTATTCTATAGAGAAGGAATATAAGGAATAATTATGTTTAGTATATAGTTTCAGTTTTGGTTAGTAAGTAAATATAAAATATTTTTAGTTGGTATAAATCTATGTTTATCTATTGTAGTTTTTATATATTTTTCTTAAAAAAAATATATATTGAATATATATTATAGATTATGGGGTCACATTGGCTCTTTGTTTATGTATGTATTGTTTGGTTTTAGAGGGAATTGTCTCATCATCACTAGTTTCAGCCCATGATTCTAGTCGATAGCTTACAACATATGTGGAGGGGTTCCTCGGGTGATCTGCCATCTCCTTGTGGGAACTATTTAGGTGGGTCAGGATGGGGAGTTACAAGGGGAATAAATAAAATAATGGAAAACATGTGACCCCATCAACCAGATTTTAAGGAGAATCACATTCTTCCAAAACATACCCAATGCTGAAATAATAATTTAAAGGAAAAAATTAAAATTACTAATCCTAAAAATAAAAAGCACTTGAATGAATTAAACACCTCATCTTAAACCATCCCAAAAACATATTTCAAAATTATAAAATATTTGAAAATTCACTTGGATAGTCATTCAGAAGTTTTCATGTTCATTGTTGAAGGAATTTATGATTTTCTAGACACCTATTACATTTTTAATCCATTTAAAAAGTATCATAAAAAACATCAAAGCATGCTTCTATCATTTAAAACTATTCCATTTAATAAAATATGAATAAAAAACCACTCATAATGAAACTCCTAGTGAAAAATCTCAAAAATAATTCTAAACATAATTTCATTATTTAATGTATTTCAAATTATTGATTTATATTTTAAAGACAGAAAATCCTACCAATTTTTTTTTAATTTACCAAAAATTCATTTTTAAAATTATAATTCGCCTACCCTTAAAGTAAAAACCTTTTTTAATTTATTTCAAAAAACCATTCTGAAATATTTAATATTACCTTGAAAACCGATTTATAATAAAAAAATCCACTTATGAATTTCCAAAAAAAAACTGTTTTTCATTTTAACCCCCACCACAAAAATAATGTTTCAGATAACTAAACTCTCTCTAATAGCCAGATTCAAAATTTTAAAGACCTACATTCACATTCATGGAAACCCTATTTACTCAACATAAACCAATAGTATTTTAAAAAAAGTTTATTAAAATCTAATAAATAACATTATAGAGTTCCAAAAAAAAATATAGACTAGTTATTTCGTAGGGTCTCAGACAGATGGTTTTGAGGACCATGGTTCAATCATGAAGTCACTACAAGAAGTCAGGTTGAATTATGCACTCTTTCTCCATATGGTCTACTGGGACATGATAACTGAAGCTGTGACTCTAGACTACTCTCATTATCATTCCCCAAAACACATTTACTCGTCCAATAATATAGAATACTGAAAACATGAACAAAAAATGATTGGAAATATAAAAAATAAAACTCCAAATCCTTGTCCAAATCCCATTATCCCATGCAATCTCAGGGTTAACCAAGAGTGGTGGGGATCAAGTACTAAATAATAACATTCCTCTTCTTTCTCGAGGATCTAACTCAAATGTACCTATAATTCGAAATAGAAAAGTTTGATCTAGAACCTATAACAACCCAAAGTATCCATCCATCAGATGCATGTGCCAGACCAAGACATACCTGATGTGTAGTCATGTTCACCATAGGTAAGTGAAAAGTCCCAAAGTAATCAAATAAGTGTTCGGGGGAATGTTTGTTAATATATAAAATAATTAAAAATTGTATATTATTTTAAAATTTCTTCATGGACCATATATAAGTCATGCATCCACAAACAATCTAATAATATTAAAAAACTAATAGATGTAAATAATTTAAAATAATTAAAGAAAATGAATTTCTTAAATTGACCATCCAATGCATGCTATAAAATATATCCCTTTATATTCAACATTAAACACCAAATATATATTGCACCATCATTAACTACAACAAAAATTAAGGAAGACCTATTTTCTAGATACTACTAAAACACTAAAAAGAATGCTGATATACCGGACTAAGACATCCCATGAAACTTGAGCCCATGAACAATCCAAATATTTGGTCCCTATATAAGAGATAAATATAGAAATTGAAATTGAGATATAAATATAATAATGAAAATAATAATTACTAGTAAGACAACACCATCCTTACCACATTCGTACCCTTTAACTATATGAGATCATTGAAGTTGTTTAAAAATAAATATACATAGAATATATGTTTCAATTTTTGATGATAAATGACTATAACACATAATTTACATTTACAAATTTCATTTTATAAGGACCCGCACTTATTTCATACATAATCATGAATTTATTCAACAAAACTCTTCATTTTACATTGAGGATCTTTTCAAGTTTAGACCTTTAAATAATTAAGACAAAACATTCATAACATTACACATTGTTACATAGTAGATACCATAAAATCAGTTTCCATTATCCTCAGAATATAAAACATTAAAACACAAAACAAGACTCCTTGAAAATTCTTCAACATTTAACATGTCTTCCTTCCTTGTATTACTCATCATTAACCTGTGAAAAATCATTTAAAAACTTGGGGTGAGCACAAAAGCTCAGTAAGGTATGAAAAAGAAGGAAAAATCACATTAGTCCATGAATACGCATGACGTATGAAAACATTTTCAAAAGACATGCTTTCCACCCATAAAATCTTACTTAGCGTAACATGAGATTTACACAAGATCCACACAAAAATAATTATAATCATAGAGGTATATTGGGGCATTAATTACATAATCTTGTAACCATCTTGGCTGCCTTAAAATTTGTAACCCTCACGGCTACCTTACTTTGTGTAACCATCACAGTTACACTTGGAGTAACCATACGGCCGACCTCCAACTTACTCATACCCAATGAATTGGAGGGAAAAATAGGTCCCACCCTTCATCATAAACAATTCCCAATAACAAAAACATAATCATACAACATAAACAATAGCATAAAAACATTGCCTTTGAATCTTATAAAACAGAATTTTAAAAGAGGATTTTAGAAGAAAAGTCCCTTATAAACATCATATAATTGAAGTGAGACTTAATTGAGTGGATGGAATATGTATATACTCTGTAAATACACATAATTAAACATAATATAAACATAAACCATCACACAAACAATTTAAATAGCACATAAATTAAAAAGTAGATGGTTAACCCAAAGAATGAAAATCTGGTTAAGAATTCCTTTACCTTGGGCTTGTCTTACTTAAAAATTGTTTAAACCTCCTGTATAATGGTTAAAAGAGTGTTATTAGTATTTTATAGAAAACTTTTCATGTTTATAACATCTTATATGGTCATTTCATAACCTCATTTCACCCCTTAATTGTTAGTATTTTGTTCCTTGCATTATTTTGGGTGAGTTCTTTTGTGATTTTCACAATCGGTTCATGATGAATCGTTCTTGTTGATTGGAAGTGAAACTCCAGAATTGGAAAGGAGTAGTATTTACATATTTCCAGTACCATAAATTTTACCACTTATCACTTTGATATTTTATATGATGATGATTTATAAGTTAAAACATTAATTATGTTCGTTTAGATCATTTAAGTGGTTCTTTGATAATTACAACTTCATTCAGTCTTATAAATTTTAATAATGAGTACAAAAGAATTACAGAACCTTATATGATTCATAAAACATATATTATAACCTGGTTCAACCATATAAATGGTTTAATGACCAGACTTCAAAGAATTAATGGAAATTGAAAATGCATCGTCCACGATATCGGCAATTCGACACAAATGGACAATGTTTTTTTGATTCTTTAAATAAGTGTGAGAGGAGAGGAATAATGATTTTTAATTTTCCATAAACATGAAAACATCCAGAATATACATTATTCTAGAGATTTCATGCCTCTTGGATAAGAGGGGGTGAATAAAAAAGAGAAAGGAATCATGAAATAATGAAAACATGACAAATTTATTACAAAAATTCGGCAGCCTAACGGCGTCTCTTAAAATTTAATAAAAACAACATTGATGAGAGGAATGGAATATCACATCATAATACAAACATTGGACAGGAAGGGAAATATTTAATGAAATATCCCAACAAAAGACAAAGGGAAAGGAAGATAATAACATAAAATGGAAGAAAAGAATGAAAATGAAAGAGGATGTTTACCGCATTATCTCTTCCCCTTGAGATCCTTCTTAAGGGCTTTGATTTTGGTCTTTTGGTGAGACCAGCAGCTCTAGGACGTGGAGAAGAAGATTGGGGAGGGAATTTGGCAGAAATTAGACAATGCTCAAGGCTTGAGACGTGAGGGAGGAAGAGGGGAGTGAGAGTGATATTTATAGTGGAGGAGGGGAGGTAATTTAGATTATTTTAATTATTATTATAATATTTTTAACAAGACTATGAATAATCTCAAATCAAGTGGCCTTAATTAGTGAAAATATCAAGTGAGTTCGAGGCAAGTGGCCTTGCATCACTTATGATGTCATAAATAGTGAATTTTTACTGATAAATTGATTATACGGTATTTTACCGTATTTCACTATTCACCGAAAATTCAAGAGTTTCAGAAAAATACCAAAAATTTACCCCAACCATTTTTCGATGTGTAGAATGTAAAAATGAACTCCATTTTTCAAAAATAATTTTCCATATATTATTAATTTAATTTTTAAATAAGGTGACAGTTAATTCGAAAAATAACAATATTGAAGTGCAATTAGTTTTATGTTACAATGGAAAATTAATTAAGATCCCATTATCCTATTGCCATGGGAAAATAAAATAATATTATTATTTACTATTCATGAGGTCATATTACTATTCATATTAATATTCATAAGGGCATGTTAATATTCACCAAAAAACAAGTTTGTTCCATCAGACTCTAAATAACATACTGAACACAATTGTAGATGACAATTTCTTGAAATTCAAAACATAGAAGAAATAAAATTATTTTTAAAGGATACATATAAATATATACCTTAAACAAAATTTCAAGCATTTTCAATTTATTTTTAGAAAACCTTGGGATGTTACATTATCCCCACCTTCTTGAAATTGCGTCCTCGCAATTTTCTTTACTAAACAACTGAGGGTACCTTGATCAAGGTGTCCACTCGGTTTCATAGTCATCTTGTTCACGTAGGTAGAAGTCCCATGCATTACAACAATGATTTAGAGATCCTTCAAAATCATTTGATTTCTCCATCCAAATACACCCCGTTTAACATGGGTCATATGGGTGTTCACAGAAAAACAGTTTTGGAAAATAATCATGTATGACATATAATTCCAAAACATCTGATAAAACATGATTTCTATAAAATAGTCGGACCGAAATTGAGTTTAAACATTCTATTATTGGTCCTTCTAAAATACCATAAGTATGTGATGTTAGACTATATTTTAAAAGAAAATATAAATAGGTTGCATAAGGGTCTCCTTCCTCAGCACCATTTTTAAAATCATAATATGCTTCAAATTCTTGTGATAAGGTAAAATATTTGAAAATACCTTGATAATATTTACCTTTCTTGAAATTATGTGAATATTGTGAAAATAGTATTTTTCAAAAAACAACCCATGATCCACGATGATAACGAGGTATAGAGGAGGTGTTTGATATCTCAAAAAACTGCTTGCAAGTGAGTTGTATGCTAGACAAAGTTTCACAATCATCCGAAGATGACTTTGCAATAATTATTGCAAGCATGTCATCAGGAAGAGATAGGAATGTCGTTTGAGATCCTTCTCCTTCCACTCGTAACTGACTTTACTTGACCTGAAAAAAAAGTTATAAAACAAGGATTTAAGTGAAATAATAGATATAGGGACAAATCACGTGTCTCACAAGAACTCCTAATCCCTAAAGTTGTCTAAACCGACCTCTGATACCAACTATAAGGACCCGCACTTATTTCATACATAATCTTGAATTTATTCAAGAAAACACTTCATTTTACATTGAGGATCTTTTCATGTTTAGAGCTTTAGAGAATTAAGACAAAACATTCATAACATTACACATTGTTACATAGTGGATACCATAAAATCAGTTTCCATTATCCTCAGAATATAAAATAGTAAAACACAAAACAAGACTCCTTGAGAATTCTTCAACATTTAACATCTCTTCCTTACTTGTATTACTCATCATTTACCTGTGAAAAATCATTTAAAAACTTTGGATGAGCACAAAAGCTCAGTAAGGTATGAAAAAGAAGGGAAAATCACATTATTCCATGAATATGCATGACATATGAAAACATTTTCAAAAGACATCCTTTCCACCCATAAAATTTTACTTAGCATAACATGATATTTACACAATATCCACACAAAAATAATTATAATCATAGAGGTATATTGGGGCATTACTTACATAATCCTGTAACTATCTTGGCTACCTTAAAATTTGTAACCCTCACGGCTACCTTACTTTGTGTAACCATCACAGTTACACTTGGAGTAACCATACGGCCGACCTCCAACATACTCATACCCAATGCATTGGAGGGAAATATATGTCCCACCCTTCATCATAAACAATTCCCAATAACAAAAACATAATCATACAACATAAACAATTGCATAAAAACATTGCCTTTGAATCATATAAAACAGAATTTTAAAAGAGGATTTTAAAAGAAAAGTCCCTTATAAACATCATATACTTGAAGTGAGACTTAATTGAGTGGATGGAATATGTATATACTCTATAAATACACATAATTAAACATAATATAAACAGAACCCATCATACAAACAATTTAAATAGCACATAAATTAAAAAGTAGAAGGTTAACCTAAAGAATGGAATTCGGGTTAAGAATTCCCTTACCTTGGGCTTGTCTTACTTCAAAATTGTTTAAACCTCCTGTATAATGGTTAAAAGAGTGTTATTAGTATTTTATAGAAATATTTTCATGTTTATAACATCTTATATGGTCATTTCATAACCTCATTTCACCCCTTAATTGTTAGTATTTTGTTCCTTGCATTATTTTGGGTGAGTTCTTTTGTGATTTTCACAATCGGTTCATGATGAATCGTTCTTGTTGATTGGAAGTGAAACTACAGAATTGGAAAGGAGTAGTATTTACATATTTAAAGTACCATAAATTTTACCATTTATCACTTTGATGTTTTATATGATGATGATTTATAAGTTAAAACATTAATTATGTTCGTTTATATCATTTAAGTGGTTCTTTGATAATTACAACTTCATTTAGTCTTATAAATTTGAATCATGAGTAAAAAATAATTCCAGAACCTTATATGAGTCGTAAAACATATATTATAACCTGGTTCAACCATATAAATGGTTTCATGACCAGAATTCAAAGAATTAATGGAAATTGAAAATACATTGTCCACGATATCTGCAATTCGACACAAATGGACAATGTTTTTTTGATTCTTTAAATAAGTGAGAGAGGAGAGGAATAATGATTTTTAATTTTCCATAAACATGAAAACATCCATAATATACATTATTCTAGAGATTTCATGCCTCTTGGATAAGAGGGGGTGAATAAAAAAGAGAAAGGAATCATGAAATAATGAAAACATGAGAAATTTCTTACAAAAATTCGGCAGCCTAACGGCGTCTCTTAAAATTTCATAAAAACAATATTGATGAGAGGAATGGAATATCACATCATAATAAAAACTTTGGACAGTAAGGGGAAATATTTAATGAAATATCCCAACAAAAGACAAAGGGAATGGAAGATAATAACATACAATGGAAGAAAAGAATGAAAATGAAAGAGGATGTTTACCTCTTGATCTCTTCCCCTTGAGATCCTTCTTAAGGGCTTTGATTTTGGTGTTTTGGTGAGGCCATCAGCTCTAGGACGTGGAGAAGAAAATTGGGGAGGGAATTTGGCAGAAATTAGACAATGCTCAAGGCTTGAGAGGTGTGGGAGGAAGAGGGGAGTGAGAGTGATATTTATAGTGGAGGAGGGGAGGTATTTTAGATTATTTTAATTATTATTATAATATTTTTATCAAGACTATGAATAATCTCAAATCAAGTGACCTTAATTAGTGAAAATATCAAGTGAGTTCGAGTCAAGTGGCCTTGCATCACTTATGATGTCATAAATAGTGCATTTTTACTGATAAATTGATTATACGGTATTTTACCATATTTCACTATTCACCGAAAATTCAAGAGTTTCAGAAAAATACCAAAAATTTACCCCAACCATTTTTCGATGTGTAGAATTCAAAAATGAACTCCATTTTTCAAAAATAATTTTCTAAATATTATTAATTTAATTTTTAAATAAGGTCACAGTTAATTCGAAAAATAACAATATTGAAGTGCAATTAGTTTTATGTTACATTGGAAAATTAATTAAGATCCCATTATCCTATTGCCATGGGAAAATAAAATAATAATATTATTTACTATTCATGAGGTCATATTAATATTCATATTACTATTCATAAGGGCATGTTACTATTCACCAAAAAAAAAGTTTGTTCCATCAGACTCTAAATAACATACTGAACACAATTGTAGATGACAGTTTCTTGAAATTCAAAACATAGAAGAAATAAAATTATGTTTAAAGGATACTTATAAATATATACCTTAAACAAAATTTCAAGCATTTTCAATTTATTTTTAGAAAACCTTGGGATGTTACACATTTACTCCAACTTTTAAATGAAAAAATTATTTTAAAAACATTTCACATTATCTACGCCATATTTACCAAATACCCATTTAAATCTATCACTGAATTTTTTTTTGAAAATAAAATTTCAAAACAGTTGATAATACATTCATTGAAAAAAATTTAGAAACATTTTATTTAAAAAAGAAAAATATGAGAATTACTGAACAACATATTGATTTATAATTTTTAGAAGAAGTAAAATTTCCATAAATGTAACGATTCTATAAACATGAACCATGATGGGGCCCTAAATTATATATATTTGTTGGGAACTCTATGTCTTCATTTAATATTTTGAGATCATAATCAATCCAAGTGTGCACACATACCAAAACATAGTTCACGCTTTGTCCTAACAGTATTGGGGTGACCATCTGATGAGTCTATATGAAAATGACCCGCTGATGAGTACATGCCTTGGCCTAGTGGTGTGATTTTATCCATCCAATTATACCATTAACTTCATCTAGATTTTATTTATATAGTATAATAATGGGAACCAAAAAATATTTAACACTAGAATTCCTCCATCAGATGATAAGGTTCCCATTTGTTCATTCCCATTCAAATTTGGATATTTCAATCAAGAAACTCTTTCATCAACCATTCCCAAATAATTGGTTTATCATTCAAATAAATTTACCTTTAAAACCTTATTACTTAAATCAACAGAAAACATTTAAAATACCCAAGATATATGTATATATATATAATAAATATATCACAACCTAGGATTAAATAATTAAAAACTCATTTAGAAAAAATGAAAAAAATTAAATCATTCTAACCTGCCTTTATAATTCAATTTATAAATTATTTTAAAAACATTCTTCAAAAATGTGTTTGAGTACCCAATTTATATCCTGAATATTTTCTCATCATCATTCCCATATACATTTACAAATATATATATGTATCAAATTTATCGAATTTTCATATCCTCATGGGATGTATTTTCACACGCAAATACACACAGATATATATAGCTATATATAAATATGTATGCAGTTTTGTATAACCACAAAATACATTAAATTATATTTGAAAACCTCACATTTTTATTCAAAACCATTTCTTAAATACATAAAAAATAATTTATTTTCACTATTACTTGAAATTCTATGCAAAACATAAAGAAAAAATTAATAATTATCTTTGATGAATTACCTTTTAAAATCACATAATGCCTTCATAAGGGCCAATAGGTGTTTCTTTTTCAAACACAAAATTTACATGTATTAATTAACAAAAATTTAAATCCATATTGATAATAGAAATACCATAATATTTTATTGAATATCAAGTTGAATTCTAATTTTAAAATTTTAAATTCTAGAGAAAATTATCATATTATCATTAGGTATTCAAAAAGGTAAATAAAAATCGAAAAAACAAATGGTTTTATAATTAATGAGTCGCTAATGGGAACATATATTTAAATATAGTTTACTTTAACTACCCATATCTAAAACCATGAAAATAAGGTCTTAAATACGTAAATATGGTTAGAGGAACCGTACAACTAAATACCCCACCCCCAAAAAAATCAATCCACAAGAAAAATCATACCAAAAACCAATATTGGGTTTGACCAAGGGTATAATACAATAAGATGATGATGAAATGATGAAGGAAGGGGAAGAATGATAATTGGGACAGGTGGACATTACCTAGAACAAATTCATTTGAATGTACATGTTGAGGGTGGTCAGAGGAAGGGGAGTTCCACATGAGAGGTAGGGGTTGGCCATGCACTATGATTTAGGTAATGCAAGAGATGAGTAAGGCATGATATATTAAAATTATAATCGGTAAAATAGAAAATTTTAAAAATTTAAAATAGGTAAATACATGTGTTATTTCCATAACACTTAATAGAAAATGATCCAACCATGAACTAATACTAGAATCATCTAGTCACTTACACGATATCTCTAGAGGACTTGAGAATAAATGCACCATATATGAAAAACACAAAAATAAAATTGAAGATGAGTTCACATAGTTACCACAACAATTTTACCAACTTTTCTAAGCATAATATCTTGGGAAAAATCTCAAGAATTAAAAATTTAAAATAGATTCAACCCAAAACTCAATGAGAGAATTAAAAATTCCAATAATTAAGGAAAATAATTCCAATATCATCAAAGGGGTGTGAAATTACAACCACATAGATATTCTCTATAGCCTGCATCACATGTTTGTATATATATAGAGATATCATTGCTAAGAATACTCCCACTACATACGTTATCATTTTTTTATGTTCCATTTTGAAGGATTATCCTTATTATTTCAGTAATATTTTTTACTTCAAACCTAAAAACTGCTATACTATTCGGTATCAATAACTAAACCCTTCTATGATAAAAATGATATTCCCCATGCATTTTTTATGTCTTGTGTAAAAAATAAATTCCTTATATACCATATTTGCTACAAAGTGAGATGAGTTAGGATAAAAATTCATATATTTCACCTCATTTTATTAATATAAACTTTACATCTCATAAATAATCTCATAACCACCAAACCCAAGTGTTTAGTTTCTTTTGATATTTTATACATAAAAATATTATTTTTTATAATTGTGAACTTGTATTTATAAATTCATTATACTATACCATCATCTAAACATCTGATATGTTATAATGATCTTCATAACCTTAATAATGGAAACCATAATAAGGGGTGAGTTCCAATAATCAATAATAGATACAATTATCAACACTTGATCAAGGTTTTGGTCATAAGTAGGTGATAAAAACTAATAATGATAGATATTTTCTATTAAAAAGAACACAGAACAATAAAAAGTGTCTATATAGAATAATATAAGAATTTATAATATAAAATTATCAGACATACACCATTTTATAATAGTATATAATATTGAGAAAATAATTACCCTATATGGAGCATAACATAGTAATATTACATATAAATGTATCATAATAAAAAATCTATTTAAAGAACAGAACACATGGAACCATCACATTTTAAAGAAAACTAATCATGCCCATCTTTTCAGTTATGAGATAACCTAATCATGACCACCTTAATATGCAAACAAACAAAATAATGAACATAACCCATTATCTCATTAGTTATAAAACATTAACCAATGTGTTGTAGGGAAATATATAACCCAACTCATCATCATCATCATCAACACATATTCATGGTATATAAAATTCATAGTAAATGAAATAATGAAACCCCATAAAAATAAAGTTAGTTTCATATCATTTCTAAATGGAATCTCAAAAAATTCCATCATGAATTAGATTTGTCGATATAAAATGATCAATAAACAAAAAATATCACTTTATATATATATTTTAAATTAATTCACGAAACACTAAAAAATAATAGGAATATCAATTAAATATATCGAGGAAAATGGAGTTGAAAGTATAAAAAAGTTATTTTAAAAATTTAAATTTATCATTATCATAAAAAAGATGATATTATGAGTCAAAATAAAAAATCATGAAAAAAAATTTTCTCATAAAACCCTTTGCAAAAAATTTCTATAATAAGTACTAATAAAGGAACATTGAAAATTAATAATATTTAAATAAACACATTTTTATTAGAAGATAAAATATATGAACATGAAAAGAAATTAGTGTATAATATTTAAAATTACCATTAATGTAAATGTTATAAAATATTTTTTATGATCACAATAGATAATACATATTTAGATTTCAGATTTAGAAATGGAATCATATTTCTAGAGAATTAATATATATCTAAAAGAGAAAGATCTACTGTACATGATGGTAATTATTATTAACAATGCCATTTGATAAAGAAGAATGAAATCCATAAAACAATAATACTATGATTTTAAGAAATAATCGTAATATAAAATAAAGAAAACATGAAATATAATATAATAATTGTTTGAAAACAAACAATATATGTATGTTCATAGTAATTGTGTTGTGATTATGAATCAAAGAAAACTATCGATTCATGAAAACCCCTTGAACTTATTATCAAATTCTATGAAGGAACATTGACCTTAATTATGATATCTATTGGAATCTAAATAACTAATTTCCAAACATTATTTATATTTATTACCATTATTACCCATCAATTATTTTTATTTATTTTACATTTTTACATAGTTATTATTAATTTTTATAATCATATGTTAGTAATTTGATTGTTCTACACATGCTTTATAATGTCGATGTCGATCACTATAATTTGATAATAATTTCTTTATTTTTATTTCAATTAATGTATAAAAATAAATATTTTATTATTATTTATTGATTTTTCATTTCATTCCATGAGAGTTTTAGTTACGACTAAAGATATTGAAATAAGTGACGAACTTATTTCAGTAATTTTTTGACAAATAAAATGATGTATATTGATAATAGGGTTAATTTTTAATTTCACAATTAATTAACCAAAAATAAATTATTATTTACTTATTTATATCCATTATTAAATTTAATTTTTTTTACTAAGAATATATGATATAAATTTATAACACCAATCATCTGAGTGATTAAATTGAGTGAAGGAAGAGCGTGACTTAATATACCACTGAGTATGGTATTGAAGTTATAATTTTATTATAATATAATTATAAGAGAAGTAAAAATTTATTGATTATATTTTATTAACTCACCAAATCATATTTTCATTGATTTGGAAGAATAATATAAATGTAAAATAATGATAAAATGATATTATCTATAAAATGTAGTAATTTAAGATTTCGTATGCTCAGTTTAGGAAGAAAAATTATTAAAAATATTATTGAATAATGTATAATTTTTGTTTATATAATATTAATAATTTTATAAATATCATTTTTTATGATATAATTTTTTAGAAAAATCAATTTTAGGTTTTGATAAAAAATAGATTACATTGTTCATTAATGTGATAACCCAAAAATAGAATGTGTGACATTTTCATTTGACATTTGATGAGAGGGATATATAAAATGGTTGTTTTGTTAATATAATAATATTTAATTATAATAATTACACTGATTTAATTATATTAGAATAGTTAGAATAAGTTTAGAAGAGAAATATAGATAGGAAATGTTTAGGGAGGGGATAATAGTCATGTTGAGAAATTGAATCTTCCCACACAAGACCTCATGAAAATGTAGGGATTTGGTTTACTTTGATATGACAATGTTATTTGAAACACGGAATAGGTCTATAGGGGAGGGAAACTAATTTTAGGTTCAATGTAATTTAAAAGGATAAGTGTGTCTAGATTTTGGTGGTAGTGGGATACTTGTATAGGCTAAAAAGGGGTCATTTCTATGAAAGCTAAAATTAGGTGAAAGGTAAATTTGGACTCAAATGTTATTTAGATGAGGAAATATTGGTGAACACGTGGGATTTAATTTACTTTTTAAAATGGTACTCTATAATATCTATGTTTTTAGTTAATATTGAAAAATATGTGGCACATTAACCTAGGAAATTCAAACACATATGTCTCACCATCATTTCCACATCCAAACATCATACATATATAACCCCTCAATATATCTTCATAATAAATAATAATAAGATAAGAAATGGTGGATATTTTGGATTGTGATTCATCTATCATCTCATAGTGATTTCCAGGAACTTGAACATCTCCTTCCATCGATCTCACATATGCTACACCTATTGTAGTTTATCATGGGCTTAGCCATTCGAAAACCCTGGAGAATCTATGTTCTATCCAATATTGAAACATTATATTTTTAAGGAATAATAATAAATTTCAATGTAATTTATTTACATTTTAAATGTAGATTTCATAAATTGGTAACTTTTATTTATACTCATAAATTAAAAGATGATGCTGAAAAGGTCACATATTCCTAACAAATATATAAACTAAATGGCCATATATGAATTCTAGATTTCATTACTATATATAACTTTAAACCATTCATCCTATTTATATTTTAAAATTTCAATTATATTCCTTAATTTACTCCAATCTTCCATAGTTTTGATTATGGAGATCATTTTTATGATGAAACATGATGATGAAGATTTTATGTAATGGGTCTTTTTATATAGGCTACGATTTATTCCACTTTTACTTATTTAATGTTGTTTTTTTATTTCAATATCATAATTAATTTTTTTTCATTGTACTATTTTTATCTCATAAATTATTTATTGTTTGTTATTGTTTGGAGTTGAATGTGGAAAAATTTATTCAACATAGTATTTATTTAAAGGGAAATTGATGCTAAATTATCTAGGTGTTACAATATCATAAGAATGTAATCTCTAGAGATTAATTATTTAATAAGTGTATTAGAGAAATGTGAGGATGAAGAGTTCATATTACTAACATTATGTCTTCCACAAATATCATATATCATGAAAAATTATTTCATCATATTAATACAAGTGTGGGGATCATTGGTACAATAAAAGGATGTCCCTAATCAATTATGTGTAGTTATATCTACTTGACCAACCTTGGATGCAATTGTGGTTGGGTATTCAAAACAAAAAATATATATTTTTTAAAATAAAAGAATGGTTTATAGAGGATAATAAGTCTAAATAATAAATTATAGAATCTGATTCATGAGAGATAATGGAAGTGTCTCATTAAAATGGAATCATTGGGACATTAAAAGAACATAAAAAAGATAATAATTTGAAAAAGGCCTATTTCAAAGAAAGATCTAAAAAATTGAAAGTGGAGGAGAACCCCTCACATGGAATGTGTCATATTAAATCTTTAGAAGAACACCTTATACCCCTAATAACTCTTTATAGTGACTCTTGAGAGATAAAATCAGAGAGAATTCATGCTCAATAGATTTATAGTGGATATGAATAAGATAATTGGTGGGTATTTATTGAAAATTAGGTGGAATTGGTTATTAATTTCAAGACACAATCTATTTAATCTAGGATAGAAAATAGAAAACAATTATATTTTCCATGGATTTTTCAATGATTATTTGATATGTTGGGCATGATTTTTAGTATCTAAATGTTTATTAACCTATATCCTTTGAATAATATTTTATGGAGGTTTATGTTATTTTATTCATAATTTTTTATTTATTAAAATATATTTTAGGTTTTGTAAGATTCATTATAATTTTATAAAATTAACCTTATTACAATTAAATTTATTATCTTAATGAGGAAAACTAGTTTGGTTGACAAATTCTTATTAATATTTATTAAATCATTTTAAAGTCATTGTTATGTAATAATACTATATATTAATATAGTATTTAAAATTTTACCCCCAAATTAAGTTTTCTTTGAAAATAAAAAATTTTAATCATTATATAATGTTGATTTTATAATTTCAAAAACAACACACAATTTATCAGACAAATTTTTTAAATATATATTTTTTAGTTTTAAAATAAAATAATTTTTTGAGGAAAAATACCAAATTTTATTACACAGTCAAATTTCAATCCCTTAGAAAAACTATATACGAACACATCAAATTATTTTTTTATTTATATATAATTAGCTATTTTCTACCAATTTTTATGAAAAAATAATTTCAATTTTTTAAATATATCATAAAAATTTATTCTAATGAATATTATACATATATATTTTCTAAAAATACAATATTAGTGTCTACATATCAAAAATATATTTATCAAATCCATTCTATAACAATGTATAGTTAATATTTTTTATAAGGGTGACACATATAATAATAATATGAGAAAAATGTAACTACTATTTTATTTGATGAAGAATATACATCTTAACATTACATAAGGTCAATATATAAAACACATTATAACTAATGATGCTACCTATCTCCCATGATTTGATCAATTAACTTCATAAGGTATGATCCAACTGGTTGATGTCACAGTTTCTCATTTTTTCATCCAGTATATCTTGTCATTAACATTAATATAAAAGAATCCCAAGTGTAACATTTTTATGACTACATAACCAGTGATCATAATTCCCAATAGTTATAATGATCAACAGTCATAATTTATAAGATTCATAATTACCAACTACCATATTTTATCTTTATAAACTCATTCTAACTAATGCCTTAAATAACAAAACTCTTTTTTAGATCATTATCTATGTTGATTCCAAGGATTATAATATTATTCATTTATACTTTTCTTATGATAACATTTATGTTTGTCAAATAATTTGATACAGAATATATATACATTTCAAATTCAATATTTATTTTTTTGCTATCCATTTTTCGTTATATATGTCTTCCAAAAAAAATTTATGTTGTCTTGTAATGCATTAATTTTCGATAAATATGTCCATTCAATACTAAATTTCTTGGGGGTTATATTCTACATGTAAAATTTCCTCACTCAATTTTTTATATCATGTGAATATAGATGGTGTTTTTTCTCAATCACTTATTCAATATCCCATGTCGATTATATTAATTGGAGATTTATTTTAAATACATTTAAGATTTTGGTTGTATTTTTTCTCTACAATTATTACATTACATAAAGAATATGGATAATTTTTTTTCATATGAAATGATGGGTTCTAATTCTATATCTTTAATTTCAATTATATGAGTTATGGTTGATATAAAATTTCATAACGGGGACACATATAAAAATTCATGGGAAATTGAAATATTTTGACAGAGTTATAACTAATAAAAACTGCTCTAAAATGATTTATAATTTCAAAGGGTTTGATGTACTTCATACACATTTTCCCCCTCGTTCAAAATCAAATGAATATTTTCCATAGTGATATTTTTTGGAATAAATTATCCAAAAAGGTGATTGTATTCATCTTTTATATAGTTATAATATATCTTTTTTACTCCAATTAACAATGATATATTTTTAGATAATTTATATTATTTTCATAGTGTCTTTTAGAATATATTCCTTGAAATTTTTTCCTTCTCCAAAATTATCTGAACATGTTAGATTTATAGCACATTATCCAAACAGTGATTCATAGTTTCCCATTTGAATAATTGAATTTAAATGTTTATTATAAGAAAATTCAGAATGTGCAAGATTTTGGTCAGAATTTTCTATAAAATTAATTTATATATCACTTCATATATATTATAGTGTTTGAATAATCATGTCACTCATCACATTAGTTTGAGTATAATATGTTATTATTATGATCACTTTTATATTCAGAAAAAATTTAATTATCCTACATAAATTTGATGTAAATCTTGGATAAATATTAGAAATAATAGTCGATAGTAGTCAATAAATTCTAACCACTTCTTGGATATAAAGATGATAAAGATGCTGAAGGGAAAATCCTTTCATATAGTGATAAGATAAGAATAAATTTTTAATATATAAATATTTACACATATGGAATTTCTTCCCTTGTATTTATAAGGAATAACCATAACAAGGTCCATTGTGTTGTTTTTCGACTTTTATATAGCTTTCTGTTGTGGTTGCAGTACTCCCAAGGAAAATCATCACTCTTACATCAGTCCCTAGAATACTAATTATCATTTAGTATAATAATCAATATATCTATTCATTCATACCACTAATTATTCCATCATAGGTATCTATACATTTTAAAGTTTTTCAGATGTATAGAGAATCCATAGTTGTGAGTTTCATCTACCATATAATTATTTATCTATGGAATGTATGCGATGTATAGCCTTCTATGAAACTCATTTTCCCATCTAGATAAAGATGGAAATTAGGAATCTTTACATTTTCATACCTCTAATATTCTTTTCTAACATATCTGCTACATTCCATACATTCTAGACGATTACATTGTTTAAATTAATGTAGTGGAGGTGCTTAGAAAAAGTTATAAATATTTCGAGAGGCAGTAATGGTGATTGATCTGGGAAAATATTTTAAGATGAGTCGCATGGAATAGAGGAGTGTGATGCTCCATAATGTCTAATGTATATGGTATGGAGGTTTTAGTTTCAACATAGGGAGACTGAAGGAGGTGTTTTGATGTCATTCCCATTTGTAGGATGGACACGTCATAGAGATGGTATTTGGAGTAGTGTTGGTGTTTCTTGTACTGTAGAGAACATGGTTGCAATGTTGAATACATGGGATTAGTTTTTAGTTTTTCTTATAATTATGGAATGGGTAGGACATAGATTGAATCTATATAATGGAGGTGAGTATGATTGATATCAGCCATAACATTGGGTTTTTGGCTATGTATTGGTGTATCGGGTTGAGTTTTTATGGGGTTCTTCCATTTTCATGTGGTTGTGCCAAGGAAAAGGGCTACATAGTAGTATTCTCATTATTTATAGAGGGTTCATGACATAATTTATTTGGCTTTGTTGTGGTATCCTCCCTTGTTTTTAAATATGTGACATAGATATAATAATGGATCGCTTTTCATATTTAACCCACACCACTAAATATTATTACATCTCACTACGCCATGGGCCTCGTCATTTTCAGATTTTCTTCATCATAGATATGTAGGTTGTACCATGGTGTTTTTTTCAACATCAAGTAGAAATTCCTAGATCCGTTCAAACCCCCTTATTCCCCTGATATTATTCTTAGTTCTTGGGAAACCCAAGTACATTCAAATGTTATCCTTTGGCCCCAGTTAATGGATTTCCATCACAGTTTTGTGATATTTTCCCATTGTGGTTTTGGTGATTTACCCTCTATTCCTTCCCATATTTTCCTTACAGTTATTCATTTGGTAAGTGTTTATGCAAAAAGGTATCTCTTGTTTTGTTGTTTCCATGATTCGATAATTATGTGGCTATTTTTTTCTAGGAATGTAAGTGTATTCTCTTTTGTTTTAGTTCTCAATGGTGGCATCCCTCTTTCTTTAACATTATACAACAGATCAAAAAGAACTTTTTGAGGTAGTGTATCCTTTGTTTCTCATTTAGCTTCATCATTCCATATGGATTTTTCTCATTATTATCATTCAAAACATATTATATCTATACTAATTGAAATAAATGTGTGATGTGATTGAATCATGTTTTTACCACTTTTTTTATTTATCAATATTGTGACTGTATGATATTGATGCCTTACTAAAAATCATGGATGTTGGGGGCCTTGTTTTCACTGTGATTGATTTTCAACGGTGCCCTTGTTGTGTGAATTTTATTATAATAAGAAAATGAATTTTCTAACCACTTACAACTGGTTAGTGAAATTGTTTCATAGTAAAATTATTTATTTTTTAGAATCATATTAAATAAATGAAATGTAAGTGATAAACCCCCTTTCTATATCAGAAATATTTTATGTAAAGGTGATCAGAAATGTATTGTGATTTGTAGTTGTGCTTTTTGCTGGTGATTTGGGTATGAGATGGAATTATAATTGGATGTGGTGTTTTGTAGTTGTGATGTTGTAGTTGGTATATGTAAAGTGTATATAGTTGTGAAACATTGGTAATTTTGGGTTTTATGGATTGAATAAGGAAAAAGTATGAATGGATGTTTCTGTTTTGTGGTGTTTTGATATTCTGGTTTCCCTTTTAGTATCATAATTAATTGCATAATATTTAATGGTAATGGGATGGGTTGAAATTGATGATGAACATTGCATTAAAATTAGAGGTATAGATTAAATGATTTTTTTAAAATATGAATTATAAAATATGAAATAATGTAACTAATGCGATGGTTAATGAAATTTTATGGTGTAGGGAAAATATAAAATTTTCATAACTGATTAGGAATGGTGGGACATGCTCTATGGAATATGAATTGTGTTTTTTCATGGTGTTATTAATTATGAGGTGGAAGTGAATATAGATGTAGTTGTGTGGTATTATGGTGACATTATGAGTTGGTTGTTATTCTTTTTGAGAACCCATAGGTTGGGGTTGTGTGTGGTTATATATATGTGTGTGTACCATGAATTTCCATTACGATTTCTAAACCTAACCCACCCATGCCAATCACATTGTGCTAAAAACCAAATATTTTGTGGTGTTATTTCCCAACAACACGGTGTTGAGGTTAGATGGTTAGTTACCCACACTTCACCGATATATATTCCAAGTGAGTTAGATATCCACTCGTTGTAAAGTAAAAAAATCAAAAGTGAAATAATGATGGGTTTTTGATGAGGTAGATTTTGGCAGGGGTCATGCATGGTAAGAATAGAACACAAGGAAAATGTACTTAATGTTCGAAATTCCATAGTATTTCAGTTATGACAGTGATGTGATGGGATTGAACACGTGTCTTCAAGTGAGATGTGATGTGATGTGACGACCCAGGTGTGCTCAGACATAGTTTTTTACAAAATATATGTGAGTTCTAAGATCCACGTAGTTGGGTTGTTGTAGAAACAACCCAATGGTAATTTATTGTATGATACCTTTATTGATATTATTCTTAATACTATATTATACATGGATGAATTATTTCGTGAGTGTTCATTGGTGAGGATGATATTGGTTAGTTGACTAAGTCGGGTGTTCTTTGTTCAACTATTTTCTCATGTGTGCATTAGTATGATATTTTTCACAAGTGTATTTGATACATTGGGTGTGATCCTATTAAGTATAAGTTTTTGATGGCCATAATTATATACAATATATTATTAGGCATCTTTGATATATTCACAGAGTATGGTGTCCATTTCCATCTCGGGATTTGTAGCCATTAATGTGTCACTACCATAGCCATTCATTTGGGTATTTACCTAGAGACAATTTTTTAATTTATAAATGAATTTTGGACTAGTTTTTATTTTATTTTATTTTATTTCATGATGTTGATTGATCATTTGTATCCTATATCTAAATATTATAATATTAAAGAATAAAATCCCTCACATATTGGCGTTTATTATACCATCGATTCCAGTCTCCTACTCAGGGCCTACAGGAGGTGAGACTCCGGTATTATTATCTATCATCATTTATTACAGTCCTTGGGGGTATGTTTGGAAAGAGGGGTCATGATAGAGTTGAATTAATATTTTTTGAGGTATATTATGATGTTCATAGTTAGGAATTGTTAGGATTAGATAGGCTGGTACAATAATTATTCCAGTTGATATTGTTGTGTGACATAAGTCTGGGAATATAGATTTGGATAAAGTGTTTTAGGGTGCCAAGTGATATTATGTAAGGACACTGACCCTCCAAAATGGCCATGTTAGGTGACACTACTTTCATGGTGTGGACCTAGGTGAGGTACATGCAACATGATAGATTTCTATCCTTTTTTGAATTTTGTGATTTTTTGAAGGTATAAAGAATTAAATAAATCTTAATAAAAATATATACAACCGTGTATAGTAAATCCTTATTCCACTTATCAGATACATATCCTATTCATCATTAATGTGTGGTTTAGGATGCGAGGTTTGATATTCTTTTCCAATTGAACAATGGAGGGTTGGTCCTTTTTTGGAGGAGGAATAGTGGATGCAAAGGTTGTGCTTATTTATTTTATAAAATTTGTGTAAGTATAAGGGAATCATTTTTGATATAGAGATATTGTGATATTTGGAGGATCTTGATATCACCTTTTGTTTGATTCATACCCCTATAGAGTACAATGTCCCATTGGTATATAATTATATATTAGGGGATACACATTAGTGGTGGGTGATATATTTTGGTAATAAGAATAAGGTAGATGTGTTGTGGGTAAAATTTGATAAGAAGTTTTGATAAGGTTACATTATCCATACTATGATGGAAATAGATAGGAATGAGATGCTTTGTATTTAGTATGGGAGTATGTTTGTGAAGGGTATGTGAATCCAGTTCAAGGCCCTTTTTCATTTCAACCCTTATCTTTTCCTTCTTGAGGAGTCCCAAGCATGTCATCTTGTGGAGGTAATCCGTCCTTCTATAATGTATATAGTATCTCCTTTTATCATTACCATACATCTAACGGTTCACAAGAAGGTGGATGTGATTGAGAATTGCATTTATGAGGAGTTTTACCATGATTGGGTACCAACTAAGATTACACAAGAATCAAATGTATCATTGGATGGTCTTAGGCGCCTAGAATTTGAGGTTTCGACCAGTCGAGAGTTATCCTTAATTGCTTCCGTTTAATCCATATGGGACCTTTGGTTTTCATACATTTTCATTGGTCCTTAATCTAGTGATATTTATTTTTGGGGGATGTGGCCATCATCAAAAACATTTTCCACTAGTTCGTATAACTCTATATAATGGAGGTGGTATGGTTCAGTACGAGCCTCTATAGAAACTACTTGTGACATCTTTTTAGTAGGAGGGATAGAATGCTTATGTTTTATCATGGTAAGATGGGGAATGTATAGGTTGACTTCCAGATGTTATTGTTATTGATGGACCGTGACCATAGTGTGATTTTGGTCATGACCACCAGTAAAGTGACAGGGGATCTGGATGTAGTATGTTTCATGTTGTGGGGTGGAATCACCTGAGGTGCCACGAATCAATATAGGATCGATCAATTTACAATTAACCCTTGTTGGCGATTATTTTAATATGGGAGCCTCACACTCCATTTTTTAATCTTGTCTGGTCTTGGTTCTCAGATTATGTTTATAGAGGATTCCCATTCACCTTGTGTAAACTATGCGAGTCAGAGGCCAGATCAACTCGTTTCATGTATGAAGGGGATGTTGATTAATTTGGGGGCCAAATCAGTCTCATGAGGATTTTTTTATTTCAATAGATGCATCTATATAAGTTCATTATCAGTAATTAATGATATATTCCATGCATTATATTATATAATTATTCTATAAGATATTCATGTTCTCAAATATGGAAGGACAACATGGGGTTTTGGTTTGTGAATTGAGTTTTTATTTGTTAAGTAGACATGTGGATCCACTTATTTTGACGATGAATAAGGATTTTGTGGAATGAGTAGATAAAGGGATAAAGGAGGATTCTAGGGACTTCAAGGAAATTATAGATGTTTTTTATTAGGAGGTTGTATTTCTACCCATATGATGTGATATTGAGTTTGATATATAATTTTAGCATAGTGGTTCTCTGATTGTGATGGATCTTTATAAGATTTCACCTTATGGGTTATAGGAATATATGATTTAGATATACTTCTTGATGTAAAACTGTTTTATTAGGACTCGTGTGTCTCCATAGGGTACTCCAATGTTATTTTTCACGTGGGAATATGATAATCTAAGGATGTGTGCAATCTACCTATGGATGAATCAAGTGATAATAAAGAATCATTACCCAATTCCAAGGGTCAATAATATTTCCAACTATTTTTGGGATCTAGTTGGGTTTTTATTGTTAATCTAATGTTTTGATATCACTAGTTGATGGTGATGTGTGATGATGTCCGGAAGACCGCCTTCATATATAGGTATAGACAGTTCGAGTATTTGGACATGAAATTTTGTATCATTATTGCACCAAATGTGTTCTTGGGGATAATGAGATATATGATTCAGGAATTACTAGACCAGTTCATAGTCATGTTCATCTATGACATATTAATCTACTTGATGTTTGAGGAAAAGTGTACCAATAATCTCATAGCCCTATTGTAGGTTCCTCAACATCAACATCTTTAATAAATGTTATCTAACTGTATGTTATGGACATTAGAGGTGAATTTAATAAGGCCTATGCTATCCAAAAATGTGTGTCTATGGACCAAAAAAAATTCAAGTAGGTTTTTATCAGGTGGAACCCATGACTGTTGTATAGGATTGTCGATTAGTGGGCCATGTAGGTTGTTATCCTAAGTTCATATCTGATTTATCATGGATTTCATTAATATTGACGTGTTTGACTTGGAAGGAATTTGATTTAATCTAGACTAATTAGTGTGAGGTATCATTTGATTAAAAGATGGGGACATCATTTAGTGCTCAGCTAATCATGTTTTGAGAGGTGTATGAGATTTTTTAATTGTACTATGTAACATCGAATTGGGATTAGGGAATATATTGATTAAATTGAAGGAATTGATCTATTATGGTTCTAGGAATATATTCTCCCACAAATGTAACTATTACCGCATGTCCTTGAGTCAGAAGTGGTTTTGTTTTCCCTAAAATTATAGTGGAATTATGTCGTGGGGGATCACTTTGTGGTATTCACAAATCATAATAATTTGATGTCTATATTTTCTCTGAGTGATCATTATCTATAGAAACCAAGGTGGAAACATTTTTTATAGGACCATGAATTTGATATCTTTCACACAACCGAAAGGGGTTTTGTTATTGCTGATTAATTGAGAAGAATGTTTCAAAAAGATTATGCATAACAATCCAAAAATGACCAGAGGGAGATAGTGGTGTTATAACCCTAACACAAAGATTTGAGGGTGGATGAAGGTTGATTTTTCTTATATTAGATGATAGTTATAGTATTCAAATATGATGTAGGTGGATGAGACACAATGAATAGACTTAGGTATAGAGGTGATGCACAATAGTGTCAACTGTAGTGATTCTCCATATGGATGGTCCGAGGTTGGATAGAATAGGATGTTATTTTGGGGGGGGGGGAGTAATGTTTTTTGTAGAAACTCATTAGGTGGTTATTTATATGTTTCATATCTCACCTTATGTAGTACACCTAGGAGTATCTATGATGTATAGTGTCTCGAGGATATATTTTTGGTATCCTAGGATGAAAAGGTGGTGGAATAGTTTGTAGCTTTGGGTCTAGTTTTCTAGTAGGTAATGGATGAAAAATGTGTTTCCTGATGTTTTTCTAATACCTCGGATATTCTTAAGTTAATGTGGGATTAATTCTTGAGGGAAATCATCTCTAGGATACCCTAATATCAATGATGTTGTGACACTATCTTGGTAAACACAAGTCTTTTGAAAAAAATAACATATATTTTAGTGATCAAGGAGGTAGTCATTGTAAATGATTGGGACTAGAGGTACTTATATAAGATTTTGGGGATGGATAGGGATCCAAGATCCATTTTATTAGGTCATGATGTTCATATTACCTTGTGAGTCTAGAAGGTATTGTAGCTTTATTTTAGCACTCAGTTACGCCTGAGTACTTATTTTCACCCAGTAATAAATGGTTAGATAGAGTGGACATTCTATATAGTGGGGGATATGTTGTGGGAATTTTTATTATTCATCAGTAGATCACATGAAAATATCATACCATTATGGGTGTTTACATACAATAAAAACATCCACTCATCCATTGGCATGATCCCATTTCAAGAATTGTATTAGGGGATGGGTTATTCTTTATTTTTCTAGGTTGAGGTTGGAGTGTTTTTAGATCCTTATCTTGATGTGTTTCAAAGCATAGTAGATAATTTTCAAGGTATTCATGAGATATTGAAATAAATGAATTATCATAAAAAGTCTTATATTAATCCTTGGAAGATTCCCTTGGAGTTTGAGGTTAGATTCCATATCATCTTGAATTTTTCCCATCAATAATGGTAGAAAATGTTTTATAGGGAGAGTAAGATCTTTCCCCAATTGGTTGGGTCATTCATAGTCTCATTGTGTATTTTAATATTGGATTTTCAGTTTGAACTCCCAATATGACATGACACAATTCATGATGTATCCCATGTCTCTCAACTCCATCAGTATCCTTACAATGACTCCCATGTCTTTCAATGAGGAGATTTGGATATCAAGGAAGACATAATGTTCATGGAGCTATTAGTAGAGATCAAGGATCGTCAGGAGAAGGTGTTTCATGGAAAATCCATTCTGTTGGTCCCTATACTATGAAGGAACTATGGATTGGAGGAGAGTACATGGGGAAAAGAAATTCTATTGTATTCCCAGAACCCTTTTTTGGGTATTTATTTTTAATAATTATTATTGTGATGTTTGGATCAGGGAATTTTATGAGCTCTTTTTTTACCATGATATGAAATTTGTGTTAATAATTTCCACTTATGGAGATGGTAAAACCTAATTCCTATTAAATACCTGTTATTCCATGACATGATTAAAACCATTCATGTTATTTAGTTCCATATATTGTGGTTAATATCTTGAAATGAAATATTGGATTCTTCGAATTTTGTGCTCTAGCTGACGTTGTGTGACCATTTTGGTTATTGTCTTGTGCGATGTAGATAATTTGATGGATAATGATATTGTATTATAATTTGGTGTCTTATAGATAGAATTAAATTGTGGTAATGTTTTTGGGAGGGTTTATGGTGATTTTTTTTGTAGAATATCATGTTCTTGGTTTTTTGTGGTGTTTCGGTTATGAATATATCCATGGGAGGTATCTCATGGGATGTTTTTTGGACCTATATTCATATTAACATTATGTGTATTTTTATTAGAATGGATGATAATAGTTTTATATGTATTAGATGCAAATGTTCTGACCTTCCAACCCATTACATTGTGGGAATTCAGATAATGGAGGTTCATAGTTGAGGTTACGAGGAGTTGGGTCGGGATTGGTGTAGATAAAGGTTATAATATCCATTAAGGGGAGTCTTATGTTGTGGAGGGGTGTGCTTCTATATAATTTGTAGTGGTTGTGGCATGGAGGTTTCAGTTGTGGAATAGGGATCCAATGTGATGTGTTTTAATGGCGCTTCTCTTTTTCAAATGGTGGTGCCCTCATGCTGAGATATGATGTAGTGTTGGTGGGTCCTATGGAACAGTGAGCTCGACCATGACATTAGGTGTGGGATTTTAGTTTTTTGTGGTTCTATAATTTATGGAATTGTTGTATTGCGGAGGTTGATTTTGGAATAGATGGGAGCATGGCATAAATCAAATGGAACATAGGGTGGTTGATTGAGGCATTGTAGATTAAGTGGTGTTCTTTAGGGTTTGTTCCATTCATGGGGAGGTTATTCTATAGATCATGTCTAGTACATAGTCTACTCTTTGTATTTGTAGGGTTTGTGGCCTAGTGTATTTGGATTCACAGAAATATCCTCCCTAGTTTTATATATATGTGGCTTAGAGATAAACATAGATCTTAGAGACATGTACACTAGAACTTATATAAAATATTAGCTTACATAGTTCCATGGCCCTCCCCATTTTAATCCATTCTATGGAATTTTGATTTTGGATGTGATGTGGTGTTTTGTTCTCATGAAAAAAGATAAATTCTTAGAACCACTCAAACCCACTCATTCTCCCGACCTTCTTCACAGTCCTTGGTTGACCGAATTGAATCCCAAGGATGTAACTCAGCCCCATATAAATGGATTTCAATCCTAGTCCTACTATATAATTTTGAGATTATATTGGTGATTTCCCCTCTTTACACCCCCTATCTTTTTATAGTTATACATAAGAGAGTGGTTGTCATCAAGATAAATCATTTTTGGGTGTTTTTCCAATGGTATAATGATGCAGTCATTCTATTTTAGGCAAATAGGTTTGTTCACCTAGTTTTTTGGTTCCCTGTGGTGGACTCTCTATTTTTTATACTAGGTGTATTGGACCGTAAATCTCTATATTATTTATGGTACACTTTTTTTCTCATTTAGTTACATCATATCGGGGGTATTATGCCCTTAATTTTCATTATAATATTGATATAAATTAATAAATAGTATAATTTAGATTAAGGTGTAGGATTTTGAATCACCTTTTATTACTATTTTATGTGTTAATATATATTGAGATTTTATGGGCATGACTTCTTTATGAAAATCATGGAAGGTGGGTGAATTATTCTACAGTGAATATTATGCTACAAAGCATTTTTTTTCATGTGACTTTTTGTTATCACCTAAATTGGAATTGGATAGCCACTAAAATCTTTTTAATGAAATGTATTCCCTTTAAATTATGGATTATGTGATAAATACTTTAAAATTTTGAATTTTCAGGGGTGAAAATTCACACTATATATCTAAAAAATGATTTGATAATTTGATGTGAAAAGTACATTTATGTTTAGTTTTTATATGTGGAACCGAGTCATGGTTGTGATGTGGGGAGCTAATGTGGTTATTATTGGATGAGTTACATAGCATTTGTGATGTAGCTATTATGATATAGAAAGTTGAAATTTCTTTGAAATGATGGTTATGTGAGTTTTATTGGCTAAAAAGGGATGATGATTATAGTGTTTTTCTGTATTTTGGTGTTATAATATGCTAGTTTCCCAAGTAATATCAAATATAATTTGTTAATCACAAATGTTAATGGCATTTTTTGGAATGGATAATGAACATTGATTAAAAATCGTAAGTGTGGCTTAGATAGATGTTGTTAAATGTGAATTTAATGAGATTAAATAATGAAATGAGTGGGTTTGTTTATTAATTTTTTCAGTGTGTGGAAAAATTAAAAAATTTCTAAATTAGAAAGGAATCGTGGAATTTGTTTTGTTGAATATGAATGTTGTCATGTTGTGTGATGTTGTTCCTTTATAGGTGGTAGTGAAAGTGGCAGATGTTGTGAGGTTTTATGGTGGTATTTTTAGTCTGTCAGTATTCTTGCTGAGAACTTATAGGCGGGGGGAGGGCATGGATGTATATATATGTACCTTGTATATTCATTTTAATTTCTATACATACCCTACCCATGTTGAGATCATTATTCTAAAAACAAATTGTCTGTTTTTTCCAACATCACGAGGGTGAGGATGGATGGATGGTTACCCACTATTCCCCTCTCTCTCTTCCAGGTGATTAAGATATTCATGGGCTATGATGTAAATTATAAAAAGTTAGATAGTGGTGGTTGTATTATGAGATTATGTGATGGATTATAATGGATTTTTTCATGGTTTGAGGAGGGTATGTTGTTGATGTCCTTAATATTCATGATTCCATACTATTCTGGTTACGGCTGTCATTTGATGGGATGGAATGGGAGTCTTTAGGTGAGATTTCATGTGATGTGATGGACCAGGTTTCTTCAAGTGATAGGTGAAGTGATGTGATGTGATGGCCTTGGTTTATTTAGTTGAGATGTGATGGGATCTGATTGTTGGTCTAGGTGTGTTCAGCTAGGGTTGTTATTCATAAGAGGTGAGACTCCCATGATGTATTCTTTTGGTGTATGAGATCAAAATTCCAATTATAAAGAGTTGTGTGGTAATATTATTGATATTATTCTTATTATGATATTATTATTGTTTCTTTTATTTGGATAGCATACCTTGGTGAGAATGAGATCTGTTAGTAGACCATCTTAGCTGATGTTAGTTCTATTTTTTTCTCATGGGTTAATTAGTATACCATTTTTCACATGTTCATGGAATAATTTGAGTACAATTAAACTGTGTATACTTGTATTTTCACCCTATAAATATAAAAGCTATTTTCAGGTTTGCAGAAGGACATTTTGGATCGTTCTGGACAATTCAAGATTGGGTTTGGAGCTATTTTTATATCACAACCTTATCTTTTCTTTTAGGTATTTACATGGATTCTCTTGTATCTATTTTTTGGTACATGCATTGTGGGATGTTTTTAAATTTATTTTATATCATTACAAGAATTTTAATAATCTTTTATATCATAAATCCTAGTCATATATTAATATATAGGGTAATGCCTCCCATATGTTAAATTTTTATACCCATGGTGGTAGTCGCCAAATTGGGGCTTAGTGGAGGTATAACTTCGAGGGATGTTATCTCCCTTCTTTCAATACCGAACTAGGAGGGGTAGCATTGGGTGGAGGGGTTATAACACTATAATATTTTCTATGGGATATTTTGATCTTCTCGAGTGATTCGGTTTGGGATTCCATTTTGGATAGGATCTATGATTTCCCTTCCATTACGACCTCATTTTCCACATTATCCATTTTATTGATCAATGGATGTCCTTCATTCCTCTCAATTTCTATATATTTTGGGTATTTTTTAATAATTTCAATAATGAATCTATTCTTATTTCTATGTGGAAAATGAAAAAAACAATTATAGTCCTTAAAAAGCAGAAACCATTTAATTATTCCCATGTTCAATTTATTTTGTGTTAATATATATGTTAGGATTTTAATTCTTCTGTATATATGTCATTTATACTCAAAAATATAATTTATATATTTTTTTAATTAAAAATTAAACTTTAGATAACTATAGATCATGGGTAGGAGGAATCTTTTCTTGATGATTCAATTATGGAGATTCGTCCTAAATCACCTTTTTATTTTAAATTAGTTCGAATTCAATTCATTTCAAGAATGCATCACTATAGAATAAAAATTATTTTCTTTCATATGATAAATTCATAACATGTTCACTAAAAACCCAATTCTTTAATTCTTGGCACCCATATTCATAATCATTTTTCAGATGTACATACCTTCCTTTTATGTCAAATGGTTATTTTATTAGAAATCTATGAAATATTTTTGAAAAAAACAACTATTGTATTTTATTAGTCCAATTAAACTCTTGAATCACTATCACTATTTTTAGAAAAGGTTAGTATTTTAAGGTCTTAGTCATAATTGTGTCAACCATGATTTCTTTAGTGGTTATTATATGCACCAAGACTTCTAATTAATTTTAGAAGAACTTGTATATTTAAAATTTATAAGAAAACCCTCTTTCCCCATATTTTTTATTATAACCCTTAGATAAACCTCATGTTATTGATGAATTTGGGAATATAACAGAATATTATAAATAAATAAAACAATAAATGTATCAATGTAGTCCCTAGAGATTATATTAATCAAATCCAAAAATATAGAAAGAAAATTATTCAAGTGAGAGAGAAAACATCAAACTAAAATATTCTTTATCCTGTTTAGAATTATATCCTTGGGATATCCACTTTCTTCACCCTAAATTGATGACACCCCAATAAAAGTTCAATCTTATAAATGAATTAGTCCCTTAAGGTAGGTAAAATAAATCATCAATTATTAGAAGATTGTTTTTTTTCTTCACCAGGATCCAATTAAGTGACATATAATTATTAATCAGTAGAATTGGTCAATCATTAATTTTACGAAAGACAACATATTCTACACAAGTATATAAAATACGTTAGATAAAAAATCTGTCTAAAAGTTATTTTTTATATTCATTAAATTCCTATATATTTAAAAATTCTATTATACATGTGGTCTTCAACATAGGTTTGTGTATAATTTATTATTCTAAGCACTCTTTCTGAGGGAGCTCTACGAATTTTTTGGAAATAAATCTAATATAAGATCTTGGCCTTTTCTATAGTCATATCAAGTGAGTTTTGTAGGTACCTTTTTGGTTTTTAAGTACCTTATATTTGTAGTTGTTACTTAGAGTGAGTTTGGGTGAGTTTTTACGAAAAATTAAAGGGCATTGGGCTAGGCACGGTTTGTGCATGGTTTGAAGAACCATGTGCCTAAACTATGGTAACAAAGAAAACCTCGACAGATAGAAGAACATGATTGGTTCATTATTTAACCTATCCATAAACCACTACCCAGGTAACCTATGTGAACTGGCATAGAGAGGTCTGTATGGTTGGAACATGGTTTACCCTAACTCTGCACCCATTCCCAAGGAACTGTGCTCACGAGTTTTAATCGTCTGAAATTTAAATTTCAAATCAACCTAACCCCCAATACCCCGCTATTTCAGCTTAGTATTTGGATTGGAAATTTATAGGAAATCTCAGATCCTTCTAGATGGATTCAAATGTGATTATAACAATATTCTTTGGGATCAAAATCTCGAATTGAAGATCTTATCTCTTCCCAGTAGGTGGATTTCATCTCATTGATTCTCTCATTATTTCTTGTATCATTCCTGGATCCTTCCATGGATGATATATACTGATTCCATTGATCTAAATATAATAGTTTAGATTAGAAATAGGATTTTTGATCAAGATATATATTTTCATGATCTTGGTGCTTTTGATCTCAGTTTTGGGTTTAGGGATTTAGATATGGATCCTGGTCGACATCGTTGGGATGCTTAGATTTTGGGGATTTCTGTTGGGATAACATCATTCAACAAACTGAGGTAGGTTGTATAAATCGAACTCTTATAGTCATGTGTTTTATATGTGTTTTTGGAATTGATTAATTGATATAATCACATGCTTAATGGTTTTCAAAAATTGTATTAATTGGGACTGTGCTTTGAATTGTTCATGCTTTGGAGTAATATATGATTAATTTATTATATAATCATGAAAATAAGAGGTTACCCAAATAGATATTTTATTTGGGGGATTTGGTTATGGGTTGATATATTGGGATTCAAATATTGAATTGGTAGTGTTAAGATAATTAATTAGGGGAATTGATTATGAGATGATGTTTTGAAATGTGGGATAATTAATGATGATTTTATAATGTGGCATGATGTTGATTAAAGATAATTAATTTCTGAATTAATTATGATATTTTGAGTTTTGAATTGGATAATTAATTGTGTTAAATCAATTATTGAATAAAATTTTTGTTGATTGATTGATTAAATTATTTATTAATTAATTGTTTGTATTCTTTGTTAATATTAGCATTAAATAATGGACTTTTATATGTGTAAATTATTGTTGGATTAGTAAAGGATAGATTAATTTTATTTTGTGAATTAATGAATGAATAAATGGATGGGATTTTTGTGGTGCTCACATGGTGTTCTAGACCATCGATAAGTTGAGACATGAACATGGAATTCCTCCCCAATAGTTAACCATGCACTTTTGTTGTGGGGTTCTAGACATGGAGATCTACACCGAATGAGATTTGGCATGTTTGACAAGGTGTTCAACAAAAAATGATATTTGGGGTGCTTGACATGGCCTTCAACAAAAAATGAATGGAAATGACGAACTATGATTTAAATGTGAGATATGAATTGGAACCAGGTATAATATGATGACTGAATAATAAATGACAATGTGATAACTCTTTAATAATTCCATGTATTTATTACATTATATAATCTCATAAAATTTATTTTGACTGGACTTGTTTTGGAAATCCTTGGTGGTGGCCTATCGAGTCATACTTACACCTTACTTGGGCTGACTGATCGGCACTTGAGAATAATTTGTTATTGGAGAACATGATAAGGGAACAACCATGTGATAGATAGCTATTTGGGAATGTAGAATGACATAGGGAACCAAAATCAGTTCAAGAACCATTTTGGAGTCATTGTGTCTTTACATTCACTTTCATTATATTTAATTACCGCTTTCATTGTCTTATAATATTTTCCATTTTAGTTGAGTATTGTATTTCCTGTTTTCTTATAATGTGAATAGTTGTTATTCTGGTTATTTATATGCTTCCAAACTTGTTTATTGTTGTTTGCTTCTTTTGGTATTTCATTATGATAAAAGAGGGAATGGTATCCCCATAACTGACTTACCAGACCCTCACATCTAGTCGACACCATCTATCATACAAGGATGGGCACTTGAGGGTACGTGACCAATCATCTTGGGGCACCATTTAGTGGAACCGAGGCTGAGACATTACAAAGTGGTATCAGAGGAGTTTAATTTCCTTATTATTATTTTTTCTTTCTATTTTTTGAAAGGTAGATAAAAAAATATAAAGAGTTGGGGTTTAGTAATGAGATCATGCATGGGAGTTGCATACCCATATATGGGGGAAAATCCAGGTACTAAGGGTGGGATTTTTGTGATTGTTGTATGTTTCAACAGTTTGATATTATTTCACCTTGGCCAATGAAATTGTGGTGTGATGGGATATTTGTTTTTAAAACTATTGTAATTTGATTTTTTTTCCTAAATAGGCATGAGAGTTGAGCCTCCATGAATCATTTTAGGCACTCAGGGTTGTTGTGACATGAATCATTTTAGGCACTCATGGGAATTTGGGTTATGGGTAAGTTGTTGAACCTGAACTGATTGAGTATGATTAATTAATTAATTATTAAATTAATCAATTTGATAAAATGAGATTAATTAGTGTTTGAATTAATTAATTAAATTCAAGTACCCTTGTGACCCAAGACCTAGGTGTTTGATGGTTAAGGGTAGTGTTAGCACGTCGGTGTTGAACGTGCATAGAGAAAGGGGGAAAAGAAATGTTGAAATGTGTTTTGTTTCATTATCCTCTTACATAAATGTTATGAGGTTTCCTTGCGAGACCTAAGATATGTGACTCTCTGTTTATAGATATGTCACCATGATGCTTGTTGAAAGGGAGACCGAGGGGTATGGCCCAGAACAACCTTTCAGACATGGATCTTGAGTCACTATTGGTGCAAGAAGAGGAGGTTGGGGTGAAATTAGAAGATAACATTTCCTATTTCATGAAATTTATTGACAGAGACCCATGGCGGGTTTGAAAAATAATATCAGTGTTGACAAGGGTGTTTTAGCTACAACACCCTCCGAATTTTACTACAGAGAGTGGTCTTAAGGGAGATGAATTCTGGATTGAATCTATTTAGATGATACATGAACATTTGGAGACATAAACAGAGAGGAGGGTTAGGTTGGATGCATGTATGCTTCAGGGGTCAGAAGAGTGCTGGTGGGACATTCCGGTATGATTTGGACAGACTGATAATATGTTATAGAAGTACTTTCTGGGGAATTTCCTAGAACACTTCTCTCCACAGACACTGATACAAGATAACGCTTCATAGTTTATTCAGCGGACATAGGGAAGCACGCCCATAATGTATTGCACTAAATGTTTGACATATTTACATAGTTTTTCCCTATCATTGGAGGCAGATGAGGCTTCTTCAGCAAAATGTTTTTAGGATGCACACAAGTTTGTGATTAAGACCCAGGTGAATATATATAGGCTGAAAAGTTCTCAGAAGTAGTGAATGAGTTTCTTATTTTATAGGGGAACTTGAAGCAGGCTTATAGTACTGGACATGTAGCTATCACAAGATATCAGGATGTGTTCCTTTTATGAGCAAGAATCGCTATTATAAGAACCTTTTTTAGGAAAGTAGAAAGCACGGTGGAATGTTAGGAGGGATAGTTTCCCCAGACCTTTCCCATGTACTTTTCCAAAAATGTGGTAGGAAGGGACACAATCACAAATTTCCCACTACCACTAGTGGATTGCAGATTTTGCAGAAAGATGGGGAACCTATAGAAATTCTACATGAAACAATGACATGTTGATGCTAGGGGAGTGGCTTCTCAGAGTCAGAGTGTGTGAAGGGGGTATTCTACACATTATAGGTCTTGAAGTAGGAGTTCTTCTATAAGTGGTTGTAGAGACACCATACATGGTGCATCAGGGTATGAGTGCCTGAATCAATAGAGTGGTGCTACTCAAGGAAGTAAGTTGAAGCCACAGGGAAGATGTGCATGATAGTTATATTCAGTTCAACCTAGAGTTATGGAGAGAGAGGATGCTCTATTAATAATTAGAGGTAATATTCTAGTAGATTCTACTATTTCTAGTGCCTTGTTTACTAGTGGTTCCTCTCATTCCATTAAAACTGCAAATCTTGTTAATGGTTTGAGCATGGAAGTGGATTCTGTAGAAGGATTGATGAATATCAATACACCCATGGGAACACATTCTATAGATATTTGTTTGTACAAGGGATGATCACTAGAAATCAGAGAATATAGTTTTATTTGATATTTCTATGTCCCTGATATAACGAGCTTCGACATGATTATTGGTAGGGACTGGTTGGTTGCATACCAAGACAACATCGATTGTTACCACAAGAGAGTGGCCTTTTTATGTCTTATGGGTGACCAATATGTTCATTGTGGAGAATGGGATATCCATGAATGTCAAGATGGTCTTGTTACTCAGTGATAGGAAGAGCCCACATCCCAAGTTTCAAGTCATTTTCTTGATTATGGGACCCAGAGGAAAGTAGTCCTCCCACTAGTAGTAGTAATTTTTTAGGATTTATTTCCTAATTAATTATCCGGTGTTCCACTAAAGAGAGATGTGGAGTACACTATTTAGCTCATGTTGGTGAATGACCTAGTGACTATTCCACTTTATCGAATGGAACCAACTGAGCTTCAAGAGCTCAAAACTCAATTGGAGGTATTTGAGGATAATGGGTTTATCCTCCCTAGTAAGTCACCTTGGTAATCACTTATCATATTTGCGAAGAAGGATGATATGGTTTTATACTTGTGCCTCAATTATCAAAAGTTGAAAAAATTGACTGTGAAGAACTGATATCCTCTTATGCCTCTTGATGACCTATTTTTTCAGCTAAAGGGGGCTTGTGTGTTCTCAAAGATTGATTTGAGATCAAGGTATCATGAGGTGAGAGTTCAAACATAAGATATACCATGAACCACTTTTAATAGAAGGTATGACCATTATGATTTTTTTGTAATGCCGTTTGGGTTAACAAACACTAAAAAAGTGTTTATTCCCTTGTTGAATTTTGATATTAATCCATACATAGATCATATATTGTTGGTTTTCAAGGAACACATCTTGTTGTACTCTATGACTCATGACGATCAAGACCAACATCTTGACATCATCCGTAGTACACTGAGAGAGCATCATTTATACACCAAACTATCTATGTGTCAGAATTGGATTGACCAAGTACACATTTTGGGATGCATCATACAAAAAGAAGGTGTGGTAGTAGAACCTATGAAATTTCCGGTAGTGTATTCTTATGATTATTCCAATAATGCCTTTGAAATATGAATCTTTATTGGATTAGATAGATATTGCAGGAGGATAACCCATGACATATCCTGATTGGAAGTTCCAATTTCATGTTTGAAAAATAAAGGGGTAATGTCGGAATGGACAGATACATGCGAGAATTATTTCTAGGAGTTGAATAAGTGCATAAAATTGATGCCAGTTTTGATGTTAACTTAGTGAGGATAGGAGTACAAAATTTATTGTGAGGATTCTGGGATCAAACTCAGAGCTATGTTGATGCAAGGGGATCTAGTCACAACTTATGTGTCTCAACGGTAGAGGAAACATGAATAGAATTACCTAATTCATGAACTCTAATTGGAAGTAGTGGTTTAGGACCTCAAGTGTTGGAGAAACTCTGTTTTGGGTGAAAATTTTATAGTTATTATAGATTACAAAAGCTTAAAGTACATATTTTAAGAAAACGACTTCAATTTTCAAAAGTGAAGATGGGTAGAGTATATGTAGTCCTTTTATTTTGATCTATCATATACACAAAAAATGGGAATGCTATGGATGATTCCTTGTGTAGGAAAAATAAAATTCAGTTGGTACCTGAGTCGAGTGGAAGATAATGACTTTACTGGATAAAATACATGTGTTGGTTCAGCATAGTCTGAGGAAGATGACCCTATATTTATTATCAGTAGTGTCTACACTAATTATATAGATCAGGGATATTCAGAACGAGGATCTAGAGTGATTATCCTTAAGGGAAATCCCTTAAGGTGGGGAGACTCAATTACAACGGATAATAAATGTGGATGAGATCATCTATGCGAAAAAATCATGTTCTTGTACACACTGGTATTTGAGGGGAGATCATGCGAGAAATTCATACCTCAAAGTGGGAAGTACATCCTGAGGTATCAAAAATTTATCATTACTTGCAATGAATGTTTTGGTGGACAGACCTGAAAAAGGAGATGGCATGTTTTGTGACAAGATGTTTCACCTGTCAACAGCTGAAGGTAGAGCATCAATATCCAGGAGGTCTATTTTAACTATTGGCTTTTCCATAATGGAAGTGGGAGGATGTGACTATGGATTTTGTAGAATATATTAAAAATATTAATAGGAATAATGATTCTATTTGGGTTAATATGGATATACTGGCGAAGGTATCACATTTATTTTCAATATGGTAAAACTTTATAGTAGAATAGTTGGGAGAACTGTTTTTGTGGGAGATAGTCTGTTTGCATGGGGTTTCATGGACTATTATTTTATATAGCTATTAGTGCTTTACATTACAATTTTGGTAGGGATTATATAAGGTTATTGGGACTCCAGTTTTATTAACTATGACCTTCCACCCACAGATAGATGGGCAGTCAGAGCATACAATAAAAGTGTTAGAGGATATATTGTGGGCATGTGTTCTCGAATTGGGTGGTTCCTAGGATAAGGGATTTTTTAGTGTAGATTTCATATGACTATAGTAATAAGGGAACTATAAATATGTCACCAAATGAGGTACTTTTTGTTATACCTTGAAGATCACTGCTATGCTGGAAGAAGGTAGTTGAGTTAGAGATATTGGGGCCGAGTCTCATGCGGGAGATATCAGAGCTGGTGAAGATGTTTTTTAAAATGTATAAATATGGCTCATAGTTGGTTGAAGTTGTATGATGATAGAATTATGAGGCCCCTATAATTTATATATGGTGATCTTGTTTTCCTTTGGGTGTATCCAAGGTCGGGTGACCATAGGATATGGAGGTACGACATGTTGGCGCCCAGTTTTGTAGGACCATTTGAGGTAGTGGAGAGAATCATGCATGTGGCATAATAATTGAACCTTCCCAAAAAATTAATCATTATGCATGATTTTTCCTTGCGTCACCACTACAGCGGTTCACCCTGACCAATCTCATGAGATCTATGTGGATGAGGTTGACCTCGAGATAGATGTGTCCATTGAGGAGTATCTGATATATGTGTTGGATCACCGTGATAAAGTGTTGTGGGGGAAGGAACATGCCAATAGTTTTTGTGTTATGGAAACATTGATTTTTAATAGGAAACAAGGTAATAGTTAGTATTCATGAAGACTCAATGGCCCAATCTTTTTGTCTCGGAATCTTAGTCATGTTTGGGAGAGCAGCAGGAGGATGAGCTGTTATAAAGTGGTGAAATTATAATAACATAGCCTTTTTGGTGTCATCTCGGATGTGTTTTGTAGGTAAATTTGAGGGTTTTATGTACATTTACTTCATAGTTGTGTCTTGGGGTGAGTATTTTGGAGTTGTTTTTAGAAAACATAATAGACATAGGGTTATGCACAGTCTGTGCAAGGGTTGACAAATCTTGCGCCTAAACCTAGGTAACTATGTGAACCTGGACAGGGAGGTCTGCATAGTTGGCACATAGTCTACCCTTATGATTCTTCCCTACCCATGTAACTGTGATAACCTAGATAGAGAGTTCTACACTGTTGGCACACAGTTTATCCAAATCATGTGCCCTTGCCCATGAAATTCTGCACGTGGGTTTCATAGATATGAAATTTAGTTTTAAAATCAACAGAACCATTTAGACCCTGTTATTTTCACCGAGTCTTGGGATTGATAAATTATAGGTGATAGAGGAGCTTTTCAGAGGGATTAAAAGTTGATTAAATCACCATTCTTTGATATCTAAACCAAATTTTAAGATTTTATCTCTTCCCGGTAAGTGGATTTTATCCTCTTCCTTCTCCCGTTCCTTCCCCTATATTTCCTGGATCATTTATAGGAATATCTCCACAGGTTACATAGATCGAAACCTATGAGTTGATATCTAGATCTATTATTGAGTATGAATATCTATATTTTGAAGATCTTTATGATTTTGATCTTAATTTTGGGTTTAGGGATTTATATCTAGATCTTGATCGACGCCGATGTGCCGCTCGAATTTTAGATATTTCCATTAGGATAACATCCATAAAAAAATGAGGTAAGTTGTCTAAATTGATCTCCCACTGTCATGGATTTTATATGTGTTTGTGAAATTAATTAATTTCTAGAATCCCTTGGTAAAGGATTTCCCAAAACTGATCTAATTAAGGTTATGATTTAGCTTGTTGATGCTTTGGAGATAAAAATGATTAATTGATGATTTAATCATGGAACTTATGGGTTTCCCAAATAGATAATCCATTTTGGGGAATTTGGGTATGGGTTGAGATATTGTGATTGATATAATGAATAGGTAGTGCTAAGATAATTAATTGGGGGAAATTAATTATGATATGGTGTTTGGTTATTTGAGATAATTAATAGTGAACTAATTATGTGACATGATGCTAATTAAAAGTAATTAATTATGGAATTAATTTTGAAAATTTCAGTTCTGAATTGGATAATTAATTTTAAAGAATTATATATGGAATAAGATTTGTGTTGATTGACTAATTAATTTATGAATTAATTAATGGTTTGTATGCTATGTTAACTATTGGATAATCCATTGGAATTTTTTATGTGTAACTAATCATTTAATTATTAATGTAATGATGTGGATAATTATTGTGAATTAATGGAGGATTAAATGGATGAAATTTTGGGGAGCTGGACAAGGTGTTATTGACCGTTGATATGGTGGGACTTGAAAATAAAGTTCATCCACAATAGTTAACCATGTTCTTGTATTATGGGGTGTGAGACATGGCGATATACACCAAATGATATTTTGGTTGTTTTACATGGAGTTCAAAACTGAATGAGATTAGGGGTGATTTAAACGAATTTAAACTCCAAATGAATGACAATGATGAATTATGATTTTAATGTGTGACATGAATTGAAATCAGGTCTACTATGGTGACTAAAGAATAAATGAAAATATGAAAACTTTTAAATTAAACCATTTATTTATTGCTATATATTATTTCTTATACTGCCTTTTGATTAGACTTGTTTTATACACCATTGATGGTGGACTACTAATTCTTACTTACACCATACTTAGGCTGCCTAATCAGTACCTAAGTAGAATTAGTGGTTGTAGGACAGGATAAGGGAAAGTCATTGGGATTGATTTTTTTTTGGGAATGGGGCATGGGTGAGGAAACTAGATGTGGATCAGGACCCATTTTGGAGTCGATGTGTCTTTACATTCTGTTTCATTGTAGACACTTGAAAATTTCAATGTCTTATAATTTTTTCCATTTCAGTTGAGTGTTGTATTTCTTGTTTTGATTATCATGTGACTTGGTGTTGTTCTAGATATTTATATAATTCCACACATGTTTATTTTTTTCTTCATCCATTGGTTTTTCATTATGATAAAAGAGGGTATAGTATCCCCATGACTGACATAATAGATGCTCACTGCTATTTATCACTCTCTAGAATATGGGGAGGTGCGCTTGAGGGCATGTGACCAACTGGATCATGGAACCATTTAGTAGAACCTAGCTTGAGACGTTACATCAAATTATTCCGAAAAAATAGTTAAAAACTATATTTTTACCTAATATCTTCCCTTTATTTACAAATCATTCCAATAAAGAAGCATATAAGAGAACATTCATAACAATAATCAGGCTTGATTATATATAATTTGAGAATGATTTAGATTTTCTCTTTAAGAACTCTGATTTCTTTATTACATTTAATCTTAGCACTATATATTAATATCCAATACTTCCCTAGTATAATATAAAATTTAACCATGCTAATGACCCCGATGTATGCGAAGTGGTATACTTAAAAAAGATAATAAATAGAATATATATATATATATACCCTTAATGCATGAATATAACCTCTATGATTTTTCACTGATAACCACAATTCAAGAAAACATGGTGTTCAATTTTATATTGTTTGGTAAATTTAACAAAAGAAATTAATTAATCGAACTTCAATATAAAAAATAACTCACTAACATTGAGAGTTCAATGTATGTTCTTGCAACTACATTTTTCAAAACCTCGAATTTAGCTATTTTCAATGAAAAAGAACAACCTATATCCCATGGCCATTATTAAGGATTATGGATATTTCTATACATTATCATATGATTATTAATTTTTCATGAAAATGAATTATTGTTTTCCATAATTGAATCATTAAAATATATTTTATTCATGAACTATATTTCCATTTTAATTTTTATATTGATGTATATGATTTATGTATTCATATCAGTTTCTAGCCATATGATAAGTGTTTCAACACGTGATATTTTACACTTCAAAGAAGAATATTTCATGCATGTTTATTCCCACACTTGTTGGACATGGGTAATTGTTGTTTCTTCCCTTCCCTTTAATAGCAAAAATTCATCAAAAATTTGTATGTAAACATATATTATTATTTTTCAATCAATGATAGGACTGCACATATCGAAAATTGATCTCCACTTTGATAAAAGACCTCAATATCTCCTCATGCATCCCAAAATCTCTGTATTCTATATATATAACAGGATATGGCCTTATTCCACCAAATAAATTATCATTATTCATATCCAAATAAATGTAATATATTCTACAATATCATGTAAGACTAATTGTAATAATTTCATAACAACTAATTAATTTCTCTTCTTTTTCTTCAGCTAAATTAATTCCCTTTAAATTTATGAATTCCCTTTAATATCATCATGTTTTTTATTAGTATCCACAACTGATATATTTATCCCTCTAAGAAATAAACTTCCAAAGAAACTTTATACTACATATAACAATGTAGTATAAAAAATACTTTTGGTTGTTTTGATACAGCATTCAATCATTAAAGGATTATAGGGATCCCTAAAAGAAGTTAGTTATTGATGAATAAACTATTCAATTACTACATGTTCTTTCATTGGTAATGGCACACACTCAATGTTGTTTATGTTATTATTCATAAGAAAAGATTATTGATTAATCGTAATTAATAAGTTCTCAACTCAATAATCAATCATATTTTGAATTCCATCATTGCATTATCCATAAGATAAAATATTTATATGGGTCCATCAATTTCATAGAATTTTTAATAAAAAAGAAAAACTAAATGAGAAAATTTGTACTGGTATAAATCTTATAATAATATTTATAATTGGTATATTAATCCTAATAACTTATATCACGGTGATTTTAGTATTATATATATTGATATTTTATAGTTTTTTAAAAAGAAATATTTACATTAGCTATATATCATTTATAATGGTTTAAAAAGATAGTGTGATCAAAAAAATTAATATCCCTTAGGAGTGTCTATATGGGTGTGAAATTAAGCATAATTATTGTGTATTGAGTGAACATCAAGGTGATAACAAATAAACCCATTTCATGGATTTTTCCCCTAGGTGAATTTGGTCCAGATCCTATGCCAAGTTGTCAGTATCCATGGTGGATTTCATTTCTAGGAGAACAGACACTTCATAATTTACATAAATTTTATAATTTTTCATATATTTATATTTATCCATCTAGGTTTCACTATTGATTTATAACATTAATTTCCATTTTCAAATGAACCTTGTAGTGATACCCACAATAAAAAACACATATTTATCACAAATGAATTTTAATATATTTCTTTAGAACAATATTATATTAAAATATTCATCAATATATTTTTTGGTTTAGTGTCTTGGATTCTTGGTATATTATAAATAAAGTAAAAATATCTAAAAAAACAAAACTTTTTCCTAATTATCATAAAATACAATTTTATTATTTCCTTCAAAGTCATCTCACTACAAGATGTTTATTAGGGACCTAAATTAGAATAAAAGGGTGATAATTAATCATTGAAAGTACAAAAAAAATAAATTGAATATATGTGATTTTCATTAATTAAAAATTTGGCATAAAATATGATAATTATATATGTATATGGGGAATAACATAGAAATGTGGTTGAAACATAAAATTAATATATTTAATGATGTATCACAAAGGATTATCACCAAAGAATCGTGAACCTTATTACCTATATTTATCACTAAGGTATCATGAAAAAATATGATGTAATTATTCCATGGTATCATAAATATATCATATATATATATAGATTAATTATTTACCCAATTTTTTTGGATTTCTATCATGGTGCAACCTTTTTATAATTAATTATATTTGTACTGCATAAACCATACATCATAACAAGGTGTTTCCTATTTTTATCCCATGAGTATAGAATTTCAGTTTCATACCTCGATGTCCATAATACATTGTGTATAGTTATATCAATATCAATAACATGGGTGAATTTATGGATTTGTATTCACAGTATAAAGAATGGAATAGAAAATCAGAGAATGATTTCAGTAATATAATGTGTATGTATAATTGATTATGGAATGAGATTAATGAGAGATAATGGATTTATTTTATTAATATGGAATAATTTTTATACTAATGGGAAAATGAAAATAAAATCAGTTGAAAATTAAAATTCATATTACAAAGGAAGTACATAAAAAATATGAAGGACGAATAGAACCCCTCACTAGAAAATTTGATTCTTAAAGCTTCGAAAGAACATCTTAAAAGCATATAATGTACTTATAGAAACTCTTATGTGATAAAATGAGATAAAATTCATTCTCAATGTCATTAGAGTGAAAAGGGAAAAAATTTATTAGTTCAAATATAAAATTTTTTGGAACTTTTTTTACTAATTTACAAACATATTCCTTGGAATCTTGGTTAAAAAATTGAAATCCATTCTTTAACATAATTTAAACATTTTTTATTTGACAAAAAAGATAGTTTTTTCTAAATTTTTTTTAATGTTTTAGAAATGAAGTCCTTTTAATGTTACAATTTTGGATGTGGAAAATAATAATATTCCTAAACTATCAATTTAAAAAAAATTCATATATATTTTATATTTTTCAATATTATTTATAGGTTTTTAAAATTAATTTTATTACATAAAATAACATTATTTTGAAAAAAAATCCCATGTTTGGTATATCAAAGATTTCTAATTTTTATTACATCAATTCAATTAATTATAATGAAAAAATTCATAATTTATATTCATAATGTGTGTTAGTTTTTACCCATGAATTAAACTATAATAGAATATTATGAATAATTCAACATTTACTAATTTCAAAATTCTAATTTCAAATTAAATACACATTATCCAAAAATATTTTAAATATGTTAAATTTAATTATTAAATACAATTCTATTTTAATGAAAAATGCCAATTTTAAATTGACAAAAAAAATTATAATTACTAGAGAAAATACAAATTTGGGAATAAAATTACATTAATATTTATATATGAATAAACATTATTCTTTACAAATTTTTTATGAAAATAGAATTTAATTTCCAATTTTATTAGTTTGTTGTAAAAATTTAATTTAATGACAACTATATATATTTTTTCTAAAATTTATTTTATTTTTTTCCTTATATGATTTTTTTATTTTATCATATTCATTATCTAATAATGTGAATATTTTATTTTAAATATGGGTGATATGTTAAATAAGAAAACATTATTAGTGTAAAAAACATTTCATTTCAAAATGAATTTACATCTTAATATTACTAAAAGTTTAAATAAATAACCTCTTATTAAACCATTAACATCATTAAGGGTATGGCTTCTGATGTCGATACATTCCTACAACGATTCAATAAATATTGATCTAGTATACTTCCTTAATAGATTGAAGAAAACTGATTGTTTTTCTTGATTATTAGTTTTTCATCTCACTGTGTGTTTGGCCAACGGAGAACCCCACTGATACTACCTCACTATTAGTCCCTGATAAATCATCATCACAAAGTGTGTTTCAATCAGTTGAGGCCATGGTTTTTTCTACTATATCAAATATCTATAGTCATTGACCATAATATAAAACAATATCACTAGTCATTTTTAAATAATTACATGAATAATTCTCATAATGTCTTATGGTCATAATTATGAATGATTGTAATTTTACATAGTAATAATGATGATTAATTATTATTTTTATTACTATAAATTCATTATAAACAATATCCTAAATAATTTGTTTCATTTTTTTACTAACTTAATATATAGTTTTCATGGAATATATTATTCAACCATTATAATTTTATTATAATAAAAACTATGTTTATTAGATAATATGAATTATTATAAATATACATTTTACAGGTGTTATGTATTATTATATTTTATGAATGATTTGTTATATCAGTCTTAATAAATTTCTACCTTTGATTTGGAATTCATTATTTTGTAATAAACTATATTCATTCCATACTCTAGTTTCTATGGGTGTCGCCTAAGCCATATGTAATATACATTAAAATAACCAAATTTCATTGTTCTCTAGTGAAATTGACACCAAAATACCTAATCAATGTTATTTTAATTTGAGGATTATAAAGGAAGAGGAGAGGAGAGATTAATTTTGAGATAACATATATTAATAAGTACACCAAACTCATTGATCTATCAACCTACCCAAATAGGGGTACCCTAAGTGGGTTTAGAATTTAATATAAGGTAATCTTCAAGTCATTCCAATTTTGTTAATTTATCTTAGTCTACCATTGGAACTCCAATGGATTTTATTGATCATCCAGTGGGAGGTACTCTGAGGAATCTCCACTGTCTAGTCCAATAGAGCATTGGTGGACATCAATTGAGGTTTTAGTGGCATCTTGCTACCACCACCCAAGAATCCTCCACTACCCAGCACTTGATATCTTACTCTGGTTCTTTTCATCCCTAGAAAAAAACTCAAAAATATCCTTTTAAATATTTAAAATATGTCTAAAAATAGAAATTACTTGTCTGAATGAAAAAATATAAATCATCCCCAGGATCCAATTCATTGGCTACTAACATACTTTAGCATAAAAAACATGAACTGTTGTGATATGTTACAAAAACTTGATTCCAGTCATACCATAATGTGATTATATTTTTTCTATTAATCCATAAAAAATCACATTCTACTAATCTTATAGGAATTCATCTCTACAAAACAAGATAAATTTTGATGTAAAAACATAACCTTTATTCTTTAATATGAATAAATATTGAATGATAGATCATTATTTCCCATTTTTTTGGAATTCCATAAATATTATGTTATGGGAAAAATTATTCAAAATAATTACTTAAAATACTTTTGGTATTTTTTTCATTTCATATTCTTAGTCAATCTCTATCAATATAAAATATCTTCTTAATAAATTATCTTAATAATGTAAAATGAATTCTTTAAAAAAATACATTATTAATTAAATTAATATTTCATCAATATATCATGAAAATATTTTTTGAAAAATTTACCCAAATAATAATATGGTAATAGACTCAAGATATGTATACTAATTTTTAGAAATTCATATACGAAAATCATTCATGATTTTATAAATCTTATATATAGTACATCTCAAATAATTAATATCTATATTTTTTTAAACTACATTATATCATATTCAAATAAATTTATATTTTATATTAAATAATATCCATATTACTATAAATAAATTCATTTGAATATATTCGATGATGTTCAATATCATGAATTGTTAAGATGGTGGTGATAAGTGTCACGCCCCGACCTTAGGCTGCCCTGGAGCTGGTGCGGTTTCAATAAAACATGGTGTCTATTTTGATTCTTATTAAACAAAAGCTCAAGAATTAAAAATCATGATCCACTATAGAGGATATTTTCTATTTAATTCCTGGATAACTAGATACAATGATTACTATTCCTAAAAAACTGAAAGGGAAAATAATCTCCACAAAGTTTCCAACAAACAGTGTAACTCAAAACTACTAAACCTATAAATAAATATTTAAAATGTAGGGTGGGAAAATGAATTCCAAGTAATGGTGTTTTAAAAATAAAATATATTTTCTTTTAAACATTTTAAATACATCCCTTTATGAATTTTCATAAAACGTTTTTTTGGAAAACTATAATACTTGAATCATAACATAACATTCTGTCCAATAATTAAAAGTGAATATTCCCGAAAATATTAATTGGTATAAAATGAAACATTTTTAAATAATATGTATTATCATAAAGAATATAGGGTGTGCAACATATAAATTAAGGGTCATTATGATATTAATAAGTGTGACATGTGAATGTTCAAGTACAAAATTTAAAACTAAGAGTAACAATTGATCAAAGTTGCAAGTAAAATGATAACTTCAATTTTCCTTCCTTACCAACTGTAAGTCATAATTTGGTAGATGAATCCCAGAACACTGAATAAAAATTATTCCATAGGCATTTAATTTTTATGATACTCATTCGTACGTAATCATAACAATGAAAATTCTACTAGTAGAATATCTACTTAGTTAATTAATTATCATAAACAGAATGAGGGAATGCATATTGCGGTACTATGACATATCCTCATTCCATGACCTAATATGGCTCATGATAACTACCAATACATTGTAGGAATTTCATTAACCGGTCCACAACCCATTGGTCTTTTATTAACCAGTCTACAACCCATATAATACTGAGTTCAATACATTCATCATATGTCAAGTAAGGATGTTTTTCCAAAGTATCCCATAACACATTGAACATTTAATTTCACTTTTCACATTTTTCAAAGTTTACCTTACCACTTTGAATAATTTAGTTCCTCAATCCATAAATGTTAATAATAGATTAGTTACATTCTTTATCATTTACATATATATTTCAATTCATGCACTTATATGTTAAAAACAAAACCAAAAATTTCATGGAAATTTAATAAATAACAAGTATTGTAGGAAAATTATAGCACATGTGATGAAGTCTAATGCACAAAAAATACAAATTTTTTCACATGAAATGATAACCCTTAAATTCCTAAATCCTTATTACAAAAGTAAACATATTACAGTCGAAAATGCAATTGGTAATTCACCATTAATTTAAAGGTATAAAAAATTTTCAATGTGAGGTAATAAACACATAGTTGTTTAGACACCCATTATTTACATATTTATGAATAAACATACCACAAGGGAATTATCAATTATTTAAACATAATATTAAAAATTGAATAGAATGGAAATCAACCACACCACATAATAAGAATAACTAATACCATTTAATATTTATGAAAATAAGTTTTTTATACACATTTTTATATTCCTACAAATAGAATTTACATCATTAGAATAATCTTGTAATAATATATGTAGGTAGGTAAACATCAACATTCGTAACATGAAGATAATTTTTCATTTGCAGCAGGTTTAATAATTTTTGGGTCATGAGCCTTTACTTTTTAAAAAACATTTGTTATTCATTCTAAATAATTTTTGGAATATCTAAGTTTTATTTATGATCTATGTTTATATGTATAAATATATGTATACATGCATAATGGAAAATTCATAATGTGTAAAAGGGGTTTACACCAAGAATATAATGACACTTAAATGGATTAAATATATATGGAACATAAATTAACCAAGAATCCTTAATTTCATATCATGATTTAAAATTTAAAAGGATTATTTATTAAACATACTCATATATATATTTTTATTTATACATCTTCATATACATACATATATATATATATCAAATGAAAAAGATATCTCAATAACTTGCATGGTAATGAATAAAGAATTTCATTGAAGGAAAAAGTCTCACCATCTTAGGAGAAACTAATAGGTATTATACTTAACCATACACAAACACACACACATATATATATTTATATTAATCTATGTATATTTATACGCATATCTTCAAACTATAACAAATCATGAAAATTGGGTCCCTTACCTGGTTAAAAGTAGGAGAAGATGTCGGGAGGGGCATGATGGAGGCACTGGACATAATGAACACTATAGGGTTCAAGTGCATATGAGTTATATATATAAATTATATATAATATATTTTTAATGGAACTGGCATGGAAAACCAAGACATATTGTTTTAAAATAAGACAGAGGGTGTCTGATTTTGTGGAAGATGACTAAAAGTATGGGCTGTAATGTCTTAGAAATTCCGTATAATTTTTTTATTATATGGAATTATTTCCAGACAGCGAATCTGACGACGCTCAATTCTGAGGACCGGATTACCCGAATTGATCCATAGATGTTGTGTTACGATTTAGTTTTCATGTGTAATAAGGTTTCATGAAAAATTGGATTAACTAATATATGGTAGCTTGGATCAAAAATCTGAGGGCACCGTTGTGTTCAGGAAGACGGTTTTACACTACACACAACGTATGATTGGTTGGCGCAGGCCTCTGATGAGAAATCCCAAAAATGGAATAACCATAAATAAAATAATTACAAAATTTTATATTATTTATCAAATACATATAACTCAAAAACCGTTACTCAGATTAAAAATCATATACCACAACTAAACTCATGAGGGAATGTTTTCTTTAGAAAGATAATAACTTTGGGCGGCGTGGGCCACTAGTGAAATTTAGTTTTTGGCTGTATATAAAATAATTAAGTGACAATTAGTTTACTGGAAAAATTCAAAACCACTAAACGGTAACTCAGATTAAAAATATGAGGGTACCTATGGGTTTGTTGTGGAATGCTTCACTTAGGCAGAACCTAACCTTGACCGGTGAAGGTTGAGGGTGACTGTTATTAATTATCCGAACATTTTTTCGATTACGTTCCGTTAATGCATGAGTGGTGTTCTATAACATTTGAATCTTTTCTCGGATTAAAAAACCAATGGCAGCATTGAATTTGTTACACTGAGATTCACTTAAGGGAGAATTCACATCGACGGTAGTAAGTCCAGATAAAAATTTAGTTTTTGGAAATTTTTAATAGAATAAATAAAATAACAATATTATTTTATTTTATTTCATTTCCTATAACGGACAAGAGGTAAGGTGGGACCGATGACGTGTCGTGAAAATAAATGGAATGACCCTCCAATATGAGTAACAAAAAAATTTGGGGAAATTAAGGATATTCTTAATTAATGATCCCCATTAACTCTGCACGTCATTACATACCCCCCTCTTGTATAAATATAGAGCTAAGGAATAAGTACTATAGAGGTTAACCAAGCAGCGAATTACTGAAGGAACGTCGTGATTCCAGACCCTTAGAAGACGAATTCCACCCAGCAGGAGGTGACTGATGACATCAAACCACTAATGGGTGATGTGTGAGTGGAGTCTTTGAGAGCCGGTCATGGGAACTAAGAACACAGTCCACTTGTATGTGCAAACGGTTCTCTGACATTCAAGGTAGGGGGTTACTTAGTTTGTGCATTTTTGATTTCCCACTTCCATGTTCTTGAAATTATATGAATAATGTGGGTCAACCAAAACAATGGTTGACTCACCAATCATTCATCTTTGTGGGAGGATTGTTTTTGGAGCTAGAAATAGACGATGCATGGAGCTACAACTGGAAAATGCTAGAATCTAGTCATTTTGGTGTGACGTGATGTTGGGACCACTGATCGTGAGCTCTACAAATAATCACGTATGATCCTTTGTTGATGTTCATGGAGCTATTTTATACCTTTCAGTTGTATTTTTAATTTTCAGTTGTACTTGTACATTTTCAATAGGGCTTGTATTCTGACCCCTTTACATTCAACAATCTCTTTTTACAACAACAATTTACTTTTTGGTTATATCTAGTTGTGTTATTTTCAGTGTAGTTTCTTGTTATTGTGTTCATGAACAATGTGTTTTTACATTAAAAAAGAAAATCCTACACATATTCGGGTTACACCTTTCCGGTGCAAGTCGATATCCCCTGGCCTATGGAAGGCAGGCTTGGAGTAGTCATGACTTGGGCCCTGGGGGATAGGTTATGAAAAAGTGGTATTAAAGGAGTTTGGTTCTACCAAATAACTAAGACTCTGATATTTTCTATGTGGAGAAACAGTGTTAAGTGTTTTGAGTGTGGTTTTCAGTTCGGGGAGTCCAGTGTTGGTGCAGCAGCTGACCTATGCAAATACCAGGACCCTGAATTCTAATTTCAGACTCAATGCACGAAAACACAGAATGCATGTGTTTTTGAAAAGTTCTTCTTTTTGAATAATTTAAATTCATCTCACCATGTATAACTTAAGGATCATGGAACACATGTTCCTTATCGGGATATCACCACTTAGACATCCACCAAAGTTATTTGAGAGAGTACGCGATGACGGCCCACCAAGCGATGAGGCTTCTGTGTTAGGCCTTCATAAGATGTTAGCACCTTTGGGTGTTGTACCAGTAGCACCAATACCTACTAGGAATCCATTGCGACAAGCTCCAATAGTAGAGGATGGATGCCGACTGAGCGAGTTACATGATTTCCAACAGCAGAGGCCTCTGAGTTTTTGAGGAAAGACAGATTCTTAGGCAGCTGGGGACAGGCTGAAGGCTGTGGCTAGAGTTTTTCCCCTAGTTGAGACACCGGTAGAGAATATGGTGATCTTAGCTTCTAGTCTTTTCCAGTGACTGACCGTGTGGATGGTCCACATAGTGACTAGGCTTCAGTACACAGACCATTGCCTGAGATAGTAACTTCGGGTAGTGTGTCAGCTATATCACTACCCTTTGGGCAATAGTTACGACTGGTGGTATCGGTAGAGGACACATTTAGGATTTGTGACATACACGAGTTTCCGTATTCTAAACCCCTCAGGTTCCGAGGTGAGTCCGACTCACATGTAGCTGAGGACTAGATTGAGGATGTGGCTGAGAGTACTCTGGAGCTTTTACAGCTTCGGTAGGATGACATGTTGTTAGCTGAGTATTCATCATTTCATATCGACCATTCCTGGTACTCTATGAATACTATACGATCATTTCTTTGGGTCTCAGACATTTGAGTGTGGTGTGTTTAAGGATGTTCTAGCCAAAAATATTCCTCTATGAATTCTAACCTATGTTAGGTTTCTAGAGAGGACATTTGCGGGTGAATGTTCTTTGGTTGAGAAGATATTCCTAGTGAATGTTAGTAGTGGGAAAGTATGAAACTGGCACCAGTCTCATAGACTTGGTCGTGTAAAATGTTTCGGAAGAGGATGTGATGGGGACAGACAAATCAGCAGGTTTGTAGATGTAGGAGTGGAGGTAGGAGAGTAGCATTACAAGGGGTAATTTTTGACATGTTACAACCACAACCTCAATGTGGTCCCCACCAAGCCCAGGGAGAAGGAGGACATGGGAAGGGAGTAGCTGCATGAAGTCATGGAGTGTGACCCAAGGGCTCCAGGAAAGGATAGAGGTAAGGTCGATGTCTGCTACTAGTTGTCATATTAATAGACATAAAAACTACTCATTCCTTCTTTTTATGAATCTTGTCCAAGAACTAGAGTTTCTAGTTAAACATTATATTTGACCCTCATGTCTGGAGATAACAATGGGAGGAGACTCAATAATCACACATATGATGATGGTGCGATTTGACCCTTGAGGTGATAGTTTCGGTTGGAACCTCTTGGTGTAAGTGTTGAGGCATTACGATGTTAGTTTGGGTATGGACTAGACATCCACAGTTCATACTCAAATTGACTATATTAGTCAAAAAGGTTGTGGTTGATCTAAAACATTGGGATGGGTTTTTACATATTCGGTGAAAAAGGAATCCCAGGCAGCACAGTATAAAATCTAGCATACGAGGGTGCAGATGATCACTTGTGAGTCGGGCAGCCTTACCCTCATGGTACTAGGAGTTTTGAGTTTTCTGTTCTCAATAGGAATGGCTAGAGTACCTCTAAGACTATGAATTTGAGATAGTCTATAATCCTGGGAAGGGGAATGTGGAAGCAGATGCACATAGAAAGAGGTCTGTTTTAAAGCTACTGAGTGAGGTGTTAGTGCAGCTAGTCACACTATAGGTACCCTTCATGGATAGAGATGAATTGGCTTACCTCCAGCCTATGACTATCACTCCCCCACCCCTTCAGCAAGTGAGGGAGGGGAAACTTAGAGGCACTGACTGTGAGGCTCGACGTGCTCAGATATACTTAGGGTAGGAACCTGATAAACTTTCTAAAGGTGGGTCATTCATGGGTGTTCTATACCTCTAGTGCACATACACTGGCACTTCAAGAACCTCTAGGACAGCACATGGGAGTAGGAGGCTCATATTCGGGCTCAGTATCCTATTCTGGTTATTTTTTTTGGATTTCAAAGAAGTAAATCCCTAATGTGGGGAGAATGTAATGTCACAAAAATTCCATATCATTTTTTTATTATATGTAATTATTTTGAGACAGATAAATTTGACGGCACACAATTCTGAGGCCTGAAGTGCCCATAATGATCCTTAAAAGTTTTGTTATGCTTTAGTTAGTGCATATATGCTATTTTTGTGAAAAAGTGGAATAAATCTTAAACGATTTCTTGGATCAGAAATATGATGGCACTGTTGTGTTCAGTATGGCGGGATTACCCTAGGTACAACCTATGTTGGGTCGGCACATGCCTCCAGTAAGAAAACCAGAAAATGGAATAACCATAAATAAAATAATTACATAAATTTATTTTATTTTTCAAATTATTGTAACTCACAAATGGTAAATTAGATTAAAAATCTGAGACTACTGCTAAACTCGTGAGGGTATGTTTTTTTAGGCAGATACTAACCATGGCCAGTGTGGGCCACTTGTTAAAGATAGTTTTTGGCCATAAATAAAACAATTCATTCACAATTATTTTACTGTAAATATTATTAACATCTAAACGACAAATCAGATTAAAAATAAGAGAGTAAATTTCGGTTCGTTGGGGCATGTTTCACTTAGGAAGATCCTATCCTCGACCGATGCAGGTTGAGGGTGACTGTAATTAATTTTCTGAATGGTTTTTTGGGTACCTTCAGTAAATGTGGGAGTGGAATTTTCAAACTTTTGAACCATTGCTCGGATTAATAATCTGAGTGTACCGTTGAATCCACAACACCGAGATTTACGTAAGGGATAATTCACTTTGACTGTAGTAGGTCAAGATAAAATGTTAGTTTTTTGAACTATTTAATAGAATAAATAAAATAACATTTTTATTTTATTTTTATTCAATTCCTTCAGTGGACAAGTGGTAAGGTGGGACCAGCAACGTTTCATGCCAATAAAATTCTTGGGGAAAATTAGGAATCTTCATAATTTATGAGCCCTATCATCTTCTCATGTTGTTACATACCATCCCCCTCTCCTATAAATATGGAGCTAGGGAAGGGGTATTAATGAACTTCACCATGTAGCACATTGCTGAAGGAAATCCGTGACACCAGACCCTTAGAAGATGAAGCCGACCCAGTAAGAGGTGAATGATGATAAAGAACCAACAATGGGTGACGTGCGATTGGCGTCTCTGGGAGCCAGTCATGGGAACTAAGAACATAGTCCACCAGCAAGCACAGATGATTCACCAACTTTCTAGGTAGGGGTTATTTTGTTTGTGCATTTTTGATTTCCCTCTTCCCCATTATTGAAATTATACGAAGAACGTGGGTCAGCTGACTAACAGGTTGACTCATGATTCATTCATCTTTGAGGGAGGAACTTTCTGGGGAATATTTGTGGGTTTTATCTAGTTGTTTAATACAATTGATTATTCAACCCATTAACATCCTCCATATTACGAGCTAATAGGGAGGGTGAGGGCCTAACGAACCTATCCCAAACCCTCTGGTATCTTTCTTTCCTTGTTCCACCTTTGAATACCGCGATCATGTCGACGTGCGCCATAAGAGGAGGGTCGCAACTCATCAACTGTGGAAAAACAGAGGAGGCGACATGCACGACGGATGACTGCAGGATGGGAGGCGACATAGACACCGGTGAACGGAAGCCATAGTTGTATCCATGGTGGAGGCCGAAACAGCCTCTGACGGGTTTTTCAGTGACCGATCAGTGCCCTCATGGCACCTCCTCTTTGCCAACTGAATGACCTATGGCCAGTTTAGGATTCCAGGAGACCAGGGGGTACCCCTAGCATCAGACCAAACCGGGCTGCAGCCCTCAGCCAGGACGCTGCCCTCGACCTAGCCACCACCCTCATCCATGCCACCGCCCTCTACCAGGACGCCACCCCGACAAGGCCACTGCCCTCGATCGGGATGCCACCCTCGACAAGGTCGGCGCCCACGGATGGACCGCCACCCTCTCCAGGTCACCGCCCTCGTCGGGGCCCCTGGCCTTGACCTGAACATTGAGTGGCCGCCCATGACCGGGCTTCCACCCTCTACCAGTCCGCTGCCTTCGACCGGGATGCCTCCCTCATAGTGGGAGGCCGCCATCAGAACGGGCTGCAGACCCAGCGGGCCGCCGCCCCACGTGGGACCAGTTGGCCCATTGCGGGCCACACTTTTCTGGGTGGGCCACCGCCCTTACGGGCCGTGCCCGACCTTGGTCTAGTGGGCGAGTCATCCATAGTTTAGCCTAGACCGGGTCGGGCTGGGTCAGTTCGATTAGGTCAGACCAGAACAAGGCCCAACCAGACCCAAAATCATATAAAGGCACATATATTTTGTACCATATATTAGTTTTATGAACCTTGTACAGTGTTGGGATCCATGAATCGAGACAGTCCCTTTGTTTTAGTCTTCTTGAGTTTTAGAGACAGTTGGAGTACGACTGGGTTGGATCGAAATCAAATCCAACCGGGCCCTGGATCTAAAACACTTATAACTCACAGACCGGGCATCTAATTGACGCACCGTCTATCACAATGGAACCCTTACGACATGGAGGTATTTTGGGTAACTAATTTTGTGTAGTGTAGTGATGGTAATGGTATGATCGATATCAAGAGGGTAGATTCAATGGATCTCGAGCACACCAGGTGCGAGGAATCCAGTCGCTGGCAGTGAGGCGGAGGTTGGAGACAGATCATGCGGAGTTAAGTGCTCATTGATCCTTTGTGGGTCAGTGCATACCGATCCTATGTTTTTCAAATCCTATCTGGGTCAGCGATCATTGATCCTGTGTGGGTCAGTGCATACAGATCTTGTGTGGGTCAGATCTTATGAGGGTCATCACATACCGATCCTGTGTCAGTCAGATGTTGTGTGGGTCAGTGGGGGTTAGTTACCTATGGAATCTGGGTGGGTCGGATCCTGTGTTGATCATTGTGGGGGTTAGTAGCTATCGATCTTGTGTGGGTCAAACTGTGTATGTTGTGAAGCAGTGCCTCCTGACAGAATAAGATGATCTAGCTTCATGTCTAATAATCTGTACTTCTATACTTCATTGAAAACCTAGTTTGAACTAAAACTCTTTGTGAGAAATATTTACTTTGTGCTTTTGTTTGAGTTTATTTTATGTGTTAATTTTACCTACGTGGTGTTACCTATGGGGTAATTTTATTTTTTTGGTGTTACTAGTGTGGAACTTCTATCTTTGTGGTGTTACCTACGTGGTCCGTCTACCTTCGTGGTGTTATCTTCGTGGTGTTCACTATGTTGTAATTCTACCTTTATAGTGTTACATCTATGGTACTTCTACCTTCGTGGTGTTACATATGTGGTACTTCTAACTTCATGGTGTAACAATTGTGGTATTCTTCCCCCTTGTGTGAGATGTGTTTTTCTAGATAGCAAAGGTATATTTATGGGAATATACCTAAGTAGAGTTGATGTATATTGCTTCGTGCTTTGTGGGTTTTCCATTGTGGAACTCTAAGATACCTATGAGGATCTCAGGGTCCCTACTGTGTATCATTATACTCACCCCTACAAGGGATTAATCCACACCATGTTGTGTCTTGTGCAGATGATGTACATAGTTGATCAAGGTTGAGAGAACGAGGACTGGATGGTGCTTAGAGCTAGGATCGGATGGTGCTTGAAGATGGTCCTTTTGGTGTGAAGTGGCCTAGGGTCTACTGATCATGAGCTGTACCTACTCTCGCGTAGGATCCTCAGTGAACGATCTAGGAGCTGTTTTGTACCTTTTAGCTGTTTTTGTACTTGTCAGCTATAAATGTACTTTTTCATTTGGGCTTGTATTCCATCCCCGTTACATGAAGTACCCTCTTTTTACAATAGAATTTGTGTTTTTTGGTTATATATAGTTGTGTTATAGTCTTTGTAGTTTCTTCTTATTGTGGTCTTTAACTGTGTGTATTTATGCTAAAAGGAAATTCCTTCCCATAATTGGGTTACACCTTTCCGGTGCTAGTCGTCAACCCCTTGCTATGGAAGGTGGGCTTGGGGTACTCACGGCACATGCCCTGGATGAAGGGTCATGACAGGGGCCACACAATGTCACAGGTGTGGAAAAAAGAAAAAAGAAGATAATAAAGACTACTGGTGCGACGAACGTAGGAGGAAGAAGAAGAAGGTTATGGGTTAGGTGTGGAAATCGGATAAACGACTCAGATCTTCCGAGACATTATCAGACGACAAAGAATGACTCGATGATTTAAAAACAGATGAATGGTCATGATTAAAATAGCTTTTATCATATGAATATGAGGGATGCTAAATTTTAAAATGAAATAATAGTCTATATTTGATAGCAGTTGGATCAAATTTATATAAAAAAATGTGGAGGGAAATCCACGACCACATGGGTCTGATGGTCGAACTGATCGAACGGTCTGTGTTCCGCGTGGTGAGATCTTATGATCTAGATCTTATTTCAATTAAAATATTTCATCCCACATCGAAATGAGGTGACATAAAATCTGGATTTAAAATCTATTAGCTCTCAGTATGAGCTCAGAATTCTCCCTCCCCCTCCCTGGTAACACCCCGTACAGGGTTTCTGCGGGTAAGATTCGGCGCCCACCCCTGCCATCTTGCTGCCCCACATGGTGGCACATTCCGGTTCCCTTGTGTGTTCGTCAAGCATGTGCACACACTCTCACTCTTTATAGGGAAGGAATGTGCCATGGTAGAAGGGCCTAGGATAACTTGCCTACTCTTACAGTATGGCGAGCTGCCTCCTTTGGCCCAGCAAGAGATGGCCAACCAATGGGGTTTCTATTTTTTTATAAAAGAACATTGAAATAAAACATATAACACAAGATAATAAAAAATTAGAATTACAAATAATTAATAAAATAAATAATATCTTCAACGTCATAAAACATGTTTCCTTCTTAATTTTACACATTTTAGGATTAAAGTACACAAATAATTAAGACATTCAATATGATTTTATAAAAAAAATACATAGTATGAACATTATTTGTTATAATACTAGGATATTTAAATCAATACAAACATTGGAATTTATTTAAAATACTTACCTACATTTTGAAATCATAGTAGGTTTTATAAAGAACACTTTTAAATTTTAAATCATTGATGTTAATGATAAAACATATTATTAGTGAAACATATCAAAAAAATTAAAATGATTAAGGTATTTATAAATGTTTTATGGAAATTTATACAATGTATATTACTTTTTTACTTAAATTATTTTGGTTTAACAATATACTAATGAACACTATATTTTAAACTCCAATCATCATAAATAGACGAATATCCTTCATTTGTATCTCCAATGGTCAAAAAGGCCTTTATAAATACATAATTAGGGTAATTAAACTTCTAGAAAACATTGATAAAATGGTGGGTGTCAATAATTTGATTCTCAGTACAGTGTTTGTGCGTCTAGCCATAATGATTTTTTTTTCTGACTGACCCAAATGATATTCACTATTTACATGGTCTATTTGTTGTCTTAGGTGGCCTTCCAGTTATAAGGCCCCAACCTTAAACCTTACTTAATATTGAATTAACTGAGTAATTCACATTGAGGATCATTTCAGGTTTAGAGTTTTAGAGAATTATTACATAACTATTACATCTCAAAAGATTACAAAGTAGTCGCTTCTACTAAATTTCAATAAAATAACAACTATTAAAAAACATGTCTAGTTCCATTTTTTAGGTAGCATGGCATTCCCTTGATCCCATCCTTGACCCAATTCCATGCTAAGTATTGTGAAAAACATTTCTAAAAACTCGGGATGAGTATAAAAATCTCAGTAAGGGATACACAAAGAATGAAAACTGTTAGTTTTTCAAATCAACAAGTAAACCATGTATACTTTATCAAAGTAATACTTTTCACCTTTTCAAAGTAATAAAAACTCTTCGCTGAATAAAAGTTCATTACTTACCCTTCTGTAACCAAAAGATTACCATAAAACCAATATAAAGATCACATAACATATAAAGGTAACTTGGGACATAAACATACTTAAGTGGAATAAACATAAGGTCGACTTACACACATATCACTTAATGGAATAGCCATTCGGCCAACTTCCATACATACTTAATGGAATAGACATACGGATGACTTCCATACCCAATGAATTGGAGGTTATAACGTAACCACCAATCCTGGTATTCACAGCACCACCCGTCATATGGTTTATCACGTAACCACTCGTAAAATGTCCAGGTACCATTATAAAAATCATAAGACATAAAACAAATATAATGGAAAGAAAACTCTTCCACACTTTGATCACAATATATCACTTAAATATATTGACATAACAAATCTATTATAAAAAACATTTTCAATACCAAAATACCTAAAATATTATATGGTATTTATGTCATTTCAAAAAAAATTACAGCTTGTTCAGGAAGCCAAAGACCAAATAATACTCGCGGCGGCGGAAAAGGTCGTTGTCACCGCGTACTTTAAAAGAAACACTCCTTTTTTCGTTTTTTAAAATGATTCATAGAAAAAGATTCCTTTTGTATAAATGTAAACGTCAAAGGGGTTTATACACCGTATAAAAGAAAGTTGTGTATAAAACGAAATATGCCTCAATGAAAGGAGATTGAGACGAAGTCCCTTACAAAGACTGTATCCTTGGAATAAGGATAAATCAGTTACATAATTATGTGTGACAAACGAATACACAAAATATAAGTGGGTATTAAGTGTAAAACAATCATAGGACATTCACACATAATCATAGAACGGCATATTCAAGGTGTACACGTTTATCCCAATGAATCGAAATTGGGTTAAGATGTTCCCTTGCAAAAATTAGACAGCCTAACATCGTCACTTCAAAAAAAGAGTTGATGAGAGATAAAAAGGGTATCTCATCACTTGGACATAAAATTTACATCAATAAGGATATAGAAGAACATATCCCAACATAATATTATGCGAATTAAATGACATAACAAAAGAAGTCTTTTACAAAAAGAGGAGGGTGAAAGGTTCCCTTACCGACATGGGTATCTTTCGAGACATGCACCCCGTGAAAGAAGGAGAATACAACATTGATGTAAATACTCAAAAATTAAAGTATATTACACAATGAGTAAAATAATGGGCAGTACATACACAACTCAAATGAAATTGTGGCAAATGTAGCATAAATATCACGGGAATAAAAGTGAGATGAAAAATCCCTTACGAAAACTCGGTAACCTAATGACGCCACTTAAAACATCCAAAAATGGTTTGATGAGATAAAATAGGGTCTCTCATCATTTTACAATAAAATTTAAAAAAAGAGGAATATAAAAGAACATCTCCCATCATAAAAAAGAGTATATTTAAATAAGTAACATAAAGTAGAGTACTTAAAATGAAAGAGAGAAAGGTTAGATCTCTTACGAAAATTCGGCAGCCTAACGACGCCGCTCAAAAATTCCAAAATGGATTGATGAGAGAGAATAGGGTCTCTCATCATATGAACATAAAAATTACAGTAAGAGTAATATAAAAGAACATCCCAATAACAACAAATATGAGCATTAAAATGAATGACATAAAAGAGTGTACTTAAAAAGAAGGAGAGGAGTCTGATCCCTTACCTCGGGTCCGACTTGACTCGATCGTTATTTAACGTCCTGAATAATAAACTTGAGTTAATTTATATTTGCATAAGAACCATTTTCAAGTTCATTATTCATTTTATATCACTTATTTCTATGTTATAAACATTATGTAATCATTTATGTCAATAATGTTTTTTTGTCGATATTTGTTTCTTAAGTCGAAAGTGGACTTCTTACAATTACATGTTGTTCGTGTGGTCAAAGGTTATTTATATCCAGAATGACATTACTGATTTGGATATCATATATATCATATATATCTAGAATATACATGTATTTATAATATCACATAATCATTTATAGGTAATAAATGAAATGCACCGTTCATGGAGACGGTAAGCCGTACGTACGAATGAATGCTACTTTCATTTCATTGTCATACTAATGGAATTTAAACTAAATGAGAGGTATTTATATTTTAATTACAGAATTATATTAATCATTTAGATGTATCATTCATCATATATATCCATTATATACATGTACATATAATAGTACATTACATTTGGGGAAAAGAAATGAAATGCACCGTTCATGGAGACGGTAAGCCGTACGTACGCATGAACGCTACTTTCATTCCTATATCATACTTTAATGGAAAGAAATAATAATGATATAGAGTTATATTATAATTCCAGTATAAAATCATATATAATAACGTTAAATCCATCCTTTATACGTCCCACATATGGCATTAACGAATCAAATCACTTTGAGGGGGTGGTAGTCCTCACTTCCTTAAATGAAGATATCGCGTTTACCAATAATGGAAGCCATAAAGGTATGCCAAAAATTAAAAATAAAGAATCTCAAGGAAAACAGAAAAATATTATATATCATTTATAAATATAGTGTCATATTTAATGTCCACCGTTGAAGGTTTTAAAAGAAAGTTGAACAATCATCGTTTCGGAAGGCAGAAATTCACCATCCACGGAAACTGTATGTTCTTTAACTATTAGATATAGGTGTGTGTAAGTGTAGCTAGAATCCTTTTTATAAAAACATACTAGTATATTGAGGATACTGGATTTGTTACAAAATAAAAGAATAAAAAGAGTTTAGGGGGTTGGAGAAGCAAAATAAAACAAAACGACTCAAGTGAAGACATTACCATAAAATCGGGTAACTCCCTTTGGTTTGTGCTCAAAGGCTTCCTTGGGAAGACTTATTCCCAAAGTGAGGCTTTAAGGAGTAAGAAGGGGAAGTGGAGAGACAAAATGGGCAGGGGTTGGCCGAGTCAAAGGCTTTGGGAGTGTGGGTAAGGAGGTAGAGGTGGGGGCCTTTTATAAGAGGAGAGGAGGGGCACTCTTGGAAAGTAAAGAAAAGTCACTTTATTTTAAAATGATATTAGGATTCAAGAGGTCCCAAATTTGATATAATTCGCGGATAAGGTGATAATGGTTCTAAATCCACTCATACAATAGGTATTGGACATTTTTAGGTCTTAGATATTACATTATCTTTCCATTTTATTTAAATCGGTAACTAATGCGGTCATCGCTGCATCATCATGATGTCATAAATAACTTAATTTATTTAACGTCTAAAAATTATAAAAAAACTACTATGATGTATGAAATCTTTTTATATTTCTAATGAATATTTATAGTCAAAAAAATGACATTTATAACACCATGTAAATTTTTATATATTAAAACACCTCATGTGTGTGCCATTTTTAATTTAACATTAAATAAAAAGTTATTTATGTCATTTCCCAACAAAAGTGGCTCCATGGGGTCCCCAAGTTGACCCATGGGTTGTCTTGGTCTTCCATGACACATAAAATAAGGTTAGGACATGTGTCAAGGTATTTTCATTTTATTATAATATCATTTTTTCCTTAAATTGCACCAATTACCTCTAATCGCGATTAAGAACTTAAAAGTTACTATTCACCAAAAAATTATTTTAATATCATTGAACCAAATTTTACTTATTAATGAAAACCATGTATGTTGGATTTTTGAAATTCAAAACACAAAAGTGTTAAAATTTCATTTAAATGGAAAATCAGTTTTTATAAGTACCACTTAGTGGTTTCACAATTAATCAAAAATTGAAGTTTTTCAGAAAAATACCATAAATTCACCCTAAGCTATATTTGATATTCCAATTTCAAAAATGAAGTCTATTTTAAAAAATTCAAAACATATAAGTCACATTAATAAATTTAATAATTAATTCCCACTGTCATGACAAATAGCGTGTTTTTATGAAACAATAAGTATCAAACGATTGACACTAGTTTAAGTCCGATTTCAAAGTGAAATTAATTCCAACGACCACTATTGGATTTAATCGTAAAAATATTTTCTAATTTCCCTTTAAAACCAATTCAAAATATAATCTTATCATATAAATAAATTAGATTAAAATGAGGTTTTGAATTAAAATACAACATTTTACACTATTCATTAAAAAATGAACTTTATCAAAAAGATACCAAAAATTTACAAAAAGTAAATTTTGATGTCCCAATTCTAAAGAAGAGTTTTATTTGGTCCAATAGAATTTATAAGAGTGATCAAAAATATATTTAATGACGGTTCTCCATCAAAAGGTGATAAGTGAACCTTTAGTGAAAACTAGGGCATATACGCCTAAAATTGAATTCTTTAAGTATTTTAAGCCTTTATCTTTTATTGGATAAATGTAAAAACATTTAAAAACATATATAATCATATTTTAGTTATTTCTATCCATTCCCCCCAATACAACGACAACATGTTAACTACCATTTAAAATAATATTATTTTATTATTAGAGTGCAACTTAAGATTCTAATGAAACTCATTGATGCATGTTGGGTACGCCATCGAGCATAGCATCCCCATTAAATTAATTTTAATATTTTATTCACAAATATGGATAAATATGAAAATTTCGTATTATTTATTTACCTGGGGTGTTACATCCTTCCCCCATTTTGGGAATTGCGTCCTAGCAATTTTTAAAATTGAGCTTGGAAACATCATTGAGAGTCCCACATCAGAACAAGAGTCGGTAAAACAATAACTTTAAAATAATTAATGATAAGTACAGAGGTCACCCGAGTTAACCCATAATAGGATTCCGTGTAGGAAAACATGTACATGGAAGAAAAATAAAAGGGTCATGTTCTTGAGGGAGAGTGATAGTAAACATGTCTAGGAGAATGTTAACCATAAGAAAATCACAAACTTGTGATGGGTTAAACGGTATTCGATTCCCCAGTAAGAAAAGTTAATAGACAACATTTTTGTTTTAAGTTAATTTTTATTGAGGAATTTATTCATAAGGAAACATAATCACTTATCATGTTGACTTTCAACTCTTATTAGATTCCTTACACAAACTCATATTTTATCTAAAAGACGAGTATTTAGGAAGACTTGTTCACATTAAGAGTACTATAATCAACTTCTAGAGAATCACCTAATACACAAAAGAGAACTATATACTTCCCATTTCTTTAGACTTTAACCAAATCCAAAACAAAAAAGGTTAGTACAAGATCAGATAATCCAGAAAAGGATAACCCTTTAAAAAGAAAATCTATTATTGATCTCTAAAATTTGTCCAACAAAACCCAATGTTCAACAAGGACCATCCGATAGACAATTTGTCCATAAAATTCTTCAAATTAAACCAAACTAAGATTAAAACCCAAATATTTGAAGGATTTAATCAAATAGTCTTCCAAGGTACAAATTAACTTTTATCTCTAAATGACATCAGTTGCTCTTAAATTCTCATATTGAAAAGTAATTATCCTAATCACATATCCTCCACGATAGGTTAATAATTTCCATAGATAAACCAAAATTAACTTACTCTTGATTCTTAAAATCATCTAACTAAAAAAAATCAGTCAAACTAACCAGGGACTTCACATAGTCCAGTGGTAGGAGATAAATACTAGTTGCACTTTGGTTGTGGATTCGATTCCTGCAGCTTTGTCCGACGCGACGGGTTGTCACACAATCTGCGTGTTGTCCTTTTTCTAAAACTATATAACTCTTAAAACATTCCCCAAAATGAGATAAAATCTTCAAGAAAAATCATAAAATATTTTAACCTCAAGTTTATCTCATGCCTTTCATTTTCTATCATATCATAGAGTAACCCATAATTATCTCAAAAGTAAGGATCATATAAACTCTAATGGTTACCTTTATATTTATTACCTGAACTTCCACATCGATTGGTCATCTCATACATGATGCATTACAGAACGTACCAAGGTTCAAGTGTATGATCATGACTCTTTTATAGTTGGTTTAGAACAACCATGAGTTTCCTAATTGAATCCTCCATTTTATCTAGTATCTTAATCAGAGAACCACAACAGTTTCCTTCAAACCTGTTGTCTCTTTGGTGCCTGCTAGATTCATCCATTCACTAAAATCATTAATGTCAGTGTGAGTATATCAACAAATCCATCATGTACTAATGAGGAAGGTAAACACTAAGATATACTTACTCATTCAATTTATCTAAAACTAGGAATCATTATAAAATCCTAACCATTATGGTAATGTCACTTATGCTTAGTGAATACACTAACCTCTAAAGTTATCTAAACCGACCTCTGATACCAACTATAAGGTCCCAGTCTTAAACCTTACTTAATATTGAATTAAATGAGTAATTCAAATTGAGGATCTTTTCAGGTTTAGAGTTATATAGAATTAGGACATAACTATTACATCTCAAAATATTACAAAGTAGTCGCTTCTACTAAATTTCCATAAAATAAAAACCATTAAAAAACATGTCTAGTTCCATTTTTTAGGTAGCATGAATTTCCCTTGATCCCATCCTTGACCATATTCCACGCTATTTCCTACGAAAAACATTTCAAAAAACTTGGGATGAGCATAAAAAGCTCAGTAAGGGATACACAAAGAATGAAAACTGTTAGTTTTTCAAAACAACAAGTAAACCATGTATACTTTATCAAAGTAATAATTTTCACATTTTCGAAGTAGTAAAAACTCTTCGCTGAATAAAAGTTCATTACTTACCCTTCTGTAACCAAAAGATTACCATAAAACCCGTATAAAGGTCACATAACATATAAAGGTAACTTGGGACATAAAAATACTTAAGTGGAATAACTATAAGGTCGACTTCCACACATATCACTTAATGGAATAGCCATTCAGCCAAAATCCATACATACTTAATGGAATAGCCATACGGCCAACTTCCATACCCAATGCATTGAATTTTATAACTTAACCACCCGTCCTTGTATTCAAGGTACCACCCGTCATATGGTTTATCATGTAACCACCCGTAAAATGTCCAGGTACCATTATAAAAATCATAAGACATAAAACAAATATAATGGAAAGAAAACATTTCCACACTTTGATCACAATATATCATTTAAATATATTGACATAAGAAATCCATTATAAAAACAATTTTCAATACCAAAAATCTTAAAAAGTATACGGTATTTATGTCATTTTAAAAAAAATTACGGCTTGTTCAGGAAGCCAAAGACCAAATAATACTCACAGTGGCAGAAAAGGTCGTTATCACCGCGTATGTTAAAAGAAACATTCCTTTTTGTAGTTTTGTAAAATGCTTCTTAGAAAAAGATTCCTTTTGTATAAATGTAAAATTAAAAAGGGATTGTACACCGTATAAAAGAAAGTTGTGTATATAACGAAATATGCCTCAATGATAGGAGATTGAGACGAAGTCCCTTACAAAGACGGTATCTTTTGATTAAGGATAAATCAGTTACATAATTATGTGTGAAAAACGAATACACGAAATATAAGTGGGTATTATGTGTAAAACAATCAGAGGAAATTCACACATAATAATAGAACGACATATTCAAGGTGTACAAGTTTATCCCAAAGAATCGAAATTGGGTTAAGAAGTTCCCTTGCAAAAATTAGACAGCCTAATGGCGTTACTTCAGAAAAAGAGTTGATGATAGATAAAAAGGGCATCTCATCACTTGGACATAAAATTTACATCAATAAAAATATAGAAGAAAATATCCCAAATAATATTATGTGATTTAATAGACATAACAAAATAAGTCTTTTACAAGAACAGGAGGGTGAATGGTTCCATTACCGACATGGGTATCATTCAAGACATGCACCCCGTGAAAGATGGATAATACAACATTGATGTAAATACTCAAAAATGAATGTATATTACAAAATGAGTAAAATAATGGGAAGTAAATACAACACTCAAAGAAAATTGTGGCAAATGTAGCATAAATCTCACGGGAATAAAAGTGAGATGAAAAATCCCTTACGAAAACTCGGCAACCTAACAACGCCACTTAAAACTTCCAAAAATGGATTGATGAGATCAAATAGGGTCTCTCATAATATTAAAATAAAATTTACAGCAAGAGGAATATAAAATAACATCCCCCATCATAACAAAGAGGATCTTAAAAGAAGTAACATAAAGGAGAGTACTTAAAATGAAAGAGAGAGAGGTTAGATCTCTTACGAAAATCCGGCAGCCTAACGATGCCACTCAAAAATTCCAAAATGGATTGATGAGAGAGAATAGGGTCTCTAATCATATGAACATACAAATTGAAGTAATATTAATTTTAAAGAACATCCCAATAACAAGAAATATGAGCTTTAAAAGGAATGACATAAAAGAGTGTACTTAAAAAGAAGGAGAGGAGTATGATCCCTTACCTCGGGTTCGACTTGACTCGATCTTTCTTTAACGTCCTGAATAATAAACTTGAGTTAATTTATATTTTCTTAAGAACCTTTTTCAAGTTCATTATTCCTTTTATATCACTTATTTCCATGTTATAAACATTATGTAATCATTTAAGTTAATAATGTTTGTTTTGTCGATATTTGGTTCTTAAGTCGAAAGTGGACTTCTTACAATTACATGTTGTTCATGTGGTCAAAGGTTATTTATATCCAGAATGAAATTCCTGTTTTGGATATCATATATATCATATATATCTAGAATATACATGTATTTATAATATCACATAATCATTTAGAGGTAAGAAATGAAATGCATCGTTCATGGAACCGATAAGCCGTATGTACGTATGAACGCTACTTTCATTTCTTTGTCATATTAATGGAATTAAAACTAAATGAGAGGAATGTATATTTTAATTCTAGAATTAAATTCATCATTTAGATGTATCATTCATCATATATATCCATTATATACATGTACTTATAATAGTACATTACATTTGGGGATAAGAAATGAAATGCACCGTTCATGGAGACGGTAAGCCGTACGTATGCATGAACGCAACTTTAATTTCTGTCTCATAATTTAATGGAAAGAAATAATAATTATATAGAGTTATATTATAATTCCAGTATAACATCATATATAATAACGTTAAATACATCATATATATGTCCCACATATGGCACTAACGAATCAAATCACTTAGAGGGGGCAGTAGTCCGCACTTCCATAAATGAAGATATAGCGTTTACCCATAATGGAAACCATACAGTTATGACAAAAATGAAAAATACATAAGCTTAAGGAAAACATAAACATATTATATATAATATATAAATATAGTGTCATATTTAATGGCCACCTTTGAAGGTGTTAAAAGAATGTTGAACAATCATTGTTTCGGGAGGCAGAAATTCACCATCCACGGAAACTGTATGTTCTTTAACAATTAGATGATGGTTTGTGTATGTGTAGCTAGAATACTTCTTATAAAAACATCCTAGTATATTTAGGATACTGGAGTTGTTACAAAAGAAAAGAATAAAAAGAGTTTAGGGGGTTGGAGAAGCAAAATTAAACCAAAGGACTCATGTGAAGACATTACCTTAAAATCGGGTAACTCCCTTTGGTTTGAGCTCAAAGGCTTCCTTGGGAAGACTTCATCCCAATGTGATGCTTCAAGGAGTAAGAGAGGGAAGTGGAGAGACAAAATGGTCAGGGGTGGCTGATCCAAAGGCTTTGGGAGTTTGGGTAAGGAGGTAGAGGTGGGGGCCTTTTATAAAAGGAGAGGAGGGGCCACTAGTGCAGAAAACGTTTTTTACGTCGGTTATTTTTAATTTTTTACGTCGGTTTCTAGCCGACTTTAATACGTGCGACGTTATAAATAAGGTTTTTGACATCGTTTATTTAAAACCCGACGTCAAAAAGCATAAAATCGCGATGTTTATCACGTCGGTTATTTTAGAACCAACGTGATAAAGGGCCTGGAGAATGGTTTATCACGTCGGTTATTTTAGAACGGACGTGATAAACGGCATGGAGAATGGTTTATCACGTTGGTTATCGAAGAACCGACGTGATAAACTGGGATGAGGGTGGTTTATCACGTCCGTTCTATAAGAACAGATGTGATAAACCGGGATGAACGTGGTTTATCAGGTCGGTTCATATAAAACCGACGTGAAAAACCGGGGGAGGGGGGTTTATCACGTCGGTTATTGACTAACCGACGTGAAAAACTGGTGGGAGGGGGTTTATCACGTCGGTTAGTCAATAACCGATGTGATAAACCCTTGTCCAGGCCGTTTAGCACATCCGTTATTCAATAACCGACGTGCTAAACCATTCTCCAGGCCCTTTATCACGTCGGTTATTAAATAACCGACACGCTAAACCATTCTCCAGGCCTTTTATCACGTCGGTTATTAAATAACCAACGTGATAAACCATTTTCTAGGCCTTTTATCACGTCGGTTATTAAATAACCGATGTGATAAACTATTTTACAGGCCTTTTATAATGTCGGTTATTAAATAACCGACTTGATAAACCCAATTTTTTTAAACAGAATGCAGTGATCTTCTCTCCACCAGAATCAACCAGAAAATAAATCAAGAAATCATACCACAAAAACAGAAGTACATAAAAAATAAGCATGTAAATAGATAACATATAAAACTTACCCACTAGACAGCATCCACCCTCATTTATACCCCATGGACAGCCCTCCCCCACCCCATTGGAGCCCTCACCCTCATGTATACCCCCTGGACATCCCTCCCCCACCCCGTTGGAGCCCTCACCCTCATGTATACCCCCTGGACAGCCCTCCCCCACCCCATTGGAGCTCCCACCCTCATGTATACCCTTGGACAACCCTCCCCAACCCCATTGGAGCCCCCACCACACTCCTGGACTGCCCCCCGACCCCCGGACACCCCCAATCACCCCTCGACAACCCCCCACCCGCCTGAACAGCACCTCCTCACCCCCTCACCACACTTGATATCCCCCACCACACCCCAGGACAACCCCCCACCCCTGGACAGCACTCCCACACCCCTGGACCGGCTTCCCACACCCCTGGACATCCCTGACACCCCCCAAGACGGTCCCCCCACCCCACCGGACAGCCCTCCCAGACCGCTGGACACCCCCAACCCCATTGAACACACCCCCACACCCTGGGAACCCCTCCCCCACAGACCCAAATCCATACCAGAAGAACCATCAAAAGTAGACCAAAACAAGAAGTAGAGCAAAATTAAACATTCACTTATATAACATTAAAAACGTACACTGTCAACTTCAAAAAAAAACTAAATCAAACCTAAACAACTACCAAATAGACAATTAAAATGACAATATTCAAAATTACATTTTACATTACAAACAACTAAAATTCAATCAAACCTGTAAAATAATTTGACCACTCCACTTGTACATGTTTGATGTCTTCATCAGTATAGGGTTGAGGGTCATCAAAAAGCTAAAAATGAAAAAGAAGATAGTTTACGTGTATAATGAATAAATCAAATTAAAATATGATGGCAAATTTTAAGAGGAAATAGTACCAGGTCAAAATTCACAACAGTCCCAGTTGTTATTATTTCATACATAAATCTTAACATATAATATCCTCATTCGATGAGGCCTTGTTGTTCATGACAATTCTGTTTTGAATGAGTGTAAATTCAATATATTATTTTTATGTAATAAATCAAAAAGTAAAAATTATAAATGGAAATTTACCTTCGCCTTTACATATTTGATCATTGCATTTCTTTTCTTTGTGTTTTTTTGAAATTAGGCCCATGCACTGTTAGAAAATAATACGAATGGGGTAAATTTAAAATTTATTATAATATATAAAACTATTGAGAAATTGAAACTTACTTTTCCAATATATTCTTAAAACTTGCCCACACATCACCATGAACAGAGCATATCCAATAAAGAGCTTTCTCCCTTGGGCAAAAAATCCATAACATCTAATGATTACTGATAAAAGGAAATTTAATGTTAGTGGTTTTTTATGTTAAAAGATAATTAACTATTTGAGAGAAATGTGTTTCATACCACTCACAAAAAGGCATCATCCAACATTGTTGGATTATATTCTTTTCAAATCTTTCAGCAATATAAACCATTCTTTGTTCCTCAGTAAATGCACATGCTTCAGGGGAAATCAATTGCGGGTCTATGAATCCATATATTTCTGTCAGTTCATTCATCTCACAAATTTTATAAAGATACCTAATACAAAACATATATAAGTATACATTTTTAATAAATATAACGCAGGGAAAAGGTGTTAAGACTTACATGGAAAAAAATTTCACCACGTTGATGCCCAACTTATCTCCAGTAACAAGCTTCATGATATCAGATTTTGTAATCCCCACAGTTATTTTACGTCCACAAACATGAGATTCCATTGGAAACTCATAAAAACCCAACAACAAATGCGAATATCTTGACAATCTGTCAAGACCACTGGAATCTGTATCTAATGTGATAGCCTGTTGTCTTTATTGTTGTCTATACAATTATTCTTTACCTTTCAAGTATTCCTGTGAAAAAAAAATTGAGAATTATAGTAGTTTTCAAATGATAAAAAATCTTTAATAAAAAAATAAAATAAAAGATATAACATTCATACCTCTATGGTAATGAGTCGAATAAGTCTGGATGGCCAAACTAAAAAATGGTCGATACTCTGTCCAATTGTCGCCACCTCATCTGTAGGTATTGGTACCCTAGCTGATCTATATATAATATCTTGTACAGTGACCCTCTGATTCTCTACCTCTAATTGTTGATATTGAACTGTATCTCCTATACAATATACCAACCCGTATGCTACTATATGATTTTGAGAATCATCAACATACAACTCGCAATATGTAGGAAGCTGTGGCGGAGGCGTAGGATAAAAAATGGGGTATGCAGGCTGAGGTGGGGGAGTGGGAGCTACTGGCGGAGGTGGAGGATAAATAATGGGGTCTGCAGGGGGAGGTGGAGGAGTGAGAGCTGCAGTCTGAAATTGTCTTTGCATTTCTGCAAACATAGACTGCACCGAATCTCTAATCTTGTCTTCCATCGTAGCATTAATATTTTTAACTTCATCCTCCAAGGATTCTATTTTTTATAAACCCCCTCAATGTTAGAAGTTGAAGAACGTGGAAACACTTTTCTTACCGATACACCTGTCAGATATCCTCTTACACGACCAGGATGTTCAGGCCATCCCAATGCTGCAAATAAAATATCTTCCCTCCCAGTAGCTTTAAATGTCCCCTCTGAACATTTCTCCTCAAGAGAGTCCTGTATTAATTAATTGAACATTTCTGTAATTATTGAAACATATATGAAGAAAAAAGTTAACTTAACTAAATTAAATAGATATCTTACAATCCTCTCAGCTACGATTCTCGATTCTTCCAAAAGATATTGCCCTTTTTCCCTTCCGATCTCTCTACCATTTTTCATGTCTAGATGGAGGGGATGGAGGGGCCACCTCTCCAGATCTTGAAGACTCAGCTCTTAGTTGTTGAAATTTTTCCGCTATCATTTTTTCTTCCAATAATGTATACCCTCCCCGAGATAAACTATGAGGGTATACATTTTTAGATTGGATCTCCTGATGAGATTCCCTTGTTTTCTGTAATTTAAGAATAAGAAATCATTAACAAAACATTAATAAAATCATTTATATAAGAAAGTATATAAAATTTTACATTGCCCTTACCAGAAATGACTGTTTTTTTCTACTTTCAAAACACTGTCTCCATGTGTCTTCATCTATAAGAGGATACATACGACATGGATTGTCATGTCTCCTATGACCATAAATGAAATTAGATGTGAGGGTTGATTTGAAATCCCTCCATCTCCTGGCAGCCAAGGATAATCATTTCTTCCTGACTCCTCCAGTGTCAGGAATATCAAATGTCATCTGATAAAGAAGAGGTTAAACATATTATATATACCAGAAACATTAAAAGAATGGTCAAACAATGACAAAAGATCTTACCAAAATCGTCTACCACAACTGAGAGATAATCTCTTTATCCACACCTCTCCAATCATCATACAGAATGCTTACTTTGGTCTTAGCCTGAGTTGCAACAAAACTCTTAAAATCTTTGGCATTCTGACCTCTATGAATATCATCATCATCAAACTCAACTACTATCCTCTGATCCTACGTACGGGCAAGTGATAATTTTGGTAAACATGTGAAACCACATTTACCAACCTTTGAACTCTTTGTCGTAATAGGAGCATGTGAATGTTCATCCCCAGAGGTATGACCAGCAATATGCTCCTCCCCAGAATCATGTGGTTGATCATCTGAATGATCTGTCATTATCCTTCAAATCAAAAAAACAAATGTCAGTTCACAAATATACAAATTCAAATATTTTAATACTACTGTAATCAAAAAATAGAAAAGTGTACTAGGTTACATAATATTAAACATTGGTAATATGGTAAGCATGTTAAACAATGGTAAAGATGGCAAAGATGGTCAAGATGGTCAAGATGGTCAAGATGGTAAAAAATGGAAAAAATGGTAAACCTGGTAAACATTGTAAACATGGTAAAGTAATTGTCAGTGAACAAATATACAAATTCAAATATTTTAATACTACTGTAATCAGAAAATAGAAAAGTGTACTAAGTTACATAATAGTAAACATTGGTAATATGGTAATCATGTTAAACAGTGGTAAAGATGGCAAAGATGGTCAAGATGGTCAAGATAGTAAAAATGGTAAAAATGGTAATCCTGGTAAACATTGTAATCATGGTAAAGTAATTGTCAGTGAACAAAAATAAGCATTTTAAAATTCATGTAATGGTTATAAACTGTTGGGTCGTAGAGGATGGCAAGAGGGGGGGGTGAATTTCCTTTTCAAAAAATAATTAACAATTTAAAACAATTATCAATGCATCAGAAATAAAAAAAGGCAAGACAAAATTTGATAACGAAGTTCGGCTTAATTCCCAAGCCTACGTCTCCGCTCCCAACAAGAAACGTTGAGAGATTAATACGTCATCTTGCTTTTTAATGGTTGTAGCAAGAAACCCACTATCCATTTTAAGTTAGGCTAGAACACCTTCGTACAACTTGCTTTTTTATTATGGTTGTAGCAAGAAACCCACTAGCCGTTTTAAGGTAGGCTAGAACACCTTCGTACAACTTACTTTTTTATTATGGTTGAAGCAAGAAACCCAATTGAAAGAAAGAATGGAAATTAGAGGTTTGTTTTAATCCAAACCCAATGAAGAACTAAACAAATAAAATAATACAAACACACGGAAGCCTTGAGCGCCAAAAGTGTGAGAGAAGCTGATGGAGATAGAGCTCAAGCTTCAAGGATGGCAATGGATCACAAGAGGCCTTGGAGATTTGTCGTTAGAGTTTCAAGACATCAAAATATATTTTGGTTGTGTTCACAGCATCCATGGTTTCTTATTTATAGGAGAAATACCAATAAACACTTCAATATGGCCGTTGGAGGGCTTCCGGAGCCGTTGGGGGTCAAAAGTACAAGTCTGGTCAAAGCCCAACGGCTAGTTTGACTGGGCACACCGGCTGGCCGGTGGTGTCTCACCAGCTGGCTGGTGGTCCACCGGTTGGCCGATGTCACTAGGCAGTGGGCAAGCCTACTGCCTGGGTCCTCCGGCTGGCCGGTGGGAAAGAACCGGTTGGCCGGTGCCCATACCGGCTGGCCGGTGCGCTAACACCGGCTGCCCGGTGGCTCTGGCAGAAAGCAATGCTTTAGCCAGAGACCACCGGCGAGACGGTGTCACCAGGCAGTGGGCAAGCCTACTGCCTGGGTCCTCCGGCTGGCCGGTGGGCAAGAACCGGTTGGCCGGTAGACTCAGAGAGTCCACTATCAGCCTTCTTGGGCCAACTCTTGGGCAACCTTTTTCCTAGCATCAAAACACTTGAAAACAAGTTAGAACACGATGAGAGTGATTGTGATCATTAAAATCCGAGAGAGAGGGGTACAACAATAAACATGATAAAGTAAACTAAACAAACATAAAACAAACAATAACATATATTTATTTTATTTTAAAACAAGTTTTAATAAATAAAAAACTTACAATATCTAACATTTATGTAAAAAATAAATGTAAACAAGAAATAAACATATGTTACCTGTAATTTTAGGAATGTACAGATGGATTGTTTTCCCAAATTCCTTCGTCGTGATCGTTCCTTATGGCACAAACTACGTCTTCAACATGATCGTCATTATGTTCTGTTGATATTTCCATTGATGTAGGGATCTCACATAAATCAACATATTCATCAAGTTCATCCTCACCAAAATATTGTTTTTCCCCTTGTAAAACAACAGCCCACTGCATATCTTATTGATCTACTACATAAAAAATTTGTTTTGCATGTGTTTCCATTATAAAAGAATCAGTTGTGTCTTCCAATCTATTCAGATTAACATGTTTCATTCCAAATTCATCGTGTCTGACACTGTTGTTACCGTTAAACCATTTACAGTTAAAAACGGGATCTTTAATTTTAAAGTAATCAACCTCCCATATGTCTTCAATCACTCCATAATATGCATTTGATGCAGAAATTGGGTTTTTGTCCTTAGCACTCGAAAAATGCATTGCTTCTGCAAACACCAATACACCACTATTCTGAACTGCACTTCTGTTGTCCTGAACTTTTTTATGAAATGTATAACCATTAATGTCATAACCAGACCATGTTATCACATTTAAACATGGACCACCCACTATACATTTTAATGTCTCTGATACATCTGATCTACCAAGCAAAGTCTTTTTAATCCATGACAAAAAAATTTTGTTGTGCTCATTCAAAATCCACATTTCTTTCTTCTTTGGATGACATTGTTTCAACTCATTAATGTGCAATGTGATATATGGTTGAGCATCGGCTATGTTCATCAAGATGTATGATTCTAACTTCTTCATCTGTTCAGCTGACAATGATTTGACTTTCAAGCCGCGAATCCCCTTTCCCTCATTATTAACTCGTTCATGGAGAGATGGAGGCAAACCTATGTGTTGCGCCGCAGCCAAGTAGCTCGTACAAAACTCTACTACCTCCTCAGAAATATACTTTTCAATAATGGAGGCTTCAGGTCGATATATATTTTTAACGTACCCCTTTAATATTTTCATATACCTTTCAAAAGGATACAACCATCGAAGATATACAGGTCCACAAAGCTTTATTTCTTGAACCAGATGAATCATTAAATGCACCATTATATCAAAAAAAGTTGGAGGAAAATACATTTCCAATTGAAAAAGTATTAAAATTGCATCCTTTTCCAAAATGTTCAAAGCATTCACATCAATTGCCTTGTTACAAATTGAATTGAAAAAATAACAAAACTTCATTATAGTCTTTCGGACACGAATGGGCAATATTCCACGCAATGCAACTGGTAGAATTTGTTGCATCATGACATGACAATAATGTGATTTCATACCTATCAACTTCAAGTCCTTCATTGAGACAAAAAAATTTACATTAGAAGAATAACCTTGAGTCACTTTGGTATCATGAAGACACTGACAGAAGCTAATTTTATCCCTCTTCGATAATGTATGACAAGCCGGGGGAAGAAATGTTCGTCTTCCATTAGGAGTGGGAGCTAACTCCAAACGTATTCCCATTGATAGTAAGTCTAATTTTGCATTCAACCCATCTTTAGTATTTCCTTTAATATTTAACAATGTTCCAATAAAAGAATCACAGATATTCTTCTCCACGTGCATGATGTCAATATTATGTTTAACTTCATGATACATCCAATATGGTAGCTCAAATAATATTGACCTTTTCTTCCAAATATGTCTATCATTACCAGATTTCTGTGTCTTTCCCAATGTCACGTCAAGGTTTTTCACCCTCTCAAAATACAGATCATGGGATAAAGGTTTTGGAGCATTATCAAATTCTTGTGAGCCATTAAATGCCTTTTTTAGTCTTTTATAAGGGTGTTTCATAGGCAAAAACTTTCGATGACCCATGTACACTATTTTCCTCCCATGATGCATTTGCCAATAGGACGTCTGTTGTTCGCAAATTGGACATGCTTTATGCCCTTTAACACTGTATCCAGACAAATTTCCATACGCTGGGAAGTCATTTATAGTGAACAGAAGCACTGCATGCAGTTGAAAATAATCCATTTTATAAGAATCATACACCCTAATACCATCATCCCATAACAGTTTCAAATCATCAATCAACGGTGACAAGTAAACATCAATATCATTATCGGGTTTCTTTGGACCAGAGATCATTGTACTCAACATGACATATTTGCGCTTCATACAAACTTCAGGAGAGAGGTTGTAAATTACCAATAAAAGAGGCCATGAACTATGTGTGCTACTGAGTGTTCGGTATGGATTCATTCCATCTATGCACAACCCTAGTCTGAGATTTCTTATTTCATTTCCAAATGTGGAATACTGCGCATCAATTTTCTTCCATTGTGGACAATCAGCTGGATAAAATATTTTTCCATCACATACCCGCTCTTCAGCATGCCATCTTAACCTTTTTTCATCATGTGAATTAGCAAATAAACGTTTGAAACAATTAATTATAGGAAGATACCAAAATACCTTTGAAGGGAGCATTGTAATCTCTACATCACCCTGTGATTTTTTTTTCACCTTATACCGTGATGTCCCACATTTTGGACACTCTGACTGAAATTCATATTCCGTCCTATATATAATGCAGTCATTCGGACATGCATGTATTTTCTTGTATCCCAATCCCATCGGGCATAATATTTTCTTGGCTTTGTAATGTGAATCTGGAATATTTTTATCTTTTGGAAGAATGTATTTCATCAATTGTAGCAGCTCTGTAAAACTTCTGTCACTCCATCCATTCTTCGCCTTTAGGTTAATCAATCTTAACACCGCCAATAGAACTGTAAAATCTGTACGACCGGGATATAATGGTTTTTCGGCATCACCATATAGATGTGCAACTGTCGGTTCAATCTCAATTAGTTCTGCTACAATATTGCGAATCATTTCTTCAATTACATCAGAGTTACCATCTTGCGAATCATCATCATCAGTGACATTCCGTCCAGTTTCACCATGCCAAATACAAGGGCTGTAACTCAGATTAAAACCATGACATATCAGATGATCTTTAATCTCTCTACTTTTCAACTTCTTCATATTCAAATATTTCAGGCATGGACAGAAAAAAATGTCACTACTTGGAACATTTGGTTTTTCAAATTCCAAAAAGGCATCAACACCTTCCTCAAATTCATTTCTCATTCGATGTGCCGTAATCCAACATCGACTCATTATTACCTATAACAAATATCAACAAAAAATATATTTTTTTAAGATAAGACAAAACATGTTTATATGAAAAAAATCATAATTTGAATGTAAAACAATTTAAAATATAAAACAAATCTTGAAAGTAGTAGTAGTTTTCATAAGTACCCAACACCAAATAGCTTTACATCATAAGTGTCATGTTAAAAATATGAATATAGACCATTTGATTTATGTTTAATAATATTGTCATATTATCTGATCATTCTGATTATATATTAGAATTACTATATCCTTTTGATCCGATATATAATCTAAGGACATTAATATTTCTTTAGAAAAAGTAATGTTAATATCATGGTAATGTAAAAAAAAGTATATGTCGAACTATATATATGTAATACCAATAAAAAAATACATATGTGTTTGGCCTGGGGTTCACACATAAATCAACTCATCTCACAGATTAAATTTTTGAATCAACCTACATAATACTTATTTTTATAACTTAGGGAATGAAAATAATAAAAGTTTTGATTTATGATACTCATTATGGGTAAACATGATATATATAAATATAATTTCTAATCTCATAAAAAGATATCCATGGGGGTATAAGAGCATACACAAAGCACATGATCAAAAAGATAAGTGAAACAGTTCTATATAATCATAGATCATAAAACCTGATTCCAAGTATACCAATTTTAGCACAACATAAGACATGATTTATATGATAGTGGGAACATGATTTAAAAAACCTTATTCACAAGATCACAACATTGGTATGTGGAATAACATAAGAGTGTGCCACAAACATAATCATATAAGTCATAAAATATGTCAAGGGAAAACATAGTTTCATTCACCTCATACTGGGATATGTTAATCAGCTTTCCGATAATTTATTATAATATTTCTTACTAGGCACATCACATAACACATTGGACATGGTATAACCATCTGTATCCCATACTGATCTATGATATATAATTCATTGTCTAATGCATTAGAAGGATATTATGGACCCAAATGTCACATAATGACTAACCATATATATGGGTGAATCGTGATCATCAAATCATTTATAACACTTTCGTAGATCAATTAACTAACAAAAATGAAATGGGGGTCATAATTGTTTTTACAAAACATAATAATTATTAATACATAAAAATGTGTTTGGATTGTAACATAAGATAATATACCTAATTCAATCTAATTATCATTAAATTATTTCTACCTAGATAGAAAAGAACTTATAAAAAATATAATTTAACTTGATAATGAAAAGAAAGTACCCTTTACCTTTTTTATAATGAAAAATCTGAAAAGGATGATAATAATATTTAGGTTGTCACGACCCGCCTTCACCAAAAGGCGGGAATGGTCAGCAGATTTCCAGGCCCTTCCTTCTTTAAGTTGAAGGAGAGATAATGACCCCCGAAACCCGCCTTCAATAGGTCCCGGAGTGGCGACTAGCACCAAGGGTATAGGAAATTCTCGCAAATGGAAGGCATTACCCTTTTTATTTTATAGGATCGAAAGATAAGGAGGAGAAAACCCAACAACACCAAGGTAGAAAGAAAAGTAAATCCAAAAGTAAACCATTCCCACATGCATGTTTCAAAGGTGAAAGCCACAAAGTGCAAAAAGATGACTACAAGGTAAGTACAAAAAAAGAAGAGAGAAACAACTACAACTGCTCCAAAAGTCCGAGCTAGTAAGGTCCTGCGTGATCCCCGAAGTCCTCCTGGAAACCTGAAAGCAGTTTTATATACGTAGGGTGAGCATACGAGTACACTCAGTAGGAAAAACCAAGACTCTCGTGCACAAGTGGGGGAACGTACTAAAGTCCCGTGAGAAAAGAGTAAACCAAACACCTTACAAGGCAAACTATCCATCCCAGGCCTCACCAAGGCTCGCTCCCCAAATAACGCAAGTCAGGTAATATATATATAAGAGCACATCGATGTTTGGGTACCCCGCGCCACTTTCCCACTGGTTATTGAGACATCCTACGCATCAGACCAATCCCGCCATTCTCACCGCAGTCCCACTGCCACACCCGCCCGCACACACCTGGGCCACAACCACACGCAGTCCCACTGCCAAATCCCGCCCGCACACACCTGGGCCTCAACTGTCACAAGTAACCATGCCTGAAAACACCTAGGCCAGAACATCCACCGCTACGCCCGAAGACACCTGGGCTAAAAGGATCCACTGCCACGCCCGAAAACACCTGGGCCTCATCCCGAAGACACTTGGGAAACCACCTGCCGCACACACCTGGACAACCACCACAACACCCTGCCCGATGGTTCTTGGGCTAATAATGGACTTCAGGCCATCACAGCCTACCCGAAGGTACTTGGGCAATCCGGGAAAGGGAGCAGAAAAGGAGCTAATAACCAGCCACTAAGGATAGTGTTGGGAAAAACACCCTTCCCCCATAAATGGGGGTGTTCGGTACTAAGTTCTCAACTTGGGTGGGGCGCGAATAAGAAACACAAAGCTACAAGTATAGATATAGGTAACAAACACTCACCCAAAACATAGGATTTCCTAGCAAACCTATAGAACACAACACCACAACGTCCAAGTCAAAATTCACGACCCTTGACCACAAACCATTTGTCCCATTCTTGTTTCACGTTCAGTCAAAATGTTCAATTAATTTTAAGCACTACTGGGCAACTACCATAAGCATAACCAAGTAAAAAGTCAAAGCATAGATCAACCAAAACACTCACACCCGGTTCTGCCAACAGAGGATCTCTCCCCAATTTGTGATAAAAACTCACAACCACTGAAACCATACCAACAGGAGATCCCATCCCCCAAATTCACACAGCCACCGAGAGTATAAAAAGAACAGGGGATCCCATCCCCTCCCACATTTCCAGCCAACTACCGCTACCAGCACAAGTCAAGAATTTTCAGGTTTAAACGACTTAACACACTCCATGATTTCAAAATTCTGTATGTTCTAACCGGGAGTTATCACAGAAGGTCCGATCCTGGTGCTTTCAATTATTCAGCCGGATATAGTGGTTAACCAATTTTACAGCAGGAGTTCACAATCTCAGCATCCCATTTAAAACATCACGAGGGGATTCAACACTGCACACACAACGACCACCAACAGCCTCAATTTTCAGAAAACATGAACCAGCACAACAAAAGGGATGATTCGAGATAAAGCATAACAACGATCACAACCCCTTTCCCCTTCTTCCATTAGAACTTCGTTTATTATCTTCATTAGGGTTTGGTTCAACCAATTCCATAGGAACAAAAGTAACGCCCACCCCGCATGATACACAAAAGTGAGAGACGAGAGAAATTCCCTACTTGTTGATAGATGATCGACGTTTAGGCCGGGGGCGCGGAACTTTACGGATAACGACGTGGCGGTCCCGATGCACCAGAAGAGCCACGATCGAAGAAGGGGGGAAGCCACGGCCTAACCCTTAATTTATAAGAGCTGGGGACGGTTGAGATAAAAACACAAAACCACAGAAGACGAGGGAGTCGTGGGATGACCACATGGCTTGACTCATCATTAATGGCGCTGGGTGGTTTTAACCGACCCATGAATTAATGAAGCATTTAATTAAAACCTTTGTGCGCGTTTCGGATTCCCAAGACATTTTTTTAAAAAAAGGCAGAATAGGGTTTAAAACCCTATTTGCGAAAAAGGAACGTTACTGGAACAACTTGGCAAGGCTGGGCGACATCGGCCGGTCTCACCGACCGGTGGCACCGATCGGTCTCACCGTTCGGTCGCACCGATCGGTGTCACCGATCGGTGTCACCGATCGGTTTCACCGGTCGGTGGCGCCGGTCGGTCTCACCGAGCGGTGGCACCGAGCGGTGTCACCGATCGGTCTCACCGGTCGGTCTCACCGAGCGGTGTCACCGATCGGTCTCACCGGTCGGTACCCCGCAAGGAAACCGGATTTTTGGCAAAGGAAGGGACCAAGGGGGGTCTGGGTTATCACATCAGATACCTCTTAAACGATTCTCGTCCCCGAGAATCAAAACAAACCAGAAGGAAAGAGAGGATCCGAACAACCATCTTCGAAGATACCTCTTAGGAGTGGACCCCCGCTAATTGAAAACACTCCCTGTCAAGAACCAAGCAACATACCACGCCAAACCGCCCGGTCATGTGGGTTTGGGGAGTTCCCCTCCCCCATGTCAAGATATTATCCGCTTTGGGCGGTACTGACTCGCCCGCACGGGTTTAATCGCATCCACCTTAATGCGTCCTGATTAGGGGCCGGGTTTCCCCTTCCCTTTAGCCGGGGCTTTCCACACATAACAGAGGAAAGGAACTAGAACATTTCATAGACAAAAAGGTCAACCGTTCTGTCACAACAGGCACCAAGGTTCAAAGCTTAGAACAACTTGGGGTATTGGGAACGCATCTGTGCTTCCCTCTCCCACGTACTCTCTTCGAGGCCCCCATGTCTCCACAACACACGAACCAGGCCGACGGTTCGTCCAAGGAGTACTTTCTCCTTGCGATCCTCGATTCTGACTGGCCGTTCCTCGAAGGTCGCGTCTCCTCCCACATCTAGCTCTCCCCAGTTGATGACATGAGAGTCATCATGTAAGTACTGACGAAGCTGGGAGACATGGAAGACGTCATGGACCCTCTCCAACTGAGGTGGTAGGGCCAGCTGATATGCTACCTCGCCAACTCGCCTCAGCACCTCGAAAGGTCCGATGAACCCAGGGGAGAGCTTACTCCCCTTTCCGAACCACCACTGCCCCCGTCGAGGGGAAACCTTCAAAAACACATGATCTCCCACCTCGAACTTCAGGGGCCTCCTCCGACGATCAGCATAAGATTTCTGTCGATCCTGAGCTGCTTTCATCCTCTCCCGCACTAGTTGGACTTTCTCCGTGGTGCTCTGCACTACTTCTTGTCCAAGAGTACCAGTCTCACCAACCCCTGCCCAGCATAAGGGTGAACGACATGGTCTTCCATACAAAGCCTCAAAATGAGCCATGCCGATAGTAGAGTGAAAACTGTTGTTATAGGCAAACTCTACTAAAGGCAAGTGTCGTACCCATGATCCTCCGAAATCCAGAACACATGCTCGCAGCATGTCCTCTAAAGTCTGGATAGTCCGCTCTGTCTGTCCATCAGTCTGAGGGTGAAAAGCAGTGCTAAGGCGTAGCTGGGTGCCAAAAGCATGCTGTAACCCCTTCCAGACTCGTGAGGTGAACCGAGTGTCCCGATCTGAGACGATGGTTTTCGGAACTCCATGCAAACGCACCACCTCATCCACGTACCTCTGTGCTAAGGTACTCACGGGTCCTGACTCCTTGATGGCCAAGAAGTGAGCAGATTTTGTCAATTGATCCACCACTACCCAGATAGCATCATGCCTGCCCTGAGCTATGGGTAGTCCCGTGACGAAGTCCATCGAGACGTCGTCCCACTTCCACTCGGGAACATCTAGAGGATGCAACAGACCACCAGGAACATGGTGTTCAGCCTTCACCTGCTGACACACCAGGCATTTAGCCACGAACTCTGCCACTGCCCGTTTCACCCCGGGCCACCAAAACTGTCCCCTCAGGCCTTGGTACATTTTCGAAACACCCGGATGTACTTCCAAGGCTGAGCTATGGAACTCACGAAGGACTTCATCACGCATCACCTCTGGAACAATCAACCTCCGATGAAAGAGCATCCGACGTCGGCTGTCCTCCGACCATCCTTCCGGGGCGTTCCCCTGATCGACACGATCCCATAACACTTCCGCCTCAGGATCTCCCCACTGAGACTCTTCCACTTGCTACAACAAAGAGGACTGTACCGTCATCTGAAACAAACAGCCTCTAGTACCTTCCACCCTTGCATCCAAGTGCAAGGCTGCCAACTCCCCCATCGCCTTCCAAGCATCAGCAGATTCCCGAACCACCTCCTGATGCGGCTTCCTGCTCAGGGCATCAGCCGCAACGTTTCCCTTACCTTCAGTGTATGAGATCTCAAAGTCATAGTCCTGGAGAAACTCGACCCACCTCCGCTGTCGCAAGTTCAAGTCACGCTGGGAGAAGATATAGCGCAAGCTTTTGTGATCGGTGAAGACCACAAAGCGCTCCCCAAAGAGGTAATGTCGCCACAGCTTTAATGCAAACACTACCGCTGCAAGCTCCAGGTCATGGGTGGCATAGTTCCGCTCATGGGGGCGTAGCTGCCTGGACCCGTAAGAGATCACCCCTTGTCGCTGCATCAATACGCACCCCATGCCCTGTCCCGAAGCATCACAGAATACCTCATAGGCCATCCCTTCTCCTGGCAATCTCAACACTGGGGAACTAACCAGTTTTTCATTTAGGTAGCTGAAGGACGACTCACATTGCTCGCTCCACATGAAAACCTGTTCCTTCTTGGTCAAAGCCGTCAAAGGGGCTGCTACCAGGGAGAAGTTGGGTACGAATCTCTGGTAGTATCCTGCCAGTCCGAGGAAACTCCGAACTTCCGCCACATTCTTTGGTGCTGCCCAAGAAACAATTGCCTCAACCTTTGATGGGTCGACTGCTACTCCCTGCTCAGACACTACATGTCCGAGGAAGTGCACTTCTCGTGCCCAGAACTTGCACTTTGACAACTTCCCATAGAGCTGGTGCTGTCGGAGGACCTCCAAAACTTTCCTCAGGTGCTCTGCATGGTCCTCTTCTGACTTTTAATAGATCAGGATATCGTCGATGAACACCACCACAAACCGATCCAGGTACTCCCGAAAGATGGAGTTCATAAGCCCCATGAACACGGCCGGGGCGTTCGTAACACCAAAGGGCATGACCACGAACTCGAAGTGCCCATACCTTCACCTGAACGCCGTCTTCGGGACGTCGCTATCCTTCACCCTCAGCTGGTGGTACCCGGATCACAGGTCGATCTTCGAGAACCATCCTGCCCCCTTCAGCTGGTCGAAAAGATCATCTATCCTCGGAAGAGGGTAGCGGTTCTTGATCGTTACCTGATTCAGCCTCCTGTAATCGATGCACAACCTGAGGCCACCATCTGCCTTCTTTGCGAACAAGACTGGGGCACCCCACGGTGATGCACTTGGACGAACATAACCCCTCTTCATCAGATCGTCAATCTGTATCTGCAACTTCCGTAGTTCCGAAGGTGCCATCCGGTAAGGAGCCATCGAGATTGGTCGAGAGCCGGCCTGCAGGTCTATCCCGAACTCGATATCACGTCGAGGGGGTAGAGTCGTCACCTCCTCAGGAAAGACGTCCATAAATTCACGAAAGATCTCTGGTACTTCCACCATTTCCTCATCTGTTGATTCTATCGTCAGTTCGGTCAACAAGGAGAGGAGAGGTTCCTCCCTCCTGTTTCCTTTCGGACAGCTCCGTTCGCCAGTGAAAGTAACACGCTGGCCGTCCAAACCGGAGAACACCACCCTCCTTTGGAAACAGTCGATGACGGCGCACACAGAAAATAGCCAGTCGATGCCTAGGATGACATCGTACGGCCGAATCTGTAGTAGAAGGAGATCCTTAACCGACTGATGTGGCCCCAACATCAGTCTACATCCCCGAAAAACGAACAGCAAGTCGGTCTGACCTCCAACTAGTGTGCTCAACACCAGGGGCACTGGAAGTCTCTCGGCATCTATACCCAAGGCGCGGGCTAGACCGGGTGCAACAAAGGAGTGCGAAGCTCCGGTATCGAACAAAGCATAAGCAAGAGTGCTAAACACACTGATCGTACCTCGAACAACCTCTGGCCCCACTGGAACTGTTGCTTCTGAGGCGTGTAACTGTCCACGCCCAGCTCCCCTGCCCCTCGGCTGTCGGCCACCTCCCCGACCACGCCCTGGTCGAGGTCCCTGGGGAGCACCCTGAGGTCGGCCTCCCCCTCCTATGTCTGTCTGCGGAGGAGCGGGAGCTCGCTGTCCCTGCTGCTGCTGCTGGAAGGGTCTGGCTGGAAACTGCTGCTGCGGCGGATGCTGGGGATGACTGCCACTGCTGTACTGCACCTGATCGGGGCACTAACTCCGAAGATATCCAGCTCTCCCGCAGATGAAGCACCGTGGTCCCGAGCCTGAAGGAAAAGAACGTGGGTCAGGGGATCGAAACTGAAACTGTTGCGGTCTGCTCCCTGCGGGTCGGAACCTGGAGGGTCCCGATGCTGGAGGCCTGGTGCTAACGGCCTTCCCCTTCGATGGTCCCAGCTGGATCCCTTCTCGTGATAGTCCTCCTAGAGCGTGCATCCTTTCCACCACTTCGGCCTTCTTCTGAACCTCTAAGTATGTCGGAAGGGTAAAGGGGGGTAACATCATACTGGAGGGAGGGTCGGAGCGCCTCCTCCAAACGTCTTGCCCGAGACTCCTCATCGGGAAAGAGGTCCGGAGAAAAACGCAGGAGGTCCTTGAACTTGATTCCAAGTTCCCTCACGGACATGCTCCCCTGCTGGAGTGAGAGTAGCTCCTGCCTCTTCTCCGCCTTCATTGTCGAGGAGAGAAACTCCGCCCGGAACTCCTTCTCGAAGTCCGCCCAAGCAACCTCAGACTCTTTCCTACTCCCCAGGTGAAGCATCCACCACTGACGTGCCGCTCCTCGCATCTGGCTAACAGCCAGAGGAACCCAGTACTCCGTCGGGGCCCGAATTAGGCCGAAGGCTATGACTAGCTCCTCCAGCCAGCCTTCCGTCTTCATGTCGGAGGTGCTGCCCTCATATTTCTCGAGGGCCTGTCGCTGAAAGGCTCGAAGAGTCTTCTGCCACTGGTCGTCCTCTTCCTCCCGATCATCTCTCTGCCGATTGTCCAAAGTAGTCTCAGGAGTCTCGATCGCCTGTACCACACGTGGTCGCCTTCCAGGTGCCATAGCTGCAAGGTAAACAAGGAATGCCTAAGCCCAGTAGTGCAAAGAAAACCGTTCTCAAAACTTAGTAAGATTTAATTTATTCTTAATTTACCAAGACATCCCAGAAACACAAGAACACAAGTCATTTATGATGCATGTACCTTTCCTAGGGTCTCTACCCTTCAATCAGTGTGGCCTCACTTGGTCGTTCGGTAGGTCCAGAGTCCTTGCATCGGATCACGGGGGGCCCTAAAATCCCGTGTCCTAGCCGGTCCTCCCTGGCCTAATTCACGCACCAAGGTCACCCAACGCTGTTTCCTTACCATCCCATGCAATCCTTACTGTGCCTAACCCCAGACTCCGTCCTATCTCTCAACCTTCCCTCTGATACCATTCTGTCACGACTCGCCTTCACCAAAAGGAGGGAAAGGTCAGCAGATTTCCAGGCCCTTCCTTCTTTAAGTTGAAGGAGAGATAATGACCCCCGAAACCCGCCTTCAATAGGTCCCGGAGTGGCGACTAGCACCAAGGGTATAGGAAATTCTCGCAAATGGAAGGCATTACCCTTTTTATTTTATAGGATCGAAAGATAAGGAGGAGAAAACCCAACAACACCAAGGTAGAAAGAAAAGTAAAGCCAAAAGTAAACCATTCCCACATGCATGTTTCAAAGGTGAAAGCCACAAAGTGCAAAAAGATGACTACAAGGTAAGTACAAAAAAAATAAGAGAGAAACAACTGCAACTGCTCCAAAAGTCCGAGCTAGTAAGGTCCTGCGTGATCCCCGAAGTCCTCTTGGAAACCTGAAAGCAGTTTTATATACGTAGGGTGAGCATACGAGTACACTCAGTAGGAAAAACCAAGACTCTCGTGCACAAGTGGGGGAACGTACTAAAGTCCCGTGAGAAAAGAGTAAACCAAACACCTTACAAGGCAAACTATCCATCCCAGGCCTCACCAAGGCTCGCTCCCCAAATAACGCAAGTCAGGTAATATATATATAAGAGCACATCGATGTTTGGGTACCCCGCGCCACTTTCCCACTGGTTATTGAGACATCCTACGCATCGGACCAATCCCGCCATTCTCACCGCAGTCCCACTGCCACACCCGCCCGCACACACCTGGGCCACAACCACACGCAGTCCCACTGCCAAATCCCGCCCACACACACTTGGGCCTCAACTGTCACATGTAACCATGCCTGCAAACACCTAGGCCAGAACAACCACCGCTACGCCCGAAGACACCTGGGCTAAAAGGATCCACTGCCACGCCCGAAAACACCTGGGCCTCATCCCGAAGACACTTGGGAAACCACCTGCCGCACACACCTGGCCAACCACCACAACACCCTGCCTGATGGTTCTTGGGCTAATAATGGACTTCAGGCCATCACAGCCTACCCGAAGGTACTTGGGCTATCCGGGAAAGGGAGCAGAAAAGGAGCTAATAACCAGCCACTAAGGATAGTGTTGGGAAAAACACCCTTCCCCCATAAATGGGGGTGTTCGGCACTAAGTGCTCAACTTGGGTGGGGCGAGAATAAGAAACACAAAGCTACAAGTATAGATATAGGTAACAAACACTCACCCAAAACTTAGGTTTTCCTAGCCAACCTACAGAACACAACACCACAACGTCCGAGTCAAAATTCACGACCCTTGCCCACAAACCATTTGTCCCATTCTTGTTTCACGTTCAGTCAAAATGTTCAATTGATTTTAAGCACTACTGGGCAACTACTATAAGCATAACCAAGGAAAAAGTCAAAGCATAGATCAACCAAAACACTCACACCTGGTTCTGCCAACAGAGGATCTCTCCCCAATTTGTGATAAAAACTCACAACCACTGAAACCATACCAACAGGAGATCCCATCCCCCAAATTCACACAGCCACCGAGAGTATAAAAAGAACAGCGGATCCCATCCCCTCCCACATTTCCAGCCAACTACCGCTACCAGTACAAGTCAGGAATTTTCAGGTTTAAATGACTTAACACACTCCATGATTTCAAAATTCCGTATGTTCTAACCAGGAGTTATCACAGAAGGGTCGATCCTGGTGCTTTCAATTATTCAGCCGGATATAGTGGTTAACCAATTTTACAGCAGGAGTTCACAATCTCAGCAACCCATTTAAAACATCACGAGGGGATTCAAGAGTGCACACACAACGACCACCAACGGCCTCAATTTTCAGAAAACGTGAACCAGCACAACAAAAGGGATGATTCAAGATAAAGCATAACAACGATCACAACCCCTTTCCCCTTCTTCCTTTAGAACTTCGTTTATTATCTTCATTAGGGTTTGGTTCAACCAATTCCATAGGAACAAAAGTAACGCCCACCCCGCATGATACACAAAAGTGAGAGATGAGAGAAATTCCCTACTTGTTGATAGATGATCGACGTTTAGGCTGGGGGCGCGGAACTTTACGGATAACGACGCGGCGGTCCCAATGCACCAGAAGAGCCACGATCGAAGAAGGGGGGAAGCCACGGCCTAACCCTTAATTTATAAGAGCTGGGGACGGTTGAGATAAAAACACAAAACCACGGAAGGCGAGGGAGTCGTGGGTTGACCACGTGGCTTGACTCATCATTAATGGCGCTGGGTGGTTTTAACCGACCCATGAATTAATGAAGCATTTAATTAAAACCTTTGTGCGTGTTTCGGATTCCCAAGATATTTTTTTTAACAAGGCAGAATATGGTTTAAAACCCTATTTGTGAAAAAGGAACGTTACTGGAACAACTTGGCAATGTCGGGCGACGTCGGCCGGTCTCACCGATCGGTGTCACCGATCGGTCTCACCGATCGGTACCCCGCAAGGAAACCAGATTTTTGGCAAAGGAAGGGACCAAGGGGGGTCTGGGTTATCACATAGGTATTAAATTTTTTTTATGAATTATTAATAATAAAAGAAATCACCTCACTTAGATTTGTTGAAAATCGGGCATACCATCGTATTCAAGAAATCAGATACACTTTGCATGAAAAAGTCCATCATTTTTAGGAGTTGACTGAAAGAAGAAATGTATTATCAGACTCACCATGAGTCCAAAATGAAATATTTGATTGTAATAGGTATGAATTGATATTTTTATGAATGCAGATGAAAACCGATGATGGTTTTCTGATCTAGGAGTTCTAAAAATCATAATTTTTTGAAAAAATATTATGATGTAAGAATGTTGAATGAAATTTTAAGGATAGGTATTACCGATTATACCTGGTCCAATTTCATTCATGAAAATAATTTTCTGGACAATCATATTGAAAATATGATTTTAAGAAAATAAGTAGTACCAATCTTTATCCAGAAAGACACATTCCAGCTAAGTAGGAAATAATAATGTTGCTGGAAGAATGGAACGTTACAGTACCACCCATTATTTTTCAGATTTTGCTGAAGCTAATCCACAATGTTTTAATAACCATTTGCGAGTTGAATGTTGCGAGTTGAATGAACAAAATAAACATTTGCAATAAAAAAAATTCCACGAGATTCAAAAACGAACGAAAAGCACATCAAGAATCGAAACAAAAACGAACGAAATAAATTCGTGGAAGGCTTACTTGAATGTCGCGAGTTGAGATGATAGATCCGAGAGCAGTGAAGAAGATAAACAATGAAGCCAAAATGAGTGTAATGCATGTGATCGACGAGCCGATTAGGGTTTACCGCACGAGAGAGAGATGAGCCGGCGACTGTCAATCGAAAAAATCGTAAATGAAAGAACAGGAGCTTTAATTTTTTTAAATTCTTTATAACGTCAGTTATTATATAACTGACGTTATAAACTATTTTTAGCTTTTTTACATTGGTTCTCTTAAAACCGAAGTAAAAAGGCTCCCGCGCATTGGTTTTTTACGTCGGTTATTTGATAACCGACGTAAAAAAGGCGTAGATATCGGGTTTTTTACGTCAGTTTCCAAATAACCGACATAAATAAACACGATATCTACCCGTTTTTTACATCGGTTATCAAATAACCGACATAAAAAACCAAAGCACCCGGGGTTTTTTTACGTCGGTTATAAAATAACTGACGTAAAACACACCGCTCTTTGGTTTTTTATTTCGGTTATTTGATAAACGACGTCAAAACCCAACAGGCGCGATTTGTAACGTCGGTTATTAAAATAACCAATGTGAAAAATCTACTCGCCTCATTGTTACTTCGGTTATATATAACCGACGTAAAAAATGGTGACGTAAAAAACGATTTCTGCACTAGTGGGCACTCTTGGAAAGTAAAGAAAAGTCACTTTTTTTTAAATTGATATTCGGATTTAAGAGGTACCACATTTGATATAATTCGTGGATAAGGTGATAATGGTTCGAAATACACTCATCCAATAGGTTTTGGAGATGTGTTGTTCTTAGATATTACATTATCTTTCCATTTTATTTAAATCGTTAAATAATGAGGTCATCGCTGCATCATCATGATGTAATAAATAATTTAATTTATCTAATGTCTAAAAATTATTAAAAAATACTATGATGTAGGAAATCCTTTTATCTTTCTAATGAATATTTATAGTCAAAAATATACATGCATAACCCAATGTAAAATTTGTTTTAGTAAAACACCTCATGTGTGTGTCATTTTTACATTAACATTAAATAAAAAGTTATTTATGTCATTTCCCAACCAAAGTGGAACCATGGGGTCCCCAAGTTGACCCATGCCTTGTCATGGTCAGCCATGAAGCATCCAATAAGGGTAGGACATGTTTCAAGGTATTTTCATTTTATTATAATATCATTTTTTCCTTAAATTGCACTAATTACCTCTAATCGCGATTAAGAACTTAAAAGTTACAATTCACCAAAAAATTATTTTAATCTCATTGAACCACATTTTAATTCATAATGACAACCATTTATGTCAGATTTTTTAATTTCAAAACACATAAGTGGTAAAATTTCATTTAAACGAAAAATCAGTATTTTTAAGTACAACTTTGTGGTTTCACTATTCATCAAAAATTGAAGTTTTTCAGAAAAATACCAAAAATACACCCTAATCTATATTTGATATTCCGATTTAAAAAATGAAGTATATTTTACAAAATTAAAATCATATAAGTCACATTAATTAATTTAATTATTAATTCCCGCTGTCATGACAAATAGCGTGTTTTTATTGAACAATAAGTATCAAAAGATTGACACTAGTTTAAGTCCGATTTCAAAGTGAAATTAATTCCAACGACCACTATTGGATTTAATGGTAAAAATAATTTCTAATTTAACATTAAAACCAACTAAAAATATAATCTAATCATATAAATAAATTAGATTAAAAGGAGGTTTTGAATTAAAATACAACATTTTACACTATTCATTAAAAAATGAACTTTATCAGAATGATAACAAACATTTACACAAAGTAAATTTTGATGTACCAATTCTAAAGAAGAGTTTTATTTGGTCCAATAGAATGTATAATAGTGAACAAAACTATATTTAATGGAGATTCTCCATCAAAAGGCGATAAGTGAACCTTTAGTGAAAACTAGGGCATATACGCCAAAAATTGAATTCTTTCCATATTTTAAGCCTTTATCTTTTATTGGATAAATGTAAAAACATTTAAAAACATATATAATAATATTTTTGTTATTTCTATCCATTCCCTCCAATACAACTGCTACATGTTAACCACCATTTTAAATAATATTATTTTATTATTAGAGTGCAACGTAAGATTTTCAAGAAACTCGTTGTTGCGTGTTGGGTACGCCATCGAGCATAGCGTCCCATTTAATGTCATATTAATATTTTATTCACAAATATGGATAAATATGAAAATGTCATATTCTTTATTTACCTGGGCTGTTACACCAGTGGCTCTAATAGAGATTTTTGTAGGTATTATAGGGTAGTATGGTTTAGTTTGATCATGTTGTAATGTAATCACATCAGTGTTATATTAAATGAAAATTCCTTGCGTTTATTTTTCAGGTTTTCTTTGGATTTCATGATTATTTAACAGAATACAATCCATTTTTCAAATTTATAAAAGCCACTTTTGGGAAAGTGGGAACTGAATATTAATCATAATAAAACCATGATATTATTATTTCATGTGTAATAGGTTTGTGGCATCACATTATCCCCCCTTCAAAGAATAGATTCCTCACAATTATAAAAAATTCTTACACAACCCACTAGTAAAACCAGTCACACATCACTCTCGGGGTCCCTTCACCGATACCATCACTGAGATAGGGTGCTTATGACCATAGGTGAATTCCTAGGGTAGTATTTAACTCCTCTATTTCCTTGGTCCAGATACATTGTGAACAAATAAGCTTAAACTTGTGTATAAATCACTCAGCCTTCCATAGAGAGGCAAGAGAGGTGTGGTGGTGGGAGATTTCAAAGTGGACTGGATCCATATAAATCCCTCGTACCACATCATGATTGAAAATATTGATGTTTTCGAGTTCCCCATACATACTAAAACTCAGGACCTGGAATATGTAGGCCGCTCGATGGTCACCCTCCAAAGAATCTTCTAGAAACATACATACAACTCGGTAGTTATTTTCCAATGTGAAACAAGGGAAAAGTCCTCCGTGGTACTTTCCTCTTTGTCTATATTCTGAAAATTGTGTATTTTCAATACAGTAATAGACAAGATTGTCTCTTTGATGATATAGAGGATGTTTGGGCAGTTTGACACCCGGTGGAGATATTCTCAAGACATACATAAGTTATCATAGGGATTCTATTCTTCTTAAAATGACTTGACTATTATAATATCTAATAGTTTGGTAGGTAGTGATAATAGATCGGTTGGTGAACTAATGTCTTCTATGTGAAAATTTCATGTGACACGTTTTACTCATTAAGTCATAACCATATTAAAATAAATAGGTCATTTGTAAAAGAATTTTAAAATAATAGAACATAATGTATAATGTTACCCAATTAAAAAAATTAATAAAACCAAAGGATTTACATAACTACTCACTTTCTCTCACAAAACACAAATATGGATTTCCTGACATCTTCCAAGATAACACGTCACTGGTTTCACTGGTGTTGGTGGTTTCCCCAATTCACACATAAATTGATCCCAACGGTGGTTCCAAACTCTTCAATCTCCTTGGTGTCAATGCAGCATGAGCAGCTCGGATCAATCCGACATGGACATCTAATGTTCCAACAAAATAAAGCATGAAGTGTCTGGAGTCGGGTGATATCATCTTGAACTTAAAATAAATTATGAAAATGAGTAGACTCGTCCTTAATAATTTTTAAGTCCATGACCCGACCGTGAAGACTTTAGGATATGATTTGACAAAGGTATGTTGCCCAAAGGTCACCATCTTTTGTAGCCTCCTGGATGTTCATTAGTGATAGAAAATTGTCAGCTGGGGTAAATTATCAGAATAAACCATCATAAAACCTTTCCATACATTCATACAATGGACATTTGGAATGAATCATCAGGAAGTAGTCAAATCTAGATCCTCAGTGATATTATAGTACATGAGGAGAATTGGATACAAGGTAGAGGTGTTTACATTAAAACCGAGGGTTTTTAAAAGTCTTGTAGCCCTCTAAACATGACTTGGAAACTATAGTTTCTAATATTTCCATTAGAAGAGACAAATTTCTCAAATAAGATTCCATTTGAAAAGTTTAAGAACAATTTTACTAAGTAATACATATTTATGTTTTTATTTAATTTTTTTCTAATTTTCCATGGTTTTCTAAACCAATCCTCTAATACCAACTGGGAAACCCCAGCCCCTAGCTGGCGCAGAGTTGGTGCGGTTTTAATAAAACATGGTGTGTAATTTCTATCATATCAAGCAGAAGTTGAAGAATTACATATCATGTTGCAATAAAGATTATATTTTTGGTTTTGGTCCTAGAAAACTAGAAACAACTATTACAATTGCACTAAAACTGAAGGGAAAAAGAAAATCCACAATGTTGTAACCAAACAATATAAATAAAATATACCAAACCTATAAAAATAGATTGAAAACATAGGATGAGAATAAAAATTCCTTGTTAAGGGGTTTAAAAAAATATAATTTCAATTAATCTTTTTAAAAAAATCCCTTTATAAATATTAATAAAAAAATTTCTAGAAAAAGTAATACTTGAATCATAACATTACATTTTGTCCTGAATTACAAGTGAACATTTCAATGAATATTAACAGGGCTTCAATGAAGCATGTTCCCATCATAGGTATGACCATACAAAATATAGGGTATGAAATAAAAAATGTAAGGGTCATTTTAACATTATTATGTGTGACATGCGACAGTGCAAGTCCCAAATTTACAACAGAGAGTAATACATAATCAGAGTTGTGGGTAAAACGATAACTTCAAATTTTATTCTTTACCAACTGTAAATCATAAACTGTTAGATGAATCTTTGAAAAATGAATAAACATTATTCCATAAGAATTTACGTCTTAGGATACTCAAAATTATAGGCTCTTAACCATGAATATTCTACTAATTGATTATCCAGTTGGATATTTGATTATCATAAATATAATGAGGGAATGTATACTGCGGGACTGTGTCAAGGCCTCATTCCAAGACCTAATTTGTCTCATGAGAACTACAGATGCATCTTAGTGATTTCATTAACCAGTCCCCAACACGTAGGGATTTCATTATCTGGTCCCCAACCCGTAGGGACTTCATTAACAGGTCCCCAACCCATATATTATTGAGTCTAATACATTCCTCATATTCAATGTAATTTCATATGTTAAAAGTTTCCCATAAAAATATTAATATTTAATTACCCATTTCATATTATTCAAAGTGTCTCATAGCACTTAGAATAATTTTGTTCTTTAATCCATAAATGGTCATAATAATTTAATGTCATTCTTTAGATTTTAGAAAAATATAGTGATTCATGAACTTATGTGTCAACAAAAAAATGGAAAATTTCAAGGAAATTTAATACATTAGAAGTATGGTAGAATACTTATTTCACCAGTGATGATGTACAATGCACATAAAATATTTATTTTTTTACGAGAAATGTTAACCATTAAACTCGAAATTCCTTTTTAAAAAAGATAACATATTAAACTCCAAAATGAATAATATCAATTCACCATTAATTTAAAAATATAAATAATATTATATGTTTTGTATTAAACACCTAGGTCTTTAGACACCCATGAGTTTCATGTTTATGTATAAACCTACCACAAGGGTATTTCAATTATTTAATAATAATATTAAAAAATGAAAAGCATGAAAACCAACCATACCACATACTAAAACAAAACAAATACTATTTAATATTTATGAAAATATGTTTTTCATACACATATATATTCATTCAAATAGAATTTACATCATTAGAAGAATCTTGTAAATATATATATATGCAGGTAAACATCCACTTTCTTTTGATAAAGATAATTTTCCTTTAAAACAGGTTGAGTTAGATATGGGTTATAAGCCTTTACTTTTTCAAAAACATTTGTTGTTCATTCTTAACAATGTTTGGAATATATAAGTTATATTTAAGATCAAGGTTTATATGTATAAATATATGTATACACACATAACCAAAAATAAATAATGTATAAATGGGGTTTACACCAAAAATATAATGACACTTAAATGAAATAAATATATTAGCCCCATTAATTAAAAAAATGTTCCTTAATAACAAATAGTTATTTAATATTTAAAAGGTTTATTTATTAAACAAACTCATATATATATATATATATTTATGTATACATGGTCATATACATATATATAATTATCAAACACAATAGATATCACATTCCCTTGCACAGTAAAGAATCAAGAATATTATTTAAGGACAAAAATTCAAAATCATAGGGGAAACCAGAAGGTCATATTCTTATCCATACACACACATATATATTTTTATATTCATCTATTTATATTTATATACATATATTCAAACTGTAACAAATCAAGACAACTAGGTCCCTTAACTGGTTCGAAGAAGGAGAAGAAGTCGGGAGGAGCATAATGGAGAATCTAGAGAGGATGAAAATCATAGGTTTTAGGTGAAAATGATTTATATTTATATACATTATATATTATATTTTTAATGAAACTGGATTGGAAAATTGTGGCACCTCAGTTTAATATAATACTGAGGATGTCCGATCTTTTAGAAGATGTGTGCAAGGAGGGGCCACCCGATGTCACAGGTGTGGAAAAAAGATTAAAGAAGAGAATCGAGACTATTGGGGAAGTGCAAGTGGGATGAAGAAGAAGAAGAAGGAGACATGTTAGATGTGGAAAAAGTATGGAAAAATCAAATTATCGGAGACATGATCAGACAGCTGAGAACAATTCAACGATTTAAAAATAGATGAATGGTTACGATTAAAATAGATTTGATCGGATGGCTATGAGCGATGAAACATATTAAAAAGAAGGTAAATTTGAGATTAAATTTTTATTGGATTGAATGTATAATAAAAAATTTAGGTAAATCCATGACCACATGGGATCGATGGGCGAACTGATCGAACGGCCCGAGTTACGCACGACGAGATCTGACGGGCCAGATCTGATTTCATCTGAAATATTTCATCCCACATCGAAAGTAGGTGACCTAAACTCCAGCATTATAAGATCATAGCTCTTAGTATGAGATCATAATTACCCCTCCCTCTCCCTGGTATCACCCCATATCGGGTTTCTGTGGGTACAGTTCTAGGACCCCATAGTCGTCATGCCCCCTTCTATAGTGGTACGCTATGGTTCTCTTGTTTGTATCTCAGGCACGTGGAGACCCACCCACTCACCCATGGGATTCCCTCTGCTGTGGTTGAATGGTCTAGGCTCGGCCTCCTACTCCTGCTATTGCATGAGCTTCCTCCTTCTTCCTAGCTAGAGATGGTTGGCCTATGGGGTTTCTATTTTTTTTATAAACCAACTTTCAAATAAAACATATAACCATTGAAAATAAAAAATTAAAATTACAAATAATTAATTAAATACATAATATCTTTAACTTCATAAAACATGATTGCTTCTTAATTTTACACTTTGGGGGATTAAAGTACAAAAATACTTTGTACATTCAATATTATTTTATACATAACAATACATAGTAAGAACATTATTTTTCATAATACAAGTATATATAAAAGATTTGAAACATTTGAAATAATTTGAAAATTTTACCTAAGTATTGATATAATACTAAGTTTTATAAAATATGCTTTTAAATATTAAAAACATGATTTTAAATTTAAAACAAGAGATATGTGAAACATATAAATAAAATAAAATTCATAAGTTAGTTATATAGGTTTTTTGAGAATTTATACAATATATATTATATTTTTACTTAAATTATTTTTGTTTAACAAGATTCTAACAGTCACCTTATTTTAAACTAAAATCATCTTAAAAGGAAAAAAAATGGTCATATGTATCCCCAATGGTCAAATATTCCTTTATAAATACATTTTTATGGTAATTCAATATCTAGAAAATTTGGTGAAAATGGTGCCCGACATTCCTCTGATGCTCATTATGGTGGTTGTGGTTCGGGCCATAATGTTTTTCGTCCTGACTGACCCTAATGTTCCTCAGTATTTACTTGGTCTAGTTGTTGAGTTTGGAGGCCACCTAGTGGCTTTGGTATGGATTTTGGTAGGTATTCTAGGGTAGTATTATCTCATTTGATCTTGTTTTAATATAATGACATCGTGTTTAATTAAATAAAAATTTCTTTAGTTTATTTTACACATATCGTTTGGTTAGCATAAAAATAAAACAGAATAAAACCACCTTATTATTAGTAAATTTGAAATAGGTTTGGGGAATCTAAATAAGTGTGAATATAAGAAAGAATAAGCTATTTTTATAGAATTTTAGTTGAATTTCTCACGGCATTAAAAAGTACCATGTCCCTAGAATCATTTTTAGTAATAAATTAAAATATTATTATTTATTTTTATTTTGTACATGTTAAATGTAAATATTATTTTTTAGTTCTAGGTGAATGTATTGATTAGAGTGGATTTATTAATGGTGTTTATTCAATTTATTTTTGGTGATACTACGAAATTTTTGGTAGGGGACACTAGATACGCAGTGATTGAAATAATGTAATTCATGCGGTATTATATGTTCTACTGGGATTTCATTTGATAAGACATAGGTTCTAGTGGTCTTATAAAAAGTACTAGGTTGAGTTTTTAAACGTCATTATTGATGTTGGAAATTTCATTACATAAGATTAAATAAATTCCTTACCACATACAGGGGTGGGGTAATGTTGTGGTCTAGTTGGGTCAATAGAAATTGTAATTGTTATGATATTATAATTTTTTGTGATTAATTTTATTTTATTGTTATTATAATAAAAAATGGGGATGATATATTTTTTTAAATAATGGAATCTTCATCAGTCATTAATCTTTGTAATGGAAAATTAAATAATTAATGTTAGAATTAAGGGTAAAAATGGTATTCCACGAGAGAATTTATTTAATCAATTTATTAAAATTATCTGTAGATTAATAAATAAAAAGAATAATTAATATATTTTGATATAGTTTTGGATTTAAAAAAGTAATATCTAGTCCTTATATATGATTTTTTATTTTTAAAATGATTGAAAATTATTTTATAAATTGCAACAACAAAGATATTTTAATGTATTCTATAGATGACCTTGATTTTGTAAGAAAAATTAATTAAAAATGAATATTAGATTTTTTCATAGTGATGATAAATGTAATAGATCTTAATATTATGGAAGAAATTACATTCAATTTTTTGAAATAAATTGATCTAATATCCTGTTCATGATGAATTTGATTTTAATTTAAAAAATAATAGGTCAAAAAATAATATTTATTATAAGATTTCAAGGATTCATGGAAAGTCCTGGTGGAGGGACAACCATGATTAATTTTATAGAAAAACCTGGATGCATCAGATACACTCTCCCAAATTGGGAGAAGTCCATGTATGTAAATAATGTCTCTTAAGAGTATCTTTTCATAGAAATTCATATATTAGAATTATTATTAAAATACTGATAAAAAAATTACACTATTTAATTTCTTGATGATAAACATAACCTTTTGAAATATTATTTATGTAAATAGGAGTGAGTTCCCTCAAATAATTATTGAGCTTTACATCTTATATTAGTATATAACAATAGGGTATATTTTTATGAAATATCAAGGAGTGGAAATTAATTACAAGGCTCAATATGTGATTATAAAATTAAAACATACATTAATATGTAACTATCATTGTTATCATTGAAATTGAAAACTTATCAATGTGAGTTTTGGTTGATATTTATAGGCTTGGCATCATTAGATGAAACAATTAGGTGAAAAATTCATTTTCTATATTGGTTTTATTTCATTCCTCATCTATGATAATGATAATATTCGGTACAAATACTTTCTAATTTTTTTGGAAATATTTCTATTCATGAAGATATTAAACCAAGATAGCACCCTAAGTTCAAATAGATTTCTATGATATTTTTTTAATATTGTTTGGGTTTCTATTAAATAAAAAGTCATTAATGAGGTTTAAGATATTTTAAAAGGTGGATATTTTGTTAGAAGAAACTATTCTAGTAATGTTGTTCTTTTTTAGAAGGTTTCTCAACTCAACTCTTTTCAAAAATTCCATGCTATTATCATGTGAAACATTACTTACAATGTCATCGAAAAAACCATAAATGATAAACGGTGTCTATACTTATCTAAGCTAATCTATAAAGAACCAAAAAAATTGTTTGATGTAGAAGCTTGGACACATAATTTTCCTATCACAAGAGATGATATCTAATTGGAATAGGTATATCATTTGAGGAAATGTGATTATCATGGTTGTAATTGATATATATAATGATTATATTTAGTAAATAAATATTTTGAGGTCCTTTTTGGTTTGGAATCTCTAATTGGAAGAATAATATCCCCTTTTCTAATTTTTAATATTCATGTTTAACTTTATTACTCATGGAAAATATATATTTTTTTCTTTAATTCTACAATTGGATTGTGAAATATTTACCCTCAACAATCTATATTTTTTTCTTAACTTAAGTGGTTTTTATAAATCTCCTAACAGTGCAATGTTAGATGGAAAAAGGACTAAATATATGGGATTATATGTAAAACTCACAATCTATCAATAATATTTTTGGGAATATTTGACAATTTTACTCAATAAAAAAATAATTATTCCATTGAATTAAAAGAAAATTTTTTGCCAATGAATTTTAGAGTTGGAATATATTTAATGTGTCAATGTTTCATGAAAATATTATATATAGAATAATTCATCTCCCTGAATGATTAAATATTTTTTCATAGAATGGAATTCAATGTTGATTACTCAGATGCCCATTATTCTAATGAATTTATTTAAACTGGACATAATGATAATTAGGTGAAAAATATATTTTTTAATTTTTTAATTAGGAAAATGATTTATATAATTTGGTGGTAGGATAAAATGGATTTGGTATATTTTTAATTTTATTCAATTATATATATATATATATTATATATATTCTAAGATCAATGCTCTTCGTAAAGAGATGAAACATATAAAATAGTTTTTTTCAAATTCCTTGAGATTATTATTCAGAGAATAAATTCCATTAGACTATCTGGTAATACAATTAGTTTTATGATGCTAGTTTTATTAATATTATATTATATGGGGAAACCATGCATTTCTTGTAGGAGAGATTATTTTGGCACATTTTTTGAGGTAAAATATTTATGGGGTTATTTTTACAAATAAAAATATATTATAGTAACAAAATATATTAAAAAATATATATTTAAATTACTTCTCTTTATAAGAACATTTTCAGGTCCTTTTATCTATTGGGGGACCATTCAAATTTCATCATATGTTATAAGAAAGTCATTTTCGGTCGGGGTTGATAACTAAGAAATACACTATCCTAATTTATTTCTTCTACCCTAGATTCTGAATTATCAACGTTAATTATAAACTTTTCCTTTATCAATTTAGTGTTGAATGATATAAGAAATTTATTATATCTAACATGACATTAAAAACACTGAAATATAGGATGGGTTGCACTCCATTTCAAATTTGGGAGTTTCCTTACAATGGATGTCTATAATTTATTATAATTACCATATAACAATGATAAATGGAAAAATGTTATCTTGGAAGGTAATATTTCAAATAATCCAAATTTCCTTATCCAATGTATTATAAAAAATAAATAATGAAAAAATTATGTTATTCAAATGTGGGGAATCTCTGTGGATTATAAATTCTCGTACAACATCTCTTCTCAACAAAAAATTTTATATCATTAGTTTTAAGGTGTAATAGGATTTTTACATCTTGAATTGGTTGGGCTCTATCCTCGATATTAAATCTAGTTTCACTATTTTTAAGGCCCCCTTTCTACATCAATTATTGATGAGTATATTAGAAATTTTATAGTTCATCTACCATTTATGGTCCTGAATATATAATTATAGTATCTTAGGGTTAAATACCACGTTATAAGACACGATAATGCATATAGAATCCTCAGGAAAGCTTTGATTATAGAGGAATTAACTATTTTTAAAATCCATTCCTCCATAATGATCACAAAATCACAATATCATAGGTGGAACTGTAATTTTATCTTTATTTAATGTTTCTAGTGAAAATAAAATAATCTCAATTATATATTTTTTATATAATATGAACTAGATATCTTATTATTCATGTGAAAACTGGGTTTCTCCACAGCTTATGATAATGGAAAAATATGTGTGTGCCTTGGAATTGAGAGGGGAGGCCTTGGACAGTTCTCATGTATTTTATATTACTGGATCATTTCATTCAATATAAAGTGTATTCTATAAATATTATATTGAAATTATAAATTTTAATCCTCCTTGATTTCACCTTTCCTTATACATTAGAAATATTTTAATTAAACATCCAATTATATAGAGATGTATTAAAGATGTAATTTTATCATGAATTTCCTAGGGGATACCCAAGAAAGCATGAACCACTATGAAGGTGGGTTGAATCTTTAATTACTTTTAATAACAACCATTAACATGATGTTACCATCTATGACTTGATAATGTACTGATCTGATTAAGATACTAACTCACTCTCACTGCAATATTAAAAAATAAACATGAAATTAATACACATGTATTTTTACAAGGCCCAACCATAATATGGGAAACAACACATTTTTGTGATTTTTTTCTAAGACATTGATTTTCAACTATAGTCAATTTACAATTACCATTATTTCTAAAATAATTATTCTTAATTTTAAAAAAGAATTCCACACCAATGTTTTCAAAAAATATTTTTATCTTAGCGCCCACTAGTTACCAATTTTAAAACATTCTATAAGCCATTACAACAGTATAAATTCGAATTTTACACAATATTTACATTGTAGAATGAATCCTATGGAACTTCAAGCACTATCAGGTATAATTTAATATCCTCATTTCAACAGACAAATAAAATTTGTTATTTACATTTGGTCTCTGAATACTTCAATAAATTCCTCTCTTCTTCGACCCAACTAATTATCTACAAATAAATTGTCACCCACTATAAAGAAATATTATTTTCTCAACTTTTCATTGAAAAAAACCATAACTTATGAATGAAATATCATTTTTATAACAAAAATTAATTTGATAAATATGGGGAACATGTTTTATAATCTTAAATTCCTAATAAATGAGTTTTTTAGTCAACCAATTTCTATATCTTCCAAAGATATAATTATCATAATATGTTATAGATTCCTTGAATATCATATTTAATTATATTCAAGGGTTATTAAAATTTCATATTGAATCATGAAATTTACTTTATGGATTTTGATTCTTTTAATTTTCAATTTAACATCATTATAATAATATTAATCACACAAGCTTGATGTGGTTTCACTAGGGATATTATGGTCAAATCACATCATATATTTCATTTTTCATTTTACAGTTTTACCTAACATCAATATAATTAAATTATTAAAATCCTTCAGTACATTGAATTTTTTTACCATGGATTATAAGATTATAGTTCTCACATAATATTTCATTAAAAAATTGATCAAACATTAACTTCTAGACATGCAAGATTAATAACTACTATTGAGTTTATCTTCATATCATCTATTCTTTAGCATGTAGAAATCTTTCCAATCACATTCAAATCAGTATAAATTATTTTCAATTGATTCTAAAAATAATTCAATAGTGTTTTGATTCTTTTAGTTTTTCCTAATTTTCCATTATCATATATTTTAGAGACAATACTATCTATTTCTTCTTCTAACCACTTCCTTTCTAAGAAGATTCTTCAAAAATCATTTAAATTCCATAAAATCATCTAAAAATTCGATAAACATAAATTAAATTTTAATTAAATTAAAGAATCATGTTATATGTAATATTATATACCTCATAGAATAATATTTTTATCTTTCCAGAGCAACCATTGGTAGAAATAAAATTATTCAGGCCTTTATTAATTTATTAAACATTATTAATTTGATAATATTAATTTAATCTAATGAAATAAAATCATCTTTATGAAACCTACAAGATTTGTTCATTTATTTACATTATTTTCATTAACTTTCAATTTTCTTGTTCATCCTAAATTCTGGTCGTCCTAATTGAGGGTCTTCAAAAAAAGTCAATGTCCTCCTCTTATAGTCATATGTCTAGGTAATATCTTATTGTAGAAATATCTCATGCTCATCTACCAAGAGACTAATTTACTAATCAAAAATCATAAATGAATTTTGATTGGGAATATAGGACCAATGAAACATGAACCTTTTTTACTCGATTAATAAATTATGATTATATCATTTTCTCAAGTTAATCGATATATGTTTTCAAATTCATTTAATAAAAAATAAAATCAACACATAAAGAATAACCTCAAAGAAATATTTTAATTATATATTAAAAAATAATTTTCCATCAATAATTAAGTGAAATAAATCAGTTTCATAATACCATTAGAATTTAAAAAAATTTATATTTTTTCTTCAAAAAACCAAAAGTATTTTTCAAACACACAACTAGTTTAAAAATTTATTAAACAATATAATTTTTAAAATATTGAATCCTTTAAAATGAACAAGTGTATTATGAAATAGTTTTTAGAGAATTAAATCTGTCGGTGACAAGAAATGTTTGAACAAATTGTTTTAATACAATACCACTCAATTTATTAACTTTAGTTTCTCCATTTTTATACCATTTTTTTAGTTTATATTAATAGATGATTAAAGAGTAATACACCCCCTAAGAGAAGGATTTGTATTACTTTTTATATTTGAAAAAAATATTCCACATAGCAGAATAGGACACCAGATAACTTCCATCAAGTAAGTGGGATATGATAAACAAGAAGTGTTAGTCTTAATTCAACAAACCTTTCCTTTGGAACAACATTGGGGAATATACCAAAAATTCTATCCTTGTTTAAATTATAATTTATTTTTTTCTCTCCAAAATCATATCCCTCAATGAAAGATGAAATTTATGGAATTATACTTCCATTGTTAGTGTTGTGGTGGGATCTTTGTAATAATAATAACACATTAATTGTCCCAATAAATTTTCAAGTTATTTTCAATGTTCAATTTTATTTATTCATTTCGATCTTTTATACACATCATTTGATCACAGTTGTGTGTGAAAATAATAAATTCAGATTGATTTTTACTTGAAATTACAATGTTTTTTAATATTTTTCCAATCAACAGAACCTTCCTCTAAAAATAATGTTCCATAAATTTTTTTTTCATTCATTGGAATTACCATACCAAATTAAATCTATAAACCCATGTTAGTTCAACTCATTTCTTTTTTGATACATCAATCCAAAATTTTAGGTTCCTTAAAAATTCCTAAAAATCCACTTAGTATCTCTCATGGTTCATTCTATATGATCCTATAGATATCTGAAACAGAAATTGACTATATATATTTTTAGTTACCATGTAATAGTAATATATATTAAATTTTAAATTGACTTATAAATGTCTCTTAGATTTATACATTTACCAGATTCAACTTTAGTTAACTTCAATCCAATAAAAATAATTGTCGAAAGGGATTTTAAATCTTCCATGTTTGACAAACTCAATTACTTATTCGTATACTACTTCAATTAAAATTTTATATTTCTTTCATTTTGTATAAGCTATATCATTATAAATAAATTCTTCTATAAAGTAATTGACATTTAAATATACTCTGTCATTGTCTATAGAATCCATTTATATACACAATCCTTATTTATATTGAATATTATATCATCAATATATATAGTGACTATCATAGTTTCAAAACTACATTTTTTCATATATATAAAATTTTATATAAAATTTTCATTTATAAGAGTTAAATATCATCAAGATCTTATAATGTTTAATATTCCATTCACAAGGGGGTTACAACAACACAAATAATGATATCTGTAGTTTACAAAAGCGCACTTCGATCCTCATCAATTCCGAATCCCTATAGTTTTTAGAAAAACATCATTTAGTTTCACCATGATAAAATAAATTTATATATTTTCAATCAATATGATAAACATGATATTTTGTGTGTGCATCCAAATCCAAAAACATGTGTACGGTCCCAAGCCATTTAATAAATGAAAAAAATTCAAAGTTAATAGCTTCCACCTATGATTTTTTTAATCTAAACTAGATTTACATATTAGAACCACTCAATTTTTATTGATATTATTATTTAACACTAATTTAGTTCTAATAATTCTATTCTATTTTATCCTCATAACAAAATTCTTTGTATCATAATTCTATATTTAAATTAACATATCATTCATTTCATCTTACCCATCCTCATTTGTTATTGTTTTTTATACTGATAGATTATCAACCAGAGATATATGTTACATTTTATTCTCCATTTATATTTTCCTACTCTTCTATGATATAGATTCATAATTATCAATAATATTATTTGGGTCAACCTATTTCGGTATATTTCGGAATATTAATTTTTTTTCATTGGAACCTTATTTCGTAGAAGATTCATCCGAACATGTGTTATAAGATATGAAACCCCTGAGATCATTCTTTTTAAACAATTCAGTCATTATATTCTATGATTTCATCTATTATCCTGTCAAATTCATATCTCCCATCACTCCATCATAATGAATTTATTTTTAGTCCCACACATGACAACATATTAAAGTATGTTGATTAATAATATATTATAGTACGCGTAACTTCTTCTATTATTGGTATAACTATGGTAGATTCATTCTTTAGTATTTTCATGAAAATTTATTGACATTGATTTTTTTCATCTTCAATATACTAAGGCTTTAAAACACTTTGAAATATTTCACTATATGATTCTTCTTGTACCAACATTATAAAGAAGTAATCTATAATTACGGTATTTATAATAATATCTTCTGATCATGTATTATTTTATAAAATAATCCCATCTGAAAAACATTAGTGACTCTATTCTCCATGTTACACCACATTTAAACCAAATTCCTGTATTTATAGACCTCAATTATGAATACCATAATCAGTTTGATGGAACTAAAAATTTTTGTGAGGCCCAATTAATTTTTTTCTAAATATGTTCATATATAATTTAATCTTATCATAAACGATTAATTTTAGGACTAGAATAAACATGAAATAGTTATATAAGAGAATTATATTTGGGTAATCTATTGGTAAAATGATCCCAGTGGCAGAATAGATAAAGGTAGTCAAAAATATTTTTACCCCTACCGATTCCATAAAAATATGAATATATTATATGATATGTTTAGTGATGAATCTCTTGTGGAATGATCTAAATCATAGTTTAGTAACCATTATATTTCATTAAAAAATGGATGAAAGTGTATAAATTTAGAAATCCTCCAATTTCAATATCTTATTGGAGCGTAAATATAAAATTCCACTAATGGGTTTTTTGATAACATAATTTCACATTCATATATTTTGGAATTAAACCTTCTTCTATATAATTTTTTTTAAAGTTGATTAATTATTAACTTATATATTATTTCAAAACCTGTGGTTTCAATCTGACATTGATATTAGGTACATAAACAAGAAATGACATGTGTCATTTTTTATTTGGAAAATTTAAGTGCTTGGTTTGGATCCTAAATGATTATTTTTGGTTTGTTTTGTGCATGTGTTATTGTACACCTTAATTGTGGATTCGTAAATACATTTTAATATGTGTTCCATGACTACATGTGAGGGTTAACAATTTTACAAGAATACTATTTTCCTAAAAAAATTGATTTAATAGCCTTTTTAACCACATTTAATTGAAGAATATAGAGATCTCTGAAGTTTGGGTTTCTTCCATGATTTGATAGATAGTGTTTGAAAGTGTTATGTGTAAAATCATTTACACAATATGTTTTTATCATTTGAATATATTCCCTTGTAGTCTCTTAAAATACATTATAATTTCCATAACATAATTATTTTGTTTCATAAACATAGCTCTAGTAAACAAGGTGAATTAATTATTATAATCAATAAGGTACAAATCATACATTTTTAATTTATGTCACATAGGTCCACAAATATTAGAATGAATTTGTTTGAGTGGATGGTGAGAATGAATTTATAACCTATTTCAAAATCTTTACGTCATATTCCCTTTCAAATGAGTTCATTAGCTTTTTTTTACCATTTTTTAATGATTAAATACCCCATAACATCATGCATTAAAATTTTCCACATATTATGTTTTCTAAAATAGAAATTTCAACTGTTTCATTAAACATTTTAAACTTTTTTATTTAATAATCATGTATTAATCAAATCACCAATTTTAAACCAGTGACTTACAATCCTTACACCATTGAAATTATTTATTCCATTTATCAGGAATAGGAGGGTAGAAAGCTTCTTCCAAAAACATGTCATCATTTGCATGATTTCAAAATTGGAAAATACTATGTATGTATTTATTATGTCTATGAGAAAATAGAACAACCTTATACTAAAAATTTCAGTCCACTCTAGTAGATATACCAATTACCATTATTTTTAAGGATCTATTATTTATAATGATAAATAATACTCCATTATATTCATTTATTCTTTTTAAAAAATTTACATAACATGTGAAATGAGTGAAGCATATACTATAAAAAATACATGACTTACCTTCTCAGCAAGCATTTAGGGAATCTTGAATAAGAATTCATATTTATTATACCTTTAATTTTATTATATTCTATAATTTTTTAAAGAATTATATTTATGATAGTAATGTAGTTTTATGTTTATCTTAGAAGTGTCATTGTTACTCTATTGTTCCATATGTTTTCTATAATATCTAAATTCATTTTATCTTGGAGGATATTTGACTTATAATTTTTCTTCCCTCAATTATAGGATATTTCATTATTGTCTTATAGAGATTTCCCACCTCAACGTAGGACTTATAAATGGGTGAGACACATTATTCAAAATATTATTGTCTTCGTGCCTATAAATTTAGAAAAATAAAAAATATCCATGAAATATAGATATTCTATGGTAATATGTTTTTTGTATTTTAAAATATATTTGAGATCATTAGATGTTAAATTTTTTGATTTCTTTTTTTTGGTGTACGTTTCTTCCAAGTGAAATTCTTTTTATTCATTTGGGTATTTGATTTATTTTTAAAAACCTTATTAGTAATAATAAATAATTTATCAATAAATTACCAACCCATTTGTATGAATTTATTTACATTCATTATTCTAATGAACTAATCACCTACAAATATTCAAGTAAACATTTTCTGGTGTATGATATGAATCAGTCAAAAAATTTATTTCCTTGTGAAAGTTATATTTAATTTTATATACTGAATTTTATTACTCAAGACACATAACCATATGTTACTTCAATCATATTACATTTTAAATTACATTTAATATATATCCTATAATAATTTCACTTCCCCAACTACCATAAATTTAATGTTTTTAGTTTCTAAATGTAGGAATCCTTATTTTTGAGTGAATATTATTCATCCTTAATATTCTTCAATTATTTATATTTCAATAGGTTATGTTTTTTTTTTATTTTCCTTGTGTTTTTATTGGTGTTCTGATTTCAACAAATATTCAATATATGTTTCTCCACCTTTTTTTTCTTATTCAAATAATGTTCACTCATGTTTCAAATGATTCATGATGCTTAAGAATTTTTTTATAATGTATTCATCATATGATGGATGTTTTTTATAGTCTTCATTTTTTAAATTCTAAAGAAAATCCGTCTATTTTTTAAAAAACATTCCTTTTATATTAATTCAAGAAAAGTTTATTAAATTGTGTTTTTTATTCTAATTAATATTCTAACATTATTCAATAGTTTCATATTCAACATTCTTCCATCATTTAATTTTATTTAAAGTAATGGAAATGTTCCCTATTACATCGACATTAATTTATTTCAACAGAAGGTGACCCTACTAATTATGGTCACATTTTATGAAATTTTGAGGTATAAGATAGATTATCAACTTTTTCTACTCATACATATCTTCATTATGTTTTTATCTATCTAAAGACACATCATTCAAATCTATGAGTTATTGTTTCTTCATGGATTCAAAAAACCATTTTTTCATTAAATGTTTATTAAATATCGGTACATTTCTTATTTGATATTCCATAAGTTTTTATGATGTTAATCTGGAGATATATCATCCTAATTCTCCAAATAAGGAATTATAGTTACAAATAAGACAAAAAAAATTCATTAACTTTTTTATAATTTTAGAGTTGGTTATGGAGTAACAAAAATTAAGAATGTTTAAACCAATTTCCTTTACTTTTGTGAAATACTCATTTATAGTTAAATCATCAGTAATTCTATAATATTCAAAAGTATCTTTATTTATAGTTTATCTCAACTGAAATTGTCATACCCTTCAAAAAACATTCATCTTTATTCAATGACTCCTTATTACTACATAGGACAATTAATTCAGTAAAAAAAATTCTGACCAAGTCATAAGAATTGAATTTTGAATTTCACCATCTAACTGAAGATTACTGCTTTCATTAAAATTCATTTGTGAATTTTCATCACTTTGTCAAAATAAACTAGTAGATTTATCCACCACATACAATAAAAGATATATGAGACATGATATTATCATGTTCTTCAATATATTAATCTTATTACCAAAAAATGATACAGTCTATTAACTATTCCCTGAATATAAATTTTTAATATTTAAAAAAACATATCCAAAGGATGTAATCATACATAGATAATACTTATGATAAATAGGAATTAGTTAACCACTTACATGGGTGGTGGGGGTTGAATTATATATTTATTTCAATATATTACTTTAAATTGATGTTAGACTCTTTGAAATTTTATGTATTGATCCACCTAATTTATAAACTCACTCTCTTCTGTATAAAGTAAAATAAAGAATAATATTATTCACATAGAATTTAATTCGGGTTTTCACCAATGTAAAAACCTAATCCTTTGTGTTTTTATTTTTTAAATAGAGGCATATATTTTACACTATAGGTAATTATCAATTGAAATGGTTTGTGATGAAATTATCCATACTCTAGAAATTTACTACCATACATATATTTCAGGACAGTATGTTTATACATGCTCTCCCCAATTAATTTTTATTTATTTTCCATGAACTCTTAAGAATAATTAAACATATAATTTTTCATGTAACAATATCTATCTTGAATGAATGTTTTGCAACATAATCCCTGGAAAGTTGAAATTTTGGATCATCAACTATGAGTTCTTCTAGAGTTAGGTTTTTCTTACATAACAATGATGTCCTCTTGAAATCTCTCTCTTTTTTTCGGTCACCTAATGCTTTATAAATAAATGGAATTCCAATTTGATGAAAATATTTAATTATAAATATTCAATGACATAGAAAAAATATGTTAATTAACTCCAATTTATATATCCAAAATAATATCAAATAATATAGGGTACATGGGATCCATTTTGAAATTCCTATCAAATTAGTTATTCCGTCAATCACCTTATATATATTACAATAATAAAATAATATTATGTTATGTAAAGATCTATAAGGGTTTTATTTGACAATTATCATTTATTAGAATAATCATAAATTAAATCATGAAAATTAATTAATGAAATTTGAATTTCTAAATAGCCCTATTTTCATTTTTACAATAATTTTGATATCAAAATGTTAATGAAATATCAGTTTGAATCATTCAATTAGATAATTTTCATAGACTTTGTATTGATTAAATAAGTAATTATTTAGATTTTAAATCACTAAATCATTAATAACCTCAAATGAATTAAAAAACACTATCATGGATTAGGATCCACCAATGTTCAACTTCTTTTTCTCTAATAAATTGATAAATCTATAGATTCTATAAATATTTACTTTTTATCTTTTGGGGTGTTTATGTTCTGATCATATTCTCTTCCACACGCCTGAATTACATGAAAAACCTTACGATCAAAAACAAATATGTGTGTCTGAGTCTCACTAATATCAAACTATATTTTAATTTTTTAATTCCACTATTTTTTAATTACCTCAACTTCTAGATACATATATATCTATTCATCCTTCTGATGTCCTTATTCCAAATCTTATACATTGTTATTCTTTTGAATTTATTCTAATTGACTTAATCTTTAATCAAATTAGAATAAAACACGAATTAATTTAATTAATAATGATTCTTGATACTTGAATATTAGGGTTTTACCATATGACTAAACTTTTAGAGTACTATAATATAAAAAATTGAATCCCCATATGGTTTTTGAACTCACAAACATCTCAAATTTCATAATGTAAATTGAATAATACCAAAACTCATTCAACCTCTATGACTTTATTAATTTTAAACATGACCATCATTTCACTTTAATATATCTACCAAACATTATTATATTATTCTCCATAAAGGGTCTATAAAAAACATAATTTCCCCCCATATACTCATCAATATAGGTAATTTCCTCAATTAGAGATGTCTATTAATGATTTATGGTGGGTATAAAATAATGATCCTAGATAATACATATCATTTGATGGAGAAAAGAATACCACTATGACATAAAAAAATTGTCTCAAATGATTATGTTCATCAACTCATATATTATTGTTTATTTGAAGATGAATCTAGAATAAGTTAAAAAAAACAATCCTCTTATTAAACTAAATTTTAGACACATTGATTCAATGAGAAAAAAATAATTCCTCATGTAAATCATATGAATAAAGAAACACATTTATAAAATTAAGGGAAGATAAATTTTCTAAAATGATCAATCATACCCACCATCAATGATTTTCCTTAATTTATCTCACTACCTTTGGATTTTATCTTCCTTAGGGATCACTTCCAATTGTTGGAAAATTATTCTTGACGAGGGATGATTAATATTGGGTTTGAATTATAAAAATGAAACTCCCTATAGAACCTAGTGGGACTAGGGGTTTTATATCATATCAAGTCTTGTTTTCTCCATAGTGTTGTGAATACCTAGTCATAGGTGGATGGACAATCATATCTAATGAAATTTGATGGTGTTATGTCAACATGTATCCAATATTATCCCCCTCAATATTACATTTTTATTTTAAAACCTATGATTTTTTTCTCAAATTCAAATCAAATATGTAGTCCCACCAATCCAAGAATGATTTTTCTACTTTAGATAGTAACCACATTATTTTACCCTCCCTCGGCCTTACTACCCATTACAAAAAAATCCTTTTGATAGGGGAGTGATTTCTTTATGAATGAAATTCTTTATAGTAAAATCCCTCGTTAAACATATGTAACTAAAGGTGTCACACTACAATGTATCCTACTTTGACCACAATATGGTGCTTTACTGGTCACAAGAGTGTTGTTATGCCCCTGTTTGAAATCCCAAGGAGCCCCTGCCTCCTATATCTAAAAATGTCAATAACTTAGTAGTTATTTAAAAATTAAAATAAGAATCATTAAAAATTTTAAGGACTATTAATATTTATTAATCCATTTTTTTGATATTCTCACTAGATAGAACTCTGGGCAATTTTTTTTATGAAACTAGAAATAAATATATTATTAAAATCAAGTGCTCAATTTTAAATATTTTTATTAACAGTTACGTAACAAATTTTATTTAATTTAGAATCATATTATTTAATAAACATATCATAAATTTATATTTTTTTGTCATTTTTTGTTATTAATAACATAATATACATGATATTGAATTTTGGAAGTAATTGAATTATGTTACTAATTATGGAAACCTATGCTCTATTAGAAATTACTATCCTTGATGATTAATTGAGAGTGTTGGGGGGGGGGTGATTTAGGGAATCAAATTTCTAAAATATTCATCCATGAAAAATATTCGGTACCTATTAATGTGATTTACCTATAATTGTTTTAATCTTCATTGCTTATTATATAGTAAATATTAATGATTTTATCCACCAATTTTAAATATCTCATAAATTAACAACACATACATTTTGGAAAAAATAAATTTAAAATGTCAACTATAGAATTTTATGGATACATTCTTAGTACTACATTGATGACCAAATTTTTCATGGTCCACTGATAATCATGGTTATAAAAGATAAAGGATTATCCATATTGTTTTATTATATAAAAATGATTCTTGACTATTGAAAATCTCCCATAAACAATAAAAATGTTTATTTTTAGGAAACAAAGGAATTATCTATTAAATATCTGAAAAGTAGTAATTTTTTATTAATGAGCTTGAACTTATAATCAGATCTTATAATACATAATTTTTTATAAAATTATGTGGAAAAAAATCATTGATAACACAATATGTTCATCAAAGTTTCTTTAATAGATTTTAATGAAAGAAGAATCTATTGTACGTCAATCAGTAATAAAAAGATTACAACCCCACTATAAAAATCATATTAGTCCACTTTCTATTTTAAGGATACATTAAACTTCAAATTAAATGTGCTAAAACCTAAATAAATCAATGAAACAAATATTATATATATTATTTTTACCTTGTCTGTAACATTACATTACATTGTTACAGTTACTTATTAATATTTATTTTGACCATGCTTAGGTTGGTTCATACTTTGGGGCCATTTTTTGGAGTTTTTAGAAAATTTTAAAAGTTATTGGGTCTATGCACAATTGGATCATAGTTATAAAAAACATTCTATTTGTCCTAGGAAACTATATGGGAATGAATGGCCTGCTGTAAGGGGGATACAATTTGTCCAAACAATTCATCCACCCCTACATATCATACAACTATAGAAATTAGTATTAGACATGTTTGGAAAATAGTTAAAATATTTGTGATGCCAAACCATGAACCGAAAACGGGATATTTTTTTATGGTGTATACTTAAGGTGAAAAATTACTCCTGACCATGTGTCCTCTCCTAAAAACCATTCATGAAAACAATTAATTCTATTATATTTTAATAAAAATACATTGGACTCCATTTTATTCTTTAATGACCCATAATAATATATTTTCTCAAACTAATCCTTACCTTATGGTCTAGAGGATTATTTATTTGTATTTAATGTGTATTTCTTTATTTTTAGAAGGATAAAATCATGGTATGTTCCATTTTTCATCCCGTTTTACTTTTCTATTGAGATCGTCATTAGATCTACTATACACTATGATTTTGGAACCAAAAGGGTTTCTATATTATAGATCGTAAGGTATTTGAAATAGGATTTTGGAATTTGTTATGGATTTAGGATCATGAGTACTTTATCCACTCATCCTTTGTCTCTATTTTCAAAGGTGTTTAGTTCTACATACATTATTGATGAAGATGTTTTTATGTAATAGTTTATTTATAGGAATGTATAATATTTATTTTAAACATACTTTGAATTATTAATTAAATATATATTTTTTAATTTTCATGTTATTTCTTGGATGTATACATGTTTTTAAATGGGTTTTAGTTTAAAAATTATTTGATTGATCCCCAAGTGTTTGATAAAATACTTGAATGATGGTTTTGATTTGGAATTTATTTTCAAATACTATAGAATAATAGATTGTCTTTGTAAAAGGTTTATAAATTTTTATCATTGTTCTTAAATGAATTTTAGAAACATGGAACATTGGAAACCTTGGTTACCTTGGGAATATACTTGTCATTTATACTGTGTGTAATGAAACATTATGTTATGTGATATAGACAAAATCTGGGAGGTCAGGATAACGTATTGTACCCAAAAAATGGTTTATAATATCATTATGTCTAGTACATAGTTCGATGAGATATGTTCCAAAATGGACTTGTTTTTCATTCAGGTTTTATTACTTCATGCTGGATTTTTTCTTATATAGTATCTCGCCTGTTTTCACATGAGGTTGTATCACATGGTTTCACATGATATACTGTTTCATGGATATGTGTTCACTTTATTACCTTATGGTGTATGGATATTATTTCCTGTTTTATCACTTATACTTAATTTTCCTAGCCTTTTGAATATAAAATGATTTTATGAAAACTAAAGGATGTTTTTTATAGATGGGTTTGGATTTATGAAAATGATCTATAATTTTTTTTTAAAAAAAACATCGAAAAGTATAATTCTAGTTATTAGACATTGTATTAACTCTACATTTGTATCCTACTATGATTTTTGATCACACCCTTATTATTTATTTGAATTTGAAGGGATGTTGTACTGTCAGATCTGGGTAAAGGGAAAGGTATCATGTAGTATTCTGGTTTCTATCATTGTAACAACCAATGTTGGGGGATTATTTAGTGGTGACAACATGTCACATGGAATCTTATTAGATTCCCATGGTTAAAATTTTATACTTTATTTTATATGGATTGGGTTGGATAGATCTTGTTTTATCTATTTCTTCTACTTTTTAATCTATATGATAGTATTATTTTGGTTATATTTAATACATTTTATGAAATAAATGTTATACATCACCACCATGATTGATGAAACATGTGTCTTGTCTAGTTAACTTGGGTCGGTTCGTGGAAAGTTGGTATCAAAGAGAATTATCATCATGAAGCGTGTTATCAACACCTAATTTGGGTTTTTTGACTTGGGTAGACTAGAGATAAGATGGACATAATTGATGAATAAAGTGTGGGGGTTCCTAATCAACATACTTCTATACGTGAATTTGAGTTTTAGTGGGTAATTGGAAAATTTTTACTAGGTTTGAGAGATTGTGTTTTAAGTCCTTTGAATGAATTGTATGATATTTTTATTTACGCGACACAATACCTTCTTTGAGATTTATATTTAGATCCTATAAATCATGATTGATTAAACTTATTTATATTTTTTTATTGACAAGAATTATTAATGTTTGTCATGATATTTTGGGACTTTATTTAATGATGATCAGTAATTGTCTTATACTTAATAAACATTATCGATGAGATGATATTTTCCAAATTCGACAGTGGAATATCTATGATAGGAGCCATTGGTGAAACCTCTATTGGACCCTTCTTTGTTTGAAGTTATAATTTATACAATTTGTAGTCTCGATCAAGTGGTTGTTGGGAACCATAGATGTGTGTTGAATCATGGCGAAAAATTCTCAATGAAAAATCTACTCATATTTTATGGTGATAATGGAACCTTGGAATTTGAGGAATGTCTTCAGTTGTTTGAGAGAATATTAAACTTTTTCAAGACTCCTAAATGATCTAAGGAAATATACTCCATGTATATTTCTGAAGGACCAAAAATGAGATAGTGGGACTCTATCATGCAAGCTATGTTTTATGAGTACCTTAAAAGGAATTCATTCAATAAAATATTCAATTAGTTGATCTACACTGAGATATTACATGTCATAATTACCATATAGTTTCTAAACATTGATAAAATGGATAATACAATTCTGGAGTATTCCAACAAATTTTCAGATCTAGTGCATATAGAACACAAAATTATTACTTAAGAGTACGTAAAGGAATGATGGATTGACTTTGGATTGGGGTTAGATATTCCTTATATTTGGATTCTCATCTGTCTTCTGACCTTCACAGATATAGTTAACAAATAATATTTGTTTTTGGAAAATATAGATGGAATGATACGTTTCGATGGGGATTTAGTTGGATTTTTGTTATCCTGGGAGTATTTTATACCTTAAAAAGAAAGTGAATGGGTGGTCAATTTCCTTAAGGAATAGTTATAGGTGATTCATTAGGGTAGAATCAAGTCATCTAGTACTAGTATATATGTAATGGTCATACCATGACTATCTATATGAATTATCCTAAAAATTTTCATTTCTTTTGGATAGTTGGCCACCTAAATTGTTTTCTAAATTATATCCCTAGCCATTATGGTAGGATCAACTCTCACCATGACATCAAAAGTATTTATTGATGCTTAAATGGGTAGTGGGTATAGTACATAGGACAAGGTGGATATTCATGTGGTAAGGATGGATAGATTGTTAGAGAGGAGTATTCACTATTACAATCTAATGTAAGTCCAACTACTTCTAGTGGTACGATGTTTATTTTGTCTTCTATGGTGTTTTCTTTTTCTGACATAGGTGGAATGGACACTTTTATATCATCAAAGTAATTTTATGTTTTCCTTTTATGTTCATAACATATATCATAATTTCTGGATATTTAAACACCATTGGGAAAGAGTTAAAAACATGGTTTGATGTGTCCAGTGTGTCAGGTGATGATAATCAGCTATGATAAGATATTGTGATTTTGAGTTCATGATATTGAAATCTACAAATTGATACTTGTCGTGGATTTTAAGACATGTGTTTAGGGAGATACAGTCTATTATCATCTTTTAGTTATGATTTTATATTCCAATAGGGTCACTCAAGTATTTATAGGTTAGTGGGACTCGAGATTGAGAAGGGTGGGGACTGTTGTTCCTTATCATGGTGTAATATTATGCATGGGTTTAAAGATTTTTCTTCATGTGATTGACCTTTATTTCAGTTATCCTCCTTATGATGTGGTGTGTGCATACCCTAACATCTTTCTGGATGATTTTTATAGTTTAACAATAGAGAGAGAGGTTGAGTTTACTGTTGAACTGCTCCTTGGTATGATTCCCACTTTTTATTCAATCTTATTGTTGAAACCTGATAAATTTGTGGAAATTAAATTCTAGATTAATGAACAAGAAGATGTTATATATATACATCCTATCATGTCCCAATGGGATTCACCTATCATGTTTCACAAGACAGAAAATAGGTGACGTAGACATTGAATGAATTGTCAATGGTTGAATTGGGTGACTATTAAGAAATAATATTCATTATTAAGGGTTGATAAACCTTTTTACTAGTTTATATGGGCATGTTGATTTTCAATTATTGACCTTCGGTTAGGGTACCACCATTTGAGACACATGGAAGAGGATATACCAAAGACAACATTTAGGATCCAATAATTGTATTTTGAGTTTATGGTTATTCCATTCGGCATCACCAATGATCATATGATATTTATGGATATAATGAAAAGAGTATTTCATTGGTTCTTGGAAAATTTTATGGTTATTTTAATGGATGATATTATATTGTATTCCAAATAAAAGGATCAGTATATATCCCATTTTTATATCACTCTTCAATCCTTGAAGGAACATCATAGTTATGGTAATCGTTTCAAATGTATGTTTTATATCTGAGAAGTGAAATTTCATGGGCATGTTATATCTTAGTGTAGTGTCTCAGTGGATCTTGAAAATATATAGTACGTTATGTCCTGGGATCATCCTTGAATTGTGTTTGAGATCTAGAGCATCTTTGGTTTGGCTAGTTTCTATAGGCGGTTGGTTCAGGTGCTCTCTAATTTCACATCATCATAGAAATCATTAAACCATAATTATTTAAAGATTGAATTGAATGAAAAATGTCACAGATATTTTGAGAAGATGTTGGTGAGGTTTACTTAACCACCAATTTTGATTCATTCTAAATTGGTTTTAGGTAATGATGTTTTTTCAGTGCTTTTAGTATCGATTTTCTGTGTGTCTTGATGTAGATGAAATAGGTGGAGGCCTATGGCTCTAACTAGTTATTTCCACATGATAAAAACAACCCTACCGATCATCTTGAGTTTGTAGTATTTACGCATCCACTTAAATTGTTGCATTACTATCCATTTCATGAAAAATTTACAGTTTAATCTTATAATAAAATAGTGAAATATATTTTTATGTATAAGGATATGAACTTGTGATAGATATTTAGGGTTGAATATCATTTTATTTTCTATTTTGATATTACATATACTCTATTGAAATAGAATGTGGTTTATGATGTGTGGAAAAAAATATTGATGCAATCGATGAAGTAATTGGTTTTGGAGTGGTCTCTAATGAGTTTTTATGAGATTATCTTTGGAGTGGAAGATGTTATTGGAAAAGAGTTCTTGGTATCTATAAAAGAAGACTTATATATTATATAATGATTTATACAGAAGTATTTTATAAACACATGTTTCCATTTCTTTAAAAAAGTATTTATTGTGGGGAGACATTGGTTGAGTAGTCTCTGTCACCATTTAGATATTTTAGCATTGGTTGAAGGATGGTTGTTCTGATATATCTATGGATGGTGTTAATGGAATATTTAGACCATTAATATTAGTTAATACACCTTGGGGATACCAAAATGTATCACTATTTGAGACATTTATATTGGTGTCATAGGATGAGGTGTCCATTTAAAATTATGTTTGACAATGTCCAACTAGTTTGAAAATTAAAATGAAACCCCATAGACCACAATGTTTGTTAAATCCATTACCCATTTCTCCATATAAGTGTGATGATATATCTAATAAATTCATAATTTCATTCCACCGACTAATTATGGTGAGCATGAAATTTGTGTGATCACTTATTTAATTATACAATCATGTAATTTATACCAATCAAGGATTTTGAAAAGTTGGAAAAGTTAATTGAATAATACACTGAAGAGATTATGAGAGTTCATGGAGTTCCCTATATGACGGTCTCTAGAAGAGTCACATGGTTCACATACAGGATCTAGAAATGTATACAATAGGTGATGGGTCTCAATTTTAAATTTATCATGAATCCTCATCCATAGATGGATTTACATATAGAGAGTCGTATACAGGTTCTTGGGGATATGATTTTGGATTACATTTTTTTATAATGGATTCTTGGAAAATTATTTGCCTTTAGTAAAAATTTTCTATAAAAAACATATCAAACATAAATAAATATTAATCCCTTTGAAGCATTGTATGGGAATCCATTTAGATATCCCTTATGATGATAAAAGTTGGGGCATTTGACCTTTTATGGGTAGAGTCTCATTTAGGATAGGAGGGAAATATTATAGTTGATCTGGAAGAGTTGGTCACTACATAGAGCATTCCAAAATATTATACAGACCATCATTATTGGATTGTAGAGTTTTATGTAGGTGACCTGGTTTTTCTTGTATTCTAACCTTGTTTGGGATGTTTTTGGTTTGGTAAGCAGGGTAAGTTGGCATCTAGATTTTTTGGCCCATATGTGTTCATAGAGTGACTTAAAAATCAGACCTATCAGTTGGAATTACCTTCTCATTTCACTTCAGTTCATTATGGGTTTCATGTTTCTCAGTTGCGGAGGTATCACTCTGATCCTTACTGTGTGATTAAATGGGAGGATATTTATATTTAGGATGATATCCCCATTATTGAGAAACTAATTCATATTATGGATATTGAAGATAATGTATTTTATTGTAAATAAATTCCAATTTTCTAGGTACTATGGTAGAGTATATAGGATAACCCCAACATGTCAGAGTATTAATAGTTTATGAGGTAATATTGGCCTTCAATTTTTTTGAGTCCATAATTTTGTGCACTTTTTTTGGAATGAAAGCCTTAATGGTGTGTAGATTGTAATATTCCATTACTTTCCTACTGGTACTTATTGAACCTTGGTTTGAATACGATTTGGTTGGATATTTATTTGTGATTATTTTGAGAGTTTTGAGAAAATTTTGGGTGTTCATAGGGATGTGCATTAATGGTGAACAGTTAGGAAAAATCATGTAGTTTGGTATAAAAAACCATGCATCCAATCATGGTTTAGCGGAAGGGGGACATTATTTTTCTTAACTGTGTGGTCACCCATCAATGTTGTTCTACCCTAAGAGGAGGGTTTATGCATGGTTGGAATGTGGATGAAATAACTATTCATCGAAACCCTGAACCCTAAACATGATCCCTACATAGGTGTATGAACCTGAACCTTCTTTTCAGGTATGTTCTTTCTTTTTCTAGAGTTTTTGAGAAAATAGGAGTTTCTTGCAATTTTTGAAGTACACTCCATGTAATATATATGTACACGCCATGAAATTTGATGTCTTTCGAGGCCGCGTCCTGGCCGTGTCATTACCATGAACACGGACTTGTATTTTTGATGTAGAGGCCTCCTAAAGCAGACTACATAAAAGCCTTATACACGTTGTGTAACCCATGAGTACACTTCGTGTACATTATTTTTTTCATTAAATAGACTGGGGTCACGTCTAATCACCATAACACGCTTCTTATCCAGCATCTTTAACCGAGTGTCCCTTACAATAGTGAATCTCCTTTGAGCCCCTATTCCTCCGTACGTTATCTAATTTGACTGCCATCGATTGCGTTGGAACTGTAGCGGCAGGCTCTTCCTTCTCCTCGAGCATCGTTTCCCAATTCCTCTTCTTTTACTAGTTATCATGTGTTGAATGATTTAAGCGTTTTCGTAGATCTATGATGTTCTATGGAGATTCAAGCCTCGTGGTTCAAGTATATTGACATCCTAGCATCAATGTAGGTGGTTTGTGCCTTTCTGTTTGATGTCTTTGGGGTTTATGTGAAAATTCCACCAATACCCTTGAACGGGGTATTGTGTGATTATTGTTTTACCCCTGTTGTTTTTACAACCTTGTTTTTAGGCTTGTGTTGAGGTAATTTGGAAATTTATGAGGATAATAGTGATGCTTGGATGTTTTTCCCATGCCTTGTAGTGTTTACAACCTTTTTATCTTGTTATGCCTTTGGCCATTATACCTTTTTTCCAGACCTTGTGACTATAGGATGGCGTATTTTTCCCTGACCTGTTGTTATGCTATAGACTGGTTAGCCAAGTTGCTATGTAGTTTTACTTGGGCCTTACAGAATTATTATGAACTGACTGGAATGGGTCCATGAGAACCTGGTGCTATAGACTATAGGGGGATAGACCGAGTGAGTTTCCTCAGAGAGTCATGGACATTTTAGACTATAGGGGATAGACCGAGTGAGATTCCCATAGAGTCTTGGACATTTTAGACTATATAAGGATGGACCGAGTGAGCTTCCTCAGAGAGTATTGAGCCATATAGACTACAGGATGATAGACCGAGTGAGATTCCATAGAGTGTCTTTTTTTTTTGAATTTCTTTATACCACTCCAGGGTATATGAGGAATTTACCGAGTCAGATTCCTCAGAGGTCTGTGATAGACCTGAGGCTATAGAAGGAATTGAACAACTGAGCTTTCTCAGAGAGTCTACATACCTTGGGGATGTAAGAGGAATTGACCGCGTGATCATCCTCAGAGTGTCCCTGACTACCTTATACTATAAGAGGAATTGACAGAGCGTTCTTTCTCAGAGAGTCTTATAATTTCTTATGACCAAACGAGAGAGGATAGTCTAAGTGGACTACAAAGAGGGTTGTTGGTACATCCTGGAGAAGACCAGAGGGGATGGCTGCGTGTACTTCCCATATGGATTCCTGTGTGTGGTTAGATGGTTGGTTCACTCTTTCTTGTTGATCTGTTGATTGTTTACTGTTGTGTATCATCATGTTTATTGGTTATAGTTTACTGTATACTGTACTATTCCCTTCCATATGCTCGCTGACTGTTAGGAACAGATCATCGGGTGGTTTCCTACTGGGATTCAGTCTCACAACATATTTAGGTCATGCTTTTCGGCCCAAACAGATTATATTGTTGAACGTACAGAAAAGGTCAAGAGCCCTTCTACTTCAGGTACTTGATTTCATTGGATAAGGAGTGCATGAGACCATGCGAAGGCTCGAGATTCTGAGGACTTACTTATTTGTTTTTCTTTTTCACGTGGTTTAGCTCTATTTTTTGCATTGTGACTTTTTTGTCTATTTTCATAGATATATGTGAACTATGCACCATTTACATATATTTCTCTCCATTTGTTTCTCTATTTAGATTTCTTCTATTTACTCTTGTATGGATGCTTACTAATTCCCTTATTTTTTATTATTTCTCTTTTCCGCTATGTACTCTGCTGATGGGGGCATATTTTCACCACTATCACACCCAAGGCCCTTGATGCTAGTCGGCTGCCTCTGGCATTTGGGGAAATGCGCTAGAGGTGATGTGACCAACCAGTTACGGGGTGCCTCTGGATGGCTTCGGTAACTGGGATGTAACAAAGTGGTATCAGAAGAATTATTTTCTCTTGACTTTCTGTTTGGAGCCTATATCCAGGGATATGATGGAATAGGTACATGGTAATAAGTTGTGCCCAGAAGTATCTTAACCGTGTACATGGGATATCCATACTACCTTGTTTATTGCAGTTTTATTGGTTTTAACTTTTACAGTTGATTAGATTTCACTGTTGGGTGATTCACAAGATTTGTGTTGTTAATGTTGTTGTTATTGTAGTTTTATTTTTATATCAACCCAAGGAGATGATGGTATGTCATCTCATGCACCATATAGGAACTTGGTTGAAATCAAATGGAACACATTTTTTCTATGCCATCTAGGATGAATTAGCAATTTTATGTTGTTGTGATAGATGTTGTGTAGATAATAAATGCTATTGTGATAGACGCTTTAATAAAATCTCTACTGTTTTATAGAGAACATGTCAGTATAGTTCTTTTCTTATATGAACTACAAACATTGGTTTTTGAGGTGTTATGGGCCCTCATGAATCTGAATTTTGTGGTTCATTGTCTGGTTTCTTTGTTATAACTTGTATAAGATGACATGCTCTGATTTCTGGGTGGTATGAGACCCCACAGATCGGAATTTGGAACCTTAACTCTTGTTTTCAATATTTTCGAGGATTAGGAGCAGTTTTTGAGCTACTACCCAGAAAAACCCAGAATACATGATGCGTACTTTATTAATACACGATGTGTAGTTTTTAAACCATGTCACTGAATGTGTGGGTAGAAACACGGTGTTGTGAAAAATCTTCATGAACACACAATGTATAGTAAATACATTCTGTGTTGTAGTGATCATGTGTCTATCCATGTGAATAGCGACACAGATGGAGGAAACATTGACTTTACATGCTGTGTCCTTTAATCACACGATGTTCCATGTAACATAAGTACCCGAACGTGTCACAAACAACACGGGTCGGGGAAAACCTTCAAGTACACACCGTGTTCTCAGTAAGTAATCTGTGTAGAATGAACTGTGTTTCCAGCAATGTAATTAACAACATGGGTTGTTAAAACCATGTCCAGTAAACGTCGTGTCCTTCATGAAAATGTCGTATAGTCTATGATTATGTGGACTATTTGGGTTAGCAGTGTAAGGAGACTCGGGCATGGGAATAGAGTTCATGTACACGCCGTGTGTAATGACAACATGTCGTGTGGTTGGAGCGTTACATGTCCAGTTGTGGCAGAAGTACACGCCCCATGTGAATGGCTTAAAATAACATACCGTGTAGTTTTTATACACGCCGTGTATTCTTGTTTTGTAAAACTTGAATGTTTATTTCTCTTGTTCCCCTCTTTTTTGCTTGTGTTGTCAGTCTTTGATAATACTGATTTATGTTGTGCTCTGACCTTTCAGAGTTATCCAACTGAAACTTCCTCCGGTTGTATGTCAGCTGCCAGACGACGATCAGACACCAGATATGGCCAACCAGGGACCTTCTGTAGATCCTACTGATGTCCTAGCCATGGAACCAGCAGTTATAACAGTTGCAGGAACTAATGCGCAGTTTAGAGAATACTTTTGGGGGATGATTCCGACCATCCAGGGAGCACCGTCTCCTGCCCGATCGATGGCCGAGTTGTTGCGGGGTTTTCGGCAGCAACATCCTCCTACACATTTAAGGGATATAGGACCTCAGGATGTAGAGTCGGGGATAGAGGCCACGCTAGAAATTTTCAATCATCTGGAGATACCTCTAGAGAATAGGGTGAAACACTCTGCTAATATGCTCTGAGACTCCGCCAAGAGGTTGTGTGAGGTGATCTCACAGTTAGGGCGCCAGTAGCGTATGACTTGGGATGAGTTTCATAGCATCTTCTACGATTACTTCTACCCAGACACCTTGAGGGCCGACCAATCCCAGGAGTTCATGATCTTAGAGTAGGGTACTCATTATGTGATGGAGTATTCCTCTAGTTTCACAAAGCTACAACATTTCACGCGTATCCCAATAGTTGATGAGTCGTTCCTTGCATGGATGTTCAAGGATGGTCTGAGGCACAACATCCGCTCTCCAGTGAAAATCTTCATGTTGAATTTGATATCATCTATCGTTAACTAAACACTGATCACGGAGCGCAATCTTAAGGATTCTGGATTAGTGAGCCAGGGCGGGTTGACATCCAGAGTCAGTGTTCCTCCTACTGATAGTAGAAAGTATCGCATGGAGTCTACTTGAGGAGATCAGAGTAGGCGGAATGTATCTTCAGGAAGCCAGGTTGAATTCTACCAATGGAAAAGGAGTAGGCATACTAGGCCTTAGTGCCAGAGTGACCCGATGGAGTGCCGAACATACGGCAAGATGGGATATCTTCATCATTTTTGTCATATATTCTCACCTAAATCTGGTGGTAGGGGTTCTTCTATGATCCCGCATTCAAGATATGCATCGCCAGTTTCTCAACATTCTGGGAACTGGAGTTTTTTCGGCAGTGCGGGTCGAGGTGGAGGTTGCGGCTGTGGTGGTCAGTCACCACGTTACCGGCAACGGTAGGGTGGATCATCTCAGAGTGGTCATCTAGGGTCGCAGGGCCGCGGTACATGCCAAACATTCATTGTGGAGAAGAACCATCAAGAACAGGATCCCGACCCTTCTACAGTTTTTGGTATGCTCTTAGTAGCCTTAGATTTATCTTCAGCTCTTTTTTATACTAGTGCTACGTATATCTTTATCTATTATTCTGTTTTGGAGGGCCTTGGACAGTGCATCTTTTACTCTACTGATACCTTGACGCTAGAAACACCGTTGCGGAGTAGAGTGGTTATTGTAGGTCAGTTCAGAGAGTGACCTCTTGAGGCTGTAGGGTGTCACTTCTTATGGGACCTCTATGTCCTAGAGATGATGAGTTATGATCTCATTCTCGATATGGACTGGTTAGTTCCCTTTCAGGCTGTCGTCGACTATTATCATCGTAGGGTGAGTTTCATATCACCAGAGGGTGGATATTTTTTTATAGAGGTGAGTGGGATGTCCAGGTGAGTCGAGTACGACCAGAGCACCGTGGGCTAGGAGGAGTTACAGCCCAGATCGCTAGTATTTATCTGGATGACTAGGGGACTTCACAGTTATACTCTCCTCCAGTGGTGGATCATTTGAGGGATGACTTCACAGAAGACTTCTCAGGTTTTCCTTCAGTGTGAGTGGTATAATTTTCTATTGAGCTCATGCTAGGAGTGGGAACAGTGTCCATTCCCCCCGATAGGATGGCTACACCTGAGTTACAGTGGCTCAAGAAGTAGTTTGAGGAGTTGCAGGCAAAAGGTTTCATCCGAACCAATACTTCTCCTTAGAGTTAACCTGTCATGTTTGCAAAAAAGACAGACGACGCCCTCAGGATTTCTGTGTATTATCGGAATTTGAACCGGTTGATGATTAAAAATTGATATCCCTTGCCAAGGATTGATGATCTCTATGATCATATTTTAGGAGACCGTGTGTTCTCGAAGATTGACTTGAGATCTGGTTATCATCAGTTGTGTGTTAGACCATCTGATATACCCCTTAGAGCATTCCGGAGTAGGTATGGTCTATACGAGTATATGGTTATGTCGTTCGGTCTCAAGAACGCACCTACGGTTTTCATGGAACTCATTAACCGAGTGTTCCATCCATACATATATTCCATCGTTGTAGTTTTCAAGGATGACCTCTTGGTGTAATTTCACACTCAACATGACCATGCTACCCATCATGAGTTCGTTCTGTGTACACTGAGAGAGCATCAGCTATATGATAAACTATGAAAATTCCACTTTAGGATTGACCAGATTCACTTCTTGGGTTACTTTATCTCAGAGACATGAGTATCAGTTGACCCAGAGAATGTGAGAGTAGTTTTATTTTATGGGAGCATCCTAAGAACATATTTTAGGTGCGGAGTTTTCTAGGGCTGGATTGACACTACATTCATTTCATACAAGACTTTTCACACCTATCAGCACCACTGAATGGTCTGACCAAGATAGGGGTGAAGTTATTATGGTCAGATTCTTATGAGTAAGCCTTTTAGGAGCTGAAAGGGAGGTTTACGTCAGCACTAATAATAGTCTTTCCAGAGCCGTGAAAGATCTAGCCCATTTATTGTGATGATTTAGGTATTGGGCTAGGATATTTTCTTATGCAGGGATATGGAGTCATTGTGTATGGGTCTCGGTAGTTGAGGCCACATGAGAGGAACTTCCAATGCACGATCTAGAGTTGGCAGCAGTTATTTATGTCGTACACTATTGGAGACATTATCTTATGGGAGAGCATTTTCTGGTTTTGACTGACCACAAAAGTCTCAAGTACATCTTCACTCAGCGTGATCTAAATCTAAGACAATTCATGTGGTTTGAGTGTCTTCATTCCTTCGACATTGAGCGTGCCTATAAACCTAGAAAAGGAAATGCAGTGGCTCACGCATTAAGCAGGAAAACACAGATACATGCAGTTCAAGAGGCCAACAGTGACTGGGCGAGGATGAGATCTTTCATTTCCAGGGACGCGTATGGGTTCTAGAAGACATACGTGAGGAGCTTATGTAGAAGTTTTATTCCTCAATTGGGGCAGTTCGTCCTTGCGTCACCAAGAAGTATCGTGATCTACACCATCAGTATTGGTGGTCAGGTATGAAGAGAGATGTTGCTCGATTTTTTCTGACGTTTTCCACTTGTTAGCAGGTGAAAGCGGACCATCAGTGACCAATAGGTCTTTTACAGTAGTTAACCATTCCAGAGTGGAAATGGAATGATATCGTGATGGACTTTATGACCGGTTTGACAAGGTCACCTCGTGGGAATGATACTGTTTGGTTTTTCATCGATAGGAATATGAAGGTTGCTCACTTCTTGCTAATCAAGGAGACCTTTTGTGTTGATGAGCTGGGACAGTTGTACATCCGAGAGATTGTACGTCTGTATAGAGTTTCACACTCTGTGATTTAAGGTAGGGATGTGCGTTTTACTTCACGGTTCTGTCAAGGGATTCAGAAGGCTTTGGGTACACAGGTACTTTTGAGTACAACATACCATCCCCAAACAGATGTCCAGTCCAAGCGTATGATTCAAGTGCTTGAGGATACACTATGAGATTTCATTCTGGACTTTCGAGGTTATTGGGAGAATCATATACCTGTTGTGGAGTTCACCTACAACAACAGTTTTCAGGCGACTATTCAGATGTCACCTTATGAGGCTTTGTATGGTAGGCCATGCCGATCACCTTTATGCTGGATGGAGGAAGGATAGGCGGATTTTCTTTGACCTCGTCTTGTTTATGGAATCTCAGAGTAGAGAGAGTTGATTCAGAAGAGGATAGCTATGATACAGTCTCGATATAAGTCTTATGAAGATCAGCGGAGATGACCTATGGAGTTTGAGGTTAGGGATTGGGTTTTCCTACTTGTCGCACCGTGGTTGGGACAGAAGAGGATTCGGAGATAGGGTAAGCTTTCATCAATGTACATCGGGCCGTTTGAGTTGTGGGAAAAATTTGGGCTGGTTGCCTATCAGTTGTAGTTACCTTAGAGGTACCAGGGTATGCACGAAATCTTCCACGTTTCTCAGCTCCAATGTTACTTTAGAGACCCATCTCATGTCTTTAAACCTAAAGAGGTTGAGCTTGAAGTGGATGCATCATTTGAGGAGCATCCTATCTGGATTGTCGATCACAGTAAAAAGGTTCTCTGTGGCTAGTCCATTCTTCTAGAATGGGTAATATGGTAGCACGGGCTTGTGTAAGATGAGACTTGGGAGAGGGAGGCTGATGTACGATCCCAGTGGACGGAGCTGTTTGGGGTTTCTTCATCTATGCCTCTCTAGGGAAATCCGGGGATAAATTTATTCTAGGGGGGAAGTTTGTAAGAACCCAAACCTTTTTTTCTCTCATTTTCTTCCTTTTTTGGAGTTTTTTAGAAAATAAGAGTTTTTGGAATGTTTTGATGTACAGTTCATGTACTTTGATGCTGCTTGAGGCCGCGTGCTGGCTGTGTCAGGAAAATGCACACGGCCATGTAGGGGTGATGTGGAGGCTGCCTATAGTATAGTACGAAAAATCCTAGTACACGCTGTATACCCCAAAAGTACACGCCGAGTAATTTTTTTTCATTAAACGGACTCAGGTCATGTTTAATCACCAGAACATGGTTCATCCCCACCTTCTTCAATAACCAGCATCCTGTACAACCGCGAATCTCCTCTAAGACCCCATTCCTCTGTCTGTTCTCCGATTTGACCATCATCGATTGCGTTGGAACCACATCGTTAAGCTCCTCTTTATTCTAGAGCTTCGTTTCCCAATTCGTCTTCATTTTCATGTTATTATTGGTTGAATGTTATTTGCGTTTTTGTAGATCTACGAGACACTAAAGTGATTTAATCCTTATGGATCAAGTATATGGATCTTCTAGCATCAAGGTAGGTGGTTTGTACGTTTCCATTCGACATCTTTGAGTTTAATGTGCAAATTCCACCAATACCCTTGAACGAAGTATTGTGGGATTACTGTTTTACCCCTCTTGTTTTTCCTGCCCTAATTGTAGGCTCGTGTAGAGGTAATTTGGATATGTATGAGGATAATTGATATGATTTGATGTTTTTCCCATGACATGTTCTGTTTACGATCTTTTTATCTTGTTCTGGCTTTGGACGTTATACCTGTTCTCCATGCCTTGTGACTGTAGGATGGAGTATTGTTCCCTGACATGTTGTTATGCTATAGAATGGTTAGCCAAGAAGCTCTGTAGGATTACTTTGTCCTTATAGCATTATTATGCACTGACTATAATGGGGCCATGAGAACATGGTGTTGTAGACTATAGGGGGATAGACTGAGTGAGCTTCCTCAAAGAGTCATGGACATTATATACTATAGCGGATTGAATGAGTGAGCTTCCTAGAGAGTCTTGGACATTTTATACTACAAGTGGATGGATCGAGTGATCTTCCTCATAGAGTCTTGTGATTTATAGACTACAATATGATAGACCGAGTGAGCTTCCCCAGAGAGTCTTTGTTTTTTTGAATTTACTTAAACCACTCCAAGCTATATGAGAAATTGACCTAGTGAGCTTCCTCAAAGAGTCTGTGATATACCCGAGGATATATGAGGAATTGACCAAGTAAGCTTCCTCAGAGAGCCTCTAGACCTTTGGGCTATAAGAGGAATTGAATGTGTGATCGTCCTCAGAGAGTCCCTGAATACTGTAGACAATAAGAGGAATTGACTGAGAGTACTTCCTCATTGAGTCTTATAATTTCGTATGACCAAAAAAGAGAGGTTAGGCTGAGTGGACTTCCCAGAGGGTTGTTGGTACTTCGTGGAGAGGACCAGAGGGGATGGCTGGGAGTACTTCCCTTAGGGATTCCTATGTGTGGTTAGCTGTTTGGTTCACTGCTACTTGGTGATCTGTGGATTGTTATACTGTTGTGTATCATCTAGTTTAATGGTTACTCTTTACTGCTTACTGTTCTATTACCTTCCATATGCTCACTGGATGTTAGGCACAGATCTCGGGGGTGGTTGCCTACTGGGATTTATTCTCATACCCTGTTTGGGTCATGCTTTTGGTCCTAAACGGATTATATTGTTGCAGGTATAGACAAGGTCAAGCACCCTTCGACTTCAGGTACTGGATTGCATTAGAGTAGGAGAGCATGGGACTAAGCTGAGGCTTGCAATGATGAGGATTTTCTTTTTTTTCTTTTGCACTTGGTTTACCACTAGTTTCTGCATAGTGGCTTTTTTGGCTATTTTCTTAGACATATGTGTACCATGCACTATTTACGTATATTTTTATCAAGTTGTTTCTCTATTTATATTTTAGTTGTTTACTCTTGTATGGATGTTTACTACTTCCCTTATTTTTTATTATTTCTCTTTTTCACGGTGTACTTTACCGATGAGGGCATAATTTCCCCACTATCACACCCAAGGCCCTCACTGCTAGTCGACAGGATCTGGCATTCAGGAAAATGCACTTGAGTCAATTTGTCCAACCAGTTATGGGGTGCTTCTGGGGTGGCTTCTGGAATCGAGACGTTACAATAGGACACCCAATTAAGGTTCATAATTATTATTAAACATTTGGGATATCAAATAAACCATGCAAAATGACTTTTAATGATTTTTTATTTTAGATTAAAAATATTTGTGACCATTTATTAGCCTCTAATGAACCCCCAATATCTTATTGGTCTGACATAATACTTCCCCGGTAGTCTAGAGGCTACTCTATTTAGATTCTAGGAATATTTCATTCATTCTTGATGCAACAACCCATGTTATGCTCCATTTTTTATATGGTTTATCCTTTTCATATAAGATATTCATCGGATGTCTTATAATCTCATATTATAGAACATGAAGGGTATTTTTAAACTAGATCATAGGTTTTTCAAATATAAATTCTTATTTATTTTTGATCTAGGATCCCGAGTATCTGACCAACTCTTCTCTGATCACTGTTTTTAATGGATAATAGTTATACCTACGTTGATGAGTTATGTGCTTTTATTTAATGGTTTAATTCTATAAATTGATCATATTTCATGTAAAATTCACTTGAGTTTTTTATTAAATTGAATTTATGTTTTGTTAATTTTTTTTCAATGAATTATATATGTATTTAAATGGGGGGAACCTTTAAAATTAGGTTTTTGCAAACCATGTGTTTGCTGAAAATTTTCAATGATAGTTTTGATTTTCAAATGGGTTTTAAAAATTATATAGATTGTACTGGATTTAAAAATTGCTTATAAATGGTTTTAATGTGTTTAAAATGAATTTCTAAAAAATTGAACATTTAGAACCTTGGGTGTGCTAGGAGTAGTTGTGTCACTCATAGTGTGTGTAATTCCATTAGATGTTTTGTGATATTATCATATTGTGGAAAGACTGAATATAATTTGGTACCAAAATATGCATGGATTATTTGATATTAAAATATTATGTCAAGACTCAATATAATTACGTACTAACATATACATTTTTATGTTATATTAAGAGATTGTGTCGTGACTCAATATCATCATTATGATGAGGTATAACAAATATAAAAGGAAAATGTCTAGAGTATAACCAAATGATGAAATAAATACATATTACAATCTGTGATAAAGAGATTAAACATGATCCATGAATCCTAATACAAATAGACTAAACAAAAATATAATATTAACATATTATGTTAGTGCCAATTTATATTGAGTCTTGACAAAATATGTTAATATCATTAAAACCATGGATATGTTATTACCAAATTATGTTGAGTCATTATTCCACATATTCATTATTTATGTAATGTTAACATATTTTTTCAAAACATAATATCACCATTTTGATGAGGTATAGAAAAGATGAAGAAATAATGTCTAAAATATAACCAAAATAAAAAATACATCCATAGTATAATGTGAAATAACGAGATAAAATTGATTTATAAAACCTAATACATGTTATTGTAACAAATGTGAAATATTGTATCCCATGTGTTGAGTACAAGAATATATAAAAAAATTACAATAAAGAAACACATTTTTTTACACATGATGATTTGATAAGATACATTGTGACCCAATGATTCATAGATTATCACATATGTTTTTAAAATTATCTTAAACCTTGATCGACTAGGTTTAACCATGTAATAATGTATTTTTTTATATTTCATACAAGATAAAGACGGATACTAAATACCCAATTCTATCAAGGTTGATACAAATATCAATTATGTTAGTCATTAAACAATAGGGAACAGATAATGATATTTACATAATGCAGTTCCCATGTATATTTTACCTAATAAATACCATATCCAAAAACACCTAACCATGATATAAATAGGCTACCTACTGGAACACAAGATTATTATAAATGTTCCCCAATGACTATGATCACTAAAACGAATGTTCCCATGTTTTTATAATAAATTTCCCTATAATACATTCACTATGACAAAAAAAATTAATACCATGTATAATTTTACCTTCATTACCTTTAAATAGCTACAAAATCCATACTTAAACTCCATAAATATTCTAGAAACTTCTAAATATCAAATTATCTTTTACTTATTATAGAACATAGGAATTATTTAGACTCTATATTTGATTCATGTGATGAAAAATATAGTGATAAATAAATAAAACAATAATTTATAAATCACACTAATTTAAATTTGCTATCAACAAAAATATTCTATTTCTGATATAATCATCCATTAAATTAGCTTCACTTTTAAACATCATCCTTGTCCCAACACAAGGGTTTCAAAGGATCAAAAGAATATTTTTTATACATATTGAGTGACATTAAAAATATAATACCTATGATCATCATGCTATGAAAAATGGAAACCATGTATAAATAGTTTTAATAATATATACTATTCACCATATATACCCCATACAATTTTCATTTATTATTGTGAATTGATGAATATGATTAATGAGAAACAAATAGGTTCTTCCATCCCTGATGTATCCATAGACCGTATAACAACCTATTTTTTGGTATGAAAACTCCTCACTTCAATTATTTTATATTATCTATGAGTTGATAAAAAATATGAGAATGATATTTTAGGGGAATTTATTAGGAGAATCAGTGTTGATTAAATAATATTTTTGTGGAATTAGCCCACAAAAATACTATAACACCAAGAGTTTTTATAAATATTATTTTAAAAAATATTTAATTTAATTGATGGGTTGATTTTATAGTATATTAAGTTAATCATGAATTATACTCTAATCCCAATTAATCAAGTTCTACATGAAACACCTACTTATATTGTATTACATACAAAACAGAGTTTTAGTAAAATAATAATATATTTTTAAAATAATAATTAAAACCCGATTATTATAACATAGTATTAATAATAGTAATATTAATAAATAATTATTAAATATATTAGGTTTATATATATATAGAACATATTTATTATTAAATATATAATTTTTTTAATGTCTTTATATTTTGTGAAAATAATATTTTCTCAAGCATTTCTTTTTAGTCCTTTTTTTCAAAAATTTAAAAAAAACTTTTTATTATTTTAGAAAAAACGATTTCATATAATAAAACACATATTTTAATTAATAATGTTAAAATTATATTAGGGTGATTTTTTGGGAATTTTTAAAAAACGTTGATTTTCTTGATGATTTCAAGAAAATACTGAATTTTAACTGCAAGTTACCTTTTCATCTAATTTATTTATTTATTTAATTTATATTATAATTTTGTTTTAAATTATATATAGAAAATTTATATATATATTAATACAATTTAGGACATTTTAGTAAATTGAATATTGAAATTATATATAAAAATATTGTAATCTTTTGATATTTTTCATTTTAAAAAATCTCTTTCTTGGAATATCTAATTGGATTGATTTAAAATTAATATAACTAACTTATGTGAGTTGAATTTTAAAAAATGGATTCCATATTTAGAATCATAATAATTTCTAATTTCTAATTATTCAAACATTATTTTTTACAAAATTTATAATTGAATGAAACTAAAATTAATTACATCAGTTAATATAAAAAAATTACACAGTGGATAAACTTAGAATATAAAGTGTAAAAATGACCCCAAACATGTCCAAAACCAATTTAATGGACATATTTTTACCATATGAATTATATTATATATATTTTATTATTATTTTATCTACTTTACCAGGAAAAAAACATGGGTTGAATAACACTTTAACAACATTAAAGAAGTGCCACTCACCTCCCTTATAAATACAACCCAATATCCCCCTGTCTTCACGGCTTAAAAATGGTTCGTAATATCCATGGAAAAATAACCTATCAAATTTCATCCACTCACTCAATAATCATTACATTTGGAATAATCCAATACTAGGAAGTCGTTTAGTGGAAACAAAATGGAGATACTTGAAAGAAGTGGTAACATTGATCCACAAATGTTTTTGTTTTATTTCATCCTCAAAACATGAAACTATTTTTATATCATGATTATATAATAAAATAAGTTTAATAAATATACCTATTTTTTGTTATTATATGTTCATGAAATAAGAAAACCCAATTTTCAAATGGTTTACCAAATCATCGTTCGTCGGTATGACAGACTACCACCATGTGAACAAGTGGCATTTGTTTTTACATTACCACCGTTAATTGCTGGGAATAGTAACGTACATTATATATATATATATGTTTTGATATTTATTAATATGTTATTATCATGGAATCATTACATAAAACATATCTTAATTCTTTACATTTTGAGGGCATAAGATAACGTCATTCATGTGTACGATGAACTACTGCCTCGCGAAGCAATTTAATTCGGTCACACATTACATTGAATGTAAAAAAGATTTGGATAACATTATTAATTAATATATATGAAATAATAATTATAGCTTACTGATAATATATTTATATAGACAATTTACTTTTCCCTCATTCAATACGATAAGAAACAAAAATATCTTTCAAGCGTTTGTAGAACCCATTGTCTCCATGAATGGTTCCTCTCATTTCATATCACTAATGTTTATAGATTATTATAAATACTATTATAAATAATAAAAAATATATTTATATCATCTTTATAAATATTTATATGATATAATCATGATATAATTAATATTACTAAGGATAATAAGTCAAAATATGTACGCGGAAAAAAGTGGTTATCACCCGAAACATAATATTAACATAGAATTATTAATAATCAGGAAATATAAATTCAGAAAAAATAATATATGATATGTTATATTGGAATAAGTTTATATTATATTATTATAATAAAATTATTTTTATTATACAAGTGGTTTGAATGAGTATGATGGAATTGATGACTTAATGTAATAGATTTCAGTCTCAATTTTTTACTTTTGTGAGGCACATGTTATGTTCACAACCTATTTGTTTTATGTGGTGTATATAATTACCAATATTTTATTATATGATTCTTCTAATAGATGTTAATTTTATTTACATATCCATTTTATGATCCCTCTTTCATTTGGTTTACGGTCCAAAAGTTACCAAATCAGCAATGGAATTTTGTCTCAATTATCATTATTTGAGACACACATTATTTTATACCCCTATTTTGTTTTAGGAGATGTATATACTATTATTTGATATGTAATATCATGAATATACCCATCCTCATGATATATTATTTTTTTTATAAGTTAATCCTTTATGCAACTTATGAATTCATTTAATCAATGTTGAAAAACGTTTAGGTAACAATCTCATTATTTACCAATATTATTTATGATTAAGTCTCCAATATTGATATATCATGATGTAACACTCTATAATTATAATGAATTTTTAAAATCTGATTATTCATGATATAGTCATGCAATGGTATCATTTTTTCACTATTTGGTGCTTAATATAAATAACAAAATAAATATTTAAATTTACTTTATTTATCTCTTCTGTCAAAAAAATTTTTTCTTCAAAAAAAATGTTTTATAAAAATTATTTCAATTTTTTAAAATAATATTAAAGGTAATTTTCTGGGAAAATGATTTTGAAAATTATTTAGTTTTTAAAATGTGTTTTATGAGAATATAAAATATTCCAAATACGTTTTATATATTATTTTCCAAGAAATGTATTTTAAAACAATTTTATGATTAAAAATGTGATTTACATGATTTTCAAAGATTCCATTGTATTTTTTAATATTTATTTTAAAATAAAAATTGTTTTAAAATTATTTGTGTTTTAAAAATCCATTTTCATAGTGGAAATGATATTTTAGTCAAGAAATGTTTTAAATTTTCTTGCAAAATTATTTCTCATCTATGATTTCATCCATTGATGGTACCTATGCCATTATGAGGTAAAATCCATGGATACCAATCATATTTTTTCTCTGAATTATTTATGTTTATTATGGAATGTTTTTTTATGAAAAATGTTTTTCTTCCACGAGTTATACAATGATAATAATATTATAATACACACTTCTTTTCATGGGTAATGCTATGATGGAATGATTACGGAACCTATCTCCTTCCCACAGGTTGAGATATGAAAAAAATGCTTATAATACCCTTTTCATTTCAAGGGATATAATATAATGAATTATTATGATCATGTGGCACACATATGTTCAATTTCATTACTCGATGGGTTGGCCCTATATCTCCTTCAAATGCATTAGGTGAAAATTTATATCTAATTTGATGTATATGACTAGAATGGGGTGTGAACGCGGTTCAGTAATAAAAGCATGTAATGAGAAGTGTACTTATTTAAGTAGTACATGGATTTATTGGGGATTTAACCTGGTTTAGTAAATAACTTTTTCTTCTACGATGTTCTGGGTAGTTATCCTTATCTAATATTTAAAGGATTGTCTATGAAAATGTGTATGGAAAAAATTCCATGGCTTATGTTCTCATGGAACATATTCAATGATTATTTTATGATTAATGTCTTTTAAAGATCCAATAATTATTCCATGATTCATTATTTTGATCATTGATATACTATGTATGGTTTTATAATGTCATGATGATGTTCTCATACTCATTCATTTATATATCTCTTACAAATTTACCATGTTTTCCTTTACTCAGTATATGAGAACTATCTTTCTTACGTTTTCCCCCAGGTTGTGTAGATATGTATTATTTATGATATGTCTATGAAGGGATCTAATTTTAAAGATCATAGTGGGAGATGGTACAATTCACCAATGGTCCTGTGTTTATGTTTCAATGTTTCCAATTGCACTAAACTATTACGGATCTCAAGAGTATTGTTATTTAATTAAATAAATATTCTAAAATAATGATTTAATATTTTTGTATGAGATACTGAGATAATTATTTTTGGTATTAGATAAAATATTTATATAATAATTGAAACTAGGATGATAAAACCCTAGTGAGGTCCCTAAAAATATGTCTAAGTATATGTATAAGGTTAAGTTAATGTATACGAAAATGAAAAGGTTTTTTAAAGGATTGAGAAAGTGGTTACCTAGAAATACAACACTATCTAGATACTTCACATGGTTGTGGCTCTTTAATTGAGGTACCGAGATGAAAAAATCACCAAAACACCATATGGAGGTAGATTAAATTGAGAACTAGTGCACAACAAAGATACTTGATGTAGAACTAGATTGATACTCTCATGGGATATTATTTGGAAATTCAAAAACTCATTACACACTGTCATGAAGGATTTAAATAAAATATGTCTATAAATAACATAGGATAAATATATATTGTCATATATTATACAATTTTTCATAATTCAGACATTATATATGTTCTTTTAATGATTATCTTGTCCCCCACTATGATTATTGTTTCTCACTCTATTCATTTTTGTTTTAGTCAATGTGTAGAACCCGAATAAATCAAATTAATGATGAGTATAAATTAAAATGAAGTTTTCTTCCTCATGAGAATCCAAATTTATAGGAATATAATTAAAAATCTCATTGATATGGTCAGAAATCTCTCTTGTCCTTGGAATAATGATTGAATTCAAAAAGAAAACCAAAAAGGGAACACCATTCTATTATGTTCTTCACAAGGAATCATATTCCTTATTTTTAATTGTCTTCTAATCCTGTAGTTGATGAAAAATGTATCAGCAACACTAAAAATATATTTTACATTATCTAGTGTTTATAACATGGGAAAATTATTTTGTATGTCTAATGTTTAGAAGGTAAATCTAAAACAACCAAGAATTTTTAAATTATATTTCATTTCCTAAATACGTTTGTTACAAACCACAAAACCATATCTCTTTTTAGTAAAGTGATAATTATAGAGTATAAAGAGAACATGACTGTCGAAATTTGATCGTTATTTGATCAATGTTCAAAAATGTCCAATAATCAATATGACTATTAGAAACTATACTATTGGTAACATCATTAATGTTATAATTAGTTTGTGTTAGTAGAAATTTAAAAGGATAATTAATGATAAAAGGATTAGAGGTGGCCTCAACCAGAAGAGTAGTGTTTTATAGATACCATTTTTCAGAACATGGGATGGAGGTAGTATCAATGGGGTTCTCCCTTTACCAAGCGCAATCTGAACTTCTATAAGGGAATCTTGATCAAAATCATCTATAGAAGATGTTCATGTTAGTAGAAATTAACACTCGGGTGATATTAGCTAAGACACACCATGAATATATCACTATAGATCACCTTATCATTAGGATTGATGTGAGTGTTATAAGTGGTTGTGGGTCCAAGAATTATTTACTTAATGACTAATCCCATTTTATAAATACCATTGTAATTCCATCAATTATATTATTATAATAATTTATCTTAAAAATGATGAAATTTTTTACATCATTTTTCAGACCCAAATATCACTTTTTCTAATGAATATAATTTTTTATAAGAAAATAAGGAATTATGAAAATATTTTTTTAATAAATTTTTTCTAAAAACTATATTATTTAAATTAAATTTGAAAATATAAATCTTGTGTAATTGAAATTTTTTATGTGTCAGACATTTTACTGAACATTTTCGACCCACTATTTTTTAATAAATAATAATTTTTATATTTAAAAGATAATCTATTATTACTTAGTGTACCAACTTGACCATAGTTTCCCTAATTTGGTGCATTATTTTATTACATTTTCCTGATCACAAGAAAATCAAATCCCAAAATTGGGATCAGATTAGTAAGCATGGAAATACTAGATTCAATCATAAGTTTTACATTACGACTTGAAATGAAAAAAAAAACAAATTATCCCTATTGAAAATACTCATATAACTTATAATATCCATAAAGGTCAATAATATTATACTTCTATAAATCCAGGGGAAAATTGAAATATTAGAAAGGGGTATGCTCAGATACTCGGTAACAATAGACAATATAGTGGAAGCTATAATAAATAATCATAAACATTTAAGGCACGATATAAAATTGAAACACAAGAATTTTAAAAATAATCCTCATCACATTATCAAAATAATAAATCAAATAATTCGTTTTAAAAATTCACATGGATATTCAGCTAGTCGAATAATTAATTGAAATATAAATAACTATTCTCACAATGGGGAAATGTATAATGCCAAACATTATAACAATACCTTCAAGGAATCCTACCTAGACCAGTACCATACAATGATGGCCCTGGGGGAAGAAATTAATTTTTATCAAGAGACATAGCAATTGATCAAGGGGCTATAGTGGGCTACGTCCGTCACTTATTATGTCTGATGCATTCCTCTTATGAAAAGGATGATACATAACATAAAATTTGTATTAAAGCTAGCATATGAAAAGTTAATACTTCTCCAATAATCCATGATGGAATAAACATATAACATCCATAGTCAAATATATCATAAACCCTTCAATATAATATGGTTGATTTTATTATAATAATTCATCCTCAAATAAGCATAAAATCCCACAATGGATGTCGACATAGATGTAAATAATTTAAAAAATTCATTAAAACACATTGAGGGAAATATCCATGTATAACATTGAATTCATTTAGAAGCCACATAGTTATAAATAAAAATTTATCAGTTGAAATTTTTTATAATCTTGTGAGGAATGATTCAAAATTTTAATTTGTCAAAATGGTTTTAAAAACCCACTTGTTCCATATGATTTAAAAAAACATTCTTTACTTATATTTTTCGAATAGGTTATAAAGTACCTCATTTGGAAAATGATAGAAACACACATTTATAAACATTTTTTAAAAATTCAAAAATTGGTAATGAAACAGCCCAAGATTTTATGAGAAATATTATTTTTAATTACTTTTATGTCTTGTGTTGTATGATACACCAGAAAAAATGTTTCTCTATACTCATCCCTAACTTGGCTTGCATTACACGCAATAGCGACCTTCCACGATAGCGTGTGTTGTACGCAATACCGAGTTTCACTAAACAACGATATGTAATATAAACTAGCCATTATGAATAGTAATACCCACTATTTGAAATTTTATAAATTTTATCTTTTGAAATGGAATTCATTTTTGTATTCGGAATATTGAAATTAGCCTAGGGTGAATTTTTGGTATTTTTCTACAAACATTCAATTTTTGAGGAAAAGTGAAAACACTGGGTTACTATTCAAAAATCGAATTTTTATTTAAATAATTATTTATTTTATTTAAATTTATTTTAGATTAAAATTGATACATAATACCTGTATAATTTCAATTTAATTCTTTGGAGTTATTTTCTAATAATTTTAGATAAATAAAAATTTTATTGAACTTTTGACCGTCTTTTACCCACCTCCTAAGAGAATTTACAAATTAAAAAAATAATTTTACCACTTATGTGAGTGGAATTTCAAAAATCTGAGAGACACGGTTGATATCATTATGTAAAATTTGGTTCAATAAGATAAAAATAATTATTGGTGAATAGTAACTTTTTTACATTTGTTTACCATGGTTAAAAGTAAATAGGGTAACTAAGGGTAAAAATGATATTATTATTACTGTAAAATATGTCCTAATTATATTGGATAAGTGTAATTCGACCAAAAACAACCTTATGGATTAAATATTACAATTTAGGTCCACATGGATTAGATTAAGACATTTATTATTATTTTATTTTAAGAAGAGTTAAAATAGTTAAAATCAATGTTTAATAACTAAAACATTTTTAATATAGGGTTATACATAAGATAAATTAGACTATAAAAATTAATTAGAAGTATAAAAATATTTCCTACATAGAGTTTTTTTATTTATAATTTTTAGACATTAAATAATGTAATTTATTTATGACACAATGATGATGTAGTAATTACCTTATTAATGAAATATTAACAAATTTGATGCTATAAATACCCAAATAAATATAATTTTATACTTTTTATGAATTACACTAATTTTATAGGTTAATTTTACATTTTATTATTTATTTAATTAAATTTTTGTGAACTAATCATTCTTTTATGATTTTCAGAAAAATCAAGTACCAAATTGTGTCAAAATTGACATAAAATAGTTTATAAAAAAAATATATTATATTATTAACTGTGATCTTATTATTAAAAATCTATGGTTCTGAAAAAAGACTTATCTAAGGATATATATTTTAATAATGAACCACTTGGGGTTAATGTGGATTGTTATAGTATGTTTATTAACCATATAGTGTAAGAAAACAAAAAGTCACGGTAAAAGTTAAATTATTTAACTTAGAGTTAAATGTAAATGATAAGGTTAAAATAGTAACCTAAACTTGTATAAAACATATTATTTGATAAGATTTATACCCATACCCACCTTTTCATCTAAATAAATCAATTTTAAGCTATTAAAAACAGAATATGACTTTATTATAAAATAATAGTTTATGTTTTTCCAAAGGTGCCCCTCTCCTCCCTTATAAAAAGGGCACACCTTCCCTCTTCACATCACACCCTTTTGAGCCTTGAAGCTCGGAAAAACCCTACCAATTACTATTATAAACCTCTATAGTTATATCATAGAGGTTCTGGTCTTCTAAAAGGACTACTCTAGTGCTCTAAGAAGAAGTTCAAAGGAGGTGCGTCGAGGAAGAGGTGATCTCTTCTACCGACTCTTTAAAGAATCTTTCTTCTTTTACATCCCCTTATTTAGTTGTATCCTTATATAGTAATAACATAAGTATTACCTATATACTGATATGTTATTATAAATATGAAAAAACCCCATTTCACCTTCTATCCATCCTACGGAAATTGAAATCACCGCACGTGCGTGCGTACGGAATACCGTCTCCACGCCGTGGTGTAATATGTTTTTCCACCACCACCATACTTGGATGGGTGTAATGGTGTAAAGATTAACTATATATGATTATTATAAAATCATAATTATTCTAAGATATTATATCATCCACTCCAATCCCATTCAATAAATATGGGAACAATATCATCGCTCGTGCGTACGTACGGATTACAGTCTCCACGACGCGATGAAATTCATTTTCCATGTTAACAATTAAAGAATGATTATAAAGTATATATAATAAGTAATAATTAAATATTTGAAATAATGATTCTACAGTATATATATATATATATATATATATTTCATCTACTTAATTCCATTCAAGTTAATAAGGAAAGTAAAATAGCGTTCATGCGTACGTATGACCTACCGTCTCTATGAAAGGTGTATTTCATTTCATTAATCTATCTATTATATATATGTATATACTGAATATATATGACATATAAATCATGATTTAAATTCTGGAAGAAATTAAATCATGATATAATTAATAATAATATCAACAAATAGAATCCCAAACAATTATGATAAATAAAACGATTTAACCCAAAACATTACTTTAACATGGAATTTACAAAAGAATTGGTAATAAAAAGTCATAAGTTAACCATATATGATATAATAAAAATCAATATTTTTCTGTAATAAGTAAATGACATTATTTAAATCATTATATAGGAGTTTCGAATGCGTACGAAGCATATCAGACCTAAGGTAAGGGATAATTTTGCAAATCTCATTTTAATCTGAGATTTCTTAAACGTAAGTATTTACTGGGGTTATATTTATCATCCATGTCCCTATTTTCTAAAAATGGTTTCATTTATGTTTAAAGTCCTTATTACCCATTTTTACTTTTACCACATGGTATGTAAGAAATCTTTTTTTTACCATACGTGGTACTTTTTGAGTTTTCCGGCAAAAGTACGAGAAGAATGTTTTTTTAACTTATACGGTATGAACGGATTTTTTTCGGTTTCATAAAGTCTTATTTTCATGAAGCTTCTTACAAAAGGATTCCTGATTATTTTCAACAAAATCATTTTCTTTTAAAATTTCATGGAATATTGTGAAAAGAAAATGATTATGAATAAGAAAGGATATTTTTCTTAAGAATTCATTTCAAGTGTTTTATCAAAACCATTTTACCTATAAGATGGAATTATTTCATATGTGAATGTTTGAAGAAAAATTTCACTATGATTTACATGGTTTTACTTTTCAAATGATGAAATTATATACATATGTTTTATAAGGATTATGTTATGATGGGATGATGTTTATGAAACCCATTTTATTCTTTGGGTTATGATGAATGATTTATGTTTATGATGTGGCACAAGTAAGAATGATTTCATTATGAGATGGGGGGGACCTATATCTCCCTCCAATGAATTGGGTAATTACCTATATCTCATGAGATAGACATGATTGGAATTGTAAGTTAATTAGGTTCAGTGTTACAGGACTGAAAAAAGGAGTGAACTCGATTCTGAAGGGGACTTTGTCCACTAAGATGGTCTTGGAAGAAATATCTTGGATACTATAAGAAATCATAACATGCGATTAATGGGTTCAATAATTAAATGTTTTATTACCATTCTATTTAATCATGATTTATTTTTCATTATGATATATGCCTTACGTACTTCCAAGATTTATGTCATTTCTCATGATTTTGATGTTTAGATTTTATGTTCATGTTTTTGCATTCAAATTTTTATGGATTGTTTTACATTCCCTATGTTTACCCTTACTGAGCATTTGAGATCACCCTTTTTATATTTTCTTTTCCCCAGGATATAAAGAAAAGTTTTAACTAAGAAAAAAAAGGGGATGTTCTTTATGGGAGATGTTGATGATCCTTCACCACGATTAGAAGATTATATTCCGAGTTTCCAAATAATATAAACTATTACGGTCCTTTGGTGATTGTTTTTGTTATGTATTCAGTATTCCTCAAAAGTAATGTAATGTCCATGTACGTCAGGATTTGGGTCTCTACAGTTGGTATCAGAGGTTCAGTTTAGTCAAACTTTGGAAACTAGGATGTGAGAACTTTAGTTATATCCCTAGAAATATTTCTATAGTATTTCTAGGGATGTCCCAAAGGATATGTATAATTATAGGTTATAGTCCTATAATTACAGTAACTATATTAGAATTAAACCTAAGATGTTAGATATTGAAGGTACTCCCCCTCGATTATGTTTTTTTCCTCTCACACTATTCTTTTTGGGTTTTAGATGATGGCCAGAAACCGGAAGATTCACGATAATAGAGGATATGATGGACAATGGAATGATATTCCTTATTAGAAACCAAATGAAACGAGATTTGGAAGTCCAAACATCATAATTATGAATAATCAGAAATCTCATTATATGATCAATAATCTCAAATATGGTATGATTCCCGACTCAGTTAAAAAGAGAAATATGGAGTTTCATGATGATCATAGAGGAATGAATGTTCAATTTCCCTCATGTAAATCAGGTAGTAAGAGGCATCAGGGAGAATTTTTCAAAGGTATTGGAAGATGATTTGGGTGTGGAAAATAAGGACACAAATCCAGTAAGTGCAAAGGAAAAGGTTCAGTTAACACCATGGACAAGGATAATGGTATTGCTATGACATCAAAAATGATTAAATGTTTTCAATGTGGAATGTATGGGAATTATTCAAACCAATTCCCTAAGGGAATGTCTCATGATGAGAATCAGTATGGTCGTATGGGTAGTATTTATGTTGATGATGATTACGAGACTACAAATGATATGTAAGATGAATGAATTGTTCAAGATCGGTTAATGGTTTAAGAAGGTAGTGGAGTGATTTATGTTTATCAAGAGTTATGTTGTATAGGTAATGGTACTATGTAATAAAGACATATCTAAGGATTGTTACACTATTGTTTTTCCTAAAGTATTTGAAAGTATATGTTGAATGGTACTGGTAACCATGAAAAGTTATTCAGATATTATTGGAAAGAATATGATATGCGCATAATGAAGGGATAAAGAGATAATGAAATGTTTCAAAGTATTCATGAGCTCATGAATGATATAAGGACAAAGTGATATCATGGTTTGAGTATATAGAAATTTTTGGATTTTGGTATTTGGAAATAGCTAACTTTTGAAATAATTTTTTTTTTCACTAAGGTTCAATGGTTATTCATTTTTCAAGAGAATACATGATAAAGGTATTCACATGTTTGGAATGTGAACAAAAACATATCTTGTATGATATATGGGTGATAAATGATGGAATTCACATGATCGACATATGAAATTTCTAGCAATAGTTTTATTTATATTATGAGATTGGACAGATGTATTTTGGAAAAGTCTAAAGACTGGAAAGGATTATGTCAGACATCAGATAGTATTGTTTAAGGATAGAACTTTTTGATATTATTTGAATGTTATAATAGAGTGGTTTTAGACAAAGGACAACCTGCAGGACGAGTGACAACCCATCTCGTCGGACAAGGCTGTGGGAATCGAACCCACAACAGAAGTGCGACAGGCCTTTATCGCCTACCACTGGCATACATGAAGTCCCTGTTTATTAGAAACTGGTTTTATTATATTAAGAGATATGTTATATGATGTATAATTCCATTCTTGGAGCCATATACATTTAATATCGGCATATATGTACTTATGTATATTCAATAAATTTTTCTAACCTGTTGTTAGAGAAAGATGGAATGACCCTTAATTATATTACATGATCTACTAACACTTCACATAAGAAAAATTCAACTTCATTTCTTTAAGAGATGAAGTGGAAATTGTACAAAGCACATATAGCAGTATGATTGCACCAAAATCAAGTAAGTATTTCTTTCAATTAAACAATTCTTCAACTTTAGTGAAATTATATTGAAAACCAAAAATGTTGTCCTAGTGTCCTTATATCTGATGAATTAGATGGTACCTTAGATCAACACAAATTTATGGCTTTTTTGATTGTTGGATTTTTATCATAGCCATGTCCTCTACCACTCTCCATTAGAACTTGATGGTAAGTTTTTCCTTCCATATCCATATTTCCACCGATGTTATCCTTTGTTAAAACCCAGGGATGTGTTAATCTGGGTAACCATTACATTTAAAAAATTACGTTCTAGTATTCCTTTTTACGATGTGGGTTTCTATTAAAGAAACGTTCAATTAGTAAACTATTTATAACCCCGACGAATTTTGTGGGCGAAATTCATTTTAAGTGGTGTAGAATGTAACAACCCGAGATTTTATGATAAATATTATTTTTAATTACTTTGATTTCTTGTGTTGTACGCTACACCAAAAGGAGCTTGCTCTACATGCATCCCTAACATGTCTTGCATTACACGCAATCACAATCTTCCATAATAGCTTGAGTTATATGGAATACCGAGTTTCACTGAACAACGATATTATATATAAACTAGCCATTATGAATAGTAATACACACTATTTAAAATTTAATAAATTTTATCTTTTTAAATGGACTTATATTTTTGGATTCAGAATATCCAAATTTTCCTAGGGTGAATTTTTTTTTCTGAAAACATTAAATTTTTGATGAATGGTTAAAACACTATGTTACTATTTAAAAAGAAAATTTTTATATAAATAACTATTTATTTTATTTAAATATATTTTACATCAAAATTGATACATAATACCTATATAAGTTCAATGTAATTCATTGGAGACATTTTATAATAATTTTAGATATATAATAATTTTATTGAAATTTTGACCGTCTTTTACCCACCTCCTAGGAGAATTTGCAAATTTATATAAAACGTAATTTTACCTCTTTTGTGAGTGGAATTTCAAAAATATGAGTGACACTGTTGATATCAATATGTAAAATGCGTTTCAATAAGATAAAAATAATTTTTGGTGAATAGTAACTTTTTTCTTTTATTTTCCACGGTTAAAAGTAAATTGGGTAATTAAGGGTAAAAATGATATTATTATTACCCTAACATATGTCCTAATTCTATTAGATAAGATTAATTAGACCAAAAAAACCTTAGGGATAAAATATTACGCTTTAGGTCCACTTGGATTAGATTAGGACATTTATTATTATTTTATTTAAAGAAGAGTTAAAATAGGTAAAATCAAAGTTTAATAACTTAACATTTTTAATATAGCGTTATACATAAGATAAATTCAACTATGAATATTAATTAGAAATATAAAAATATTTCCTACATAATTGTAGTTTATTTATAATTTTTAGACATTAAAGAATTTAATTTATTTATGACACAATGATGATGCAGTAATTAGCTTATTAATGAAATATTAATATATTTGATACTATAAATACCCAAATAAATGCAATTTTAGACTTTTTATGAATTACACTAATATTATAGCTTAATAAGACATGTTATTATTGATATAAGTATCTTTGTTCTAACAAATTATGCTGTTATAATTTTAAAAAAAAATCATGTACCAAATATTGTCAAAATTGACATAAAATAGTTTTTGAAACAAATATTATATTATTAATTGTTATTTTATTCATAAAAATCTAAGGTTCGGCCCAATGTCTTAGATAAGTATATATATATTAATAAAGAACCACTTGGGTTTCTTTTGACTTGTTATAGTTTGTTTATTAACCATATAGTGTAAGAAAAAAAAGACATGGTAAAAGTAAAATTATATAACTTAGAGTTAAATCTATATGATATGGTTTAAATAGTAACATAAACATGTCTAAAACCTATTTTTTGAGAGGATATCGACCCATCTCCACTTTAGATTCTAAATAAATCAATTTTGAGCTATTAATAACCGAATATTACTTTGTTATAAAATAATATTTTATATTTTTTCAAAGGTGCCCCTCTCATCCCTTATAAAAAGGGTGCCCCTTCCCTCTTCTCATCACACCATTTTGAGCCTTGAAGCATCGTAAAACCCTAAAAATTACACTTCTAAACCTCTCTAGTTATATCATATAGGTTCTAGTCTTCTCAAAATACCAACTCAGTGCCCTAAAAAGATGTTTAAAGGAGGTGCGTCGAGGAAGAGGTAATCTCTTCTACCGACTCTTTAAAGATTTTTTCTTCCTCTACATCCTCTTATTTATTTTTTTCATTATAAAGTAATAAAATCAGTATTAATTATATATGGATATTTTATTATAAATATGAAACAACCCCATTTCACCTTCTAAACGTCCTACAGAAAACGAAATCACTGTGCGTGCGTACGTACGGAATACCTTCTCCATGCTGTGGTGTAATATGTTTTTCCACCACCACCCTACTTGGATGGGTATAATGGTGTAAAGAATAACTATATATGATTATTATAATATCATACAGATTATATGATATTATATCATCCACTCCAATTCCATTCAATAAATATGGGAATGATATCATCGCTTGTGCGTACGTACGCATTACCGTCTCCACGACGCGATGAGATTCATTTTCCATGTTAACAATTAAAGAATGATTATAAAGTATATATAATAATTAATCATTAAATATATGACATAATAATCATACTATATTTATGTATATATATATGTATGTCATCTACTTAATTCCATTCAAGTCTATAAGGAAAGGAAAACAGCGTACATGCGTACATACGGCCTACCGTCTCCATGAACGATGTATCTCATTTCATTCATCTACATATTATATATATTTATATAATGAATATATATGTTATATAAATCATGATTTACATTTTGGATGTAATTAAATCATTATATAAGTATTAATAATATCAAGAACAACAAGCCCAAACAAGTACGATAAATAAAATGATTTTACTCAAAACACTGCTTTAACATGGAATTTACAAAGAACGGGTAATATAAAGTCATAAGTGAACCATATAGGATATAATAAAAATGAATATTATTTTTCAATAAGTAAATGTCATTATTTAAATCATTATACAAGAGTTTTGGATACGTATGAAGCATATCAGACCTAAGGTAAGGGATAATTTTTCAAATCTCATTTTTATCTGAGATTGCTTATAAGTAAGTATTTACTAGGGTTATATTTATCATCCATGTCACTATTTCATAAAAATGGCTTCATTTATGTCTAAATTACTTCTTTTACTTTTTTTAATTTTACCACATGGTATATAAGGAATCTTTTTTTTACCATACAAGGTACTTTTTGACATTTCCAGCAAAATTACGAGAAATTTTTTTAACTTATATGGCATGAACAGATTTTTTACGGTTTCATAAAGCATTATTTTCATGAAGCTTCTTCCACAAGATTTGATGATTATATTCAAAAAATAATTTTCTTTTAAAATTGCATGGAATTTTTTGAATATAAAATGATTTTGTAGAATAAAGGATATTTTTCTCAAGGATTCATTTCAACTGTTTTATCAAAGACATTTTCCATATAAGATGACATTATTTCATATGTGTATGTTTCAAGTAAAATTTCTCTATTATTTACATGGTTTTACTTTTCTTATGATGAAATGAAATCCATTTGTTTTATAAGGATTATGTTATGATGAGATGTAGTTTATGAAAACCATTTTATTCTTTGGGTTATGATGAATGATTTATGATTATGTTGTGGGAAAAGTAAGAATTATTTCATTATGGGATGGGTGGGACCTATATATCCCTCCAATGCATTGGGTAATGATTTATATCTCATTAGATATACATGACTGGAATGGTAAGTTAATCTGGTTCAGTGTTACAATACTGAAACAAGGAGTGAACTCGATTCAGAAAGGGACTGTGTCCACTAAGATGTTCTTGGAAATAATGCCTTAGATATTATGGATATCATAACATGTGCTTAATGGATTCCACAATTACATGTCCTATTCCCACGCTATTTTGTTATGATTTATGTTCCTTTATGATATATGCCTTATTTACTTCCATGATTTATGTCACTGCTCAAGATTATGATGTTTAGATTTTATGTCCAAGTTTTTGCATTCAAATGTTTATGGATTGTTTTACATTTCCTATGTTAACCCTTACTAATCATTTGAGCTCACCGTTTTTATGTTTTCTTTTCCCCAGGATATAAATAAATGATTTAGGTAAGAAAAAAACGGGAAGATCTTTATGGGAGATGTTGAAGATCATTCACCACGATTAAAAGATTATATTCTGAGTTTCCAAAGACAATAAACTATTACGGTCCTTCGGTGTTCATTTTTTTTATGTATTAAGTATTCTGCAAAATTACTGTAATGTCCATGTACATCAGGATTTGGGTCTCTATAGGTAAAAACCAAATTAATCTTTTTTTTGATAATATTTTAAATTACATTTTATGAAACATAGAGATGGATGACACAAATGTCCTAGTATATACTAACACAAAACAATCTAAGATGATAAAGAGATTTTGAAATTAACCCTTACAGTATACTTTCCTTTAGTCAAGGGCGAGTTATCTTCTTGTATAAAGGTTAAAACATGTTATTAAATTAAAATAGGACCATAATCATATTTATGATATCATATATTACCATCTTAAATCATTTTGGTAATTATATTTCAGTATTACTGTTTTTTTGTGTGTTAACTGCATCATTTTCCCATTCCAATTTTGTCATGTAATTCATGTTGGTTATGAATAAGATATATGTTATTTATATACATAATGAAATTAAGTTCTAAAATATTACTTTTACTCATAATATAATTTTTTTAATCATTCATTAATGGTTAACATGGAGAGTGAATCTCATCGCATCGTTGGGACGGTTGGTCGTACGTGTGCTGGAGTGATGCTATCATCCCCTTAATGGATAAAAGGTATGGAATTGGGAGGTATAATAAATATAAAGGATAATTATAATGTTATATTAACTTTTTATATCCAATATTATCATCATTATACCCATCCAAATAATGTAATGATGAATAATAAATTAATCCATAGCATGGAGACTCTATGTCATACGTACACACACATAGTGATATTATTATTTGTATGATGAATAAAATCAGTAATATGTTTGTAAAATGATTATAATAACACATATGTATATATATTAAACTATTATTATTATTTTTATATGGAAAAACATAGAAAGTGTATAAATATGAAGACATGAACTTTGAAAGAGGGGATAAAACAATTACATCTTTTTCAGGTGTCTAATTTTAGATGGCACAAAAGGACTCCATAGGATGGATTTCTTCCCAATGTGTGGCCTCTAGGATTAAGCTAAGGAAGTTGGGAGAATAATTATTCTAGGTTTTTTGAGATAAATGTCTTTGGTGGTATAAATTAATGAGATGTATATGTTCCTTTTTATAAGAGATGTGAGGGTCACTTTTGGATGATCATAAAATATTAATTTATTATAAATTTGTTTTCGGTTTCAAATAACACAAAAGTGATTTATTTTTTTAAAAAAGATTATTATCAGTAAAAATTCTCCCATTCTATCATTTTATACAATCTTATGTCATGAAAGTATCCTTATCTTTTTGATTTAACCCTTAGTTAAAAAGTTTAACTCTTACCATGTCCTCTAGTTTTTTATACTATAGGGTTAATTTAGTTACAATAAAATGAAAAAAATTCCAATTGGATCATTTATGACATGTCAAAAATTATAGGAATAATTTTCCCAACCCTGATATTTTTGTTAAATTTATTTCATTTAATTAAATATTATGTATTTTGAAGTATCATTTATGTCAATTTTGACACAATTCAAAACTTCAATTTTTAGAAATATCATACATACATGATAACTTCGAAAAAATACATCTAATACGTCACTAACATATATATATATATGATATATATGAAATTATTTTATTTAACTCATTAATTTAAATTTTATTTATTTTAATATTTTAATTGACATTTAATTGATTATTCCTTTAAAAAGGTAATTGCTACATCATTATTATGTCACAATTTAATTGATTTACTTATTTTCTAAAAAACAAAATACCAGTATATAGATAATAATATTATCTTTTTAAAGAAAACTTATAGTCAAATTATTATTATTTATATATTTATATTAAAAATTGTTTAGTTATTAAAATTTGAATATGACATTTTATACTTTTATTTAAATCAAAAATAATAAATGTCTTAATCTAACAGAAGTGAATTAAAAATGATAATTTATACCTAATGTTGATTTTTTAAAAACATACTTACCCAATTAAATTAGGAGAAGTGTTAGGATAATATTAATTTATTATAATATTAATATTACTATTAATTACAATATTTACATTTAACCAGGGAAAAAACATCAAAAATTATTATTGACCAAATATTATTTTGATCTCGTTAGACAATATTTTTCGTACTATTTAAAGAAATTTATGTCCAATTCTCTAAATTCAATTCACAGTAGTTGAAACATTATGTTTAATTCAAATCCAATATATGTGGCTTGAAGGCAGGTACAAGTGATGTTCAAATGTTTAATAAATTGTTATATGAAATTATATTATAAAAAAGATTTAAATAAACTGTATAGGAATAATATATGTATCATTTATCTATTTTGAAATTAAAATAAAATTAAAATAAAATTAATATTGAAATGAAAATGTTGGTTTTAAAAAATAATGCAGTATTTCTAACTATTCACCAATAATTAAAACTTTCTGAAAAATAACAAAATTTCACCATAAGATTATTTTTATAATAAGAATTCAAAATTATAGTCAATTTTCAATATTAAAATTTATAAATTTCATTATTTGGTTAATATTATTCATAACTAATTTTTAAATGGCTAGATTTAAAGGTCATGGTGTGCTCGAACTCGATATTTCATGTAACAGAAGATGTTGAATTAATTAGAAAGAACCATACTGTTAAAGATTGGGGTGTTACACTATTCCCTCTTTTAAATATGTTCATCCATTAAATTTCTTGAATATCACTTCAGAAAATGATTCGAGTATTTTTTTCATACAAGGTTCTTTAGGTTTCCACGTCACCTATTCCATTTTATCATTTCTCTAAGGAACCCTTAGAAGAGGAGTTGTTCTATTTCTCAATACTTATTCTCTTGTATCAAGAATCTTGATAAGCTCTTCATAATAAGATAGATCTGGTTTTAGTTCTATTTCATCCTACGAGAGAAACTTTTATGGGTATTGCATGTATTTTCTTAACTTTGATAGGTGGAACACATCTTGATCTTTGGAAAGACTTGGAGGCATTGCCAAATGGTAAGCTACATCTCATATTAGTTCCCAAATTTCAATATTTCTAATGTAACTGGGTATTAATTTACCCTTCTAAACCAATCTTATAACACCCTTCCTTGAAGATACCTTTAAGAAGACATAATATTCTATTTGAAATTCCATATCATTCCTTCGGTTATTATTATATCACTTTTTATTTTTATGATCTATTTTTTATGGGTCTGAAAAGTTTTTTCCCTTCCCATCATTTACTCAAAATTTATTAGGCCTACATGTTTTCATTCACCCACACCATCCTAATATTTTGGTGTCAAACATGTCTAACAATATAATGCATTATGTGGTGCCATTTTTATAGTTGAAGGGTAGTTATTGTTATAGACAAATTATACAAGAGGTAAATATTTATCCCACATACCTTTAAAATAAATATATAATGACATAAACACGTCTTATAACGTATGAAATTTCAATTATGATTGTCAATATGTTTGAGGGTGTTTGGTAGTGCTAAAACAAAGCTCAATATCTTAGTCCTTCTGAACAATTTTTCATAATTGTGAAATAAAATGGGGATCACAGTCAGAAAAAACTGATAGGGGTACACCATGATGTCATCAAATTTTATTAATATATAGTCTTTCTAAATGTTTAAGTTGTAAATATTGTTTTATAGCATGAAAATGTTCTTTTATAGTAAATCTATCAATAATAACCCATATTATATCATTTCTTCTGGGATTATTTGGTATCCTAATGATAAGGTCCATCGTAATAACATCTCATTTCCATATTGGTATAGTAATATGTGACATGAATCCTCTAGGATGTTGTCTTCCATCCCTCCCATGTAGGAAAACCAAACATCTCGACATATAATTATAAATCTCCCTCTTCATGTTTTGCCACCAAAAATGATTCATCAAATCACTATACATTTTAGTGCCACCAAGCTGTATAGAGAAATTGGAACGATGAGAATCATTTAATAATTATATTCTTATCGTGGGTGTATAAGGAACATAAATCCTCTAATGAAATTTCAAAATATGATCTTTAAATACAAATTCAATCTTTTTCCCATCATTTATAGCTTTAATCTTCTTCTAAAACACCACATCATCTCACTGAGAACTTTTTATCATTTATAGTAAAGAAATGTTGGTAGCCATTTGAAAAATAAATGATTTTTCATCTTCAATGATAATTCCCATATCCATCTTTATTATATCCATAAATATAGGATTCATTTAAACTCTCATTTTGTTTAGAACTCTGTGGTCTTTTTTACAGAAAGAATCTTCCACCTTATTTTCCTTCCATGGGTGGCAGTGTACTGTGAAATCATAATATATTAGAAGCTCAAGACATCACCTTTGTCTCATGTTGAGTTATTTCTTGGAGAAAATATATTTAAACTCTTAGGATCTATATATATCTCACATATTTCACCGAATAGATAGTGTCTCCATATGTTCCGAGTAAAGATTAGTACTGCTAACTCCAATTCATGTGTTGGGTAGATTTATTTGTGAATTTTTAATTTCTTTGATTATTAAGAAATAACCCTTATTATTCAGCATATGGACACAACTGAGTCCTTTCCTTGATGCATCACTATAAATAATAAACCACTAATTCTCAGATGGAAGAGTCAAGATAAGAGCATTGAAAAATATTCTCTCTAATTGTTAAAAACATCATTCACACTCTTTTGTCCAAATGAATTATCCACATTAATAGTGAGCTTGGTTAATGGGTTTTCTAATTGATATTTGTTTGGAAGAAATGACTAATGTAACTAGTTAAACCAATAAAATTGCATAACTTGGTTATAATTGTCGGTGCTGTCAATTCTTGGATTGCCTTTGTCTTGGTAGGATCAAAATAGATTCCATCATTCGTGAATATATTTCAATCAAAATAAATTTCTTGAATCCATAATTAACCATTGATAAACATTCAATATAGTTCATTTCTTCTAAGAGTCTTCAAAAAATATTAAATTTTTTCTAATGGTTTTGTATATTTTGGAGTGTACCAAGATATAATCAAAAAATACAACGAAAAAATCATCAAGATGTTCCTTGAACTCTCTATTTATTAGATCCATGAAAAAAACATGTGAATTAGTCAATCCAAATGTAATTACAATAAATTCGTAATAACCACCCCTCATTCGGTATGATATCTTTGAAATGTCTTCCTTTTTTACACACAATAGATGTTATCCAGAATGAAGGTTAATTTTTGAGAAAGACTGATCTAAATTAATTTCATCAAAAAAATCATCAGTGTGAGGTGGGTGATACTTGTTGTTTATTGTAATATAATTTATTTTTCTACAGTAAATGCATAGCCTAATTCGACCGTCTTTTTCTTATGAAAATGAATTGGGCCTCCACATGAAGATACAATGGAGAGAATAAATCACTTATTACTCAACTCATCTAGTCGTTTCATCACCTCTACTAATTCTATAATATAAATTCTATATGGAGTCATCTATATTGGTCTTGTATTGGTGATTAAATAAATAGAAAACTCAGATTCATGCTCTAGGGAGTGTCCTTGTAAATCCATGGAAGAAACAACAATGTATTCCTTTACAATAAGAACTTCCCCATGCTAAATATTTATTTTTTCATCCCTAGATGTTATTTCCTCTGCCTCCCCATGAATCTAATTCAATAAACCTATTGGGAGAGTATTTTGAAAAAAATAGGTGATGATTTTTTTTCTAAAGATAATCGATTCTACATCATCCTCATAAATTGTAACTTCCTTCCTATTGAAATAAATTTTCCCATCATATTTTGATATCCATCTATACCAAGTATTATATCATTATCGAACAATGGTATGATAATAAAATATATAGATAATGCACATCTATATGCCATAATTGGAACTGTCTAAAAAATATTTGTTGCAATGAGACTTCCCTTAGGGTTTTTGACCGACAAGTTCCCTATTAATGTGAATTGGAAATATCTAATTTCAAAATAAATATGGGAAGATAAAAAGAAATGTGATGATCCATATTCAAATAAATATTTGGCTAAATTTTAGGAGATGATTATAGTTACACCAACAACATCATCATATGTTTCAACCTTGACCATAGTGATAAAAAAATCGTGGACTCTCTCTCTATGACTTTTCTCAGGTATGTTTACATGATACTTTGGACAATCGTTTTCATAATGTGCAATTTCATTAAAATTGTATTATTGAAAAATGATAGAATTTTTGTTGTTCCAATCAGATGGTTGTTTTCCTTTTTCTCCATATTTTTAAGAAACCCCCACCCCCTTTAGGAAAGTACCGGGGTGTTTCATCACACAATTACTATAGGGAGGAAAGTCAAATATTCCCTTATTCCCCTTATTTTCTCTCTAAGAGAGTTCAATGGCCCTATTTTTCTATTGATGCCCTTTAAAGGCATAAGACTAAGAGAATTCCTTTTTTTTTCTTGAGTACACGTGAGACTATATCTTTTTATGATGATAATAATTTGGAGACCAATTCCCATAAGAGGAATATTTTTAACCCGTCAAAGAATCATCCAATCTTACTTTTCGGGTTACTTATATAGTGTACATCATTCCTTGATGACCTTGTGAAGTTAGCCTCATAATATGATACATTCTCACCCTTATTTTCCTCAAAATCATATATTTTCATTCCATATCATCTCATTGTTCAAATGGAAATTATTTTACTAGGAAAATATCTTTAAACTCCCTCTTTTGAATATCCACTACCTCTTCATCTTCCTTCGTGTTATTTATTAATGAGCAACATTGATCTTCATCTCTTGTAAGATGATAAATTGTCCAAATATATTTTCCCCTTTCATTACTCCCTGTAGAATGAAATATTTTCTCCAATGAACATATCCATTGCTCAGCAACAAAAGGGTTTGTAGTCCCATTGAATATTGGAGGTTGTCATCTCATATATCTATCTAAAATTAATCCTTCGATTTATAGATCGGGGTGATCCATACATGTAATGTTACTATTCATAACCTAAGTCATCCATCCAAGTACTATTATAAATTACTCAACACCAGTTGTATCACCATCTCCACTTTCATTATATTCTATAGGAGGGAAATCCCGACATGTATTATATGTACTGATAAAATATTAATTTCTTCCACTAGGTTCTATTTCTATACAATGTAAAACACTAGATTATGTTATCAATCATAATGCATATTTCCAAACTTGTAAAATACTTAATATTAATTGAATAAATTAGGAATATCTAATCCATAATCATAAACACGTTTCTTTGAGGACACATTGAATCATAAATCCTTTATAATGGTTTGTAAAGAAAATATAAATTATCTTATGCATATACCGCAAGAGTGTCAAACCAGGTGCGTAGTAAGGCTCGTTGTCATGTTCCAGGTTACCCTAAGTCATGCTCAGAACACCTTATCAGAGTTTTCACCACTAGGTATATCTATCCAAAAAACACATCCACTTTTTTTTATCTAGATAGGGATTTATTTTCATGTAATACCCACATAATATCTATATTACTAAATTTATAGGATGTTATTCTATAATTATCCTCAAATTTTAAATTACGGTAATGTTCCCTAATCAATAATGTTTTCTAAATCTAGTTTCTAAGGTTTTTAGATAAATTTCATTGATAACAACTCTAACACCCTGACCCTAGTTTCCCAGATTCAATGTATTATTCTATTACATTGGAATGATCAGAATAAAATCAAATCCTAAAGGACCCATCTATTTAGTTTTTTTTAAAATACTAAATACAAACATATGTTTTACAATACAACATGAAATTAAAAACAACATGTTATCCCCATAAAAAACAGTCATATCCCGTAGACTATCTATACAAGTCCCACAAAATATACTTATTCACATAATTGGAGAAAATTAAAAATAATAAATGGGTGAGCTCATATGCTCAGAAATGATAAACAATATAGTAAAATCTATCATAAATAATCATGAAATTTTAATGCATGGTAGAAAACTGAAACAAAATATTTGAAACATAATATTCAGAAGAATATAAATAGAAAAAATCAACTAATTCCATTTAAACATTTATATGGAAATTTAAATAGTCGAATAATCACATGGAATATCAATAACTAATCTCATAATGAGGAAATTCATAATGTCGGACATCATATCCACACCATAAAGGCCTTATGCGAAGACCATTTTCATAACATCAAGTCATTGTTCCAAAACACTAGTTTGTCTCATGATACATTTAGACGCATAGAGGGGAAATAGAGAGACCTTCCTGTAACTTACTTTTTCAAATGGATTTTTCTCATGAAAAGGGTTAAAGATAACATAAAAATTCATATTAAAATCAAGAATATCAAATGTTAATACTTTAACAATAAAACATGAGTTGTATAAACATAACACATCCACAATATAATATACCATAAACCCTTCAATAAAATGTGGAAGATTTTATCATAATTACTCAACCTCAAATAATCATAAAATATGAAGAACAATGTTGACATAGATGATCATAATTAATTAAATTCATCTCAAATATTTGAGGGAAATATCCCTTCTTTACTTTGAATCATTCAGAAGCCACACAATTATAAAAGAAAAAATTTCTTCGAAAAATAACCTTATAATATTGTAAGGAATGATTCAAAATGTTAAGGTTTCATATCTGTAGAAAAAATATGCTTTCACCATATGAGTTAAGTAAACATTTATTACATATATTTCGTGAAAAGGGTATAAAGTATCTCATTGGAAAACGACGAAAATATTTATTTAATGTTTTTTTAAAACTTCAAACATAGGTAACAATGACTTTAGAGAATAGTCAATAATATTTTTAGCTGAATTTTAAGAATCATGGACATGGATTATAAGGATTTATCTATATATACGTATTTATAAGAAATCTCAGATAATAAATTGATTGTGAAATTAACCCTTACCTTATACCTTCCTTTAGTAGTGGGTGAGTAAGACTCCTATATAAATTTTAAAACAAGTTATTAATTTATAATAGGACCATAAACATATTTATGAAATCATAAATTATCCTCTTATATCATTTTGGTAATAATATTTCAATATTACCATTGTTTCGGGTGTTCACTACTTCGTTTTCCCATTTCTATCTTGTCATATAAGCCACGTTGGTAATGCATCAGATATATTTTATTCATATACAAAATGAAATTATTTTCATAATTATTATTTTTACTCATCATATAAATTTTATAATTATTCTTTAATGGTTAACATGGATAATGAATCTAATCACATCATGGAGACGGTAGGTCGTACGTACGCATGAGAGACAATATCATTCCCTTAATGGTTAAATGGTATGAAATTGGATGTTATATTAATTATAATGAAACATTATAATGTTATATTAATTATTTATATCCACTATACTCATCATTAAATTCATCCAAATAATGTAGAGTTGAATAATAAATTACAGCAGGACGTGGAGACGATAAGTCGTATGTACACACACATGATGATATTATTATTTGTATGATGAATAAAATGATTAATATGGTTGTCCCATGATTATAATAACATCTCATTATATGTATGATAATAGAGTTATAATTTTCATATGGAAACAACATAGAATGATTAAGTAGAATAAATGAAATTTGAAGGTGGTGATAAAACAATTACCTCTTTTCCAGGTGTCTCTTTTGGGTTTTAACAAAAGCACATTTTATGATGGATTTAGTCCAAAAGTGTGGAATCTAGGATGAAATGAGGAAATTTTGGAGAAGTCTTTTTAGGTTGTTTTTAAAGGAAAATGGATTTGGATGTGTGAATTATAATGAAGGAGATGTTCATTTTTATTAGAGAGCTGAGGGGCACATTTGGAAGATCATGAAATATTTATTTATTATAAATTTATTTTAGGTTTACAATAACAAAAAAGTGATTTATTTATAGTCTGTTTGAGTATTGATAGAGATACCTTCATCCAATTATTTTCATATAATTTTCGGTCGAAAAATTAACCTTATATTTTGGGATTAACCATTTGTTAAATAGTTTAACACTTGTCGTGTCTTCATGAATTTTTACACTATTAGGTTAATATAGTTAATATAAAATTCTACGAGAACCATTATTGGATCATTTATGAGATATTTAACATTATAATATTATGTTGGATTAAACTTAGGTTTTTATTAATTTTATAAATATTAATAAATTATTATTTATTTTAAAGTATCATTTATGTTAATTTTGATACTATTAAAATTTTTCATTTTTTAAAAAATAAAAATAACATGATAACATCAAAAAATACTAATAATATGTCAATAAAATGAATATACTATATATAAAATTATTTTATGTCATTAATAATGTCAAATTATATTTATTATAATATTTTAAATATCATATAATTTATTATACCATTAATAAGTCAATTACTACATCATTATTATGTCACAATTTAATTTATTTACTTATTTACTAAAATTATAAAAACTAAATTTTATAGAAAATAAATTTACCTTTCTAAATACTATTTATAGTCTAATTTACCTTATTTATAATTCTATATTAAAAATGGTTTAGTTATTATAATTTTAAAATGGCATTTTTAACTCTTCCTTAAATAAACTATAATATATGTCTAAATCTAAAACAATTAACCCAAAAAATCATAATATCGACCTAAAAGATGATTTTGGTTAAAAAAATACATACCAAATAAAATTAGGACACATTTTGTGGTAATATTATATTATTATAAAATTAAAATTAACTTTAATTACCCTATTTACGTTTAACAATGGTAAATAAAATCTAAAAGTTACTATTCGGGAAAACAATTACTTCAATATTATTAGAACAAATATTTCACACAAACTAAAACCATTTGGGCCCATTTTTATAAATTTAATTCATATAAGTGATAAAATTTTGTTAAATGAAAATCCACTAGATGTGGCTAGAATGCGGGTAAAAGAGACGTTCAAATGTTTAATAATTTTTTATATCTAATTATATTTTAAAAATGACTCCAACGAAACAAATTGGACTAATAGATATATATATTATATAATTTTACATTAAAATAAATTTTCAAAAAATAAAATTATTTAAATTAAAATATTTTTTGACAATAATATATTATTTATCACTATTCATTAAAAAGTTAAAAATTTTCAGAAAATTACTACAGATTCACCCTAATCTAATTTTGATATTTTGAATATAAAAATGAAGTATATTTTGATAAATAAAATTTATAAATTTCATAATTAGGTTAATACTGTTAATAACTAATTTTTAAACATCTAGTTTGAAAGGTCATCATGTGTTGGAACTCGATATTGTATGTTGCTCAATCTATTGAATTATTTAGAAGAAAGGGTACCGTGGAATCTTAGGGTGTCCCACATAGAGTTTTATGTTGATAAAATAAATATAATTTATAAAATTATCATGTCAAAATTTTAATTATGAAATTTGGTTTGGAAAAATTTAAAAGAATTCTCTGAAATACATTATTTTTCTATGAATTGTAACAATATAGTTTGAGTTGTTAAGTATGTTTAATGACTTTATAATTATTTTATAATGATGTAATAATTAATTATCCATAATATATGACCTAATATGTGTTATTTTATTAATATAATTTATTTTAATAGATTTTAGAAAAATTCCAAACATATAAGTAACATTGCAAAGTCTAAAATAGAAAGTTGATCATTAAAAATATTATTTTCTGAAAAATTTAATTTCCAATGACAAAATAAGTAATATTAATGATTCATGGTTCATTCGGGTTATAATAACATCAAATATTTTCCAAATGTATAAAAATATGGTAAAACCTTATAAAAGGCCACAATCTTTCATTCCCGAGAACCTAGATTTCCAAGGCATATATTTGGAAATTATTAAACAAATCCTCAAATATTTCTATAAATACTCACCCATTTCTCCATATCCATTCACAAAAAAAAAATCCAAAAAATCAGTGGTTGTTTTTACTCCCATGTAGTCCCCCCAAGTTTCCCTATGTTCCCCAAGGCTCTATTTTCCATGATACAAGAGTAACTTTCGAAGGTAAGGAAAATCACTCCTTATCTATTCTATTCAAGTACGCTTATTTATGTGGTATATATTATAATTTACATTATAAGTTATATTTTCCATTTAATTTATTCCTATTTCTATAAAAATATTATTTTATGAAAGGGATACCCTTTTCCCCCTTAGTATACCATTCTCTAAAACCTCATTTTATAACTATTACACAGACAGATTTACTTCTCCGTATTTCCCACATTATTCTGAAGAAATTCATTTTAATTTTAATATTATGAATTCCCAATTCTGTTTATTTTCCAAGTATATTCACTTAAATGAAAAATTGATTTTTTTATTCTTATATTGACATACATGAAACCCTCAATCTATTTTCATGGGTATAATCTTACATAATGATCATGTTTTTATGCATTTTGAAACACCATGATATTGTCAAGAAACCCTTTTTAATTCTCCACAGGTCATTTATGAAATTTCAATTTATGATGTAAGTGTATAACATGGTTTTTCATTAACTAATACATATTAAGGTTTTTCTATGATAATTATCTAATCAATTTGGTTAAGAATATATTTTCTAGTGATAATATGGTTTATTATACCTTGGTGAATAACAATGGAAATTCTAATTTATGACACCTAGCTCAAAAACATTGGTGATGTAGTTATGAATGTCTCTGTTAAATGTTGAAACCACAATTAAATGTTACGATTCATGTTGTTTTTATTATGATATGACTTATTTTCCCTTTCACAATCCCCAATGTCATTCCTCATGTTCTAATTGTTATTCCCCAGGATTGCATGGAAACTGTTTTCTCTTACTAATCCTCATGCTCACCATTTTCCATTGATGTATATACCCATGATATGATATGTAGTAAATTTAATTAGTATCGAAGCATAAATATTTCCTCATGTGGATTTAGAGTAATGTTTTTGGTTTTCATTAATTATTTTCATTATTTCAAAGACACCAAACATTAAAAGATCATCTACTTGTTCAATCAAAATTAATAGTTTTTGTAAGAAAAAAGTGGGAATCCAAAGTTGGTATCAATGAAAGGATTAGTTATTTGTGGTAATTTGTATTATAACTATTATAATGAACACTAAATAAAATTTAAAATATATTAAAACATCCTAGTAATTTGGTAAATTATTATTTAAGTGGGCCTTAAACATCCAAATATCTCTATGGATACAGACAAGTTGACATGGCTCAATAAAAGTTATATCAAGGGGTAATACATAAAAGAAACGGATTCGAGAAAGGCTTGAATAGAAACTAGTGCATGAAATTGGGCCTCACTGCACTCATGATTTAACACTATTTTGGTATAGTTTTGATAAATCACAAGATTATTTTTGAACCCTAACAAAGGATTTATAGAAAATTTATTTGTTGTTAGGGATACCATATTGAATAATGATGTTTTAATAAATAAAATTCATTTATAATTATAAGATTACTAAAATAAACACGTTTAACAATAAGGATTTCATCTTTTAGAAAATTTTACGAAATATGAAGAGTCATGTAACTGATAAGCATAGTTTACCATGTGTCTATGGACGTCCGATGAATGTTGAAAATAAAAACACAATGATAATGATGTTTTAACTAACTTGAGTTATGAAAAATAACTTGAATCAAGAAGAGTGTCCAAATTTACCTCAAAGGAAATAAAATTCTTTTGAATCCATTATGAGTTAATGAACACCTTCTTTCATTGGATAAACAAACCAATTGATTTCAGAACAATGGATAAGATCTATAGAGAAGTTATTTTATGTAATTCATTGTTATGAAAAATATATAGTCACCATAGTTGTATACCGCTTATAGGATGAAGCTGATCAGTAGTGGGAACTGATTAAAAACATGAATCCGAGAAAGGATGTTGATGATATGAAGTGGGAATAGTTCCTGGGATACTTTTCAATAAATATTTCCCTTGTTTGATGTAAAAAAATAGGGACAAAATTCATAGATTTGATGAATAAGGAATATAAATCTATATAAAGCTATGATATGAACATTACATGTCATTTAAGTTAAATATATATGTTTATTTATTGTTATTAATTGAATTTTTAATAGATTATTTTATGGACTATAACCCCACATAAATAAGAACATAGAAAATCATGACTATGGAAACTATGATGAGTTAGTTCAGAGTGATATGACAGTTTAAATAGAGTTAATTGTGATGTAGTGGTTAAAAAATTGAATTAAAACAAGATATCATTATTTCCAAACCTTGAGATGAACATTGATCATGGAAGTGAAGGAAATAACATGAAAATTTCTATATACAAAATATGTGGGAAGAATCATTCATGTAACTACTTCTTTGGGAGTAGAAAATTTTACCAGTGTGGAAGAGATGACTATATAGCTCAGAAAAATTGTAGTCAGGTGAAGCCTTAATTTCTCAACACTAACTGCAATAGTAATATGGTGAATTTCTATACTAAAGTGCAATGCTTCATGTGAGTACATCTTTGGAACTATTCCAATAACATTTCAAATAAAAAAATAACAGAAATAAATCATCATCATCTTCAACATATGCCATGAGAGAAAGGTCAATCAATTTCTAGCATGATCATGAAATTTGAAGCTCCCAATGATGTGGTTGTTGGTAATCTCATAATTCTATCAAATCTAGAGAGTAATTTTCTTGATTCTGGTTCTAAAAATTCCTTTACTTCCACAATGTTTAAAAAGAATGTAGAATCAATACCTGCATACTTATATGTAGAGTAATCTATGAAGACTCGTGGAAGGAATAAATAAGCATCAATAGTGTGTAGAAACTCATGTATAGTCCTTAGAAAGAAGAATCTCATTAAAAATATTATAGTCATTTCAATTGTGGAATTCAATATTATAGTTGGTATGGAATAGATCCTTGATCAAATATATAGATGTAAAGAAATACCTTTGGTCTTGAATAGAAAACCTATAATTATTTTCAATGGAGAGATATTACTATATGGGCGTCTTCTAGAAGAACCTCCCCTAACATTTTTTACGGAGATGACCAGTGTAGAGTAAGAAGGAAATGAAAGTATAAAAATAGAAAATGTTCCCATCATTTATAAATACATTAATAGAAATCTTGAAACATTACATATACCTATTTTAGAAGGTTAGATAGATTTTCCCATTGATTTCATACATGTATTGAAGCTGATTTCAAATACCCCATATAGAATGCTAAATGTAGAACTCTAGGAAGAAAATAAATAACTTCAGGATCTTCAAGATAAGAGTTTTATCCGACCATGTTCCTATCCTTGGAATGGACCGATACTCCCAGTGAAGAAAAGAGATGGATAAATGTGGCTATGGATTTATTATAGATAACTTAATGAGATCATAATGAAGAACTAGTACCCTCCCCAGATTATTAATGATTTATTTGACCAGATTCATTGGTCATAATTATTTCAAATATTTATCTTAAAAATATTTATGATTTATTGAGGATAAATAAATAATATATTTCAATGAACACCTTTTGATCATGATATGGACTTTATGAGTTTGTTGGTATGCTTTTCTGCTAGACTAATGATCCTTCTATATTAATGGATCCAATAAATTGATTTCTGAAGGACTAACTTGAAAAAATTATGGTAGTTTTTATTGATGCTTTTTTATTTATTCCAAAGTTAGTGTGGAGAATGAAAATTATATAAGTGTTTTATTAATGTCTACGAGGAAAGAGATTCTATTTGGAAAACACAGAAAATTTTAATTTTTGTTACAATAGATTGCTTTCATGGGGAACAATATAACTAGAGAAAGAATCTATTTTTACCATACCGAGAAAATGGTTGTATAGGAGTGTATGTATCTTACTATAGTAACATAGAGTTGAAGTTTCCATTGTTTATTAATATACTATAATAGGTTTGTGAAATATTTTCCTGAACTAATAATCAACTAAACAGTTTGAATCGAAAAGTGGAAAAGTCATTCTAGACTAAAGAGTGTGAATGATGTTTCCAAGAAATAAAGAAGAGGGTTCTCACAACAAAAATGTCATCTTTACCCTCTATTTGAACAGGATTCACTCTTTTTAGAGATTCATATTTGATTAGGCTTGGGATAATCCTCATGAAAAATGTTAATGTATATTCTAATGAATATTGATAGAAAAATCATCATGAGATGAGTTGTCCAACACTTGACCTAGAGCTAGATGCATCTGTTTTTGTTCTAAAAATTTGGATGCACTATTTTTATGTGGAAAATGTTATATATACACATAACACCAATGTTTTAAGTATATATTCAAACAAAATGAATCGATTACGACACAAATAAGTTGGTTGGAAATTTTTAAGGAATATGAATTTTCAATTCCTTATCACCCAATATGAACAACCAAATTCACTAGGAATGATCTTGTTGTGATGGGAATGATGAGGATTCAAGGTGACCCTTTTATAAAAATATCTAGTAAAACAGGACATAAGAATCATAAGGGAAAGTACATCATCCACCCAATACCTAATGATTTCTCAAATATATTTGGTAGAAAATATCAATTATTTTCAAAGAGAAGATAAAATGAAATATAAGCATATGGAGGTAGTGATGATTGGGATGTTTCCCAAGTTAAATATTGATCAAAGAATCTATAAAAATATTTCATACAAGACTTTTTGTTCCATATATTCTATATATGTATATAAGGAACTTATGGATAAATCTCATAACACTACAGTCTCTATATATGTTGGAAGAAATAAATTAGATAAGGACCTTGTTGATCATTATTAGTGGGACAATATGAAAATGGATATTGAAAACTAAACTAAAAGGTGGTTGCTGTATCAACAAGTGAAGGTAGAGTGAAAAAATTATAAATGGGTAATACAAAAACTACACATACCAACATGGAAGTCGGAAAATATCACTATGTAATTTTTCATTGGTCTCCCAAGAACATCCAATGAAAACAATGTAATATAGATTATAGTGGACCGAATCACCATGATATCCCATTTAAGTGCTACTTGAGAAGATTACAATTTTTTCCAACTTTCCATGACTTACATATAAGGAATTGGTGTGGTTCAATGGGGATCTAATTTTTATTGTATCTAATAATTATCCATCATTCACAACAAAATTATAAAAAATTATTCAACATGCTCGGAATATTGAATTGAATTTTGGTATGGACTATCACACCCAAACTGATGGTCAATCTAAAATGACTATTAATTCACTCAAGAACATCATGAGAACATGATCAATGGTATTTAATAGTGTATGTGATAAAAAAGTCCAATTTGTTGATTTCTTATAAAATAAAAACTTTTTTTCAAGTATTAAAATTGAACCCTATAAATCTCTATATAGAATGTAATGCTGAAATCCTTTTTGTTAGAATGAATTTGGTGAGATACTGTTGTTTGGGAACGATATTGTGAAAGAGATGACATAAAAGGTTCATAACTTCCAAAAAAATCAGAAAGGATGCTCATAGCCATTAGAAGAACTATTCTGAAAACTGTAGAATAGAATTTTAATTTAATGTTGGTGAAAAATATTTCCTTTTAAAATCATCATGGAAAAGAGTAATGTAGTCTTTTAATAAAGGGAAGATTATCTTAATGTACATTGGACCTTATGAAATCCTTGATCACATATGAGCAGTGGGCTACCTTTTTTCACATCCACCAAATCTAGATCATGTTCTTCTGGTATTCCATGTATCTCTCTTGAGGATGTTCATACTTGATCCCTATCACGTGCTAAATTCAGAGGTGGTATAACTGGAACTTGACCTATCACATTAGAAGTGGTCATTGGAGATCATAGGCCTTAGAGACAATTTTCTATGAAAGAATATTCCCCACCTCGTCAAAGTATTATGGAGGAACCTTAAATATGAAGAAGCGATGTTGGAACCAAAGGAGACAATGAGATAGAAGTACCCAAAACATTCTCAACTCAGAGAACAAGTGGAATATTTTGAGGATTTACTTTCATGAGGGGGGAGAATATGACGACCCTTAATTTTTAAATGATATTTTATTTCCTGAAAATTTGTTATATACACAAATATACCATATCTCTTTTCAATGAAGTTTTAATTATATTGTACCTAGAGATATGGGGCCATCGATTTTCCACCATTATATGACCATTGGAAAAATATGACTCTTATTTAATATAACTGTTTTAAAATATTCTCTTGGTAATAATTTTAATGTTATAATTTGTGTTTATAAGTTTAAATGAAAAGGATAATTAATGCAAAAAGGAGGATCGATGACATCAACCACTAGAGTCATGATATATGAAGCCCATTTTTTAGAACATGGGAGGGTGGTAAAATCACTGAGATTATAACATGACCAACACCATGAAAATATTTAGGAAGTTAATATTAAAAAAAATCTTATACATAATATGTTCAAATTAATTGAAATTACCACTCAAGAGATGTTATTCAAACCATCCCATTAATCTATCACTATCAAATAACTTACCAGTAGGTCGTATGTGGGTGTTATATGGGGTTATGTGTCCAAAACCAAACTAATAGTTTAACTCTATAGTATAAACAAAATTATTATTCAATCCACGCTATTTTAAGTATTGTTTTGATTAAATATATGGAATTTTATAACTTTATTTTTTGGACACAAATTATTCATTTAAGAAAGGACGTGAGTCTTTTTTATAACAATATAAAGTATTAAGAATAATATTTATTTTAATTAAATAGTATGATAAGAACTAAATTTTAAATATAAATTATTAAATAATTTTATTATATCATTGAAATATTTTAGGTGTCAGAAATTTTACTCTGTATTTTTGACCTGGTGTTTTTAGTAATAAATAAGTATTTTTATATTTAAAACGTTTTTTTCTTATACTAATATAATTATTAGAATAACATAAACATTATTTTTGAAATCATGAAATTTAAATTAATTTAGTTTGAATTTATGAAATCTTTCTAAAAAAATATGTTTTCATGAATGGTAAAAATACATTTGCATTTTTTTTATATTTTTAATAACAATTTATTTTAATATGATTTAATATTTAATTTACCAAAATCAATGAACCTAATTGTGTTATTTAATTAATATTAAGTATTTTAATATATTTTGATCTATTCCCAATCTTATAAACTACTTTTCAATTTCTAAAAGGGTTACAATAACATTAAAAATATTATTTTGTGGAAACATTAACATTCCAGACCAAAAGATATTACATAAAATGATGTTTGGTTATTGTGCTTCAAAATAACATAAAATATGTTCCTAATTTTTTAAAAAAATTTAATAAACCATTGTAAATCCAATTTTTTTTATTTTTTACAAAATAAATTTCTAATGCCTATATTTTGAAATTAATAAACAAATCATCCACTTTTTATATAATTACCCACCAATTTATTCTTTTCCATTCACTAAATATCCATCCTCCATCAAGATCTATTATTTTTTCCCCACAATTATACCCCCATGTTGTCCTAAATCTCCTAAGGATATATTATTTAGGATATAGAAGTAACTATTCCTGGTAAGAGAAATATCCAATTCTCTTTTTTATTCAAGTCCCCCTTTTTATGTGGCATGTATTCCAAATTCTAAAATAAGTTATATTATCAACATTATTTTAACTCGTTATTTGAATAATATTTTGTTAATAATAATATATTCTTTCACCTCTAATTTCACCCTTTTATAGTACCAAATTTGATACATGTTATGTTACTGAATTTACTTCTCCAAATTTTCCTCTTCTCCTCAAGAAATTATATTTTATTTTGTTCTTATGAATACCTAATCCAATTTATTTTCCATGGGTATTTAAGAAACGTAGAAAATATTTATTGTATTCTATTATTAATGTACATGATACATTAAATCCCTTTTTTTGGGTTGAAAATGTCAAAATTATCATGTTTTAATGAAATTTATAAACACCATAATTTTTATATGAAACCCATTTTTGTATTCTACAGGATTTATTTATAAAATTTTAGATAGATATATATATGGATAAAATTAATTAGTTCACATGAAGTGTAAACCATGACGGTGTTTGAGTTCATTGGATAAATAATTTAATCTTTAATTATGAGATGTTTTACAATACCTTGGTGAATAACCTTTATAATTTTTATTTGTTACATCTTGGTGAAAAACCTTGGTGATATGAATATAAATGTATCATTTATATGTTTTATCCATGTTTCCATGTTTTTATTCATGTTATTTTTATTATTTTTTTACTTTTCTCAATCCTTAATGATATTCCTCATGTTATTAATGATATTCATCATGATCACATGAAAACTAATTTCTTGTACTAGGCCTTATGCTCAGCCATTTCCTTTGATGTATTTCACTAGGATATGTGATGAAGTAATTGTACTCAAGAAGAACCCAAAAGGATATTTTTAAGTGAACATAGAATAGATTTTTTATGTTCCATGTATTATGTACCTTATCTCCAAGAAACTAAAAATTAAATTATAATGTGTTTCATCCATATAAATGAAAATTTTATATAAGAAAATGGTGGGATTCTATAGAACAATATCAGTGGGGGAATATTTTCAAAAATATTAGGAAACATGATGTAAAAAACTCCTTGGATTTGGAAGATTTCAGGAATTTATTCTTCAATATGAACATTCTTTTTATTCTTTATATAAATATATAGAAATATTTCTGTGAACTGTGGGGAAAAAATGATAGATCTATCATCACATATGAGGATCATTTTACAGGACTTTCATGGTATGTATTTTGAATTACCATATAATCTAATTATATGTTTAATTGATTCTTTAGTGTCTTAATACCAATAATATAAAGGGAATTAACCATAATATACTTTAGTAGAAATGAATATCAATTGTGATTTACTATAAAGGGGAAAAATGTGGAAGGAGTTATGTATCAATTTCGTTGATTGGAAATAAAAAATGAGACTTATTTCAAATGAAAATCTATCTACCCTAAAGATAAGAAGATGATATTTCCTTTAGGATCTATGTGTGGGAAAAATAATGGGTGAAATTTTCATATGGGTAGTAGTAAATGTTTTATGTGTGGAATGGGAGGTCTTCAAGAAATTTATTTCTATATTGTTGAGAAGAATCATTATAAAATTGGTAATAGAGTGAATTGTGCAAAAAAGGAACCACCCATGCATCAATGATTTATGTTTATAGAGAATGGGATTGTACTAAAAAATGCAAAAAAATTGATGGCTAATGAAAATTATCACTATCAGAAACATCGTAAGCTATGGAAAAATGGGAAATATCATGAGATCACTATTTTTGATGGCGAGTGAGATAAGAAAATGGTGAAACGTATTGTTACCATCCACTATAGAACTACTAATGTATTATTTCACTATGTATCTACCCATTCATTCATATCTAAATAATATTATAAGCCTATTAAGTTATCACCAAAACTAATATATGTGTAATTAAGAGTAACAAACATTAATGGTACGATGTTCGCGAATATAGTGTATGATTCCTTTCATGTTGACACTGGTGCGAATATATTTATAGAAAATCTTGTCATTCATCCTCTTGTTTAATTTGATGTCATCCTAGTCAAGGAACAACTTTCGCTACATAAATCCCGCATCAACTATTGAGGAATGGATGTTACGTTTGATATTCTAGAGAAACATATGATCGTATATCAATGTAGATATAAGTTTCAACTTATAAAAGAGATTGAATGTAGTCTATGTGCATTAATATCCATTCATAATTTGTTTTATCAAATATTGTTTTGGATAAACTCGATATTTATTATATTTGGATTGTGTTAGAATTTTTTGATGGATTTCAAGAAGTGTTTTGTAGCCTTCCATGAAAATATGAAGTTGAGTTCGCAATAGAACTTATACTAAGTGAAATAATATTTTCAACTACTCTTACTATAATGGGTCCAATTATATTGTTGGAATTGAATATAAAACTCAAATAAAACCTTGATTTGGGACTCATTCGTCCATGTGTGTCACCTAGGGTGGAATCCATTTTTTGTGGAAAAAGAAATAGGAATTAGTGTGACTTTGCACTGATTATCAGGAGAAGAACAAGATCATAATTAAGAACAAGTACCTCCTTTCCTATATCGATGTCTTGTTTGATCAACTACATATAGATCAACACTTTTCCAAGATTTTACTTCATTATGTATATCATAAATCAATTATCACGAATGAGGATATACCTAGGATGACATTCCATTCAAGGTATCCACACTATAAGTATATACTAATGACATTAAATATTAATAATTCCCCAAATAATTTCATGGATTTAATGAATAGATTTTATAAATTATGTTGATCAGTTTATGGTATTCTATATAGATGATATTCTTATTTCATCAATGAGAATGGACGATCATGAAGAAAACATGATAAATATACTAAAGACCCAAATTAAAGTGAAGCTATAAGAAAAATTTAAAAAGTGTTAATTTTGGCTACAAATGTTATCTTTTTTTGGTTACATAATCTGAATAGAAGAAATATCAGTTGATCCATCAAATGTAGAGACTATTAAATGTTTCCATAAACAAAACATTGTGACTGGGATTTAGAGTTTTCTTGAGTTTTCGTGATATTATTATTAGTTTAAGTACAATTATTCATTACTATCTATTACCCTAAAAATGTTAAATAATAAGGGATCCAAGTTCCTTTGGAAAGATGAATATGAGGATATAATCAAATAAATAATTAGAAGGCTATTTATTACACCTATTCTTACAATACCCTACAGTGTATAAGGTTTTATAATATATAGAGATGCATCCAATAAGATATTGGAATGTGTTGTTTTTTAGAATGACATGGTTACATCTTACGATTCATAAAAAATGCATATTGATGGGAAAAATTACTGAAATCATGATTTAGATTTATCTGTGATAATATTTTCATTAAAGATATAGATAACATATATTTACAGATAAAAGTGTAATATGTATATATATATATATACCGATCATAATATTTGAAATTATATATTCACACAGAATGAGTTGAACATGATCCATAGAATATGGTTAGAGATGATAAAGGATTATGACTGATCAGCGTATTAACATCAACAGGAAGTGAACAAGGGAGAAGATGGTTGAATTGAAAGGAAAATGATAGATTTTCTATGATTATGTTCAAAAATGATATAATATTTCAACATTTTAAAAGGATTAATATGTAAATATTTATGGAAGGGGAAAAATCTTATCTTTCTCAATTGTATGTTCAATCATCTATCAGAGTGAAGATTAAATAGACATATAAGGAAGATGCAGTGTTACAAATATATGTTATAAAATTTCCCATGACTAACCATGATCAATATATAATAATAGGGTTCATGAATAATAGATGTTTTCTTTATTACCCATACTAGTAGAATATTTTCTTATAAGAGTCTCATAGCTCTTCATTATCTATTCATCATAGAATTATAAAAATTTAAATGTATTTTATTGAATAATTTTGGTGGGATTTTATAGAGAGAGATATCGCAAAGTTTGTATCTTGTTTCTTTGTATGTCAATAAGTTAAGGATAAAAGACATAATTATAAGGTGATGTTGCATCCATTACCTATACCAGAATGGAAATGGAAGAAAATAACTATTGATTTGGTTTTTGGACTCCCCAAAACATCTAAATAGAGTAATTCTATATGGGTGGTATTCCTTCAGCTTACCATGTCATTACACTTCATCCCTTCAAAGAATAATTCTCTCTATATCAACATTATAGAATATACATTAATGAATTAGTCAATTTTCATGGCTAACCAGTTTCCATTATATCTAATTAGGATCCACGGTTTATCATAATTCTCCATAGAATTATTTAACATGATCTTGATACATAATTGAGTTTTAGAACTTTATATCATCCTAAAACTGTAATGATCCACGATTGAAATATATAGACATTACATTTGTTTTATGAATTACATAACGCCTTACACAAATAATCACCCAAAGACCATATTATTTTAGTGACTTTGGAAACATGGAACACATTCTTCTAACATGGGTAAAGATATTAAACATATACCATAAAGATATTCCCCATTAGTTTTCCTACATAAAACATTTCTTTATAACCTGGGAAAAAAACAAAAAAAAGGTGATATCTACTTCTCAGTAAGGGCAATCATGGATAAAATAAAAAAAACTATAATTATAATAATGTAAAAACAAGAACATAAATTATAAATATTAAAATCAATTTTCATGACAAAAATATTGGAAGTACGTATGGAATAAATCATAACGTAACATGAACCATGATAAAATAACATTTGCATAAAAATGGAATTTTGGAAAACAATCAATCACATAATATGATTTCTATAGTAGAGAATACATATATTACAATACCCTCATTGTGGATAATTTCCTATACTAATCTGAGTTCACTCTTCGTTTTAGCCAAGTATTACTGAACAATATTTTCATTTTTTTCAGCCCTGTATTACTGAACCAAATTTACTTGTCATTTGAATTATGTCTATCATATAAGATATAAATAATTACCCATTGAATTAGAGGGGGATATAGGTCCAACCCATCCCATAAAGTAATCATTCTTATGCGTGACATAAAACATAAATCATTCACTATTTCCTAACCCAAGCAATAAAAATGGGTTCCTTAAAAACATTCCATCAAAAAAAATATTAAACTAATTGATTTTATAAATAGAATTCCATCATAAACAAAATAAAATTATGGTAAAAATAAGGATAAATAAATATCCATTTTATAATAATGTCAACATAGATGGAATATAATTTGGATAAAACACTTGAAATCAATTATTGAGAAAAATATTTTCTCTTCTTTTAAAAAATGATTTCTTTTCTCTAAATGACACAAAATTTTGAAAGAAAATAAGTTAATTGAATGTAAAATCGAACTCTTGTAAAGTAATATTCATGGAAATAAGGAGCTATGAAAATTTAAGAATCCATTCATACTGTAAAAGTTGAAATAACATTGTACTATTACTATTAGTGAAATCTTCAAAAAATATGCCTTATTGAAAAAAAATATTCCTTTCATGCCATTTAATTAAAATTCACCCATGGGTGAACATGAATTTAAAAATTGTAGAAATAAATAAAGAATACTTTTGAATACATATTTAGGAATCATGGACATTGATGATATATGTACCCCAGTTAGTAATTACAAACAAACAATCTAAGATAATAATGAGATTGAAAAACTATCCCTTACTATAGGTCTGATGGGATTCATATATACATATATATGAATATCCATTATAATGATTTAAATAATTTTTTTGACTTATTACATAATCATAGTCATTTTTATTATATCATATATGTTCATATAATCATCTATTTGTCAATAAAATCTCATTGTTACTCGTTTTTCGTGTATTAACTACCTTATGTTCTTATGCATGTTTTATCAGATATATTTTCATCCACATTATTAGATTATAGTTATATACATTTTATAATCTTATTAGTATAATATATATCATATTTAATCATTCAATAAATTTTTATAATCATGATTTAATGAAGATAATGTAGAATGAATCACTTCGCATCATGTAGACAGTAAGTCGTACGTACGTATGAGCGATAATATCATTCCAATAATTGATTAATTGTATTGAATTGGGTGGTGTATAATATTTGTGAAAAAAAAATTATAATATATATATATATAGTTATTAATTCCATCATTATACCCATCCATGTCATGTGGTGGTGGAACACATATTAAACCACATCGTGGAGACGATAAGTCGTACGTACAGAAGCACGTTGATTTAATTTTTTAATTAGACGAATAGAAATTTGAATATGGTTGTCAAAAAATAATAATAAAATCTCAGAATACATGTGATATTGGATTCATTAATTTATAATGTAAACAACTCATTAATATGATGTAGAAGAAAAAAGTAATTTTAATGAATCGGTAGAAGAGATTACCTCTTCTCTGATGAGATCCCTCTAGATATCCCCTTAAAGGAACCAGAGTTTGACTTTGATGTAGACCATAACAACTATAATATTACTAGGGAATTTTATAATGGAAATGGGTAGAGTATGACCAATAGTGAAGGCTAAAATAGATGTTAAGAAGGGAGGGAAGAGGTTCCCTTTTATAATTGAGGTTGGGGGCACCATTTGAATTTAAAAACAAATATTAATTTATAAAAAAATAAATACCCATAAAAGCCTCCAAAATGTCTCAACATAGAAGTTGAGATTATATAAGGACGTAATTGCATCAACCAATAAATTTTATACTAGTTCATATCTCCATTCAAACCGTATCATTTCAATTTAACACTAAGTTATTCTATTTCATTTTAATTAGGGTATGAAATATTTCATTATAAAAATTGTAAAATATATAATTATTTGATGCCAATTTTCACATAATTTAGTAATTTTTAACATTTAAGGCCATATAATAATTATTATATATTATTATAATATTTTATTAATTTTATATAATTTTAAAAAATATTATTTTGACAAAACAACAATATAGTCAATTTTGATAGTATTCGTTTCTTGGATTTTTACTTTTAAAAATATAATATTTTTCCTCAAAAATTTAATTTTATTATATTCCTAATGAGTAAAGATCATCTATAAAATTTACTTTAAATATAAATTATCCCCCAAAATAATTAGTTTATTTTATTAGTAATATTCAACTAATATTTATCTTAATAATATATTTACAATATCAATTTTGTGTAATTATTTCATATAATTATTTTTTGAATGAAAATAAAAATTAAATACTATGATGAATAAAAATGTACTATATTTCATATAAATAATTTTTTTAATTTATATTCTATGTAATCCAATATAAAAAATGTTATATTTATTAAATTTTGAATGTGACATCTTTAACATCACTTTAAATAAAAGAATATATGTATCACAATTTCTTTTATAATGCTCTAAATTGTCACTAACTCGACCCTTGTATTATTATGGTCAAGATATGCTCTACCAATATGATTTGGTCAAGTTTTTGGGCCTTTTTTTGTTTATTAGTATATTTAAAAAAATTTCATTATTGATTTCTAATCAATTAATTAATTTTAACATCATCAATGTAGAATTATTTAATACTGTTATTTATTTCCTACAAATTAAAATAAATTACCACGATAAAAAAATATTTTATATTTAAAATTAGTATTTATAATTGAATTTATCTTCTGTATAACCTCATATTAAAAAATAATTTTATTATTAAATTTTGAGTGAGATATATTTAACTATTTCATTTAATAAAATAAATTAAATGTCCTGGTCTCATCCAATTGGGTTCTAATTGATACCATTTATACCAAAAAATAGTTTAGGTCACAACATGATCATCCAATAACATTATGAAATCTTTTAGGGCAATTTTATAAAATTATTAATACTCTTTATTAGATGAAATACCCTTTTATCGTATTAATAAAAAATTACCGAAGTAACTATTCATAATAAAAATATAAAATAAATATATTTACATAATTTGAAAAAAATGATTAAAAATATGGAGTCTATTTTGGAAAATTCAAAAAAAAGTTATTTAATTAATTTAAAATTAATCTCGTTGTTAGAATTAGAGAACGAGTTTTAAAAGTTAAAACATTACAAAATATTGAAATGTTTTTACATTGGAATTCATTGTAAAAATAATTCCAATGAACAAAATTTTATCTGTTAGGATGGTATGTAACTGAGTATGATATACTCTATAATACCAAACGTAGGATTGAAATACGAATGAGATTCTCAAATACAAGGGGGGTGAATTGTACATTTTAAAAATTCCCTTAAGAAATTCTTAGGATGGTTAAGTTTGACAATGTTAAATAGGATAATTCGCAAGACCTCTATGAGTTCTAATAGCTTTCTTGATTCCGGAAAAGTTATTTTGAAAATGGAACTTAACTAATGTTTTAAAGTTTAAGATTATACCTTAAAGCATATAGAATCTAACTATATTAGAGTACAAGGATGAAGAGGTATAAGAAATTATACTTTCCACAATAATACAAAATGCAGCAGAAAAAAAGTAGTAAAACTAATGGTAACAAGTATAAAATCTTTTATCCCAAAGAGGAGGGTATCCAACAACCTTGGATAATGGTCCCTTGATTTATACTTTCAAGAAATTCTGTCATACCCACACCAGGGTAAGCCCTCGATATGAAGATTAGATTCTGTCTTCCTATCCCCGCAAGCCCTCAACTATCAGGTAGTCGGCACCTCTGTCATCCTTATCAAGGAAGCCCTCAACTTCAAGGTGTTGGAACCTCAGTCTTCCTATCCCCGAAAGCCCCCGATTATAACAACAACAACCGTAGTCTCAAAAAGCAAATCTGCATAAGGAAAAGTTTGAACAAGATGTTTAAACATTCCACACGAATTTTGAGAGTTGATAAAAGCCTCTCCCACTAGAAATAACTACAGGAAGTTCTGAGCATCAAAATTCCAAAATTCCTGAGCACATTCAAATGAGCTGTTATTTATAAGTGAAGCTCCAACAGTCAGTTCCCTCCTCTAATGGTCATATTCCTCCAACGGTCACTTTATAACTGAAGGCATGACATCATTTTATAAAGGAATAAGTGAATTCACAACCACAAAATAATATTCGGAATGGAGAAAATGAATGACCAGAATGTAAGCAAATAAAATTCCATAGTCTAATCAGAAAATGAATTTAGAGTCATTAGTACTAAGATATTCAGATTCTGTTTCTAAGGAATTTGTAATGAGAATTCGTAATTAGAATTCGTCAATAGAATTCGTAATGAGAATTCATTATTAGAATTCATAATGAGAATTCATATTCAGAATTCATCATCAGAATTCGAAATGAAAATTCATAATTAGAATTCATCATTAGAATTTGTAATAAGAATTATTAATTAGAAATCATTATCAAAATTCGTAATGAGAATTCATATTCAGAATTCATCATCATAATTTTTAATGAGAATTAGTAATCATAATTCATCATCATATTTTGTAATGAGAATTCCTAATTAGAATTCAGAGTTTATGTTCATAAAAGTTCGTAATAGGGAATTCAGAGTAGAGCTTCATAAAAAATCGTAATAGGAATTCGTATCCTAAAATAGAACACCTCATATCTAAGTATGATATGATTCCGAGGTTTTGCATTACAATATGAATTTTATACTTAGTAAATTTATGATATGAAAAATGAAATCTAGGTCAATGGTAAATTTCATTGAGGAAGGAAATTTTCCTTACAAAATTAAAACAGGGGTAAAATGAAATTTTCCTTAAAATAATGTGTTTGAGATTTTCAAAATAAGAGGAATGATCAACTCATAAGAAAACCTTGACGTCTTATCAATCTCCCCCATGAATTATGGAATAGAAAAAGACATAATAAATATCTTATTCACTCAACAGTCTCCCCCTTTTTGGAAGGCACAAACATCTTTATGACAAAAATGTAGGGACTTTGGATAAATTTATAGACTTTGAAATTAAAGCTTATCTGACTTTGTTTATGGAAAATAGTAAATCTGACTAACTCCCCCTTAGGCTTTGGAATTCTAGGGATCATATTCTATATTTTTGGAATGGAATTTTCATTATAAATATGTAATTATTCATAATGAATAATCCCCCTTAGATAGACTCCCCCTTCCTTAGGGATTCTTCTTTTATACATAGAAATCTTTTTTCCTTCTCTTCTTTAGAATTCTTTTTCCTTCTCCCCCTTTGGGATTTTAAAAAATATTTTGAGGGAAAATAAAAATAAATATGGTACATGAAACATTAAAGTCATACAACCAAGACAAGCATTAACAATTTCATTTTTATTGGAAGTATTAGTACAATGAATAAATAGTACAACAAAAGATCATAACGGTTTATTTGTCATCATTTTTCTTAGGGATTAGATTTTTCAAAAGGATTTTTAGCTTCATTAACTCTTTGTGGTCCTCCTCAGCTTGCTTCTCCAAGGGTGTGATCCTTTATTCTTGGGTTTTCAGATCCTCAAACTGAGCCTCACGAACTTCATCCTGCTTTACAAGATTCTCTTCGATTTCAATCCGGAGATATTGTTCCCTTTTCTATCTTTGAGCAACAGTTCCATGCTTCCCATTCAGATCCATCACCTATTGATTCAGAGTATTATACTCAAGGGTCATATTTTCTTTAAGATTCTTCATCATGGAATCCTCAGTATCAAAATCTTCATTTACATCATTCTGAAAGTGATCAAGGTCTGCCAAATCCTCATCGATTTTCTTTGACCAAAGAGTCATTTTTCATCAAGATTTTCTATGGACCTCATAATTGATAAGAAAATTTGTATGTTATACTTTAATCTTCACACATTTATCCATCACCATGGATATGGATTCTGACTTCTGATTTATGTTTTGCTGAATCATTTGGCATCTGGAGTCTATTGTGGGAAAGATCCGAATTTTATCTACCAACATTGTTCTGGGATTCATCAACAAAATCGTGACCCAATGCAGATGAGTCTTAATCTGATTCATTTCTAGGAGATTTTTCTTCTTATATTTCCACTAGTTTTATTTTTGAAGAGCCTACAACATCCTTCTTTATTATGATATCTTTTTTTGGGGTGTCAATATGCAATTTTTTGCCCTTATCAACTTTCAGAGCGACCTCTTCATCAAGGGATTCATGTTCACTCTAAGATAGCTATACAATATTGACTTCATCTGGTTTCTCCTTCTCTGCTATTTTTCTCAATAAAGCGTTTTTCATATCTTTCTTCCTCAGATAATTAATTTACTTTTTCTTCTTCATTTTCTTCATCTCTCTTTCCTTCTTTCTCTTCTTCCCTTCTAGGAGTGACATGTTTTGAGGAATCGGCCTCAGATGTTCTGATTGGTAAATGTTTTGATGGATTTGACTTTTCTTGATATTCTTAAACTTGTTTAATCAAATCATCTAAATCACCACTTTCTTCTTCGTCTTCTTCTCCTTCTACTTCCTGTTCTTCTTCAACTTCTCAATAACTTTTTTCTCTTTAGATTTTTCCGGAGTGAAGAAATTCTTCCCCGGAGTCTCAGGTAACAGCTCTACTAGGAATATTTCTGGTAATAGAACATTCTCGGATGCTACTTCTATGGCTTCCAAAAGAGACTGTACAAATTCAGCCTAAGACATTTTCTTCTTCACATTCTTCTCCTTTTCTTGCCTCTCAAGGTCTTTAGCAGCTGTTTCTCTTAAGGCCTTAGCCTCAGCAGGGTCCAAGACGAACTGTGGCTCCACTTATTTTCACTTTTCCATATCTTCCCTTCATTTTGCAGCTACCTCATCCGGATAGGCTTTCTGTTTCATCAGTTTGGGATGTGATGATTGGGAATCCTTAGCATAAGGATTTTTATCTTCAGCTTCCACTTCATTTAGTTTCATTTTCTTTGCAACCTTCTTCGATGGCTCAACTTTTTCAATCTTTTTCGGATTGGCTTCTACCTCTCCCTCTGGAAAATCATAGAACTCACCTGACTATTTTGAGAAACCAATTTTCATCCTCTTAAAATAATCATCACTAATAAACATAACCTTACAATTTATAGTCTTGGAGCTACATGGAATCTTGAATGATTCAAGAGTCTAAACTATATCCTTTGAAAGAAAAGCCCGATACATGATGATCTGATCACTAAGGTTCCCAAAATTGATGTTTTGAATCGCAATGAGGATATATCTCATTAGTTTCTCCTTCCATAGATTTACCAAGAAATCTAGGATATACATATCACTCTTCTTCAGGGTGTCCTTATCACCCATCCTTGGAACAATGAAGCCTTGTACCCAGAGCATTAGAATCCGATTATTTGTTGAAGTATGGGATATTTTATTTGCAGACTTGACATCAAAATGAACAAGGCACTCTACAGAGTTTTCCTTAATAAAACTACCTTGATCCTATGGGAGTATGTGTGAGAAAAACTAAGCGTATCCTTTGTATTCTAGCCCCAAAAAGCTTGCCTCCTTGTTGTATGAAAGTTTGTAAGTCTTCCCATAAGTCTTAAAGGAAATTTTTTCTCTATACTCTTCCTCGAGGAAGCAAACTAATTCATAGAATTCAATGAGAAGATCTCGATAAACAACATCTTGTGCTGCTATATTTGAAATTTCTATAATTTCCCATCCATTTAGCCTAATATCCCTCGAAATATGGGAGTAAAACTTATTGAAGATAGTTGGGTGTACCAACCTCTCCCTATAAATCTTCCACTCCGAGATTGGCTTGACTGAATACATATCCTGAGAATGAGATTCTAGAGACATCTGGACTGATCACTTCTGAAGATTCGGAACGGGCCTAAGAACTGAGGCAGGGCTTCGAGACGCGTGAGCATGAAAAACCAATGTGGGACACCAATGGGGGTCCCCTTTATATAAGATATGGTGGTGACCTCTCACCTTCCAAAAGCAATCTAATGATTAAAAAAATATCTGATCTGATCTAACGGTTGAAAATATGCCCGTGAGGAAATATTGAATCCGATATTTTGAGATTTTAAAAAATTCGAATTTAAGGAAACTTGAATCTGAGAAATTTTAAAGAAAAATAAACTACCAGCCAGTGAAAGTGACTACGAAAACCTAAGTAAGGAAGTCATACCTTTTTTATTGGCTAGGATGTTTATTCGTAATAGGTGATATTCTTCTTGTAAAAAATTTGACTATGAATAACAAACTTATTATGAAAATTTCACTACGAAACAAAAACTACGAAAATTTAAGATCAGAAGAATTCCATTAAGAAAGCTACAATTCTGAACATATCATTATGAAAATTTCTAGTTTTGAAAATGTTCATTACAAATATTTATGGTCTGAAGAATTACATTATGAAAAATTCAGTCCAAAAATTTCATTATGAAAATTTCCAGTTTTGAAAATTTTTATTATGAAAATTTAAAATTCAAACTACGGAAATTTCCATTACAAAAAATTTGAAAAGCTTTATTTCAAAAATATGAAACCTCATTACGAAAAATATGAAAACATTATTATGTAAAATATGAAAACATCATAATGAGATTTAATCCCCCTATCAAAAGGAGTGTATTACTGTAAGGAGAATGGTTCAATGAGAAGTTAATGATGGAAGATTACCTCACAGTTATCATTCCTAACATCTGTTTGATGTATTCAAATCTATCAAAGGGTAAAGATTTTTTGAAAATAACAGCAAGCTGATCTTGTGTTTCTATAAATTGAAGAATGATATCTCCATTTTTTTGTGTGATCCCTAAGAAAGTGATGCCTAATGTCTATATTCTTTGAATGAGAGTGATGTGCAGGGTTTTTACTAAAGGAAATGGAAGATATGTTATCACACAAAATTTGAGACTTAGTAAAACACAATCCATAATCTGTGAGTCTGTGTTGCATCAACAACACTTTATTACATAAAATTCTAGCAGCTACATATTCATCTTTAGTAGTGGAGAGTGCTACTGAGTGTTGCTTCTTGCAAGACCAAGAAACTAAGGAATCTCCTAAGAAATGACAAGTTTATGATGTACTCTTTCTATTCATTCTAAATCTTCCAATGTTATCATATGAAATATATTGTAATACAAAATCATTTCCAGAAGTATAAAATAGTCTTAAATCCACGGTTCCCTTTAAGTAGAAAAAAATTCTTTTCACTACTTTTAAAGGGGATTCCATACGATTGGATTGATATATTGCAAATAAGCATATTAAAAAATTAGGTTTGGATGATTGGCTGTGATGTAATGTAAACTTCTTATCATACCTCTAAATGATGTTTGATCTACTGGTTCCCTAGCTTCATCATGATCAAGTGTGTTTGAGGTACCGAGGGGTGTACTTATACTCTTGGTTTTGTCATATCAATACTTTTTAAGATCATTAATATACTTATGTCGGGATATGTAGATTCCTTATGGTTTTTGAGAAATTTTAAAACCAAGGAAAAATGTTTACTCACCCATCATACTCATTTCAAACTCATCTTTCATTAGATCAGCTGTAACGTCCCGACCCCAGTTACCCAGAGTCGGTGCATTATTACATAACATTTTCATGATCACAAGAATGATCATGTCTCAAAAGGCCGATTAGTTTAGTAGCCTTGGAAACATTAGATACAATCATAAAGTGTTACATTACATAAAAAACAACTTGTCTTCATATCCCCTCATACTATCCCTGCAGGTCATTCATAAATTACTTCTTCATAATCCTGGGAAAAATAAAACATTGAAAGTGGTGAGCTCAGATTCTCAGTAAGCATAACATTATAGAAGAAACTTTCATAGAAAAGCATAAACACTTAAGGCAGTTTATAACTAAAACAAAAGCCTTTTAAACCTGAACATCAGTATAAAATGGAAAAGATAAAATAAAATAATGCCATTTACTTACTCACATGGATATTCTACTAGTCGAATGATCACATGAAATATCAATAACCACTTTTATAATGATGGAATGCATAATGCTAGACTATCATAACCACATATCCAAGGCCTCGTGCCAAGACTACAAATAAGATTTTGCCAAGGCCTTGATCCAAGACACTAGTTTGTCTCATGAGACCTACCGATTCATCGAGGAGCTATAGCGGGCTCCACCTGTCACTTATTAAGTCCAATTCATTCCACATATGAACAGGTTTGAACATAACATAATCATTCGTATTAAAATTAGCATACGAAATGTCAATAATTTAACCACAAACCATGAATGGTATAAAAATAGCACATCCACAGTCAAACATAACTCATTCGATACAATATGGAAGATTGTATTGTATCACATTAACCTCAATCAAAATAATGAAGGATGTTGACATAGATGAAAATAATCATCAAAACTATTTGAGAGAAATATTCCCCTTTTTCTTGAAATCATTAAAAAGTCACACTATTTGTCAAGAAGACATTTAAAAATAGATTTTTGAATCAAAGTGTCCCATACCACTTTGAAACTTTTTAAAAGGATTTTTAATTTTAAAACATTAATGTCCATATAAATAAATCCTTAAAACCATTTTTAAAACATGGACATTAATGAGCAAGATTTATATGAATAAGTCTTTAAAACATTTAAAAATGGTATATTAGTTGGAGATTCTAACCAAAAGAGAGACACTTGAATACAGATAATTGAGGTAATAAAAACATTTTAATATCATTAGTATAAAGGGATTCATGATATACTTTGTCAAATTACAATATATGCACCATATAAAAGTGATTTGGTGTATAACAACAAAGAAGATTAAATGGAATGTAAATTGAGATGAATTCTCTTATAAAGACCATATACCTAGGTTAAGGATAAATCAACGACATAATTATGTGTGAAAAATATAAATACACTAAATATGATTGGATATTTAGTGTAAATCAATCAGATTACATTCACACATATTCTTATAAAAACAACACCAATGAATTGGATATTTAACTCAACAAATGGAGATTGAGTTAAAATTACACTTATCAAGTTCATACCGATCACTGGAGAATTTATCAATGGAGTTATTATGTGTATCAAAAGTATATCCACAGAAAGGGGACTGTAAAATATGACATAAGAAAATGAATAGTAATTCCACACATAATCTTCGAGTAAAATAATCAATGAAGTTTTCGTAAAGCCGAATGAGTGGAAATTGAAATATCAAATTCCCTTATCGATTTGGTAACTTATAAAACATTCACCCATGAAAAAAGATCATACAATGATGATGTAAATACCGATAAATTAAATTATATTACACAATGAATACAATCATGGGAACTACACATACACCACATGCAATAAATAAGTGGTGAACAATGGAATTCTCACAAAATTAAGAGTGAGATAAGAAACCCCATACATTGTAATTTTTCCTTGGTGAACGGTAGGTTAACCTCCTGTATAATGGTTAAATAATTTTTATTGAGTTATACAAGAATCATTTACATTAATATGATATCATATATGATCTTTTAACATTGATTTGTTAATAATATCTTAGAATTATCGTCATTTCGGGTGTTAACGAGTTCATTTTACTTTATATTCTTTGTTATGTGAGCCATATTCGTTATTAATGGGATGTATATTAATCATATCAAGAATTATATAATGTCCTTAGAAACAATTTTTAAATAATCAAATTATAATTATACTTGAATGGATATGATGGAGAAAGAATCTCATCGCGTTCGTGGAGACGGTAGTCCGTACGTACGCACGAGCGACAATATCATTCTTTTGATATTAAAATAATATATAATTGGATGGTATATCATATATACAGAATCATTATCATGTTATATTTATTATTTACATGAGTTACACATCATTATTATACCCATCCAAATAATAATATATTGAATAACAATTACACCACAACGTGGAGACGGTAAGCCGTACGTACGCACGTATGGTGACATGTTATACAAAGGATGGATATAATACTGAATATGGTTGTAACATATTTATAATAACATAATAGTATATATATATGATAATGGAGTTATTATTTTATAATGGTAATAAAAAAGAATGAAGAAGTGGAAGAAGAAAGGAACTTGAAAAGGGGTGGTGAAAACATTACCTCTTCTTCGGGTTCTTCCTTTTGATTTGATCAAAAGGGCTCATTAGGTTGCCTTTATGATCAAACTAAGGCCTCTAGGTTGTAGTGAGGAAAGTTTAGAGAGTATTTGAGAAGGTTTTGGCCGAACCAAAAGGCTTTGAAGGTGTGAAGAAATGAGAAGGAGGAGTTCCCCTTTATAAGAGGGGTGAGGGGCACCTTTGGAAAAGCTAAAAATATTAATTTATAATAAATTCATATTCGGTTTCTAATGGCTCAAAAGTTTATTATTTAAATTTTAAGGTGGGGATGGGTCGAAAAAAACTCAACCAATATAATTTAGACAGGTTTGGGTCATTATATTAACCTTATCTTTGAGTATTAACTCTTAGTTAATTAGTTTCTCTTTTACAATGTCTCTTTGTATTTTTATATTATATGGTTAATAAACATACTATATACATCCAAGAGACCCCCAAGTAGTCCCTTAATGATATATCTATCACGATATAAGTCTCTTGGACTAACCTTAGATTTTTAGGAATTTAATATCAATTAATAATATAATATTTGTTTTAAAAACTCTTTTATGTCAATTTTGACACTATTCAATAGTTGATTTTTGTGAAACACATAAAAGAATGATTACTTCGAAAAAAGTTAATTAAATCAATCCTAATATGTCATATTAACCTATAAAATTAGTTTAATTAAATTAAAGTCTCAAACTATATTTATTTGGCTATTTATAATATCAATTATTCTAATTTTTCACTATTATGGTAATTACTGCATCACCATTGTGTCATAAATAAATGAATATATTTAATGTCTAAAAATTATAAATAAAATATCATTAGGTAGTATATCTTTTTATCTTTCTAATGAATATTTATAGTCTAAATTCAAACATATATAACCCTATGTAACAATTTTTTTTCTAAAGGATATATGCTTGTGTAATTATTGTATTTATTTTAACTTAATTAAAATAAAGTGTCATTATCACTTACAAGTGGATCCATGGGGTCCCGAAATCGACCCAAAGATGCCCATGGTCCACCATGTATCAACTAATAGGGTTAAGACACGATTTAGGGTAATTTAGTATTATTATAATATTATTATTTAACCCTTGTTTACCGGATTTACCCTTTAACCATGTTAAATAAAATATTTACCGAAGTAATTATCCAAAATTTCTAAAAATAAAAGTTACCTATTTACAAAATTTGAAAATACTGATTCCAAATATGGAATCCATTTTTCCAAATTCAAAACACAGAAGTGGCAGAAATTAATTTAAAATTAATTCCCGTTGTTAAAACAAAAAGCGTGTTTTTAAGAGATAATAACTATCAAAAGATTGGCACTTGTTTATGTCTGGTTTAAATGTGAAATTATGTTCAATGACCCAAATTGTATTACATGGTAAAAATATTTCTAAATATACTTTAAAACCACTCAAATTCATAATTTATCACTGTTAATTATTTTGATTAAAAAAGTTGTTTTTAGTTAAAATTTAGTAATTTTCACTATTCATCAAAATCTGAAAGTTATCCGAAAAGTACCAAAATTTCACCCTAGGCTAATTTCGATATTCCTAATCCAAAAATGAATTCCATTTTGAGAGATAGAATTTATAAAATTTCAAAAATTAGGTACTACTATTCATAACGGCTAGTTTGATTGGTTATGGTGTGTTAAAATCTTGAAGTTGCATACAATTCACGCCATTTCATTATTCGAAAGGAAACGTACCGTGGAAGCATGGGGTGTTACATTCTCCCCTCCTTCAATAAATTGCGTCCTCGCAATTTTTAAAATTGTGCTTGGGAATATGATGGAATGTCCCACATCGGAAATAGAGTCTATAAAACTATCACTTTAGTAGAAAGAAAGAGAGGTATAAAGGTCATCCAAGATAACCTATACTCGGATTCCATGTAGGAAAACATGGATATGGATGATAAACTAAGTGTCAAGTTCTGATGGAGAGGGATAGAAATCATTATCAGGAGAAAGATAACAATAAGAAAACCACAAACTTGTGTTGGTACAAACGGCCCTTAGTCTCCTAGTAGGAAAGTAAACAGACTACATTTTTTTTCTTTTAAGTTACATTACATAAGGACGAGGAATTCATTTATGATATTGACTAAAAACATAATGAGATATATTTACTTTTTACGTAGAGTTTCATTATTTAATAACTTTTTACCACTAACATATTTTTTTTTGGACAATGAGTATTCAAGAAGAGTTTGTCACAATAAAAGAGCTAGAATAAACTTCTATAGAAATACATGATCCATGTAGGATAAACTATATATTTAACTTGTATTTAGAGACTAATCAAAACCAAAATGGTTAGTATAAGAACTGATGATCCCCCAAATGTATATTCCATTAGAGAAAAAAAATACTAATCTTAATTTCTAAAATTAAACCAACAATACCCCAAAGTTAAATAAATACCATTCAATAATAAATTCTCTTTAAAATCCTTCAATATAATCCAAACTAATATTGAAACCCAAAACTTATATAAATGTAGTCTTCCACGTTAAATTGTATCTCCAAATGACATCATCTACTCTTAAAGTCACATACTTAAAAGTAATTAACCTAATCACATATTCTTTATTATAGGTTAATCATTTCCATAAATAACACAAATCACTATAGATCCACAATAAAAACATAGATAAAAATCCACCATTACTCCTCTAATGACATACCATAGTATTCTATTTTCCTTGGACATATAGTCTTCCCAACAAAGTGAACATCTTCCAAAATAACATTTTTCACTTAATCACCAAATCATTTTCTTATACTAAGGGTATTCATTTGATAAGACTTAAGAACCAAAATCAACATATTATTGATCAATAAAATCATTTAACTAAAGAAAATAGTCACACTAACCAGGGTCTTCACTTAGTCCAGTGGTAGGCGATAAATCCCAATCGCACTTTGGTTGTGGGTTCGATTCCCACAGCTTTGTCCGACGTGATGGGTTGTCACATGGTCTATGTGTTGTCCTTTTTAAAAAACTATATTTTATAATATTACCAAAATGAGATATATTCCTCAAAATAACATAATTTAACCACAAATGTTATATCATACCATTCATTTTCATCCCAAATTATAATAACTTATAATTTTCTCAAACCCCAATGATCATATAAAACCAAATGGTTATTTATACCTATATCCACAAGAGAAGAGACAATTCTTCCTCAAATATCATTCTCACATGGCAAACTGCGGGTTTACAAATACAATAGAAAATTATTCCAAAGTAAACCCATTAACAAGGAGCGCTAATACTTTTTAAACAATTCTCCAACCATTTATTTCCACACAGCATTTCTTTGACCAAGAAATTATCTTATAGAATAGGAAATTCACTCGGGTAATGGCCAGGTCCGCTACATTTACGGAAAATGACTGTAAATGGACTCTTGGGACCATTTTTATCTTCTTCCATAGTACTCTTCATTTTTCATCGGCAATTCTTCACATTATGTCCTTCCCTCCCGCACGTAAAGCATTTCGTTGTCCCATTGAGACACTTTCCTGGGTGTCTCCTTCCACATTTCCTGCATGATGAAAATTGAGGGTTATTTTCTTCATGGTCTCCATTGCTGGAGCTCTTATCATTTATCACATTTCTCTTCCTTGTTGAGTCTGGGAGTTGGTTAATATATATATTGTTGATCATATTTTTGGAAAACTGATTTGGTATAAAGACAATATCTTTTACGCCTATCAACATTCCATTTTGTTGCTCATTTCCACCACCATTCCCACCTTGTACATCATTCTCAAAGTCACTATGGCTTCCTTGGAATCCAGCCATTGACCAAAACCAGAAATCATTGTGTGAGTAACAATAGTCGTAAAATCATTTAGAGATTAAAATGTCACCATATTCTCAATTTGAAACATATTCGGATTAACCAATGTCATTTACCCTCATCTTATATATATAAATTAAATCGGTTTGAAACGAAAATGTAAAATATCCTAAGCATATCCCCCAGGAGTGTCGTAACCAAGAGTGCAGCAAGGCCCATTGTCGTTCACCAGTTCCCGTTCGAGACTAGCTCAAAGCTGTGTTTTCAGGTTTTAGCCCTAGGTACATCTATTCCAGAGCCGCCTCTATCTGCTCGTATCCAGACAGGGATGTATTGCTCAGAAAACTCACAAAATCTCTACAATACCAAAATTCTAGGATGTTCTTCTATACTAATCCTCAATGTTCATCTTAGGTCTACATGCTCTTATCATAGTTTATCTAAATCTAGCTTCCAATGTTTGTACTGATCTTCTCTGATACCAACTGTAATGCCCTGACCCTAGTTACCCAGAGTCGGTGCATTATTAAATAACATTGGCATGATCAAAAGAAAGATCAAGTCTTGAAAGACCGATTAGTTTAGTAGCCTTGGAAACACTAGATACAATCATAATGTTTTACATTACATAAAAAAACATCTTGTCTTCATATCCCCTCATACTATCCCTGGAGGTCATTCATAAATTACTTCTACATAATCCTGGGAAAAATAAAACATTGAAAGGGGTGAGCTCATATGCTCAGTAAGGATAACATTATAGCAGAAGCTTTCATAGATAAGCATAAACACTTAAGGCAGTTTATAACTAAAACAAAAGCCGTTTAAACTTGAACTTCATCATAAAATGGAAAATATTAAAATAAAATAATTCTATTTACTTACTCACATTGATATTATACTAGTCGAATGATCACATGAAATATCAATAACCACTTTCGTAATGATGGAATGAATAATGCCGGACTATCATAACCACATAGCCAATGCCTCGTACCAAGAATTCAAATAAGATTTTTCCAAGGCCTTGTGCCAAGACACTAGTTTTTCTCATGAGTCCTTCGATGCATCGAGGAGCTATAGCGGGCTCCACCTGTCACATATAAAGTCCAATTCATTCCTCATATGAACAGGTTTAAACATAACATAAACATTCGTATTAAAACTAGCATACGAAATGTCAATACTTTAACCAAAAACCATGAATGGTATAAAAATAGAACATCCACAGTCAAACATAACTAATTCGATACAATATGGAAGATTGTATTGTATCACTTAACATCAATCAAGAATAATGAAGGATTTTGACATAGATGAAAATAATCATCAAAACTATTTGAGATAAATATCCCCCTTTTTCTTGAAATCATTATAAAGTCACACTATTTGTCAAGAAGCCATTTAAAAATAGATTTTTGAATCAAAGTGTCCAATATGACCTTGATACTTTTTAAAAGGATTTTTAATTTTAAAACTTTAATGTCCATATAAATAAATCCTTAAAACCATTTTTAAAACATGGAATTTAATGAGCAAGATTTATATGAATAAGTCTTTAAAACATTTAGAAATGGTATTTTAGTTAGAGATTATAACCAAAAGAGAGACACTTGAATACAAATAATTGAGGTAATAAAAAATTTGTAATATCATCAGAATAAAGGGATTCATGATATACTATGTCAATGTACAATATATACACCATATAAAAGTGATTTGGTGTATAACAACAAAGAAGTCTCAATGGAATGTAAATTGAGATGAATTCTCTTATAATGACCATATCCTTAGGTTAAGGACAAATCAACGACATAATAATGTGTGAAAAATTTAAATACACTCAATAATATTTGATATTTAGTGTAAATCAATCAGATTACATTCACACATATTCTTGTAAAAACAACACCAATGAATTGGATATTTAACTCAACAAATGGAGATTGAGTTAAAATTACACTTATCAAGTTCATACAGATCACTTGAGAATTTATCAATTGAGTGATTATGTGTATCAAAAGTATATCCACAGAAAGGGGAGTGTAAAATATGACATAAAAAAATTTAATAGTAATTCCACACATAATCTTGGAGTAAAGTAATCAATGAAGTATGCATAAAGCTGAATGAGTGGAAATTGAAATATCAAATTCCCTTATCGATTTGGTAACATATGAAACATACACACATGAAAAAGGATCATACAATGATGATGTAAATACCCATAAAATAAATTATATTACACAATAAATACAATCATGGACAGTACACATACACCACATGCAATAAATAAGTGGTGAACAATGGAATTCTCACGAAATTAAGAGTGAGATAAGAAACCCCTTACATTTACTTTTTCCTTGGTCGAAGGTCGGTTAACCTCATGTATAATGGTGAAATAATTTTTATTTAATTATAAAAGAATCATTTATTTAATATGATATCATATATGATCTTTTAACATTGATTTGTTAATAATATCTTAGAATAATCATCATTTCGGGTGTTAACGGGTTCAATTGACTGTATATTATTTGTTATGTGAGCCATATTCGTTATTAATGGGATTTATATTATTAATATCTAGAATGATATCAAGTCCTTAGATAATATTTTTAAATAATAAAATTATAATTATACTTGAATGGATAAGATGGAGAATGAATCTCATCGCGTTCGTGGAGACGGTAGTCCGTACGTACGCACGTGCGACAATATCAATCTTTTGATATTATAATAGTATATAATTGGATGGTATATCATATATACAGAATAATTATAATTTCATATTTATTATTTACCTGAATTACACATCATTATTATACCCATCCAAATAATAATATATTGAATAACAATTACACCACGACGTGGAGACGGTAAGTCGTACGTACGCACGTATGGTGACATGTTATTTAAAGGATGGATAGAATACTGAATATGGTTGTACTATATTTATAATAACATTATAGTGTATATATGATACTGGAGTAATTATTTTATAATGGTAATAACAAAGAAAGAAGAAGTGGAATAAGAAAGGAACTTGAAAAGGGGTGGTGAAAACATTACCTCTTCTTCGGGTTCTTCCTTTTGATTTGATCAAAAGGACTCCATAGGTTGGCTTTCTGATAAAACTAAGGCCTCTAGGTTGTATTGAGGGATGTTGATAGAGTATTTGGTCAGGGTTTGGCCGAACCAAAAGGCTTTGACGGTGTGAATAAATGAGAAGGAGGAGTGCCCTTTTATAAGAGGGGTGAGGGCCACCTTTGGAAAAGTTAGAAATATTAATTTATAATAAATTCATATTCGGTTTCTAATGTCTCCAAAGTTTATTATTTAAATTTTAAGGTGGGGAGGGTTAGATAACAACTCAACAAATATAATTTAGAAAGGTTTGGGTCATTATATTAACCTTATCATTAAGTATTAACTCTTAGTTAATTATTTTCTCTTTTACAATGTCTCTTTGTACTGTTTATATTATATGGTTTATAAACTTACTATATACATCCAAGAGACCCCCAAGTGGTCCATTAATGAAATACCTATCATGATATAAGTCTCTTGGACGAACCTTAGATTTTTAGAAATTTAATATCAATTAATAATATAATATTTGTTTTAAAAACTCTTTTATGTCATTTTTGACCCTATTCAATAGTTGATTTTTGTGAAACACATAAAAGAATTATTAATTCTAAAAAATTTAATTAAATAAATTATAATATGTCCTATTAACCTATAAAATTATTGTAATTCAATAAAAGTATCAAATTATATTTATTTGGGTATTTATAATATCAATTATTCTAATTTTTCACTATTATAGTAATTACTGCATCACCATTGTGTCATAAATAAATTTACTTATTTAATGTCTAAAAATTATAAATAAAATATCATTATGTAGGAAATAGTTTTATCTTTCTAATGAATATTTATAGTCTAAAATACAACATATAACCCTATGTACCAATTGTTTTTCTAAAAGAAATTTTCTTGTGTCATTTTTGTATTTATTTTAACTTAATTAAAATAAAGTGTCATTATCACTTATAATTGGATCCATGGGGTCCCAAAATCGACCCATAGATTCCCATGGTAGACCATGTATCAACCAATAGGGTTAAGACACGTTTTAGGGTCATTTAGTATTATTATAATATTATTTTTTAACCCTTGTTTACCGGATTTACCCTTTAACCATGGTAAATAAAACATTTACCGAAGTAATTATCCAAAATGTCTTAAATAAAAGTTACCTATTTACAAAAGTTTAACATCCTGATTCCAAATATGGAATCCATTTTTCCAAATTCAAAACACAAAAGTGGCAGAAATTAATTTAAAATTAATTCCCGTTGTTAAAACAAAAAGCATGTTTTTAAGAGATAATAATTATCAAAAGATTGGCACTTGTTTATGTCTGGTTTAAATGTGAAATTATGTTCAATGACCCACATTGTATTACATGGTAAAAATATATTATAAATATACTTTAAAACCACTCAAATTCATAATTTATCACAATTAAGTATTTTGATTAATAAATTTGTTTTTAATTAAAATTTAGTAATTTTCACTATTCATCAAAATATGAAAGTTATCTGAAAAGTACCAAAATTTCACCCTAGGATAATTTTGATATTCCGAATTGAAAAATTAATTCCATTGTGAGAGATATAATTTATAAAATTTCAAAAGGTATATATTACTATTCATAATGGCTAGTTTGATTGGTTATGGTGTGTTAAAATCTCGAAGTTGTGTACAATGCACGCCATTGCATTATTCGAAAGGAAACGTACCGTGGAAGCTAGGGGTGTAAAATCTGCAAATGAATCAGTTAAGTATTGTTGAGTTGAACCATATATAATGTAATCAAAATAAATTTGAACAATCAATACATTTTTCTAATAAAAAGGGTTGGATCTTCATTTCCCTTAACATAGTTATTTTGATGCAAAAATCATGTATGTATTTCATACCAAGATTGAGGGTCTTTTTTAAAGCCATACAATGCTTTGGTAAGTATAAAAACATGATCAGGATGTTTTGTGTATTCATAGCCAGGCGGTTGATCAAAAAAAACTTCCTCTTGAACATAAATGTTAAAAAAATCACATTTTCACATCCATTTGAAAATGATTAAAATTGAAGAATGCTGAACTGGAAAGTAAAATTCTAACAGATTCAAGTATAGATACCAGAGCATAGGTTTCTTCATAGTATATTACTTCTTGTTGATTATAGACTTTAGCAACCAATGTAGCTTTATTTATAACTATGACTCCATTTTCAGCACACTTAGTTCTGAAGACCCATTTTACTCCAATTACTGAAGATTCCATAGGCCTTTCAACCAAGGTCCAGACATTATTCCTTTCGAACTCATTTATTTTATCTTGCATGGATTTTATCCATTCATCATCACCTAAAGCATCATCACTGCTTTTTGGTTCTAATGCGGAAAGGAATACTAGATTATCTACTTCATTTCATAAAGAACTTCTGGTCCTTAAAGGGTGATTGAAATCACCAATGATTCTGTCACTCAGATGATTCATAAGAAACAACTGATTTGGGTTTTGTAAAACATGTTAATACATATAGGGTAGAACGTATTCTGTGGTAAATGTTTCAGAAGTTCCTTCTGGTACATTTTCCTTATCATAAGGATCTTCTATCATAGGTCGATTATCAATTTTTATAAACACATTTGAGGTTGTAGGTTGGGGTTGTTTAAAAACCAAAGGATCAGTTTCATCTAATTTTACATGTACTGTTTCTTCGACAGTACAAGTGTTTTTGTTGAAAACTTTATATGCCTTAGAATTTTTGTTGTAGCCTAAGAAAATTACTTCATCATATTTTTGTGCAAAATTGTGTAGGTAATCTTTAGTATTCAGAATGAATACCTTGCATCCAAAAACATTAATGTAGGAAAGTCTAGGTTTTCTACCATTCCATAACTCATAAGGAGTTTTATTAAGATATGGTCTAATTAAAACTCAATTTATAGTGTAAAAAGAAGTACTTACAGCTTCATCCCAAAAATGTTTGGCAACAGAATACTCACTCAACATGGATCTAGTTATCTCTTGAATAATTCTATTTCATTGTTCAACAACACCATTCTTTTGAGGAGTTCTGGGTGATGAAAAATGATGAGAAATGTCTTTTATACTACATAAATTTTCAAAATCATAATTTTGAAATTCTCCCCCATGATCACTATGAATATTTATCAATGAAAGGATTTTCTCATTTTCAACTTGGGCTCTAAAACCCTTGATATAAGAAAAAGCATCATACTTATTTTCTAGAAAATATCCCCACGTATATCTTGTGTAATCATCAACCAATACAAATACATAATACTTTCCCCCAATGCTTCCAGTTTTTGTTAGACCAAAAAGATCTATATGACCTAGTTGTAATGAATTAGTAGATTAGACTTCACCGACTAATTTAAAACTTGATTTATGTTGCTTTATGTATTAACAAGGGTCATGAACATATAAAGAATTGAATCAAAGATCAGGTAGATCTTTAACTAATCCATTCTTAGCATTTTTTCATAAGTTACTAAGGATACAATCTCCTAACCTTATTTTCCATTACAAAGAATTATCTTCCATTTCACACAGGCCATGTATGTCTTGGCTCTTAAAGTATTCTAAGTTTAGTTTGTAAACATTCTCTTGCCTATTGGTAGAAAGAATAAACTCTTCCTTGGAATTGTGTACTAAGCAATTATCATTCCTAAAATTCACAAGGTAACCTTCATCAGATAACTGACTTATGCTGATGAGGTTGTGCTTAAGGATTTTTACAAATAAAACATTTGAAATAAATGTTTTTCCATGAAGAAGGATATTACATGTACCAATAATTTCTCCTTGATCATTATCTCCGAAAGTTACATTACCTCCTTTTATTTTGATAATATTTCAAAATAATTTTTGTTACCAGTAATATGTCGGAAACATCCACTATCCATGTACCATGTATTTATGATGGTACATTCCCTATTTTCCATAAAATATGAAAAAGTTAGGTTTCTGGAATCTAGACATTCTTGGATCTGAAAATCTCAGAAAGTAAAATTTTTGGAACCCACATCTTCTTAGAAAAATAAGCGTTATGAAATCTTAATGATTGGGTTTTTTTTGGAGAAAAATTATTTTTCTAGTGACCACCATATTGACACTTGGTGAAAAATGGTGCACATTGAGGAATAAATTAATTTTTACTAAAAATTGGTTTAGAACATGTTTATCTAAAACCTGAAGTATTCCTTTGAGGTCGGATTTGTGAATACATTTTGTCAAAATTTTCTTTACCTTGGGTAATGTTTGAAAAAAACTTCCTCAAGGAAAATATTTCGTATTTGAGCTTTATAACTATGTTCTTTTCTTCAAAAACATTTTCACTAGAGCTAGGCTCGAAAAAAAATTTCATAGAAATTACATTTTCGAGATCTTTAGAATGTTTATTCTTCTTTGAACTTGCTTCCTCATGATTTTTTGAAATACATTAAAAATCAGAAATTTTCCTATCAAGATCTTTATAAAGATATGATATTTCCTTAGGAAGAATAGTAATCTTATATTTTTCCTTATTATGTTTCTTCATGAATATTTAATTCTCATTATCAAGATGTTTGGAAGACATAGAAACATCTTCATAGGTAGGAAAATAATTATCTTCATCAGAAGAGGACTATTCCTCCAAAGAGTTAATAAATTTACAATCATTGGGATTCAAAGAAACATTGGTCATTGATTCAGAATTGTGTACCATAGCCATCTAGAAATAATTAACAATAGGTATTCAGGCTAAATGACCAAGATTATTCTGTCCAGATGATTCATAATCCGAATATTCATATAAAGAATCTCCTCCCGTGGAACTCCATGTGTCATTGGATTTCAACACTTTCTATGACTTGGACATGTAATACTTCATTCTATATTTCTCAGAATGCCTTTACTTTCTTTCTTTTATCTTGAGCATATGGCAGTCAGGTCTTATGTGTCTAACTCTCTTGCATTCATAGCATGTAACTTTAGAATTTTTTTTGTCTTTCTTTTCCTTCTTCTTGTACATAGATTGAAAGTTACTCTGTCCAGCTATCTTGTTCATCATTCGAGAAAGATTTGCTAATTCATTTTCTGAGGATTCACTTCCACTAGATTCAGAATGGATAACAATTTTCTTAGATCTGGATCTAGTAACTCCCTCAGGAGTCTTGGATTTCATATGATTAGAATTATTAGTAAAATCTACACTTTCATTTCCATTCTTCTTCTTCAAAATATTAGCATCTCTATTCATTCTAGTCACATGCTGAAGAAGAGTTCCAAACAAATCATCAAGGGTAATGTGAGTAACATTTCTATTCTCATCAATTACAATCCATTTAGATTCCCACTCATTTGGAATGATGTTAATGATCTTGTCAACAAGGGATTCATTATCCAATCCTTTCTCAGCCATTGATGGTAAACTATTCACAATAGTCATGAATCTCTGTTGCACTATGCATATGGGTTCACCAAATGTAAAACAAAAACCATGGTATTCAGCTCTAAGCATGGATCTTCTGGTCTCAATTACTTTGGAAGTTCCAAAGTGAGTTACTTCATGTTTTTTCCATATAGAATTTGATGCTTCACAAGATGAAATTTCTCTCTATATATTTCTAGTCATTGAACAATGTAAAGTATTGCGTACCTTATAATTAAGTTGATATTCACGTGTTTCTGGATTTTTAAAGGCACTTACTTCTTTATCAGGAATTTTTTATCCACCGGTAAGCATATCAAAACATTCAACCCCTGTGTTGATAATAAAAGTCTTCATGATATCTCTCTAATATTCGTAATCATTACCATCAATGATTGGTGGTCTGGTTGGATTGAGATTATCTATGGAACCAACATTGTTTTCTTCCATATTTAATAACAGTCTTTCCAGAAAAAACATGTTAGTAGAAAAGGTTTGTAAACCAGAAAAATATTCTAAGCAAGTGAAAAAAATGAATCTGAACTATATGATACTGAAATACAGATTCCTAAAAAAATATGAATCCAAAAATTCAATTCTATGAACTTATTCTCTTCTGAATATAATCGTTAGATTAATTCAGATTAAACAAAATCCTCTGATACCAATTATTAGGATGGTATGTGACATAGTATGAAATACTCTATAATACCTAATTTTGGATCAAAATAATAATGAGATTCTCAGATACAAGAGGGGGGTTGGGGGTGAATTGTAACTTTTAAAAATTCACATTGGAAAATTTTAGGCTGGTTATGTTTAAAATGGTTAAACAAGATAATTCACAAGACCTCTATGAGTTCTAATAGCTTGCTTGATTCCGGAAAAGTGATTCTAAAGATGCAAAATAAATAAGGTTATAATGATTAGGATTCTTCATGAATGTGTATAAAATCAACTATATCAGAGTACAAGGATGAGGAAGTATAAGAATGTATACTTTCTTGAACAATATAAAATGAAATAGAAAAACAATGTTGTAAAACTACTGGTAGAAAGTATAAACTCGTTTATCCCAAAGAGGAGGGTATCCAACAACCATGGAAAAAGGTCACCTGATTAATACTTTCAAATTTTTTTGTCTTACCCACACCATGGTAAGCCATCGATATAAATATCGGAGTTTGTCTTGTTATCCCTGCAAGCCCTCATCTATCAGGTAGCCGGTACCTCTATCTTCCTCAGTAAGGAACCCCTCAACTTCATGGTGTTGGAACATCTGTCATACTATCCCAGAAAGCCCTCAATTGTACACAACAACAATCAGAGTCCCACGAAGAAAATCTGCACAAGGAAAAGTTTGAACAAGAAGTTCAAACTTTGTGCACAAAGCATGAGAGTTGATAAGAGCATCACTCTCTAGAAATCACTTTAAGAACTTTAGAGAATCAATGTTTTAAAAGTCTTTAGCACATTCAAATGAGATCCTATTTATAGGTGAAGCTCCGACGGTCGTCTCCCTCCTCCTATAGTCAGATTCTTTCTTGAATTTCGGAGGGAATTGTACATGTGTCACTCAAACAATGGTTAGTTTATAAATGATGGAATGAGATCGTTTTATTAACTAATAAGTTAAAGCATAACCAAAAACCAATATTTTGAATAGAGATAATGAATGTTTGGAATGTAAGAAAATAAATGCTCGGAGTCTAATTATAATATGAATTTGGAGTCAGTAGTACAAAGATATTCAGATTCTGTTTCTAAGGAATTCATAATGAGAATTCGTAATCAGAATTCTTCAACAGAATTTGTAATGAGAATTCGTAATCAAAATTCATCATCAGAATTCGTAATGAGAATTCGTATTCAGAATTCATCATCAGAATTCGTAATGAGAATTCCTAATCAGAATTCATCATCAGAATTCATATTGAGAATTCATAATTAGAATTCATCATTAGAATTCGTAATAGGAATTCATATTCAGAATTAATCATCAGAATTTATAATGATAATTTGTAATCAGAATTCATCATCAGAATTTGTAATGAGAATTTGCAATCAGAATTCAGAGTTGAACTACATAAAATTTCGTAACAGGGAATTCAGAGTAGATATTCATTAAAATTCATAACAGGAATTCGTATCCTAAAATAGAATACCTCATATCTAAGTATTATATGATTCTGAGATTTTGGACTACAATATAAATTTTATACTTAGTAAATTTATGATATGAAAAATTAAATCTAGGTCAAGGGTAAATCTCATTGAGGAAGTAAATTTTCCTTATAGAATTAAAACAGGGGTAAAATGAAATTTTCCTTAAGATATGGTGTTTGTGATTTTTAAAACTAGAGGAATGATCAAGTCATAAGGAAAACTTGATGACTTATCAATCTCCCCCATGAATGAAGGAATGGAAAAATTCATAAGGAAAATCATATTAACTCAAAAATATTAAAAAAAATAAATATATTGTATCTATACATTAAAACAATTCAATAATATAATTTAACCATATAAATTATTATGATGAAAAAATATGTTTTCAATTAAAATATAGAATATTTTTACTATTTATCTAAACATTTATGATTTTATAAAAATACCAATACTCATCCAAAGTCAATTTTGATATCCCCATTACAAAGATGAAGTTTATTATGTGAAATAATTCTTATATCAGTGTAAAAAACTATATTTTAAATTGATGTGCCATAAAAAGGCGGAGAAACTACATTATCTAAAAAAATACATATTTTATATAAAAAATAATATTTTTTTATATCATATATAGAAGACATATAAGGTGAATTGTAAACAATAGATTAAGTATATTTAATATATATTTATTTAATAAAATTCAACAAGATAAGTCTTATTATTTTTTAAACTCGCATAAATAGAGTCTTGCGTGATAAGAATTCTATCCAAATAACTAGAAATTGTGTGTAACATAATCCAAGTATAGTATGTCTTATACCGCATGCTAAGCTGGTGTTGTGTATTGTGAAAAAATATCATGGGTTTTCGCACAAGACAAGGAATCAATGAAATAAAAAAATTTATTTTAAAAAAAATGTTGGGTGTTACATTCTACACCCCATAAATGAATTTCACCCTCAAAATTAGTCTGTGTTATAAAAGGATTATTACTTGAAAGTATCCTTTATGTAATCCAACATCATAAAACTCAATACAATAGATTAATTTAAAAAAATGTTAAAAACCAATTAGTTACCCAATGTAACACGTCACTAGGTTTCCACATCAGAGAACATAAGTAAGAAGTTAAAAAAAGATATGGATGATAAATCATACTACCATGTTCTAATGAAGTGTGATAGGTAAAATGGTTTGAAAAATGTTAACCATCAGAAATCCATAAATCAGAAGTGATCAAGGGTACCCTATGATTCATCAGATTAGAAGGTACTATGATATCATTTTTCATTTTCAAGAAGATTTCCCTAAATTTGATGAACATGAGATGAACTACTTACTTGATATCAGTAGAATCTCACCATTGGCCATTACATGAACAATTTCCACATAATATCATATTCAATGAAATGAAGTTGAATTTGAAATTACTAAAGTGTTAGAAGATCATGTAGTCCATAAATTGAATGACGGGTAATTCAATCTATCTTAATAACAAAAATGTTATCATAAGTCATCAAATATGAATAAGTCTACCTATGGTGAGACAAGACTTTATTCTAATGAGAATCATCCTATGTTTAACTAAAAAATTCCATAAAATTATAAACTTATAATCCTTTTAAAATATGAAAATCCAAAAATATAGATAGAGGTGAACTAAATCGAATTAACATGTATCTCCCATATCTCATAAGGTAGATATTGGTTTTCACCTTCCAAACATGTGAACACCTTAATCATGTATTCTCTTTAATGATGGTAATAACATTAATTACCATAAAAACTTATTGAAAAAATCCACACTGTAAAAAATGAACTCCATCCACATACCAAAAATCCCAAAATACATATATACTTAATCCATGATATCATAAGTCACTATTTCCTAATATCAGTCCTGAGGTCATTAATACTGTTAAACATCTCATTGTCTTCTTATACATTTATTTTGCACATATCAAGTCTTTTCAAAAAATATTTCAATCACTTTTAATGGATTCTGGTACCATATACATGTGGAAAACCATAATGAACCAATACATAGATATTTAAATATTCCATATTACTATAAATGTGATTCTACAACATTATTATGTAATTCCACAACAAAAACACTCTATAATTCCACCACTTAAATTTTATACTCAACATCTCCAATAGTGATCGCATGTGATTTCACTTGTTATTTAGCCTTAGAGGTTTTTGATGTTGATCGTCATCCATAACCCTTAGATTATGGAATTCATTAGCACAATTACCTATATCGTTTCACTTGTAGCGTTGAAGTTTGAGTGGTGCATTTTTTGTATCCTTTTCACTAGTTGCATCATTAACATCCTTTTCTCCATTACATCAGCACTCAACTGCCTGATAACATTATCTTACACACATAAAAAATTTTCTAAACCATTTAATTCAATTTCCACCATTCTTCTTGCCACACCAGGAGTATAAGGAAATATTCATCTTCTTTGGAAAATTGTTTTTAGATTTCCCCTTGAAATAAATATTTCATTTCTTGTGAAAACCAAGAGATTTATATGTAACACCAACATCCATTTCTTCATTGATATAACAACACACAATAACTTCATATTTACTAATGTCACATTTAACTAATTCCCATAGAAGTCATGGTATTAAGCCACTGAATAATCGATAAACATTACTTTCAGGTCGGATGATAAAGCCAGAAGCATACCTTGCAAGTCTTGTACAATTTCTCCTAAATGTACCAATAGATTCATCATCATTTCGCTTATGCTCAATAATATACCTTTCCATCATCATTTGAATAATACAAGGAATTTATTTATTGAAAAACAATATCATAAACATGTCCCATTACATGGATTCAATTTCTTATTTCATCCATGTATTATTGATTAATGTCCATTAATTTTTTTCTTCACCTTCTAAATGATAAATAGATAAAATAAAATTTCCATTTTCTGAATAGAAAATTATGGAAGGTATCATTTCAGTGGTACTGGTCCATTATTCAGCAATAAGTGGATATAATTTCAAACTGAAAGAAGGTGGAATTTTCCCCATGATGGACTTAATATAATTCAATTCCTTTCTATTCTCATTTGGATGTATAGAATGATTCGTAGCTTGTGTAAGCCTAGGGATAATATTTTTCATTCTATCTCCCATAACATTTAATTTTTTATGAAGAAAACAATCTCATTTCCTATTTCATTGATTATTAACACGGTTCATTTGGGTTCTATCCATTAACAAAAACCCAAAAAGAATATTTTGATAGGAAAAAATCATACTTTGTAAACAACATAATCAAGGGGGATCACATTCAATCTCTAAAGTATTTGGTCTAATCCATGGTTATTCATTATCATTACAATAATTCTAGTAATATAACATATAATTAGACATATCTTAAGGGAATTCCCTAGACATATCCCATCAATTACCTCTAGGGATATTACTATGGTTTTTGTATCCTAGTTTCCAAAGGATGACTAAACTTTCTTTCTAAGACCAATTGTAATGACCCAAGCTTGACGTACATGGAAATAACATTCTTTGAGGAATAAATAATAAATTACCCAAATAGATTCCAAAATAAAATATCCGTTTAGTGCCTTTAGAATCAAGGAACACATTATACTATCCCGATGAAACATCTTCAATATCTCCAATAAAGATCTTCCCCATTCGTTTTCCTACCTAAAACCATTCTTAATATCCAAGGGAAAAGAAAATGTAAAAAGGGTGGTCTCAGATGATTTTAATGGTAAATAGGCATAACATAAAACAAACCATAATCATAATAATGTCACAAATGTGATCCTAAATTTTGAGTATAAAAATATTTAGTCATGAAATAAATCTTGGTAGTATGTAAGGAAAAAATCATAAAGGAACATGGTAAATGATAAAATAGCATTGGAATAAAACATGGGGTTTTGGAAAAAAATTATATAATATTATTTACATAGTAGTCAAGGAATTTCTTCCAATATAATCATAGTGGAAAAAGCCTTGTACTAAACCCAGTCGAATCATCATTCCATCCATGTATTATAGAACCAGATTGTCTTTGTGTTCCTACCAAGTATTAATAAAATGGATTTACTTTCCACTCCAGTCATGTCTATCTCATGTGATAAAAACATTACCTAATGCATTGGAGGGGGTATAGGTCCCACCCATTTATTAATGATATCATTATTACATGTTCCAAAAAGTATAAATCATTCCCCATAGCACAACCCATGGAATAAAAATGGACTTCTTAAACACAATTCTATAGTAATCCATATCAAATATAGATCTCATAAATACCATACCATTATAAAGAAAATAAAATAATAGTAATAATACAAATAAAAATTAACACTATTTTAATAACGTCAAATATATAGAAAACAATTTTGACAAAATGCATGAAATCAATTATTGAGGAAAATATCTGTTCTTCTTTAAAAAAAAATTTCTTTTCTAAAAATTAGCAGAATTTTTAACAAAAAAAATTCTATTGAAAATAAACATGAAATCTTATAAATTATGATTTATGGAAATAACACGTTATGAAAATGTAAGAATCCATTCATGTCCTAAAAGTTCAAAATAAAAATTCTCCCCATACTATAGTCATAGAATTCAAAAAGTATCTCATACCAAAATCAACAAAAGATTAATTTCATGGCATTTAATAAAAATTCACCAATAGGAAAAATTGATTTAATTTTTTTTGAATGATATAAATAATAATTTGGATTTCAAATATTTGAATCAAGTACATTGATGAAAAATATACCCCAGGAAATACTTACGAATAGACAATCTTGGATAATAATGAGATTGCAAAATTATCCCAAACCTTAGGCATGATATGATTTGTATGTATTTAAAAATAGTTTATAAGGATTTAAATAATTTTAAGGAATTATTACAGAATAATATTCATTTTAATGATATCATATATGATCATATTATCATCCATTTGTTAGTAATGTCTCATTTTTAGTCATTATTCAGGTATTAACTACCTTATGTACTTATGAATGATTTATCAAATATGTTTTGGTTATAATTCTAAGGATAGAGATTTATTGATTAAAAATTGATATTTTTTTAATATATATCATATTAAATAATTAAATTAATTTATATAATAATTAATTACAGAAGATCACATAAAAAAATAAAATCGCATCGTTGAGGCGGTAAGCCGTATATATGCACGAGTGATGATATCGTTCCCATAATTAATGAATGGTATTTAAGTGCATGGTTAATAATATTTTAAAAAAAATATCATTTTATAACAATAATATATAGCTATTAATTCCATCATTGTTCCCATCCATGTCATGTGGTGGTGAGAAACAGATGACACCACAGTGTGTAGAGGGTAATCTGTACATACGCACGTGTGGTGATTTAGTTTTTTCATATCATGAATAGAAGGTAGAATATAGTTGTTCCCCAATATTAATAAAATATCAGTATTAAAGAGATACTGGAGTCATTAATTTTTAATAAAAAAATGTTTTGATGAAGAAGCATAAGAATAAATAATTTGAACGAATTGGTAGTTGATATTATCTCTTATTCGACGACCTCCCTCTAGATATCCTCTTAAGGGCACTAGAGTTGGTATTTGAAGAAGACTATAACCACTATAACATAACATTTGATGTTGAATTAAATAATTGGTAGGGGATATATGTGATTTATGGATCAAATTGATTTCAAGAAGCTTGGGAGAAGGTGTCCTTTTATAATTGATGTTGGCGGCACCTTGAGAAATTAAAAAAATTATTAATTCATAATAAAAATAAAAACCCACCTAAAATGCTCCTAAATGTCCCAAAATACATATTTTGATGATATAGGGATGTAATCACATCAAATAATCAATTTTATACAATTTTTGTATCCATGCAAGCCCTATCTTTTCAATTTAACACATAGTTATTCGTTTTCTTTTTAACTAGGCTGACAAATATTTAAATATTAAAATGGAAAACTATTTTCTTATTTGATATCAATTATATCATAAATATGTATATTATAACATTTTAGTCCATATCATAATTAATTTTTATTTTTAAAGATGTAAAATGATATTTATATTATTTAATAAAATATTATGTTTACCAAACAACAATAGATTGAATTTTGACACTATTATTTTATGAGAGATTTAGAAATTTCAAGATAATATGTTATCATAAAAACAAGATTTTTATTATATCACAAATGGGTAAAGTTCATATATCAAAATTATTGGACATATTAACTTTCTGTAATAATAAATATTTTAATATTTTGAATAATATTTATTTGATATTTCCCTTAATAAAATAATCACTACATCAATTTAGTGTAATTATCTAGTATAATTATTTATTGAATATAAATTAAAAATAAAATAATATGACGATGATAAATGTACAATATTTCAGAAAAATACTTGTATTTGAATTTATCTTCTGAAAAATACTTATTAAATATTGAATGTGAAAACATTAACATCACATTAAATAAAATAATATAAGTGTCGCAATATCCTCTATAAGGCTCCAAATTGACACTAAATACACCCTTGAAAGATTATGGTCATGATATACTGAGAAAATAATATTTTTTCAGGTTTTTGAGCTTTTTTATGTTTATTATCATTTTAATAAAAAATTGTTTTGTTGATTTCTCATCAATTAATTAATTTTTACATCATCAAAGTATAAGTCTTTAAGGTAATTATTTATTTCCTAAAAATTATAAATAATTCACCTTGATGAATAAAAACATTTTATATTTCAAATGAGTATTTATAATCAAATTTATCATTTTTAAAACTTTATATTGAAGAATAATTTAATTTTTAATGATTGAGTGAGATATATTTCACTTTTCATTAAATAAAATAATTTAACTGTCTAAATATCATCCATGTGGGATTCAATTTGTACCATTTTGACCCAAGGATGATTTAGGTCGCAAAATTATCATCCAATGATATTAATATAAGTGTTAGGGTAATTTTATAATTTTATTCCTAAACTTCAATACCAGAATTACCCTTTCAGTTCATGAATAAAAATTACCAAAGATACTATTCATAATGACCCAAAATAATATAAACATATTTACATAATTTGGATCTAATTATTAACAATAGGGAATCTATTTGGTATAGTTCAAAACACATATGTTTCAGTAATTAAATTAAAAATAGTCCCATTGTTGGAATGTGGGAATGAGTTTTAAAAGTTAATCATTATAAAACATTGAAATGTTTTTAAATATGAATTCAATATAAATTATATTCAAATTAACTGAATTATATTAAAAAATAAATATATATTCTATTTATATTTCAATAACATTCAACAAAATAATTTTTCTATATAAATTATTTTTATAAAAATAGTTGTATTCAATTAATATTTATCATATTTTTATTATTCGTAAAATCATGAATGTTATCAGAAAAATATAAAAAATTCATAAAAATTAAATTTTTTATCCTTATTACAATGAAGAATATTATTTTTTGAAATATAACTTATAAAAGTGTCAAAACTTGATTTAAAATAGGTGCACCATCAAAAGGTGAAAAAACTGCATTTCATTAAAAAAATACTTATTTTATCTGAAAAATTGCATTTATTTATATATAATTCCTATAAAACATATAAAATGAATTTTAACGATTATATTGTATATATTACAAATATATTACATTAATAATATTCAACAAGAGAGATCTTATTATTTTATAAACTTCAATAAACATAGTATTGATTGAAATGAATTCAATCAAAAGAATTTAAAATTTTGTGTTACAGAAGAAAAACATATTTCTGTGTATTCTATAAAAAAATATAGTGTTCTGTATTGTGAAAGCTTATATTTTTTATTGTACATTACAATCCATATAAAATTAAAATAAATGCATTTTATAAAAATATCATGTTGTTACATTCTTCCCCCCATAAAATGAATTTATCCCTTAAAATTAGTAGGGGTTATAAATGGATTATTACTTGAATGTATCTTTCATAGAATCTCACATCATTAAAATGAATACTAATTCTTCCTTTTAGAAAGGAATGTTAGAAAAATAATAGTTACCCAATTTAACTCATCACTGGGTTTCTACATCAGAGAACATAAGTGAGAAGTGAAAACACGGATATGAAAGAGAAATGTAACTATCATGTTTTGATGGAGAGTGATAGAGTACTTGTTTAGAAAAAAGTAAAGAATCACAAATCCATAAATCAGCAATGATCTACGGGTCCCTCAAATTCATCAGATTCAATTTTTCATTTTTTATCCTTTCCCTAAATTTGAATCACATGCGAAGAAATAATTTCATGGTATCAGTAGAATCTCACTATTGGTCATCTGATAAATAAATTTCACTAAATATATTATTTATTGAAATAATGTTTAATTTTTCATTCATAAAGTTTCATAAGATCGTGTTGTCTATAAATTTAATGATATGTCATTCCATCTATCATTATCAAAAAAAGGATAACATAAGTTATTAAATATGCATAAGAATACCTATGGTGAGATACAAATTTATTATAACACACACCATCCAAACTTTATCTTAATCATTTCCATAATATTATTACCTGATAATCTTTCTACAAGATGAAAATCCAAAACATTTTATAGATATGAACTAAATTGGATTAATATTTGTCTTCCATATCTCATAACACAGTTTTCAGTTGTCACCTTCCTAAAATGTGAATAACTTAATCATGTAATCCCTTGAATCATGGTAATAACATTAATTATCTTATAACCATAATGTAACATTCATTCTATCAAAAATTAACTCCTTCTGTATAACAAAAATCCAAAAACATTATTTATACTCAATCCATGATATCATAAGTCAATTTATCTTTATATCAGTATTGAGGTCAACAATATATTCAAACATCTAATTATCTCTTTACCACATCATTATGCATGTATCCTGTGTTTTCCAAAAATATTTAAATCTCTTTTCCTGGTTACCAGTACCATATACCTATGTAAAATCATAGTGTATCGATACTTAGATATTTCAATATTCCATAATACTATAAATGTGAATCTAAAACATTATTATGGAACCCCATAATAAAAACTCTCAATCATTAAACCACTTCATTATCATAATCCTCACCACCAATAGTAATCTAATGTGATTTTACATTGTATTAAGACTTAATATTTTGTTGACATCAATCATAATCCATAACCATTGGAATATGTAATTGGTTAGCATAAGTTCGTATTTCCTTGCAAATGTTGCATTGAAGTGTTAGTGGTGAGTTTTCTATATCCTTTTCTCTATTTACATCATTAGAATCATTTTTCTCATTACTTCAACACTCAAATACTTGATGAATTTATTTTAAAAACATAAAATATTTCCCTATCCCTTTAATACAATCTAAATCATGATTCTTTCCACACATTGAGCATAGGGAAGCATTCATCTTCTTTCCACAATTGCATTAAATGTTCCCCTAAACTTCATCTTCCATTTCATATCAAAACCATAATATTAATATGTAACACCATCTTCTATGTCTACAATGATAACATAATAAAAAATCTCTTCATAGCTACAAATTTCCATTATAGATAATACCCTTAGAATAATTAGTTTTATGCCACTGAATAATCGATCATCTTTACATTCAAGTTAGATGATAAACCTAAATTAATACATTGTAGGTCTTGTAAATTTTTCCTCATATGTACCAATAGATTCATTATCATTTTTCTCAATATTAATGATCTTATTTTCCATAATAGTTGGAAGAATAAAAGTAAAGTACATATTAAAAAATAAATTCCTAAACTCGTCCATTTCCATGGATTCAATTTCATCATGATTCATTGTTTTATGATTAGTGTCCACCACTGGTCCGCATAGCCTTAAAAAGAAATAAACAAAAATATTACATTTTAATGTCTGGAGTAGTGAAGTATGGAAATTATCTTTTCAATGGTTTGAATCCGTTAATCATAAATAGGTGGATCATAAGACCAAATCAATGAAGGTGCATGTTTCCCTTTAAAGGACTCAATAGAATGTTGTTCCCTTCTATGCTAATTTGGATGTCCAAAATGATTCATAGATTTTGTAAGTATAGTGATAATATTTTTCAGTCCAAAACACAAACCATTTAGGTTTTCAAGATTAAAATAATTGTATATCCCATTTTATTGATCATTAACACATTTTGTTTCAATTTTCATCTATTTTCTATAACCTAAAAAGATTATCGTGATGGGAAAAAATCATACTAGGAAAACAACATAATTAAGGGGGTACTTTTAATCTCTAACAGATTAGGTTTAATCCATACATATTCATGATATTTAAGAAAATTATAGGATAATAACATGTATTTATAATTATCCTTAGGGATATCCTTATACATATCCTTATAAATATCTCTAGGGATCTCGCTAATGATTTTACATCCTAGTTTAAAAAAGTTTACTGAACCTTCCTTATGGTTCCAAAAATAAGGAACCAAGCTTAAAGTACATTGAAAATACATTTATATTGAGAAATACATAATAAATTTACCAAATAGATTCCCAAATGAAATATTAGATTATTGTATTTGGAAACATGGAACACATTATCTTAACTAGGTAGAATATCATCAACATATCTCATAAATATATTCTCCTTTAGTTTTCCTACATAAAACCCATCTTTATATCATTGTGAAAAGAAAACATAAAAAGGTGAGATCAAATTCTCATTAAGGGTAAAAATGGATAGTATAATACAACTCATAATCATAATAATGTAAAAACATGAACCTAAAATTTTAATATCATAATCTTGCGTCATAAAATTAATCATTACAGTACACAAGGCATAAATCATAATGGAACATGAAGCATTATAAAATTACACTGACATAAAACATGGAATTTTGGAAAATAAATAATAATATAATATAATTTCTATAGTATCCAAGGCATTCCTTCCAAGACCATCATGGTGGAAAAAGTCCTATACTGAATCAAGTTCACTCTTCATTCTATCCATGTATTACTCAACCATATTTTCTTTCTGTTCTGGCCTTGTATTACAAAACTGGATTTACTTTTATTTCTAATAATGTCCATCTCATGAGATATAAATCTTTACACAATGTATTGTGGGGGATATATATAGGTACCACCCATATCATAATGTAATCTTTATCATGTGTGGAAGAAAACATATATCTTTCACCACATCATAACGTAATAAACAGAAATTGGTTTCCGAAACATCATTCCATCATTATATGTATAAAAAATTTCGAATGTGAAAATATATTTACATCATAAAAAATAAAATAATGGTAATAATTGACGTAAAAAATTTCCCAGCTTAATTAATGACATCTTATATGGAAAATAATGTTTATAAAACACTTGAAATCAATTATTGAGGGAAATGTCATTTATTCATACAAAAAACACTTTCATTTATCAAAATTCCATTCAATTTTAAAAAGAAAACAATTTAATTGAAAATTAACATGAAATATTATAAAGTATGATTCATGTAAATAAGGCGTTATGAAAATGTAATAATCCATTCATTCCATTAATGTTAAAAAAACATTATCCTTGTACATTTTCAGGAAAAGTTAAAAAGTACATAATATTGAAAACAACAAAACATCCCTTCTATTCTATTTAATAAAAATTCACCAATGGGTAAAATTGACATCAAATTATTTTAAAAATATAGAAATATTACATTGGAATACATATTCGGGAAACATGGACATGCATAGTAAGTATAACCTTGTAAATACGTATGAATAAACAACCTCAGAAAATAATGAGATTGAAAAATTGTCTCTTACCATAGGTCTGATATATAAAGTATGTATCCAGAACTCATGTATAATTATTTAAATAATGTTGTTTACTTATTCCAAAATCATATTAATTTTTATGATATCATATATGATCATATTATCATCTATTTGATAGTAACATCTCATTGTTACTCGTTATTCGTGTATTAACTGTCTTATATTCATAGGCATGCTTTGTTAGATAAGTTTTGATTATCCTTCTTAGTTTTTAATTATATCATCTTTTTATATTATATATGACATTTATTCACTAAATTAATTTATATATTCAATCCTTGATGTATATCTTGTAGAACGAATCACATCGCATCATGGAGATGGTAAGCCATACGTATGCACGAGCGACGATATCATTCCCATAATTGAAGAATGGTATTAATGTGGATATAGTATAATATTTCAGAGTAAATATAATTTTATTACAATCATATATATTTATTAATTTCTTCATTATACACATTCAATTAATGTGGTGGTGAAAAATTGATTACATCACAACGTGGAGGGAGATAGTCTAATGTACACATGTGTTGTGATTTTGTTTTTTCGCAGGATGGATAAAAGGTTGAATATGGTTTTACAAAAACTTAATAAAATCTATGTAGACAAGTGATAATGGATTAATAAATTTATAATGGAAAAAAATCTTTAATAAGATGTATAATAAGAAATAATTTGAAAGAATTGGTTGAGGAGATCACCTCTTCTTCGTCGAGATCCCTCTAGATCTCTTCTTAATGGCACTAGAGTTGGTTTGTGAAGAAGAAAAAACCACTATAATGTAACTAGGGAAGTTTATAAGGGGAATATTTATGGGATATATGATATTTAAGTCTCAAAATTATGTGAATAAGTGGGGGGAGGTGGTTCACTTTTATGATTGACGTTGGGGGAACCATTGGAAATTCAAAACAATATTAAATTATTATAAAATAAAAACATACCCAAAAGCCTGCCAAATGATCCAAATTCTAAATGAGATGATATAGGTTTGAAAAAACCTCATCATAGAAATTTATAATCGTTTCTAAATCTATTAAAGCCGTATATTTTCAATTTAACCCGTATTTATTCAATTTCATTTTAACTAGGGTAACAAATATTTCAAAATTAAAAGGGTAAAATATTTACATATTTCATGTAAATTAGATCGTAAATATGTAATTTAGCACATTCAAGACCATATAATAATTATTATATACTTTTAAAAATAATATATTATTTTTAAATAATCTAATAAAACATTATTTTGACCAGACAACAATAGTCTCAAATTTGGAACTATTCATTTCATGTATATTTAAAAATATTAAGATGATATTTAATCCCAAATAATGTATTTTATTATATATCTATTGGGTCATGGTCATCTAAAAAATTTATTGGACTCATTAATTATACAAAATTAAATTTATTTTATTATTTTTATTAACATTTATTTGATATTTCCCTTTTTAAAATAATTACTACCTCAATTTTATATAATTATTTAATATAATAATTTGTTGAATAAAAATTAAAAATAAAATAATAATATAATAAATATAATATATTTTATAATAATACTTTTAGCCTAAACTATCATTTATAATATCTAATTTTAAAAATCATATCCTTAATAAATTTTGAATGTGACAACTTTAACATCACTTAAAAAAATATAAGCGTCCCTATCTCTTCATTAAGGCCCTAAAGGGCCACTAACTCAACCCATGGATGATTATTGTCTATATATATATACGAAAAATATGATTTGGTCAAGTTTTTGGGAATTCTGATGTTTATTATCCTTTTAATAAAAATTGTTTTCTAGATTTCTCATCAATTAATTAATTTTTACACCATCAATGTATAAGTTTTTTTGTTAAATATTTTTTTCCAAAAAATTTACAAATAAATTTTTATTATAAAAAATCATTTTATGTTTATAATGATTATTTATAGTCAAATTTATGTTTTATATATCTTGATATTAAATAATACTTTAATTATTATAGTTTGATTGAAACATATTTTAATTTTCATTAAATAAAATAAATTAAATGCTCTATTCTCATCCAAGTTGGTCCCAAATGATACCTTTTCAACCCAAGGATGATTTTGATAGTCAATTTCTCTTAAAATGATATTAATACAAGTGTTAGGGAAATTTTATAATATTATTATTTCCCTTAATTACCTGATTTACCATTTTACTGTATTAATAAAAAATGCCAAATTAACTATTAATAATGACCAAAAATAAAATAATGATATTTATATAATTTAGAAATAGCTATTACTATTATAGAATCCATTTTTCTAATTCAAATCACAGAATTTTAAATAATAAATTTAAAATGAATCCCATTTTCGGAATGAGAGAACGAGTTTTAAATGACAAAATAATGAAAAATATTGAAATGTTTTTACAAATGAATTCAATATAAATATAATTCAAATGACCTAAATTATTTTAATTGACAAAAATATATTATATTTATACTTTAAAACCATTATATAACACAATTTAACCTTATAAATTATTTTGATATAAAAATATGGTTTCAATTAAAATTTATGGTATTTTTACTATTTATAAAAACATAAAAGTTGTCATAAAAATAAAACAAATTCATCCAAGGTAAATTATTATATCTCTCTTAAAAGGAAGATGTTTATTTTCTAAAATATAACTTATAAATTTATCAAAAAATATATTTACAAATGGTGCCCCATCAAAAGTTGAAAAAAATGCATTTTTTTAAAGAAAACATCTTTTGGTTGAAAACTTTTATTTGTTATTCTATCATGTCTAAAAAACATATTAGTTGAACTATAAATGTTATACTAAATACCATTTAATGTGCCACCTCCAATGATATTTTCAATGTATCTCTCTTGAGTAATTACATACCTAACCCTTCATATGTACTAAACATAGAGGCCATACCATCGGAGAAAGATATTTCTTGCAAGGAACAACAAATAAAAATTCTATATCGTATAGATAAGTTTATATGAGATATGAACAATTTCTTAGTCATATATTGGAAAAACCACCAGTTAGAAGAAGATACATGAGAAATTAAGGAGATGATCAGGGATAAGTATTTTCATTTTATTATATAAGAGTGACCACTTTTTGAGGAAACAAATCATTTTAATGAGGGTAGAACATAACAAAACGAGTTATTATTATTATTATTGAATATATAAAATCTTGTTAATGTATTTAATTTCAATTTACACTAAGTTAAGCTTCTAGTATATGCAATAACAATTTAATCTTGTGCAACACAGAACACCGTCTTTACTTGTGTTACATACGAAATTAACTTTTAACAAAACAATGAAAAATATTAATATCATCATTTAAACTTGAAAGTTATAACCTAGGAATTTAACATATTAACATGAATAGTAATGATGAAAACATACCTCCTCCTCATAATCGTGAGAGGTTGGTCAGATGTTACTAGGACTTAAGAGACATCCCCAAGATACAAAAGGCTGAGAATAAATTCCAAAGGGTTTTACTACATATGGGAGTTGATTTTAAATAAAAAACTAATCCAATAAAAAATCCAATAAAACTATTATATTATGCATTCAAAAAATAATGAAAACTCACCAAATTATTTTATTTCAAAACCCACCAAAGATCACTATAATTGAATCCAATCTTATATCATGTAAATAATGTAAGATAACTAATAAAACTCCATCATTACCATAAAACTTCAGACTCCACAATATCTATGCTCCAACATCAATAAAAATACCATGTATCATGCTGTAGTTCTAAATATGTGTGATACTTTATCTTTTCTCATTTCCTAGTAGATGATATCTGTAAAATCACTAATGTGCCAAAGCGTGGTTGAGTACTAAACCTTGGTAGGTTTTTCCAAATGACTTCCCTAATCATGACACTAGGTATGAAAAGATAGAATCATTTATCTATAATTATTTATATAAAATAAATTCCAATACAATTTAAAAAATATAATTCACATCTAAAAATAATTTATAAATAAATATAACGAAGTACCGTTCCACCCAAATTTTCCAAATAATATATATTTCTAGAAAAAAACCAACCAATTTTGTAGATCCATTTATTAATATCCAATTTGGAATAAACATTATATTCCAAATATCTACACATCTAACCATGCACGTAACTTGGACCTCCCTATACTCATTAGTGGTGAGTCATCCTTTCAATAAGCTGTTACTTAGTGAACCATTCTGATAGGGTAGATCTCTAACCCTTATCCTTCCTACTAATGATGGGGTGAATTATAACCTATATCTGACCTGAACTATCAAGAACTCAAAAAACCATTATTCCAAAAACAAATTCGAAAAAAACCATTTCACCTTTTTTAATAATCCATTCTTTTATTGAAAACCATTAAAAAAATAATTCCAATAAACCATCCCAATTTAATATAAATAAAACAAACCCTTTTATTAATTATTTTGACTAATCCATATTCTTCAATTACTAAAAATCATCAATTAAATTCAATAATTTAAAACCAAGAACCTAAGAACTTGTGTATGAACACTAAAATTCTCGGATTTTCCACTAACCATCACTCAAGATGGTTTTCGAATATAATTAAAAAACCAATTCAGAATTAATATTATATTAAATTATAAATTTTCATATCAACAAAATCAGTAATTGAAAGAATAATTGAGAGTGAAGCCACCAACCTTGATAGTTTTGGTGATAATGATAAACTGATGAAGAATTTCAATGAATCTTGGTTAAATCATCATAACCTCACCTAGGATATCTTCCCTTATCATAATCAATACCAAATCTAGTCATATTTGGCAGCCATAACCTAGATATGCCCACATTGGGTGTATATAATAGAAACCGAGAAGTGGAGTGAAGTAGATCTTTAGAAAATGTCTAGAATGATGAAGAATATACACTTACCACGGTGAGTCAGCTTCGGATCACCATGTTAAGCCTTCTGATCACCTCTAGATAGATGGGAGAACCTTACCCGAAATTTGGGGAAATATATGGTGTTATGGATGCATAGGAGAAAAAACAAGACACTTAAATGAATAAAAGCATTTGATCCACTTTTTAAGGAGGTTATTTTGACCCCCTCATAGTTAAAAAACCGTCAGCTAACCGAACGTTGATCACTGCCTTAATGATGACCCTTTGACTGGTATCATCACACAATATCAAAAAAAATTATTCAATCATGACCAAGAATATACCTCAAATTTATCAAACCATTTTTCACGAGCACAATTTATACTACGTTATCACACAGTTTAGAAAAATCATGTACAATCAGTGGAGCATTCATTTAGCCCAAAAATCACATTTGAAGTTATTCAAACTCTTCCAAGCATCCCTCATACAATTTATCTTCTTAAAATAATAAATAAATGGTTATGTAATAGAAACTAAGGGTTATAAACATTCCCTACCATTGGTCTTTCCATAAATTATAGTTGAAAACCATTGTTTCCCTGCAAGAGTTTTGACCATTACTATTTTATTTCTTTCTTTCATTCCTATGTCTCTTCTTGAATCTGACTATGTTTCCACAATAATCATACAAGGATGATTCTTTTTCCTTGAAAGACTTTTTCCTACCTTTCCAAAATTAGCACAGGGATATAAGCCAATGAAGTATGTATCTCTAAGTCAATGTGATACCATCTGATCACATGTCCATCATCAGGATGATTATTTTTCACTTTTGATACAGAGAACAGAATATGCACCACCTTGTACCGTGGAGGAAATTATAACCAATATGCCACCTCTCCAACCCATTCTAGTATCTTTAAAGGGCATGTTTATTGATATGATAACTTTTAATACTTCCCAAAACATTAGTGACCAATCCTTGGAGAAATCATTGAGAACACATTATCACTCACCTTGATTGACCACATCTCTCAACAGTACTCCACATAAAATTTTTGAGGACAAGGATATGTCTCCATTCAATTTATTATCCACTAAATCTTCACCATTATTTTGGAAATGGATCTGCCAAAGTAGATAATTATTACCTATTTCCACCAATCATAGGGGAGAATGAAAAGGACACCCACACAATTCTTCTGAAGGAGCCATATGTGTCAGGTCTAAAATTTGTTAATATATGGGATCTCATCCAATGCTACATGCGCTTCCCATGAGCCATAAAAATCCATTAAATAATCCCTCAACATGTCATCCAATGTTTGTATTGTCATTTCGGATTGACCATCCATATGTGGATGATATTCAATACTCATAGTCAACTAAGTCCCTAGGGCATTCTATATGGATTTATAGAAATGGAATGTGTACCTCAAAAAATTTTATGATATGATCGAAAATGGTTTTAAATGTCTCTTTAAACCTTACTGTATTAATATTTTGGACAGATCTACCACCGTGATAGATTCCGGAATACAGATGAAATGGGATGAAATTGTGAGATGATCCAATATCACCCTATGAAATAATATTTTCGAACCATTATAGGGAGACCTATTGAAAAGTCATCTTATTTTCTCCCATTATCACAAAAGGATATGTAATGACTATAACATACATGCTGATTGATGATGTTATTCTTTAACATGCAGACATGTTAAGAACTTTAAAATAACCACATCCACCTTTTATTCCAATATATTCTAGCAGAACTATGATTTCACATCCTTATACATCATCTATCATCCTAGATTAAGAACCCATCATGAATGATGATAAGTACTCATAAGTTGATCTACACAAGACATAGGTACATCAATATGATTCTATAACCACAACACTAAAATCCCATCCAGGATCCATCTCTCAATGGTCTACCCACCCTTGAGTTTTCATATCACAACTAGGCATTTTTCATCGTATGTTTCTGTCTCTTTGAATATATTTACCAAATTCATGAAACATCGAAACTAAAATGAGAAATTCCACATCACCTCACTCTTCACATTAAACATGCATGTCAGTTTGGACCGACATCAATTGCCACTAGTCTAAACCTATTTTTTCTACTAAGAAAATTACTTTTTTCTTAATGTATATTCCATTGTATTGCATATTCATGTTGTATAAATCAAGATAAATATGAACATATGGAGATAATTCATCCATAAAATTTTCCTCATATTCAAATATCATTTTTATAAAATATTTTTCTAGATATTATGATCCATGAGAATAATATATTTCACACCAAAGAGGCAATGATTCCATGTATTCTAGGCATGAACGACTTCAACTAAAATTAAATCATATTTTTAGTTGTTATTCTCATGCACTATCAACTATCATGATCCATAAGTAGTAAAATATTCTCATTTTATGAGAACGTATCCCACCCAAATTGGAAAAGCATCACAATACAACATAGAGTTTTATCCGGATTCTAGTAATATCATGATGGGTGCGAATGTAAGATGATCTTTTAGCTCTATAATGGATTTACGGAACTCCAAAATCCAATGAAATTGAAAATTATTCTTTTTATAGGATGTAATGGGTGATTCTAATCATGAGAATTCATGAACAAAGAATCTATACTAATCGTCAAGGCCGGGAAATCAGTATATCTCAAAGATGTTCCTAGGAAGTTTCTAAGAGATAACATCTTCTATATTTTTTAGATCAGTAGAAATACATATTTCATTAATTACTTGGACAAGAATATATACCTATTGTATCAATAAATCACACTTAAATAGTTTTTCAAAAAAGGAATGATCTCTCAAGATTCACAATACTATTTCCAAGTGTTGGTCATGCTCAGCCCTTGTCCTTGAATACATTAATATGCCATCCATAAAAACCACCCAAAAGAATCCATGTATCACTATAATATCTGGTTCATCAACGCCATAAAGGCCGCTACTTCATTTTCATGAATAAAAGTCATTACCACATATTCATAATGGCCATATATTCTTCTAAAATCAATTTTTACAATATCGTTCATCCAAAGTCAAAATTTGTAATATCCTGATCACAAGTTATTTTTAGAGAACCACTGGCATGCCCTCAATTGATAAAACAAATCATCACCTCATGGAAGTGGATACCCCTTATTTATTATAACTTGGTTAAGATTTTGATAATCTATACACATTTTTAGTGTTCCATAAGCATTCATCATTAACAAGACAAGTTATTACAATAGAGATGTACCCAAATGAATGAACCATTTTCATTACATCTATTCCAACTGAACAATTAACTCCCTTAATTCTGTTGGATCCGTCCTATATGATGGAAGGGAAATAGTACTGGACCCTGGAAGAAAATCAATCAGAAACTAAACATCCCTCATAGGTGGTAATAATAGTATTTTTCTTGAAAATCATCTAAGAAATGATCCATGACTACTAGAAAACTATTAACCTCGATCTCTTCTATAGATTTCAATGTTAATTCCACCAATTGATAAGAGATCATTACCACTAATGGTTCCCACAAATCTATTTCTCTTATCATTTAAACCCATTCTCCTCTGAATATATGCTCAAAGTCATCCTCTATGGTGAAACTAAGTAATCTAATATGGCAGTCATTTTATTCCATGACCATTGTCAACTAATACATACATAGGATTACATCATAGAAATCCATCTCCAATAGTGATATGCCTCATTTTAGTTTATCTCTATCAACAGATATAGAACATTCCACACACAGAATGGCTTAACATTTTCTTTCCCCAATAGGAGTTTTATATTATATTACATAAGTCATGATCACAAGTTTTAAACATATGAAAATATATATTTAATCATAGATTATTCTGGTTAATCATTTAAAAAAGTCTTAAAAATCTATAGTCGATAATGATTTTAGTTATATCAGATATGAATCTTGTATAGTTTAGCAGACAACTCCTTTCCCAATATTTCGTATATATTATCTCAATCACATTCTTCTTGTATCCTAATTATTCAAGTTTATTTGTGACGTATAATTAAAATAATATTACAAAAACAAGGAACCAAATTGTTGTAGGTACCACATTGATTTCTTTTATTACACAAGATAAATAATTGGGAACCCAGTATTAGGAGAGCCTACCTAGTTGGATGATCAATGTCTTGAAAAGTTTTTCTTTGACAGGAATTTAATATCTAGTATTTTGAATGGATTAATTATTTAAATATTAACATAGGTATTCATTTAACATATATATAAGCTTCTAGTGTTTTATTTTGGAGTTATATCACATCCACCAAATAAATATTTACAAACCATATTGATATATTACTTTTACACAACTTGTGAACACATTGATGTAATTAAAGAATATACATAAATCAATTATCATATCTAGCATGTAACACCTTCAAAAAATGAATGAAAATTTATAGAAGTAGTTTAACTCATTAAACTAAAGAATACACATATTTATAATATAAGAATTATATATATGAAAAATAAATAAATGAATAATATAAATAAACAAACAATTCACATATTTAAAAATGAAATAAAATATTTACAAACATTCATAAATTGAGAAATCATAAAACGTTATAATTTTTCAATATATTATAGTTATTAATAATAAATTAAATATAAATGTTTTATATTTATTTCTTATATAAACACATTAAATTATCTATTATATGGAATTTTTCTTAAATATTTTACATTAAGTGATATATAAATACTATATTATAAATCTATTATGTAAAAAAATTTATAATCTAAATGTCACATATTTAATATTATTTCAAAATTGATATCATCAATTATCAAACCCCTTTTGAAATGATTTAAATAATTTCCCCAATAAGGACATTTATTTTAAAAAATCCAAATTAATAATATTGAATAATTATAAATTTAAAATTTAAGCACTTTATATATTTCATTATATTTGAATTTATATTCACTTTTAAAATTTGTCTTAAAATTTATGTACAAACATTTTATACAAAAACTATAAGGCCTTCCATATAATTCAGATATATTTAATATTATTGTAAATATTATATTTATTTATTTTGAATGTGCTTCATAAATTTTTAATAATTTATTTTAAAATTTTTATAATTAAATAATTTATAGACATATATATAAGGTATATAAATATGAGAATATTTCCTTTTCATAAACTTATAAACACATCATAAGTGATATCATTTAATTAATAATTATAATTTTTCAAATAAAATCCTTGATAAATATTGTATATTAAGATATAGTCTATATCAATAATCCTTTAATCACCTATAATGAATTATAATTTATGAAATATAATTCTTTTCCATGATATGACCTTTGGTTCATCGAATTACATAAGATATGATATACAATATATCATAATGATGACATTGTACTCCATTTTTTAAATGTGGATCATAACTATCATATGTCACAACTCCCCATGTTGTATAAATGGATAGAACCAATGGATTTTACCCATTAATTTTATTTTGTTATATTATATCATAAGGCATGATTATATCTTAACTTATTATGTTGATTAAAAATTCTTGCAGTAGTAGAAAATAATTTATATCATATTTTTGGATATCAAAAATTAAATTAATAAGATATAATATTTTTTTTTGAAAACAATATTTCCAGATTCATGATGTGGGGAAAATATTTAATACCACTAAAGGGTTTCTACGGATTAAAAACACTTATAAAATATATCAAAATACATTATAAAACCCTTACACAAAATCGTTTTTCTAGGAAAAATTGAAACCATGTATAAGTGTAGTGAATAACTAGCTTCTATAATGATAAATAACTACTAGTCCTATATTTAGTTATAACATTTAAATGAAAACCAATATGCAGAAAAATATTTTCCTCCTTTTATTGTGTATCCACAAGATGATTTAAGTAGGTATATTTCAATAACTCCCCCTACATCCATAACATGATAGTATCGGTTAGAGGATGAAGAATCATGAGGAATATAACTTAAGATAAATAACCTATGTATTTTAATTTATATAAAAATAATCTTAGTGGAATTATCCTCCTTACATAGCCCTTAATAAAGGCTCATTGGGTACTCATTCATTCTCTCAAACATCACAAAATAAAGGAGTTATTCACATAGTTTTAAATCATTTATAATCTTCAACTACTGTTATAATATAGATATTTTCATGATATGAAATATATAATAAATGAAAATTAATATTGAGGAGATATAATTGGTGAATATTTTACATTTAACTACCATGTTTGTGATAGTTTGTTCTAAAACACACATTTATATCCATATTTTGTTATGATACAGCTAATCATAAAATATGATTTTAATGGAAAATGAAAAAATGGAATTATATATTTCTCATTTATAATATTTATTTTTATGTTATATAACATCAGTTGGAATTCAAATTTCTCATATGATTTGATGTTTCCTAAACACATCATATGTGTTTATAGATATAGGATATAAATCAATCAATATCAATCCCCTATTTGGATTTTATATCAACCATTAGACACAAATCAGTCAGAAATTGAGAAAGTAATCATCCTTTAATTACATTTTTACTATGTGAGTAAACTCAGTATAGGGAATAAGAAAAATGAAAAATAATATCAATTTTTTCTATAATGGTAACTCATAATTATTTTTGAATTTGGGCTTTCATTCATTCCCATCCACTTATCTTCTCATTTCATATTCCCAAAACTATTCATGTATATGTTCCAAAAACAATTTCAATACACATAATCAATATATTTATTTGAATATATCATACACACAAAAAACTATTGGAATATTATCTTTACACACATGCAAATACCCCTTCAAAAACATAATTGTGAAAAAAGAATACAAATTTTCACACATTAATAAAATTCCCATAAATATATTCTCTACCTGAATAAGTGATTTATATTCATTTAGGAACTATATATATCATTAAGTTTTTTATTATATATTTCTATCCATTTGAAAAAAAACATCCATGGAATATGTGATTATGGGGATGTAAGACTATAACTTATCATTGGGGAGAATGTGCTTTAACAACCTTGATCAACTTGAAGCATTGAAATGAATTAATTGGAAACTCATGGTAAATGCATCCTCCGCATAGTTAGTGTCATGAACAAAATAAAACATTAGAAGATAATAACTAACTATTTTGATAATGAAATGGTATATGATACTTTTTTGTTTCTTTTAAGAATCTTGAATTGGGATTATTGAAATATTGAAAACAATTTTATTATATTAATCAAATAAAATTGTAAACATCACTCATACATTTAGATATTTATGTTTAGTTATAATCCATAAAAACATGGTTATTTCATGATTTGTTCTCATGTGTGTCAAGATATGTATCATTCTCCCACAAAGAATACTCCATCAAAAGTAGTATTTTACTAATCAACAATTACTTCCCAATTTTCATAAAATTATCTAAAGAAATATAACTTTATATTTCATAAATATGTAAACCCAAAATGAAGTGTTAATTTTATATACAATAGTACCCAGTTTTATGCAGTAATACGTCATTTTGTAGTCACACATCTCTATGTTTTATGTAACATGAAATCATATAAGATATTTTTTTAAAGGAAATCAAATAGTGTAAATTTTGGAATATCTTGTAGACATTTTTTGATACAATACTTCACCATCACCATATTTTTATTGATTCATTCCCTCTAGAATTTATCATGAAAATTATTTTGTGTCCTGTATACAAATATTCTTCAGATGATCCCCAAAATACATCTCTTCAGAAAGAAAATTACAATTTTGTCGGTCTGAGACAAGTACAAATGCTCTTGGAGGTGATGGGTGGGATATGTAATTTTTTATAATAGTATAGAATAATTCTACTATTGAACATGTTATACTATGAGATTAAAAACAAGTAATCTATTTACTTTTAAAAAAATTATATTTAAAAATAAATCATTTAAGAGACATGAGAAAATTTTTGATAGTTCATCCACACATGGCTCTGTAAAAAGTAAATATTATCAGAATTATACTGGCAGACCAAAATTCCCCATAGAAAACTATTATTTAAAAGTAAAAAATAATACTCACCATATCCCCCAATTTATAACGAAGTACAAAATATAATTCACTGCATATACAAAATTAGTGAATGAACTACACCAATATAAAAATCATAAAATAATCTCAATATTACAAATGATTGTTCACATTATCATTGGTGGGACATTAAGAACCTCTTTCGTTAGTGTGATGAATTTCCATTTACTATATATGATTGTTTTCATGAAAAATATTATCCAAATAATAAGTTCAATGAATTATACTTACGATGTAAGAATATTTTAAGAAAAAACTCTTTCACATAAGTTCTATAACTACTCCATTAATATTTGTTATTTACTTATTGTTAAACTCAATTTTTGGGAAATTTTTTATCATATAACACAATATTCATATATTATTTTTACATGAAAATCACAACCATGAATATTTTATTAAACACCTCACTCTTCATGAAAATAGTTATTAATTAACACTATTTTTACTATAATTAATTATTCTGAAATTAATGGGATTCATAGGTCACAATTTAGAGGTAAAAACTCATGAAAAATATAGTGCATATATAGTTCTCACACTCCTATGATATATGTCACCCACCATTCTCAAGTAATGTTGTTTATATATAACTATATAGTTTTAAAATTTTATGATACACTTCACCTATAAATGACATTCATACCATGAAAAAATTCTAAACAATCCCATGAGACCATTCATTCATGCCCCATAATGAACTGAAATAAAATTTTATAAATGATTCAATGTTTTTATGTTTGAAACAATTATTTCTGATTCAATCTATTATTCCCCTCATTCATGGTTTCAAACATATGTATAATTAGTTTTTTATTTCCATTTATTAAGGAATTATTTCACCTGTTTTTCATCCTTAACATTGTATTTTTCATTAAAAAATCTCATTTGATAATAATTTTTTTTACTAATATAACACCAATTATTCCATTTCATAAACAATCTATTTATGGATGTATTCTGATTAACAATTCTACGAAATTTCAATGATAATTTTCAATAAACCCCATCCCAAAGCACTAATAACATAATAGAGGATTTTTAAAGAGAAATAACCCCTTTTGGTTAATTGAAAACACTTAAATACCCCAAGAAACCTATAGAGAAATTATTTTAAAAACTTTACATAATACACCAATAACTTTGTAAATTTTTACAGAGAAATCATGAAATAACATAAAATATGGCTTTATCCCACATGGGTCATTCGTATTTGAGAAAAAAGGGCAACAAGAAACATTTTTCAATAAACCAAGACATTCCATCTCCACCAATTTTATGTTTAAATAATATTTATAATGTTCATTTAAATTGAATTAATAAAATTTCAATATTTTCTATAATGGTAACAAGAAACATTTATCACTTTCTCCCTTTGTGATATTTTCCATTTAAAACTTTCTTGAGAAGAACTGATTTTTATCTCACACATTGACTATAATTATTGAATAATAAATTACCCCTATTGTGGTATTTTAGATGAAAATAACACTTTATTAAGAATTTTTTTTGAATAAAATACATGACTTCAGGTGTTAGGGTACTAACCCCACAAAATTTATAAGGTGGGTGTCTACAAACAATATAAACTTGATAATTAATATAAAACATATACTTTGTTAAGGCCTTGTAACCACATTTTATAGGGTGTGAAAAATATTATTTATATATTAATAATGTTACATAGTTGTTTACTAGGGTTACATATCTTGAGATTATTTTTCAATAAGTCACCCACTACTCCTTAAATATTTTTATATTTTTTTCTCAGATCAACACCAAGGTCAGTTCTCCATCAATGAAAGAGGAAAATTATTGAAAATAATTAAAGAGAGAGAGAGAGAGATAGAAACCCTTGATGTTTGACATAGAATAACTTCATTGTTTTTTCAATATTTGACCAGAATGTTTAGAAGATGAATATTGACTAGCCATTCATATAAGAAAATCATAGTATGACACCATGATTGATTATTCACCAAGAAGAGGCATTAACATTTTGATGAAATTCAGTATGACTATTCCGTTGGAGTGGTCAATTAATCCACCCCACTCAGTGCTATTTTTTCATACTTGACTCAATGTTGACACACACTTGGTAGAATATCCTCAAGCTATGTATGACCTTACATGGTTTCTTGCATCCTCTCCAATTCATAACTTACTTGATCAAGATTTTCTAGATCCATATATGTGGATGTTGTTTAAATACTTGAGAAGTTTTATTGGGATGATTTTATTTTATTGGTACTTTAGACATAAAATTATTTAAAAAAAATAAAATACTAATCAAATTAAGGAATGTGGGTAAGTCAATTGTGACTGAAGTTGAATAAAATACATTAAAAATATACTTTTATAGTATTCCCTTGATTCTGTAAAACATATTATTATAATAAAAATGTGCCTGATTTATCCTTAAATTCAAAATTTCATGGTATTTAAAATGCTCATATTAAAATAGATTATATGAAAAAAAATTCACTCTACTAATTCCCCCAAATAAAAATTCACTCATAGTTAATATAATCAATTTAACTAACAGAAATAATTATCCTTCATAGGAAAAATCATAAAAACATCAAAATATAAAAAATATAACTTAATTTAGTTTTGAAAATATCAGGAATCCCCAATATTTCTTACACATTATCCCACTTCAATTCATGTAAAATTTCTTGTTTTGAGACTGTAAAAAATTTATGGAATAAGTATCATTTTTCCAAGTTCCACTATTATAAATTCATCTCTTACGCTTCTTATACCAATGATATGATTTCCACCTCCATGATACAAAATAATTCATTCTTATAAGTGAATTATCCCTAAATTTATCTGGTTTTAAATAATCTTCTCACCATAATCCATTCGTTTCATATAATTAGTAATTTCACTTTTTTTTATTCATTTTTTTTCATTTTTCTTGTTTTTAAAAATATCATAACAAAATGTTAAATCAAAATTTCTCATTTTACTATAGTTTAAAACAAAAAATGAAAAATGTATTTTGATTTTTCTCTCTAAGATGTTACTTTTATCAATGTAAATTTGACTTAAGATAGTGTTAATAATTTTTTTCTTCTAATGGTATAATTTCCATTCTAATTAATAAATTTCCATTGAAAATCTATTTCACTACTTTTCAATAAAAAATTACATGATTTTAATTGTTTATATTTTTTTAACATCATATATGATTAAAAAAATCATTGAAATACTCAAAAATAGAAGGATAATTTTCACTTGTAAATACAGTATTTAAGGATTTAATTTCTTGGAAAAAGACACTCTGAAAATAAGAAAATAAAAAAAATGGATTGATAAAAAGATTCATACCAATACCCCACACTTAAACTCACACTACACATTTTTTCCATAGGAAATAATTTATCATAATTTTATATAGAATTAAATTTTGATGAAAATAAGTTAATTTAATATTGTTTAATAAAACCGACCATATTACCTCTGTCAACCTGTAGTTATTCTGTTATATTTTTCCAACTAAAAACCTAGACATAAAACATTAAAACATGATACTATTTTTTTAAAGAAAATAAATTTTTAATCAATTTAAATGAATAGAATGTGATAAATCATACTCTAACTCTAACCGGTTACAAAGATTTTAGTACCCCCATTAAATTAATACTAGTAGTCACACAAAATATAATAGTGGGTGGGGTTTCATTGGTTTGAAAAACTAATTTTTTTCTGTTCCTGTACTAATTCCTTAATAGTAGTAAATGACGCCCAAATGGGAATTTTATATTAGGTCTATGACCATTAAAGTTAAACAAAACTATTACGGTTATGGTAAGAATAATAATCGGTCCTTCATCACATCTACCACTACTTGTATAAATTATTTAACATATAGGGAATGGCCATGATTCAATACAGAAGATAAATTGTCTAAATAAATTTAAACAGATGATAAAATTTGAATATAATTAATATCATTTGTTTGAATATTAGAATATTCCCCATCAATTTTATTATCTTATGAATTTGTTTCATCATGAAAATACATTGTATATTCATTATTTAGTCCCCAAAGAAAATGTTTTATTGGTTATGAAGATTCATTTATTCCTTGGTCAGTGTATCATTTTAATCTTCTTTAGTCTCCAAGTAAATCATTTTAGTGGTTTAATATAATAAATTAAGACCATATAAATCTATTCATAATTTAGTTTCAATAAAATTTAAAAGTAAAATATTAACAAGAATATTATCTCTATCCGAAAGAACTATAAAAAATATCTTCTAAATGGAAGGTTACACATGGCGTTCAATTGATTTGGATGAATGTAGGGGGTCAGTCTACCCATATTTGAAAAAAACTCAACCACATGGGTTGTTTATTCATCTAAATTCATGGAAATATTTTTTGTGATGATTCCTATTCTTAAAAGTAGTATGATCATGTTTTATGATATTATCTAAGAACATGAACTACAACTCCTAAAAAATTATTTATTCAACTCTTATACACAAACTAAAATGTTTCTATAATGAAACAAGTTATGAAATGACTTACACAGGTCCAATGGACAATCTTCATGTTATTCCTTCTCAGAATCAGCATGTTCTTTAACAAAAAATATGCGTGGAGAGAAAATTTATTCCACTAATTATGGTTCTTTCTCTTTTTTTCATTGAATGAAAAGATGAACATATTTAAAAATTTCACATAGATCCCCACCTATGGTATGTATTCTCTTATTGTTTGTCAATGGAATTATTTATCTTTAAAAGCTCTATCATTTACACATTAGATTAGTTAGTATATATAGAATAATCCAAATTGAAATAACTCATCTACATATACTTTTTTAGTTTTAGTTTTATATAAAATAATATAAAATATATATAATAATGAGGAAGAATAATGAGAAAAACACTTATTGGATTCCATAAAATGATTCCAATTTTTTTTAAAAAAAAATTGGGTTTAAAAAAAATTGTATATTTTACTATGGTAGCATGGCATCGAACCAGGGTCATCTATCTTGAATTTGTTTTTGACAAGAGACTTCAAATCATCCCAAAACCATTTTATATTTGTGTATTTTTATATATTATCAAATATAAATTAAAAAATGGGGGTCTTAAAAATATAAAAAATCATTAAAATTAACATTAAGAAGCTACATTTATATATAATAATTTAAAAATAAAGCTGGTCGATCATGGGATGATTCACATGGAATTCCCAATCATAGTTATTATTATATATATTACTCCATCCAACCCATGACATATTTATGACAGTTTACCTTACTGAGTTCTCAAATGTAAATTCACCATTTATCTTACGTCAATTTGTTGTTTCCAAACCATTATTAATAGTTATATCTACTAGGAACATCTCCTAGTCATTCATAACAAATGGAAGGCCCACATTTCGTATGGTGCACAATGAAAATTCATTCTCCCCCATACATCCCACATTTATTTTATGATAGAAAATATAATGAAGGGAATAATTAAAGGTTTAGCGACTCGGGTTTTGGCCCTGTCAGACTTTGGAAAATTTCTATGTACTATTATCGAGCTAGGAGCAAAGACGGTGTGCGATTCCGAGGCCCGGTGTGCCCGGAATTAATTTTATAAAAAAAATTATGTTTTCTTAAAATGCACGTGGTGGGGGTGTGATATCTCATAAACGGTAGCACAAAACATGTATATGAGGGAATGGTTGTGTCCTGAATGTTTCGTTTACCCTAAGGGGGATGTAAACTTTTCAGGCGTAGGTCTACTGTGGAAAACGCCAACAGGGGAATTTTTGTAAATAAATGAAATGTTTATTTACAAGCATCATCCCAAATAACTTCTGAACAGAGTCTCAGATCAAAAATCTGAGTCTGTCGTTGTGTTCAGAACAATGCTTTTACCCTAAGGGAAACCTCATCATTGTCCACGTTAGGCGCGGGGTCGGGGGCGTGTCGGGCCACAGAGTTAAGTGGATATTTGTTGGAAACAAATATCTCTTCCCCCATTCCTCTTGGACGTGTGCAGCAGAAGAGTTTCCTCTACCCCCATCTTCCTCCTTCTATAAATGGAGAATCAGTGATCAAATCGTGTGATCAATGTGCCATTGGGATCAGATCTTGACGACGAGCGTTCTTGGATCATGCAACGGTAGCTACGGGGTGTGAAAAGCATCACCCTTCGGCCAAAAAGTATGTGGGTTGAGTTTTAATTCCCCGATCCCATTTTTTCTGCACTTTCTTTGATTTTCCATCGTATTACTAAATATCGTGTCCTGAGGGTCGCACAGATGCTTCCGGATCAAAAAATGGACCCCCGTGGTGGTCCGCAGAAGACTCGCCGGCTCAGCAGTGGAGGCGAGTGGCGGCCGACCACAGGGGGCTGGCACGGCAAGGCGGGGGCGACTGTCTGAAGCACGTTGGCGCGCCATGATAGCGTGTAGAGCTATGGTCCCATGGAGAAGCGGTCCGCGGTGTAGGCCGACGACGGCTGAGCTGGCTGGGGTGGGCCGGTTCGGGCCGCAGCGGTCCGGTTCAGGCCGGCCGGACTGGCCAGGTTGGACCAGTTAGGCCCAATCTTCTCCGAGGGTTCTGTAACCCCCGTAGTTTGCGATCTAGGAGTCTTTTTTGCACGCCTTCTTCGGCGACGTGACCCTAGGATCGATAAAAACCTTCTATGACAGATTTTGGAATTTTTCGGGTTGGTTCTTTGGCCCGGGTTCACGAGACATTGAATAATAATAAAATTTTAATAATTATTCAACTTCGAACAGCTATAACGTCGACATGGAGTTTCCAAGTGATGTTTTGTTAGAGGTGTTGAGACCCTGATGGTACCGCGGACTTGTCAAAATTGTTTCCAAGTGTTGGGACTAGGAGCAGGGTCTGGGCTCCACGAGGCCGGGTTTGGGCATTTTCAGAGAAACACAACATTCTCACATGGAGTCCTATTTTGGAGGATGAATATTCTGTCCTGATTGTTTTTCTGAGAGGATCTCATTGGTAAAATCCATTCGATGAGTTTCTGGATTGAAGAGTGGGCCCCACCCGAGCTGGCTTCGGTGAATATTTCCTTTTCACCGTGTGTCTGTTTCGGACGAATGAGTAGTGGATTTAGTGTGTTTTCACATGGTTATCAATATGGTATGATCCTCTTGATGAGTTTCGGGGTAGTTGTGTGGGCCCAACATGGGGAAGCTACAGTGAATAGTGCCTTTTTCTCCGTTTGTTCATTTCGGGCAAGTAAATAGCTTATCCTGCATGTTTTTCTGCATGGATCATGATGGTGGCCTCGGTATCAGCCTTGGAGGTGCATGGGGTGGTGTTGTGGTGGGTCTCTCGGTTTAACAACACGTGGACAAGTATTGGTTGAGGGTGCTCCCTTGGTTCGTTCCTACGAGGGTTCGCGTGGCATCACAACTTTAGTATAGGTTTGAGATCCTCTCGATGAGATGTTTAATCTGTTAGAGTTGTGGCATATCTCCAGTGGGCCTAGAGTAGGATCCTCTAGCATCATTTCCCTAGATCGTGTTCTTGGTATCGTTGTGACCGCTTATCCACGGGCGACGATCCCCTATCTAGCTGGTTAACTCTGTAGGGTTTCTGGCATCATTTGGAATATGATCCCTTACAATGTGGGGCATGCTCAGTAGGAATGTGGAATCGTCAGGTATATGTTCCAATTCTCAACATGAGGATTATAGTAGGGTTGCGGTATCATTGGTGATACGATCCCCTACTCAATATGTGGTTTTTGTAGGGTTGCAGCATTTTCAGTTCAATCCCCTACATCGCGAGATATACCAGATATAGTTTTAGTATCATCATGACAGTCATGACATGGGTGATGATCCTCATTCCGAGTGACGTGTTTCTGTCGAGGGACATGTCGTGTTGTGGTATCCCCCAGTGGATCCTGGGAGTGATCCACTATCCATGAGATCTACTAATTCTAGGCCAGGTTGTGGTATCCCCCAGCGGACCCTGGGTGTGATCCCCAATCGGTGAGATCTTCGTATACCGGTGTGGGTTCTGTTTTTCCCAAGCGGACCCTAGGATTGATCCCCTATCTGAGGTGTTTTGTGTTTATGTTCTTTTAGCATGTTTTCCTCAGTGTCGATATCTGATGAGTGTGATCTCTCGGGTTAGCATGTGAAAAGTTTGTGTGGGACCTGATTGAGTGTATCGCTCGAATGAGTGTCATATGGAATGAAGTTGACAGTGGAGTGTGCTATCCTGGTTATGAACCGTTGCTGGTGATTAGGTCGGTACCTCAGGTTTCTTGGTGCACGAGCTGAGCATATCTGGTTTGTTCATGGCGTATGTATAAGAATACACCTGAGTTGAGCTGACAAGTAGTGTTTAGCTTAGGATGGTCAAGAGATGGAGTTTATCTCTCATCCGGGTTCCCTCTAGCTGGGTTGAGCATATTGTTGCCTTTCATTTTCTCTCTTTTGTTTTGGGTTTTTGGGGTGCCTACTAATTATTTTTATACTCACCCTTGCACGGGCATTGCCCAGACATGTTTGTGTCTTTTGCATACCACAAGACTTTCGACGAAGTCCTAGGAGGACCTAGAGCAGGTGGAGCATAGTTAGTGGGTTTGACAAGGGTGGGAACCAGAGTTGGGCCAAGGAGCATATCAGTATGTGTTTTGGCAGTGTTTTCCCCTTATTTCGAACAGGTTGGACGCTTTTTCGTTTTCTTCAAGTGGTCTGTGTTTTTCCATTTTGTAATTCGGCTGTACTCTGTTTGTGGGATAGTTGTATGCATGCATTTACTTTTCCGTTTTATATATCTATGCACTATTTCAAGGAGGTGTATGTCAGTGTGTTTGTACAGGTACCTTAGGCTAATGCATCCCATGTGTGTGATAGCCTATTCGGCACTAGACGCCAGCCCCTAGCCTATTGAAGGTGGGAACGGGGAGTCGCGGGTCGAGCCTCATTGGCTCGGGTCATGATAGAGTGACGTCAGAGAAGGTTCCACCATTGGGATCCCTGAGCGTAGCTGGTGTAGCTGTGAGTTTGGTTTGGGTTACATAGTAGTAGTGTCACAATGTTTCCTATTTGGATTTCAGGCCAAGGACTCCAGTGTTGGTACAACAGCCGACGTATCCATACACCATGACTCTGATAACATGCCTTTCGACTAAGGAAATCCGTGCACTGGTTGCAGGGGAAGGCTGTACATGCATCATATATGACCGAGTTTTGGGTTTTCCCTTGTCCTTCTTCAGTCATCTCACCACATATACCCTTTGACCGTGGTGCATCTTGAATATATGTCAGGATGCCTAAAACAACAACCATCCAGGGTTCCGCAGTGGGATTGTGGTGAAAATCCACCCCGTGTACAGGCTATGGACCTAGGTGCAGGTTTTGAGGCTAAACCTCCACGTGGTCCGCTAGTTGAGCCACCACCTGTCAATTAGCTTGTTGTGCTGACAGTTTAGGATGAGGTTGCGCGCAGGCTGAGTGCATTGCACGAGTTCCATAGGCAGTGACCTCTGAGGTTCGGGGGTGATCCAGACCCTCAGGAAGCTGATGACTGGCTCAAAATAGTCCCCAGTGTTTTCCACCTTGTGAGAACACCTCCTAATCAGATGGTGGTCCTAGCGACGAGCCTTATACATGGATTGGCCAGGTGATGGTGGAGCCTAATGATGTAGTCCCACGACAAGGAGATGATCACATGGTCAGAGTTTGATCGGCTCTTCAGAGAAGATTTATATCCAGTGACGTTGAGGTTAGTGCGGATAGAGGAGCTTCTACGGCTTCGGTAGGACGAGATGAATGTATCAGAGTACTCAGTGAGGTTTAAAGACCTATCGCACTACTCCCTGGATATGGATCGAGACCCGTTATTTAGTAATCAGACCTTTGAGTAGGGCCTACATAGAGACTTCCTTGAAGGTGTGGTTTCATTGTTCCTGCCCACCTATGCAGGCATGCTAGAGAGGGTGTTGGTGGTAGAGAGCCTTCTGGATGAGTAAATCCCCCCCTGGTAGAGCGGGGTACGTGAGAGCTGAGACATCGTTAGTGAGATCAGAATCTGGTATTCAATGACAGAATCTGGGGCCCGGACATGGTCGATGTTTTAGGAGGCGAACTCAAGATAGAGGCTCTAAGGCTCAGGGCTCACAGGGCTTGCAGTCCAGTTTTGGTCAGCCACCGGAGAGGCGGTGTTACGCTTGTGACAGTCAGGGATATCTTGCTAGAGATTATCTGACTCATCGTGCTGCTGAGAGGGAGCCGGTAGATAGTGCGACTTGGCAGAGGTAGTGACTTGAGAAAGGAGGTACGTAGTGTAGCAGATGTGGAGAAGCATCTGGTATAGTAGTAGGAGGTTGTAGGTTGTATTGGTTACTACCACCCCAATCCCCAGGCGATCCTCGCAATGGGGCGTGTGAAGCTTCGACATTCCGCCCAAATATAGGCGGTTTGACTTTAAATTCTCTGATCCCATTTTTTCTATGTTTTACATTGATTTTTCATTATAGCAGTGATGATCGGGCCCTAAGGGTCACGCAGATGCCTCCGCATCAAAAAAACAGACCACCGGGGTGGTCCCGACTGTTCGCAGAAGACTCGTCGGCGTGACACCGGTGCCGGAAAGGGGCGGCTGGCCACAGGGGGCCGGCATGGCAAGGCGGTGCACCAAGCCAGCATGACAGAGCCCCGGTCCCGCGACGGGGTGGGCCGTGGTGGAGGGCCGCTAGCCGGGGCGGTCCGGTTCAGGCAACGGCCGACCGGTTCAGGGTGGTCGGGCAGACCCGGTTGGACCGGTCCGACCCAATATTCTCCAATGGTTCTTTAACCCACCACAATTTGCGATCTAAGTGTCCATTTCGGACACCGTCTGCGGTGACATGACCCTAGGATTGATATGAACCTTTTGGAATAGGTTTGGGAATTTTTCTGGTTGGGTCCGTGAACCGGTGTCATGAGATGATGAATAATAATAATTTCTTAATTATTATTTAACATTGACCTTCCATAACTCCTGCACGGTGTGTATAAATGAATTGTCGTTAGTGGTGTTGAGACCCTGATGGTACGGCGGAATTTTCAAGATATTTTTTGGGTGTTGGGACCGGTAGTAGGGTGGGGGCCCCATGAGGCTGGGTTTTTGCATTTTCAGAGAAACACAACTTTCTCCCCGGAGTCCAATTTTGGCAGATGAATAGTCGACCCTGAGTGTTTTTCTGAGAGGATCACAATGGTGAAATCTGTTTGATTAGTTTTGAGATCGAGGTGTGGACCCCACCCGAGCTGGATTTGGTGAATAGTGCATATTTCACCAGGTGTCTATTTTAGATTAACGAGTAGTTGATTCAGTGTGTTTTCAGAGTGGATCACCGTGGTATGATCGGCTTGATGAGTTTCAGGATTGTTGTGTGGGCCCCGCACGTACTAGCTATGGGGAATAATGCCTTTTTTACCTGTTTCCCACTTAGGGTGATAAAATAGCCTATCCTGTATGTTTTTCCATGTGGATCATGATGGTGGCCTCAGTATCAGCTTTGGACGTGTGCGATGTGGCGTTGTGGTGGGTTACTCGAGTTAGCGACGTGTGGACTAGCAGTGGTTGAGGGTTCTCCCTTGGTTCGTTACTACGAGGTTTCGTGTGGCATAACAACCTTAGTATACGTTTGTGATCCTCTCTATGGGATTTTTAATCTGTTAGAGTTGGGGCATCCCTCCGGTGGGCCCAGAGTGGGATCCTCCAGCATCGTTTCCTTAAATTGGGTTTTTCGTATCGCTGTGACCGCATATCCATGGGCGGCATTACCCTATTTAGCTAGTTAACACCTTAGGATTTGTAGATTCATCGGGATTATGATCCCCTATGTAGTGGGCCATGCTCTGTAGGGTTGTAGCATCATCGGGTATACGATCCCCTACTTAGTATGAGGATTATAGTAGGGTTGCAGTATCGTTGGTTATACGATCCCCTACTCATCTCGTGGTTTCTATGGGGTTGCGAAATCATAAATTCAATCCCCTACAACACGAGATGTAACAGATAGGGTTTTCGTATCATTGTGACTGTAATGACATAGGTGATGATCCTCTATCTGAGTGACGGGTTTCTGTCGAGCACCAGGTCTGGTTGTGGTTTCCCCCAGCGGATCCTGGAAGTGATCCCCAATTTTTTAGATATACGAATGCCATATCGGGTTGTGGTATCCCACAGTGGACCCTGGGAGAGATCCCTTGTATGTGATATCTTCATATACCAGTGTGGATTCTGGTATCCCCTACCAGACCCTATGAGCGATCCCCTATCCGAAGAGTTTGGTGTTTATGTTGTTTCAGTGAATTTTCCTCAATGTCGATATCTGACGAGCGTGATCTCTCTAGTGAGTTTTTTAGATGTTTGTGTGGGACTCAATGGAGTGTAACTCTTGGACGAGTGTCATCTGGAATGATGGTGATCATGGAGTGTGCTATCTTGGTTGTGAACCATTGCTGGTTACGAGGTCAGTACCTCAAGTGGCTTGGTGCGTGAGCGGAGTATATCTGGTTTGTTCATGGTGTATGTATGGGAAAGCATCCGAGTTGAGTAGAATAGTTATGTTTAGCCGAGTATGGTCATGATATGGAGTTTCTATCTCATCTAGGTTCCCTCTAGCTAGTTTGATCAAACGTTATCCTTTCACTTTCTCTTGTTTGGTTTGGGTTTTTTGGTCTCCTGCTGAGTATTGTTATACTCATCCCGGCACGGGCTTTGCTCGCACATGTTTGTGTCTTGTGAAAATTACAAGCCTTTCGACGGAGTCCCAAGAGGACCTGAAGCAGGCAGAGCATAGTGAGTGGGTTTGACCGGGGTGTGTACCACAGTAGTTCCACGGAGCTTACCGGCATGTTTTTTGGCAGTGTTTTCCCCTTCTTCAGAGCAGGTTGGAAACTTTGTCGTTTTCTTCTGGTAAGCCATGTTTTTTCTTTTTGTACATCTGTTGAACTCTGGTTGTGGGATAGTTGTATGCAGTCATTTAATTTTCAGTTTTATATAAATTGGCCCTGTTTTATGGGGGTGTGTGTGGGTGTGTGTGTACAGGTACCTTAGGATAATGCATCCCAAGTGTGTGAGAGCCTAATCGGTGCTAGACGCCAGCCCGTGGCCTACTGGAGGCGGGCCTGGGGAGTCGCGGCTGGAGCCCCGTTGGGTCGGGTCATGAGAAAAGAAAAAAAAATATTGGGAATAAGAAACATATGTTGGGGAAAGAATATAATCAGTACATATAACATGTTTAACCACACTCTAGTACAAAATAGGATAAGAAATGATATAATAAAAAATGATATTCAAAACTCATTAATAATCCAACAGTTTATTCCACATCAGATTAACACCGAGGTCAATTATCCTTGAATGGAGGAAGAGAACAATTGTTGAAGTATAGAGAGAGTGGGAAAGGGAGAGAGGAAAATGGTAGATTGATTTTAACACCCCATGATTTTCCCAATTAATTTAATATTAAATGGATAAAATAATGATTCTCTAAAAAAACAATTTTATACAACAAAGATAGTAAACATAATTCTTCCACCTATATGATTTGAATTTTTAAAAACTAACATACATGATTGCGTTCAGTAAGACTTTTAGAGTCTGATATGATCAACATACATTTTTTGGTGAAAAGTAACATAACCCTTATGAATAATAATGTACCCTTATGAATAGTATTATGAACCTTATGAATAGTATCCACACCCATTAATGTACAAATAAAATTTGATGCCTAATAAATGAAATAGTGTATTTTCGAAATTAATAATTATGTATTGGTATTTTTATGAGTAATAAATATTTGTTTAGAATTTTAAATTTATAAATTAATAAAATTATTTTTTATAAAAAATATTCATAAAAAATTATTTTTTTTGTCTTATGATTTTAGGATAATTTTATGAGACCTTAGTTAATTTATAAACAGATTATAAATTCTGTTTTAAATTTAAATCTGTATTACTTCATGTAAAAATTGATTTTATATAAAAACTAAATTTTACATATATAGATAATTATTTTGATAAATTTTACATCATTTTTGGATTCTACACATTGAAAAATGTTTATGGTGAATTATTTGGAATTTTCTAAAATAATTCAATTTTTGGTGATTAGTAAAATATAATAATTTAAGATAAATACTAAATACTTGATTTATTGAGTCATAGGTGATGTAACGATGATGTAAGACTACATGGTTCGAACTCACATTTAAATATTACTATTATTGGTCAGAATAATCAATACTATTAGTTGTCTTTGGAAAATTAATAAAATAATGAGTAAAATAATGGGAAAATCCTCCTCTCCACCACTATAATCCCCCTCTCACTACCTCTTTTCTTCACTTCTCTGAAGCCTTGTTCCTTGTCTAATGTATGCTCAAATATCCTCCCTACTCCTCCCCCATATTCAAAATCTCTTTTTCACATAAAAGTCCAAAACATCTCATCTAAAGAGGGTCTCAAGGAAGATTACTTCAAGAGGTAAATTCAACTTTTAATTACTTTTATATTAAATTCCTTTCTTTTATTTCCTTTTCCAAAACTCCTTTCATCCAAATGTTGTGACGAATCCAGTACCGTAGATGTACTGGAATGTATTTATGATAAATTAATATTTCTTCATCATATATTCATTCCCCTTCTTTTATACTAGAAATGAAAACACCACATAAGATGTGTTAATTTATCACATTCAAGGATGATGAGTTTTCTATTTTTATTAACATCAATAATTATGGAAAAGAAAAACATTAATTCTCTAAACATAATATAATATATATTTAATAAGTTATTTTAGTTTCTATAATCTTTTTTTAATCATGATATTAATTTATATATCAAGACGAGTTCGTTGTGATCAAAAAACTGCCAATAAACCCAAACAATCCTCATTAATGATTTATGTAATGATTCATCTTCACTCCAAAGAACCAAATGAATTTTATAAACATGTAATATTATGGTTTTTCACTAATACCATAAAAATTTAATTATGTATATCCATTCTCATTCTACATGTTTATCCATGCATGAATATATGAAAACCTATTAGGAAACCCAATGAAAAAAACACTCCAAAATAATGAAAGTGAGTCTCTTAACCTGTAAAACAGACATGAATGAACAAAAAAGGTTATAATAATTCAATTACACTTTGAGAAAGATCTTCAATCATTATTTTTTTGTCCAGAATTTGACTATTACAGACATTAAGATCATGTGAGGAACACCTACAAACTTAAGGTAATGGTTTTCCACTTGAACCTCCATTTTCCTTCAGGTTACTTTTATTATCTTCTTACATAATTTAAATTCTAATTAATTAATATATACTCTTCATAATTTATTTGGTAATGTTAAATATATTAGTTCCAATAGAAACATACCTTTTTTGGGAGTTATATGTTATAAAAGTATCTTTAAAAAATTCTTCCTAAAACACAAGCCTGTTTCAAGGGAATTTCCAAAATTCTTACTTATTTTCAAAGTCACTATATAATCTATTTTCTGAAAAACTATTTTTATAAAATAAATAACTTCATTATGTAAATTAAAACTTAAATCAAATCTGGTTTTATAAAAATATTTTTCAAAAGAACTTTTTTTTTCAATGTAAAACTGTATTTATATCAATAATCACTTGATGATTTTTTACGAGTAATTCATATATTTTGAAAATATTGATGATTATATTAAATTATAGGGTATAATATTTTATTATTTCATATTACATATAATATTTAATGGGTTATGGAAAATTTGATAGTGGAATTTCTCTTTTTATACCATTCATCTTACAACTCGAAATGGTTAGTGATTATGTTACAAATTAGGGAACGTTATTTATATCTCATGTGTATTAGATGATTATATTTATCCCCATTAATACTAATAATGAATTAGACATTTTATGTGGTGGGTGGGGCCTATTATAGCCTCTCTATTCAGCTATATGTCTCGTGAAACAAATAGATATAGACATGGTTGAGGCCTTTCCCATTTTTAGATAAGGATTTGGATGGGGACTTAATCATTTTAGATGTCTTGGTCGAGGCCTTGACGGTGTGTTTTTGAATGTCCTGCATATGATTTTAAATCATTTTAAGATGTAAATTTATATTTACTGATTTTATTCGACTAGTAGAATACTCATGATTATGTTTTATTATGGAAATATTTACTCTATTCATATTCCTGACATATTATGTTCATGTTTCTTTTTAAAGGCATGTGTTTTTAATTATTCACCATGACTAATGTTTATGTTATCATTCGCTATTATTTTTAACCTTAGTGATAATATGAGCTCACCCCTTCTCATGTTTCATTTTTTCCCAGGATATAAAGATGTATTTTATGATAGACATGAAGAAATAATCTTAGTGTGGTGGAAGATCCCAATGGAATATATGTGTCATTTTTCAATTCAACTTGTAATGTTGAACTTATGTATGTATCTTATTTCCAAATATACAAAACTATTCATTCCATCATTATATGCCCATCTTACACTCATGGAAATTTAATTAAATATATAACCAGCTCGGAGAAACAGGGGTTGGGTATTTAGAGTTGGTATCAAGGGATGTTTATTAGAAATCATGGAAAATAGATTTTGAAAATGTAGATTAGGGAAAAAACCTCTAAGATAGTATTTGTTGATAAAAATACAAGAAAAAGCTATGAATTTTTTGTAAGTAATAGATTATGTGGATATTTATATAAAATACATAATAGTCTGGATACTACTAATGGACATGTTCTTGAATAGACGTACCTAAAAGTGAGAACTCCAACAAGATGTTTCGGGCTTGAACTGGGGTATCCTGGTACACAAAAATAGGCCTTACTAGGCACCTAGTCTGACCCTCATGTGGGATATTATTAGGATAATTCACATTTTCATTACAATCAATTGTGAAGTATTAAAATATAAAATGTTTATCAAAGAATCCACGTTTATGATTATGGGATTAGATTTTCATATGATTTCAATTCATGATAAGTATTTTTTCAATGATGAGATAGTACATTATGATTCCTAACCTAATATAGTATATAAAATTAGATATAAATGGTTCATAGTGGATTGAATGGAAACTGCATGAAAATTTGTATCCCATGTATAAATTTCCCTTCTATCTATGATAATGATGTTCACTATAGAGTTGTGACAGTTGCAAATCAACTTATAACTATACTGGGAAAACATACTCAGGTTACGAACAAAAAAATAACCCATATATATCATTTGGATCCACAATGTAGAGGGGCTATGTAAGGTCTGTTTATGAAAAAATATCCTAAATCATTTTATTGGACCCTAAACCAATTTGGGGCAGAGTTGTGGGTATGTTCCTCATAGTAGATATTTCTTACCTTGGGAAGTAACTACTGGGGGGATTTCTTCATGGTAGTGTATCATTTTTTGGAGATTATGATCAATTATGGTCACTAATTGAAAACAAAAAGGAAGAGGAAAAGATATAAAACATGGAATTGCGTGAATTTAAAAAACTTTTCTTACCGATATACTTTCCTCAGAATCATTGAGTGGATATGGGAAGGCATTTTCGGAATTTGAGGAAAAAATAAGATGAAAATGTTACAATGTATGAGGCTAACATCACATGGTTATAAAGGTATGATATGGAATATATATGTAACTCTAGGAGAAATATTTATTGTATTCTTATGGCCTAAAGACATTCTTCTAGTGGGCTCTAGTCTACTAATGTTTCTCATCATATGAAGATATAGTCTCTTGTGATATCAAGATGGAAAAAGAGTTATCAAATTTTTATAACTTAAAAATAATTCAAGAGATGAAGAGTGTTACTGAAAAAATAGGAAAAGGAAATTATGAGTGGGGAGTAAGTTAAGAGTTTACTTTCCTCCCTATAATAATTTTGGAAGGTAACACCCGGGTGCCTACTTAAATTGAAAAGGGGTGTGCTATAAGTGTGGACAGAAAAGCCATCATGTATGTGTTTGTATGGAGAATAAAGAATATATTAATGTTAATTTCTATAATTATTGGGATATGGGACACTATTAAAAGGATTTTACAATGTACCAAGTAAACATGCCTATGAAAAGGCCACGAAAGTAGGAACAAGTTTATGTGATCTCAATTGCTGATATTGATCTCCTTAAGGACGTGGTGGAAAGTACTTTCATCATTTCTTCAAACATATCCTATGCTTTATTATAATCTAGATCTTTTAATTATTTCATATCTTCCATGTTTTCCATGAAAATTATATATGTCCAATTTGATTTAATTATGGAGTTTTCAGTCAAATCTTCTAAGGAAGATTCATTGCAACAATGTTGTGTCAGGCTATCCCCATTTTGGAATATAAAAGTGATTTATCTAATGATTTCATGCATCCCAATATTTTTTAACGATTGATCTTTGATCTGGATATCTCTGTGAGGAAGGAAGATATTACAAGGACAATATTCTTCAATAGGAACGAGCATTATGAGTTAACAGTAATTTTTTTTGTACTAAATAAGGAACCTTCTATTTTCATGGATGTCATAAATAGAGTCTTAAAGGGATATTTTGATGATTGTTTTGGTGGTATTTATCGATGAAATATTCGTATACAATAAAAGCAATGAATATCATGAAAATCTCATGCACTGTATTCTGAAAACTCTTAGAATAAATGAATTATATGGGATGTTTAAAAAGTATTAATTTTGGCTTCAGTCAGTTTACATTCTTGGAAAAATTGTATCTAAGGATTGAATAACTGTGGATATTGTGTAGAGAAAGGTTACCTAAGAATTTCATACACTAATTAACATAACTGTGGTGTGTAGTTTTTTCATTTAGAATGTTATTATCCGAGTTTTGTACAGAACACCACCCTTTTATCCCACACAACGACTCAGATTACATGTAATGGGATTATGTTCATATGGAAGAAATAATTTGAGGACTCTTTAAAAGATTAAATTAAGATACTAGTGAATGCTCTGATCCCAAATATATCAACAGGTGAGGATGAGTTTGTGATCTATAGTGATGCATCAAATAATGGAAATGGTTGTGTCTTTATGAAGATTGATAGAGTTATTGTCGATGTATAAAGGAAATTAGAAATTAATTAAAAAATATATACTAATCATGATCTTGAATTTTACTCTATAGTTTTTCACTACTATAAAATATGTCTACCCCCACAGATCTATAGCCACAGTTTAGATTACCCGTGGGTATAAAATTCCCCAATTTCATGATACATTTGGGCTTCCCCTCAAGATTTCACATTTCCGTCAGGCTCTACTACACGAACCCTATCTTCCCATCCACATCCACTTCCTCTCAGCCCTATCCTCCCATATCAAAACATGGACTCCCGACCCCCACCTCCTGCCCAATGTCCAGGCCTTAGCCTCAGCCTCAATGTCTCGACCTCCGCATCCACCTCAAAGTCTAGGCCCCTACCCCTTCTTCAACATGCCAGCCTCCACCTCCACCCCAACATTCTCACCTCCACCTCCCTTCCCCTAGCCCCTATTGGATCCCTCTCCTCTAATGGAATCCCCTCCCCCCTTTCAGCTCCCTTTCCTCCTATGACATCCCCATCGGATCTGTGACCAGGGGTTCCAAAAAAGAGATCTGATCATCGAGTGCCTTTGATCGTACATATAGAGAGGATCTATCACTAATCCGGGTTTCCAAAAGGTGGAAAACATTCTATGATACTCAAATCCATGTTTGATGATTTTCTAGACCTTATTTATTTCATTTTTTAATCATATATCAATTATTTTTCCTTGACATATTCATAGTGAATGATAGAGTTTCTTTAAATTTTGGAATTTGATTACAAATATGATCATTTGGATTTAAAAGGAAGGGATCTAAGTTATCAATTCATGTTCAAAGAATAGATTGATCATTATAATTAATGTTACCACATTTTAGATAATTATTTTATGATTCTGTTACCTTGCCATTAAAATTATAACATATAATCAATATGTGGTCATTACTAAAAGAAAAATTGAATATTTTTTTACTACTTATAAATGTAGTAATATTATTCAAAATAAATCCATAAATATAAATTGAAATTTAAAGTTTGACATTTATAAATATTTTGATTCCATTAATTGGGATTTTATTTAATATATTCTTAGAGTTTTTCAAAAGATTATAGTACATTTGTTGTTGTAACTTAAAATAATACCATATTTTTTGTGCATAATAATATACCCACAATGGGGTACTTTAATTGAAAAAGGGGAATATGGCATAATGAACCCATGTTTACAATATTGTTTGGACATAAAAATTGCAACCGTAGAAGAATCTTGTGAAAGGATTCGTAAATTTTTATTTTTACACCTATGAGTGATTCATGATACTTACATTCACAATTTCACATATTTTATATTTATGACCTATTGATTATATTTCACGGGGATTAAAATACACTTGAAACAATAAAAAATATTTTTTTATGTAAATTGAGTGTGTTTATTTTAGTCTATAACATATAATAAATATTTTGTGTACTTTACCAAATACATTTTATTAGAATGGAAAATAAAATTATCAAATAACATAATGTTATTATAAAGATTTATTAATGTTAAATAACTTATAATTCATTATTTTTAGTGCTGATGTAATGTTATCAACTGTGAAATCATACATTCCAAAATACTACTATAAATGTTTTAAGGACACACAATGCCATGTGTTAGTGGAGTTGGTGAAAGTGTTAAAAATCGATGGAGTAGAGCTCATGTCGTTTTTCAAATTTAGAATATGGATTTGGGAGAAGGAAACAAAACATGTTTCAGAGTGATAAAATTCATGTTTTATAGCTAAAGGGACCAAGGGAAAATACATGAATCAATGTTTTGGGTGTTGGGAAATTAAATCCCTTTTTATCTTCAGTATAATCCATTAAAACCTTAAGTAGAAGCCACAAAAATTTCGACATCTATCAAATGGGTCAAACACCCACCTTTGAGAGCCCTGCTCTTAGAATTAGAGCGATAGTGGTCTACAAAAACTCCAGTGAGGGAAACCCGAATCCCGGTGGTGCCCCTAACCCTCGAATTCATGTAAGGGCATTTTTTCGTTCCCTGATAAATTTTATAAAATTTATCCGCAAAAATTTATCCCTGAATTTTATATATTTTTTAAGGATTCACCTTTCAGTATGCCCTCTTCTACCATGTATTCTCTATTATTTTTATCATCTTCCACTTTTACAATTGGTGAAACGTCTATGGTAGTGACTTTCTTTGAGTAATGTTTATAACATGTAATGTTTTATTATTGGTTTCCCTATATTATTCATAGTGATTATACCTAAATTACTACTTTATATATTTTTTCATTTCATTTATTTTATGTGAATAATGATAAATTATACTGTAATATATGATTGGAAAAACCCTATGGTTATGAGGTAGGTGCAACATAGTAGTTTATCTCATTTTATATGTGTTTCCATATGATATATAATTATGTACATTGAGTTAGTGGGTATAATGGATTCAAATTTGATCCAATAACTTAATTGTGTATGGATTAAATGAACCATGAAATATATTCGACACACGACGAGCCTTGAGTTAAGAGGTTTCCAATGATTAATTCAATGTAAGGGCATTATAAAAAATTAAAATATCAACCCATGAAGGGTGGCTACTGATAAGTTAATACTAGGGAAAAAATTTGTGGAATAATTTGAGAATATTGATCCTCATGAGATGTAGTGGTCCATATGAGTTATGTGGAGGTTCAAGATGAGAATTCATGACAAAATATGTTCTTCAGGATTGATGAATTAGGAGCATCGAATTAGATTTTTTATAAGGATATATGTGGTCATGTGTATATATGGGTGAGAATACACCAAGGGTATATTTATTTGTTAGTCACCAATATGTGTTTTTCCTAGGGAGACTCAATGATAGAAATGAGAGTAATGATTCGTAAGGATTATGTCATCACTAGAGGATGCCTTTGTGAAATGATTGTTGGTTTCTTATATAGACAAATGGTGGTCCCTGATGTTTGTGAAAGATAACTAACCATGGATATGTGACCATAATGTTGGCCAATCTATGGGTTTACATTGTGACCTTAAGACAAAAAATATATATGTAGGTAGATATGTTACTATATTACTTCTATATTACATTTGTGTGTTCATAGTCATTCCAAGATAGTTGACCTCCTTGAAGGGTGGTTTAGAGTGCTCGATTCATGATATTTGATATCCATTAAAAATTGTTTTGTGGGGATTCTATGTTATTATTTTCTATAATTATGGATTCTTACATGAACCTTCTTATTATTACTTCATGATACACTATTAATTACTAGGAAGAAGAAGTATATATTTCAGAATACGATTCTGGGGACCCCACTTACTTTGTAGTAGTGATCATATGTCCCTATATTTATGAAAATTATATTGATCCTATATTAAACCGTATATATAGTTTCTCCTATGTTTAAGATGATGTGGATGCATTAGAGCCTTCATTTTCATGATTTATGGGAGCCTTCCATGTCATGATCTTGCGGATGGACATATTTCCCACCATGTGAAATTATATTCAACTGGAGGTCCAACCATTTCATAACTATCCTACCTCACATGATCAATATTTGTCAAATTTCATTCTACTGAACCTTTAAGTAAAGAAATATTGGGCCAAAATATTGATCAATAATTGGATTCTTTAGGATGTGTTTCATTTTAGGGTTAATTTAGTGTTGAATGAAACAATTCATGATTATTGAAACTTCTTAAGATGAATTAATCATTATCCTTTAATTATTGGTAGATTTTCTAGTGAATTGCTCTTAGATTATATGTTATCATTATTTTTAATTAGAGATAATGTTTCATCATTAATTATCGGATTAAGGAATTATTGATGAGACATTTCAATATAGTTTGAATGGGTGGTATTAAGTTCATTTTTGGATGATGTTTATTTTCCTTATAAATTAAAATAAACATTGAATTAATTTATCAAATTACACACTTTATTATTGAAAATCGATAATGTAATATGAAAATTTCTACTTATATGTTTTTAAAAGTGATCAAGAATCATGTTATTTTAACTATGCTCATTTTTACTATAAATCCACTACCTATATTTTGATACATGAGAATTTATATATCTTTTAAGGATTAGAAATTTCATTTTTATTCTATTTTCCATAGTTAATTTAACATACTATTGTACATAATTATTTTTTTGTTCTCTGTTAAATTCATTGGATGTATTCCCCTGCTCTTATGAGCGTTGCTATTGTCTCAGGCCAATAAAGGAGTCCATGACAATTTTAGTAGGGGGGAGGTACAATTCATCTTGTATATTGGTATGTTCATTTCCTTTTCATTGCAAGTTCCCTTTTTAATAAAATAATGATTTGTCCCATTTGGGTGAAATTTTCTTCAACTTATTCCACTAAAAAAGCATGTGGAATTCATCATAAAACCAAAAATCATCAAATTCAATTAAATCATTGGTTTGGGAGAATTTTTTCTACAATAGCCTCCAATTAATTCTCAACGTGATGTTTTGGGAAGGTTGGGCCTTCACTAGGGCCTATTTTTTCATTACTCCCCTCACGATGTCATCAATCCTTAGAATAAAACAATAAATATGAATAGAATTCTAAAAGGTTTGTGCCTTCAGTTAATGTATTCTGTTCTTTTAGGTCCATAATGTCAGTTGTACCCCCATTTTTTTATCTATGTATTTTCAAATTTCTATACTTTCCATATAGAATATTCTTAGACCAAATCACATTAAAAAAATTGGTTCTATTATTCTAGGTAATTCCTCAAAATTAAATAACAGCTACTTCATAATGCGAATGCAGAACTACTTCAATAGATGAACAATTCTACTTCAAAAAGGAAGACACATCCATCTTAGTAGAACCACTACAAGGTACCATCAATGATTTCCTAAGAATATTTTTTCAATGTAATTGGAACATACATATTTCATTCCACATTATTTTTAAGATCAATTCAATAATCCCTTTGAATATTGCGGTAATATTTTTTCATTTAATACTCAACATTAATGAAAAAAGTAGTCACTTATTTTATTGATTACTTAAGGTTATTTAGATTACATTCCACAAATTCAATGAAATTTATGATTTTATCTAGTGATTCATCCACTAATTATATCCTAGAAAAAGTGTATTTATTTTCTTATTTACTCATCCAATGTTTTCTATTTCTTCCCAGGAATTTCTTCTTGATGTTGCTAGACATGTACACTATTATACAATAATTTTCTACAATATCATGGTAGTGGTACGATGTGATTTTGATTTCTTCTAAATATTACTACCAAGATAGTATGTTTCCTACTAACTTGTAGGAACTTTTTTCACTCATGGGGTGTTGTGGTTCTTATATTGGGGCAGTGACAGGTATAGTCCCAAAATAATGGTATGTCCCAGAAGGGTACTGGAGGTGGCTTCATGGTTTTCTATTCCAAGGATGGAGATCAAGGTGGTGGAGTGATTCATTATTGTGTCTCATTTTATTCTACCTGTTTACAGTGTTTTTTCTGTTTCTTTTATTTTCCATCAGTGTGGATGTCCGACAAACGGATGGTTCATGCCAAAATTTTATTTATTTTTTGGTGTTGTTTTAATTAATTGTTTATGGGGAAATAATTCTTGAGTGGTGATTCCTTTATGCCCGGTCACTTTTTCCCACCCGTGGGCATAGCCCATCCACCATAGTCCATCCTAGTATTCCAATATCAGAGTCAATATCACATCTATGGGAAGTCCTAGGAAACAAGGATATTTAGGGAGGTATTGAGAAGGTCTAACAATAAATTATGAATTTACATGAATAAGGATGGGGGAAAATGGAATTTATAACTAGTATATATGAAAGACTATGCAATATATATTGTTTATAGAAATGACATGGGTATAAACGGTGGTGAAATTATAATGTGTTGGGGCTAATAAGTAAAAATTCACATTCATAACCAATTTAATAATGTAATATCAGATCGTGAGCTATTGTACATTGTTGGAGTTGATGATTGCACTCCATCCAAATTCATCTATAGAGATAACTTGGTGCCAAAAAATTCTTAATCATACACAAGATATTTTGGTTTGAAATTCCCAATTAAACCTTCATTGACCTCATGGAAGTGCTTGAGACTTGTTAGCAAATCGAAACCATGGGAAAGGTAGTTATACCCTTATCACATACACCAAGTGGAGTGCCACAAAACCCTAAAGACAAAAATATCCCCAATAGAAATACCAGAGGTTGTCAAAAGATACCTTCATTATCTGATACAATATCAAGAACATGGTGAATCATCCCACTGGATCATCTTTGAAGATTTTGTAAATTCTTAGAGCCACCCCATGCGGTATTTTTTTTCCAGGGAATTCCACTAATACAGAAACAGACTAGTAAATGCCTCATGATAACTGGGTTCTTTGGATTGACATGTCGATCTCATTAGGAAAATAATAAATTCCCCTTGTAACACATTTATCATTCAAACAAATTGCGCCCAGAAGCAGGGTGATTAATCCCATGTCCGAGACACCATTGGGATTTCCTCAAAACACATATAAAAGATATTTTCCGTTTTTTAATCATTATAATAAGGTTTTAAAGGCATTAATATATTCACTAGTGTAATATATATGATCTAATGAAAAATGTGAATGTCCACATTCACACTCTCTTCTAAAACTCATGATAATTTTGATATTTGAATATTTAATTTAAAAACATCATTTATGAAATTGGTCTACTTAGTCTTTATTAAAAAAATTCCTTAAAATAAAATATTAAATATCAAAACAATTTATTATTCATTTAATACATAGAATAATATGGAATATATATTAACAAAAACCTTTATTCAAAACATCGTTGGAATGAGACCCAAAAACATGATTCCTACAACCATCTGAACCATGCAAGAGTTTCATTCACATGCTGTATGATTTTCCCCATGAACACTTCCTATTATCCATCTTTTCCACACCTATAATAATTGTTCACATTCTATTACAGATTCACCGAAGGTTCTGACTCCCTGTGAAATAATATTTATGTAGTCCATTAAAATTTTGTGTTACCTCACCCTAGTAAACTAGTTAAAAATTCATCTAGCATTCATATATTTTAAATCTGTTACAGATTTCAGATACTAAGATCTATTCCCACATTAATATGTTAGGCACCTATTTAATTCAACTAGTGAACATGATCCACATCAAATTTCCAACCTATATTAACTGTCATCCCTGATCTAAACACATATCAATATCTCTAAATCATCAATTTAATTTCATTATACAACTATTCCATGAATACCTTCACCCTCAGTCATCTTCAAAGACATCTTATTTATGCTAAAACATCAAATTCAATCTTCATATATATATTTTCAACACATCATCATGCAATATATCTCAACTTCCATTATTCTTGACAAAGCCCACACCTCTTTAATCAAAAATACCTCATTCATACCTCAGATAGTTTCCAAAAATCCAAACAATCAAGACTTGGTTGCTACAATCCCCCTCTGGATAATCCTATTCTTGAATTAGTTTTATTTGGAAGATAGGTTAGTGTCCATCTTCCTCATATTTGATAGAAGGTGAAAAATACTATTTTATGGGCTGATATATTAGAAGAGTATCATCCATCCTATGAGGTAATTTATTGTAAAGATTATCTATCAAGGGAAGTAATTGATGAACATCATAGAAAATCATCAAATCATAGTAATGATGAAATGAAATATGATGTGCAGGATTAGGTGGATTTCAATTAAAGTTAAAAATAATGGAATATTTCTTCAAATAACAAGAACTTTAGGTCAATGATAGTGACTCCTACTTTAGGGAAATCCATGAGAAAAACATGATACTTGGATTCTCACTACTCTACCTCTAATTTGGGTAAATCGCTTTTTGTTATTCAATTACCTACTAAGTATTCCAAAAAGACAGTTGGTAAATATCAACCTCCTGTAGCTATTGCTTATTGTGTGAAATCAGTACCTATGATGGTATGTTGTTCTACATAGGGAGGTAATTTTAATCTGGCCTCAGTTAACTCTTTATAAAACACTCATACAAGTAACTCACATATGGATAGTGCATGTACAACTATAAAAACAGTGATTTGGGACATATTCATTGTTCATAATTTGGATGTTGTGATTTCTTGTGCCTTGAAGAGCTCTGATGGACTTGATGAAATCAACCATTAACCAGTACCACTGCTAGCATGGTTCCTGAATCGCCTTCTTTGTAGAGTCGGATGTCAACTCATATTAAGGGTGGAAACATCAAAGATTACATTTCCTTATCCAATTCTCTTAATTTAGAATGGGTTGGGAATGCATTATCCTTTTCAGACAGGTATTATACTAGTTACAATACTTTTTCCAGGGATAGTTAGGGGTTTCATCTTTTGAGACTCCCCTGACAGATAAGGCATAGAGAACAATGAGCACATACTAGGATCATCTTGTTAAGAACACTAAAATATTAGAGGCGAAAAATCTCAATTACATTAAATTTATAGCCTCAGGAAGCGGAGAATAGAATGGGAAAGAAAACAACTGGGTTTTGGGAGTTGATGTAATGACATAGCTAGTTGATGTGGTAATTCCAAATGATGGATACGGGCCATGGATAGTGGCTTCCACATTAGGGAAATACATTTTCCTTATTAAATATTTAAAAGTAATGTCTTTTTATACTCAGAATCATCTTATATACTACACACCAGTGAAGTAAGGATGTATTGTTTTACAAGTCAAGGATCAATACCCATAGTTCGATTACCGCAGGTATATTATTTCTGGTGTGACAATCTATACCCACTGTTCTGTAAACATTGGTTATAGATTTATTACCACGGTTCATATAAAACCATGGATATTTTTTAATTTTCCAAGGATATACCAACAGTTTCTAAAAACAAAGAGCATAACTCTATAATGATTCCTTAGTATCCCATAGTTTATGAAACCATCGATATAGCCTATTCCAAACGTTTTAGGGGCTATACCCATGGTTTTAAATCATGGGTATAGGTGATTTTTCCAGTATCTGTTTCACTGAATATATAGAGATATTATTTTTATGGGAAAAAGTGATATATATATACATATCATAAGAGTCTAAAATATGTCTTCTCATTGAAATAACTCAACATGAGGAAAATTAAATTTCTCTAAATATTAAGGATAATTATTTTTCCATACTCTACCACCCAGGAATTTCAAATAAGGTTGATGATCCATTTAGTAGGATGGATCATGATTTTATCAACAAAATTGGGATTAATAAGGATTTTTTCCATGGATCTAGTGGGGTTGGATATTGGAATTATCAAAGAAAGTGAAACATCAATAATTTTTTAAATGTTTGTCAGAGTATATTTATTCGAAAGAATTAAATCATTACAATCTAATGACAATAATTGTCAAAATAAAATCAATGTTGTCAATGATGGGATGTCGGTTGAATTCATGTGTGAAGATGGAATTCTAAAATTTTGGAAGGGGCTATGTGTTCCCTTTATACTCGTGATGAATAATGAGTTATTAGATGATGGTCATAGATTAAATATTGATATACACCATAGTATCAAAAAAAATTAAAGATATTTTAATGTAAATTTCTGGTCAGATGACATGAAGAGGGAAATTCAGATTATGTATCAAGATATATAATCTATCAATAAGTGAAGGCCGAAAGAAAATATCCTAGAGGAGTAACGCAACCGATTCCTATACTTATATTGAAATATGTAAAAAGAACAGTGTATTTGGCCACTAGATTACCCAAACCTCCGAGAATGAATGATGTAATATGGGTAATTGTTGATCGAATTATGAAATCTGCATATTTAGACACTATAAGGACAGATTTTACATTGGAGTGCCTAGTAAGAATCAATACCAAAAATGTTGTGAGACTTCATTGATCACCTCTCTCAATTTTTTCTGATTGTGATCCATGATTAATATAAAAATTCTTGAAAATTATTCAGAATGATTTAGATACTCATCTACGATTGAGCATTATTTATCACCCATTGAATGGCGAAAAATCCGAAAGGATGAACCAAACCATAGAAGAAATGTTAATATCATGTTCACATGACTTTAAAGGAATTTGGAATCAATGTTTACCTTTTTTGGTAATTTCCTACAATAATAGTTTCCATTAATGTATTTAAATTGCACCATATGATGCATTGCATGGATAAAGATGTATTACACTAACATGTTGGGATGAAGTTGGAGAAAGGAAGCTTGTGGGCCCATAGCTTATAGAGGAAACAAAATAAAAGGTATTGAATATTCAATCCCATATCAAAGTTTCTCAAAGAAGACTAAAAATATATATTGATTATCAAAGTAAGGATTTGTAATTTCAAGTGGGAGAGCATGTTTTTATAAATCTATCTCCATGGAAGGGTGTTATATGATTTGGGAAGAAAGGTAAACTTATCCCTACATACATATAATGTATGGAAATTTTGGATAGAATTGGAGAAATTGTGTATAGTTTGGGTATGACCCCTAACCGATATAATTTACACAATGTGTTCTATGGCATTTTTCTATGAAAGTACAAGCCATACCCAACACATGACCTCACTTATAAAGGTATAGAATTGGAACCTAACCATTCTTACTATGAGGAGATTATCCGAATTATGGACACTAAAAAACATGTATTGAGGAATCAGACCTCATGATTAGTAAATATAATTTGAAAAAATCATAAAATATAAGAGTCTACAAGGGATACTAATGTGATTTTGATGAATAAAAACCCAAATATTTTTATAATGTATCATTCTGGTAATTTCGAGGATAATTTTTTTGTAAGGAAGAAAAAATTTAACACACCAATATTTTGACAATATATTTACCATAGAATTCATGTAACATTGAGGCTCTACAAAACACGACTTTGTTACAACAAAGGTTGTAAACATTATTTTTCCACCTCTGAAATTTGATTATAAAACAACATACATACATAGTTGTGTTCAAAAAGATATTTAGAGTCCGATAAGATCAAAAAACATATTTGGTGAATAGTAACATGACCCTTATGAATAGTCATGTATTCTAATAAAAAGTAATATAACCATTATGAATAGTAACCACACCCAAGAAAGAATAAATACAATTTAGATGAATTTTAAATGAAATAATGTGTTTTAGAAATTAACAATTATGTGTTCGTATTTTTATGAGTTATAAATATTTAAATAAAATTTTAAATTAATAAATTTATAAAATTATTTTTCATCAAAATTATTCATTAAAAAATATTTTGTTGCCCTTGGATTTTAGGATAATTTTATGAGAGCTCATTTTATTTTTTAATGAATTATAAAATTAGTTTTAAATTTAAAATCTGCATTTTTCAAGTAAATAATGATTTTATTTAATAATTAGATGTCACATATTTAGAAAATTATTTTTCTAAAATGGATGTCAATTTTTAATTATACCCATCAAAAATTTATTATTGTCATTTTTTTGGGACTGTTCTGAAATAATACAATTTTAGGTGAATAGTAATATACGATAATTTACGATAAATAATAAATACAAGATTTATTGAGTCATAGGTGATGTTAGGATGATTTTTAACCAGTTAGATCAATCCCTCATGCACATATTACTATTAGTTGTCATATGAATCAAGATGATTGGTTGAATTTGGAAAAATAATAAAATATTGAGTAAAATAATGGAAAAACCCTCCTCTCCTCCACTATAAGAACCCCCTCACTCCCTCTCCTGTTCACTCCTCTAAAGCCTTGTGACTTTTCTATATTCTACAATAATATCCTCCCAAGATCCTCCACCCCTCTATCAACCCTTGGTCTCATAAAAACACCAAAATATATCCCTTAAAGAGGATCTCAATGCATATTACTTTAAGAGGTAAATTCCTCTTTTTGTTTCTTATAATTCAAGTTCCTTGCCTTTCTTTTTCTTTCCTCACCTACTTTTATCAAATGTTTATGATGAATCTAGTACCTTACATATTTTGTAATTTTATTATGATAAAGGAATAATTCTTCATCATCAATTTTTTTTCATTCTTTTATATAATAAATGAAAACTCCATCCGAGGTGTGAAAATTTATCTCATTCAAGAAAAATGGGATTTCAATTTATATTACAATCATCAATTATAGACATGATATCATTTTTATTGTTTAAACAAACTAAAATATATTTATAATAACTTATATATGGTTATTTAATACTTTTTTACAGATTATATGAATATTAATTTATGAATCAAAATGAGTTTGTTGTGGTAAAAAAACTACCAATTAAACCAAACAATCACCATTAATCTTTTATATAATTATTCATATTCCATCTCAATAACCCAAAAAAAATTATAACCATTTATATTGTGGATTTTCACTAATATAAAACAACTTCTAATCAATATGACCAATCAAACTCTGCTTTTTTATTCATACTTGAATATAAGTAAATCGATCATGAAACCAAGGATGAAAACACCCCTAAACAATGAAATTGAATCTCTTAACAGATACTATGGACATGAATGAACTGAATAAGGTTATATTTAATCAATAAAATTTGAAGGATACTTTGTAAACATTTATTTATGAACCTTAACTTTTTATTCAGGATGTTAAGATCATGTGAAAAACACCTTTAGTCTTAAGGTAAAGGGTTTCCAACTGAACCACCATTTTCATTCAGGTTACTTTTATTACATAAATACGTCAATTAAATTATTATTTATTCATATGTACCCATAATAATTTTGGTTTAATGTTATTTATATTTTCTCGAACTATAATCATACTTTTATTAATGGGGAGTTATATGTTTTGAGAGGATCTTTCAAAAATTCTTCTTAAACCCAAGCCTATTTCAATTGAATTTCCCAAATTCATACATATTTTCAAAGGCACACTATAATCTATTTTTAGATACCAGTATTTTTATAAAATAACTAATTTCATTATAAAAAAAACTATATTACTCCAATTATTATTTTAGACAAATATATTCCAAAAATAACTCTTCCATTCAAAGTCAAATAGTATTTATCTCAAGAATTACTCAAGAATTTTATAAGAGTATTTTCATATATTTCAACACTCACGATGGTTATTATGTATTACTGGGTATAGTATTTTATGATATCATATTCCATATTATATTGAGACTTTTGTGATCTATTTGATTGTGGATTTTTTATTTTGATACCATTCATCTTACTATATAGAATGGTCAGTGATTATATTCTCGATTGGGGAAAGTTATTTAATCTCATGTGTATATATTGTTTATGATTATTCCCATTCTTATGAGAAAAGAATTTGACTTATTATGTTTTTTTTTTGGATCCCTCTATAGACTCTTTATTCATATGTCAATATCATTAGTCAAATAGATATGGAATTGGCTGATGCCTTCCCCATTTACAGATATGGTTCGGGATAAGGCATTAATAATATTTAGATGTCTTGGTTGAGGCCTTAACTGTATGTGATAGAATTCCTGGAATATAAATTTACCTCATTATGAAGTAATAAATTAAAAGATAATGTGGTTATTAGACTATTATAATACCCTTTATTATGTTTTTTTAGAAAATATTTTCTCACCTAATATTTCTACCATAATATGTTAAAGTTTGTTTTTATGGCATGTGTTCTCATTTATTCCCCATGCATAATGTTTATGTTATATTAAAATATAATTTTTTCCCTTACTGAGAATTTTATCTCACCCCTTATTATGTTTCATTTTTCTCCAGGACATGAATTGTTATATTATGATTGACATGGATGGATAATATAAGAGTGGTGGATGTTCCCAATAGAACTTATATGTTGTTTTTCAATTAATATTTTATTTTTGAACTTATATATGTATCGTGTTTCCAAATATACAAAACTATTCATTCATTAAAGATATGACTTTTTTATAACCATTCCAATGTAATGTAATTAGGCACAATATTTAGGAAACAAGTGACGGGTCATTAGATATATGGAGAGAAACATATAACTTCTATTAACATATATGAATCATGTATATTACTTAATGAATGTAAACAAAATAATAAAGATAGATATAATAAAATATCTCAATAGTATAATAAAACCTATGAATTACATAGATCTGATTCCCCATAGAAAAATCAATGTCCATTATTAATATACATTCTTTTACCTCTTCTAGTATGATAACCAGCATTTTTATTACAGAACATTTCATTACAATTTTACAAATAGATGATCTTTAAAGTATAATGTGTTGGAAAAAAGATTCATAATACATGAAAACATATAATATTATTTTAATCTTATTGAAAGGATTCATTAAATTTTTATCCTATCTACTATTACTACATCTCATAACCTAGGGAAATATATCAAAGGAAATAGTGAGCATAAGGCCTAGTAAAGGAAAAATAGGTAAACTGGTTTACATGTGAACTTTAGAGATTACAATAAGAAAATGAAAAAATATCATAAAGGAATAAAAATATTCATATAATAATAATAATAAAATGAATAATATATTAAAATTTTTACAATAATATTTAATTAATAAATTTAGAGGTATATCACCAAGGTCTATCCATAAGGTTTTATAAAAATTAATATGGTAATTAACCAATGTATCATAAAACATGTCATTTCTAAAGATTAATTTCTTTACCCAATACAATCAAGTGTTTTGAAGGTGAAACTTTATTATGTATTAATTTTCATGAGATCCAAATTTATCATAATCAGAAAATTTATAAATAACCCCAATAGAATATAGAAATGGGTTTAATATCAAAATCATGACTTTTTTTAAAGTGATTAAAACATGATCATTATGTAATTTGTAACCCACAAAAAGGGAATTATAGTTTTATATATATCAATATTATAATATAATATATATTTTTATTTGTTTTTGAAAAGACTTGGAAATAATATACTTTTTTCACATAAATAAAATAAGATGATTTCATGAGAAAAAAAGAGAGTGATTTTGAGACGAAAATTCTGCCACATAACGGCTATGCAACATGGTTTTATAAAACATTAAAAAGTTATATTATTGGGGTCAAACATTCATTAAATAATAATAATATATTATAGGGTAAGTATAAAATGGAAATAAAAACATGTTATGAAATCTTGTAAGTCATACCACATAGAAGAGAACTTGAATGGGAAAACGAGAAGTTTAGAATTTTCATACGAAAATTCAACAGTCAAATGATGTCACATAAAGATTCATAAAATCTGTTGTTGAGAGTGAAAATTGTGTCTAAAAATTTTGAAATATTATAAATAGAAATAAAGATACATTTTAACATAATCCTATATAAAGAAATAGAAATTTAAATACAAAACATAAAATAAGTATTGACAAAAAGAGGAGGGTGAAAGGATCTCTTACCTTGAAGAGTAACTTCAAAAACATCAAGGTGGGGACCATGGGGGCTTCAGGGAACATTGGGGTGAAAAATTGGAAGATTAAGAGATCAGATATTCAGTTATGGGAATATTTGAATGAATGGAATGAAAGAATGAGTTGGTATTTTTAGCAAAAATGAGGGACTAGTTTATTAATTTCCAAGGGACAACTCATTAGTGGTATTAGAAAAACCATTGGTATCTGCTTGGTATATTCCCTAGGAAATGGAAACTTGAGACACATATTTAAATATTTTATTCCTCAATATAAATTCATAATTATTAATTCATCATTACCTCATCACTGATGTCATTAAACTCATCAAAAATCAAAACTATATTTTTACTATTCACCAAAAAACAAAACATTTTATAAAAATATCATAAATTAACCGTAACCTAATATTTATTTTTTGAATTAAAAAGTGAACATAATTATAATTTTCTAAATAATATATATTTAAAATTATTTAAAATCACTTTTTACTAAAAGAACATATACTAAACTATTAATATCTGAAATAGTTATTTACTTATGACATCATATATTATTACCATTCAAGATACATAAATTATATTTATACATAATGAAGTGAGGTTATTATTTCATTGGTCATATTACTATTCAAAAGGGTGATATTACTATTCATACTGAACTATTCACCAAAAAAATATGATGATCTTATTAGACTAAAATTTCTTAATGATTAGATTATTATATGTCTTTTTTTTTAAATCCCTTCACATTATTATTTTTATAATTTATAAAAAAAATCAAAATACTCTTTTCTCAATATTCATCAATAATATGAATCATCCAAACATTCATCCTATATTTATTTTAACGTATGATATTAAAAAAAATTCTGAAATTAAGAAATAAAAATTTTATTAAAAAATTGATTACACAATGTAACTAAGGCCTCGTTACATATCCCCTAATAACACCTGCATAGGAACTAAGATAAAGGTGGCAATGGTTATAGAATCTTGGGGTGGCTCAAACAACATTGCCTATGTGGTGATTTCTATCAGCTAAAACTTCTCTCGAAGGATATTATGTTCAAGATTAACATATTGAATCTCTTCTTGGGCTTGATCCAGAGAAAACCCTTGTGATGCTACCTCCTTCCCATCCGTCGATAGATAGGCTTCGTATTGAACGAGTCCACTATACTAGGCCATCAAATCTTCTTTCTTCATTAATTATCCATTATTATTTTTACTCTGAACAGTAAATATAATGTTAAAAATTATTACTATTTCTAATGGTTATATTGAACAATGGTCATATACTTTTCAAAACCCAATGTGCACATTTAATTTACAATAATATATTTTTTATTTATTATGACATTATAAGACATAAATTGTTATGAAATTAAATTTCATTCAAAATTTTGGGTCATTACATTCTTCCCCCTTAAGATATTTCATCCCATAAATTTCAACTTGTACCCTCATAAGAGAAAAGTTGTGTGTACTTCTACATCATATAATCCTCTGGTTAACCTATTGCTTCTGAGTATTTGTGGTTTCTCCACAACACATTAACAAGGTAAGTAGTCTTGTTGCATATAACCTTGTCTTTATGAACCTATATCTCTATTAGATTCTACTCATAAGATAAGTCATGTTCTAGTTTTATCACATCTAGATTTAGTACATGTGAATTGTTAGGTATGTACATCTTCAAGAGGTATATGTGGAAGACATCAAATAATTGTGCTAGATTTGGAGGAAGTGCAAGCTGATATGACACTACTCTTATGATATAAAGGATTCCCTAGGGGCCCATGTACCTAGGGTTGAGATTACCAAACATCCCAGACCTCATGAATCTCATTCAAGTTGATATTTAAATATATACTTTTTCAACAACATCAAACTCCTAATCCTTTTGATGGAAGTCTGCATAGCTCTTTCCATGACTCTAGGTAGTATTAATTTGTTTCTAGAAGGTTTGAACATTTTCTATCATCTCTTGGATAAGATCTGGCCCAAAAAGCATTCTCTCTCAGGCTTCATCCCAACATGTAAGAGTTATACATCACTTACCATATAGTGCTTTATAGGGTGCCATTTGAATGCTCGAATAGACGATGTTGTAGTAAAATAACTCTACCAGTGGTAGATATTGATCCCATCGACCTTTAATTTTCATCGATCATTTTCTCAACATCTCCTTGAGTGTCTAAATAGTCTTTTCAGATTCACGATCAGTTTGAGGACTATAGGACGTAATGAAATTCAATTTATTATTCAGTGTATGTTTAAGACTTCTCCAGAATATTGATGTGAGCATTGGACCATGATCATATATGATTGAATGTGGAAGTCTATGAATCCTTACCACTTCCTTCATGTAAATACCGGAAATATGATCAAGAGGGAAACCTTCTTGAAAATAATTAAAATGGGAAGTCTTGGTGAGATGGTCCACTATAACCCATATAACATTGTTTCCATTGGAATTTAACAAGAGACTTGTGAAAAAATACATAGTAATATTGTCCCACTTCCATACAGGTGTAGGTAGTGTATGTAATACTCTTTTAGGAAGATTTCACTCTTTCTTCACTTGTTGACACAATATGAAAATTATAGTGTAGTAAGAAATCTACCGTTTCATGTTATCCCACCAATAATGATCACAAAGGTCTCTATACAAATTTTCACTTCCAGAATGTATTAAGAATATAGAGCTATGAGATTCATCCATCATCTCCATCTTTATTTCTGGAGTAGCTGAAAGAAATAGCCTTGAATGAAATTTTAGTACACCTTCTTGATCAATATTGAACTCATGAAACATCCCATGTTTCACATACTAAAACATCTTTTGTAACAAAGGATCTTGTTTCAAATCATTATTGAACATCTCTAGTAAGAATAATTGAGAAATATTTTTGGATAGGCTTGGTGATGTCAATTCCCTAATAATTACCAAGTCACATTTCACAAGGTCATCTATCAAGGGATATCTTGGAATCCTCAACCTATAGAAAACAATAGGGTATTTCTTACTTAATGCAACAGTGAATTTGTTTTCTCTTCCAAGATGATAATTTATTGAACAGTGATAGTCTTTATGAAGTTCCAACCATATCCTCTATCTCATGATCAATTCCATTTGTTAGAAAATATACTTCAATCTTTGATGGTCTATGTATTTATCAAATTTATTCCCATTAAGATAGTACCCCCATATCTTATGAGAAAAAAATACAACAGCCATCTGAAGATCATGTGTAAGAGATTTCTTCCGATTAGTCTTCAATGGTCGAAATTCATAACAAATCACATTTTCATTTTTAATGAGGATAGAATGAAGCCATTTTAGATGTTCATAGATAAAAATAATGAATCTGTATCCTCTTGAGGGTAGAGGTGCAACATGGAATATCATTTTTCAGCTCTTGGATGCTTTCCTCACACACCTTTGTCCTGATTAAGTAAACCCCTTTTCGAGTTAAAATTTTAATTAGATTAGAATGTTGGGAAAGGTTTTTCACAAACCTCATAAAATATCCTTATAAACTACGGAAACAAAAAATCATAGTTATTGTTGTAGTCTGACGCCAATCCTCTACATGATTTGTCTTTATAGGGTCAACTATGATTCCATTAGTGGATTCAATTTTCCCCAATTAAGAAACTTATTGTTACAAAAATTCACATTTTTTGAACTTTCCAAAATGCCTATCCTTATATATAGTTTTCAAAATAACCTTTATATAATCCTCGTGATCCCTATGACATTTGTAATACATAAGAATATGATCAATAAAAACTACAACAATGATAACAAGGTAGTCCCAAAAGACTCTATTCCTCAAATCCATAAAAATTGAAGGAGAACTAGTCAAGACAAAGGGTATAACAAGAGAAAAATAATTCCCATACCTTGATCAAATGGGAGTTTTCAGAATATCTTCTTTATTAAACCTCTATTTACGATAACTATATTGCTGATAAATGTTGGAGAAGAAATGATCACCACAAATATGGTAAAATAAGTCTTCAATTATTGGAAGTGGGTATTTATTCATCAATGTGACCCCATTCAATTATCTATAATCAATGCATAAATATATTGTTCCATCCTTCTTATTAAAAAATAGAATAGGTTCTCCCCAATGGGACACACATGGCCAGATAAACCCCTTCTCTAAAACATCTTCGAGTTTATTCTTTAATTTCGCCAGCACCACATTCTATATCATATACGGCGTCACTGATAACTGATGAGATCCAAGTGTGAGTTAATTGGATAAATCTACCTATCTTTCAATGGAGGTCCAAGTAACTCTCTATGAAATATGACAATGTATTACAGAATGATGGGGATGTTCTCTATTCATAAACTATAATTTTCTTTTTCATCCTCCCAGATCAAATACATAAAGAAGGTGATACGAGGTGATTCAATACAAAGATCAGGTTGTGATATATCTCCTTTTAAAATAAATGAAGCTCATCCATTCAAGACTACTATGGTTTTCTTTCTTTTTCATTTGATCATAGCATTATATACTGAGATCTAGTCTATCCTTAGCATAATGTCGAATTCCAACAAGTGAATGACTACATGATTTTTGATAATTGTTTTCTAACTAAAGTAAATACTCGAGTTTATAAACACTTATGATTCTCGGATAATCTCACTAATATTCTTGACTAAAAACCCTAATTCTAGAAATTATGGTCTAGATTATATATTCATTGAAAACATGGAGGAAATAATGAAATGAGTATGATTAGAATAAAAAAATTGCTTCCATACATTGAGATAACAACAACATTACAATTCAACACATCATTTGGTTCTTCAACATCAGCCGTAGTGATAGAAAAAGCATAACCTTTCTCCCTTTTCCTATGTTGAGGTTGATTGTGATTCCCCTCCACATCCCTTTGTATTTGGACAATGATTAAAAAAATTTCCAGTTTATCCACACTTGAAGCATTGGGCTTCAGGTAGGGCCTACACTATCATCCCTTTTACATTAGTGTTTGGAAGATGAGGTGTCACATCACAACAAAAATTATACATTATATGGCTATATCTTCCACACTTTTAGCCCTTCCCACTCCTGATAAGCCACTTACCTAAATTCTTCTTCCCACATTTATTACACATGGTATGTTTTACTTTATTTCCTCCAATTACCTAACAAATGTTTCCCCCTAATCTTGGTTCCATGAATATATTTGTTTCATTGGATTTCTGTGACCACTTCATCTCACCAAACTCCAGTTTAACTTTCATTGCACTCAACATGATCTACTCATAACTTTCATAGTCCTAGATGGCTAGATTATTACATATATGTGGTCTTATTCCACCAAAAAATCTATCAACATTCCCATTATGATCTATGAAAAATATTGAAGTGTAACGAGAAAGTCTTGTGAAGTTAATCTCAAAGCATCCAACCAATAAATTGTAGAGACCCGAAGCTTAACGTACATGAACATTACATTACTTTTGCGGAACACTTGGAACATAACAAAAACACACACACAAGGATCATAATAGTTTAGTGTCTTTGGAAACTCGGAACGTAATCTTCTAATCGTGGTGAAAGATCTTCAATATCTCCCCTAAAGATCTTCCTTTTTTTTACTTAAAACCTTTCTTTATATCCTGGGGAAATGAAAACATAAAAGGGTGAGCTCAAATGTTCAGCAAGGGCAAATAAAGGAAATAAAAATCATATCATATCTTTTTGAAAATCATAACCTGCAAAAGATATCATAATATCTTAACATGGAACAAATCATAGAAGTGAAAATGAGATCCCCATAATCATAACATGAAACTTGAAACTTTGTGGCATGCACACATAATCATGGAAAATCATTTCTTATTAGTCATGACTCATTTCCAAGACTATCTTAGTGGACAAAGTCCCTTTCTGAACCGAGTCACCCTCGTTCCAGTCCTGTTTCACTGAACCGGTATAACCTACCGTTCCAGCCCTATCTATCTCATGAGATATAAAATCTTTACCCAATGAATTGAAGGGAAATATATGTCCCACCCTTCTTATAATGAATCCTTTATTATGTGTGCCACATAATCATAAACCATACATCATTACATAACCCATGTAGTAAAAATGGGATTCTTAAACAACATGACATCATAAAACAATTCATATAAGATAATGGAATTCATAAAAATAATTCCATCACAACATAATCAAATCAATGTAATTATAGGGATAAAAAAATAACCCTTTATTATCTTATATGGAAAATAATTTTGATAAAACACTTGAACTCCATTCTTGAGGAAAATATCCTTTCTTCTTCAAAAACATTCTTCCTTTCATAACAAGTAATACGACTTTAAAATAAAAGAAGTTGATTAAAAATAAACTTGAAAACTTGTAAAGGAAGCTTCTTGGAAATAATGTTTTAAAAATCCATTCATGCTGTATAAGTTAAAAAATCATTCTTCTCGTACTTTTGTCGGAAAAAGTCAAAAAGTACCTCGTACGAAAAATGACAAAAGATTCCTTTCATATCTTTTACTAAAAAAATCACCAAAGGGTAAAATTAGATTTAAACTATTGTATAAGGATATAAATATTACATGTTATGGAAACATGGATGTGGATGATAAAATACACCCAAGTAAATACCAAAGTATAACAATCTCGGATAAAAATGAGATTGTGATATTTCCCTTACCTTAGGTCCGACTTGATTTGTAAGTGTCTGAACGTCCTGTATAATGATTTAAATAATGTAATTGACTTATTCCAGAATCATATTCATTGTTATTATATCATATATGGTTCACTTATGACTTTATATTACCCGTTCTTTTGTAAATTCCATGTTAAAGAAGCGTTTTGGGTAAAATCGTTTCATTTTGCGTAGGTGTTTTAACTTGTTGTTCTTGACATTATTATTACTTATATCATGATTTACATACTTCCAGAATGTAAAATATGATTTATATATCATATATATTCATTATATATATATATATATAATAGATAGATAAATGAAATGAAAAACACCGTTCATGGAGACGGTAGTCCGTACGTACGCATGAACGCTGTTTTCCTTTCCTTATTGTCTTGAATGGAAGTAAGTAGATGACATACATATAAATACATACATAAATCCAGTAGCTTTATAATGTCATATATTTCATTATTATTTCTTATATATACTTTTTAATCATTCTTAAATGTTTAACATGGAGAATGAATCTCATCGCGTCGTGGAGACGGTATTCCGTACGTACGCACGAGCGATGATATCGTTCCCATGGTCATGGAATTGTGTTTAAGTGTATGTATACTATTTCAGTATCAATATAACTTTATAATAATCATATATAGTTACTCATTACACCTTTATACCCATCCAATTAAGGTGGTGGCGGAAAATAGATTACACCGCGGCGTGGAGACGGTATTCCGTACGTACGCACGCGTGGTGATTTCCTTTCTCAGTAGGATGGATAGAAGGTTAATTAGAGTTGTTTAATATTTATAATAACATATCAGTATATAAGAAATACTGAGTTTCTTAATTTATCATGAAACAACTAAAGAAGAATATGTTGAAGAAGAAAGAAATTGAAATGATCGGTAATGGATATTACCTCTTCTTTGGAACACCTCTTTGAATCCTCCACTTAGGGAACTAAGATTGGTCTTTGAAAAAGAGAAGGACCTCTATGATTATTCTAGGGAAGTGGATAAGGGATTTTGGCAGGGGTTGGCCGAGCTTGAGTGCTCAAATTGGAGTGAAGAGGAGGGGGAGGAGGTGCCCTTTTATAAGGGAGGAGAGGGGCACCTTAGGAATATCTCAAAATATTATTTTATATTAAAGTCAAAATCGGTTTATAATGGTTCCAAAGGGACTTATTTCGAAGCAAAAGTGGGGATGGGTCTAAATCCTATCAACCAATAGGATTTAGACAAGTTTAGGGTATTATTTTAACCTTATCAATTTGATTTAACTCTAAGTTAAATAATTTAACTTTTACCGAGTCTTTTTGTTTTCTTTCACTATATGGTTAATAGACTTACTATAACATGCCAAAAGAACCCCAAATTGTTTATTATTAATATATATATCCTTATCTAAGTAATTTGGCAGAACCTTAGATTTTTAGGAATAAAATAACAATTCATAATATAATATTTTCTTTAAAAACTATTTTGTGTCAATTTTGACACTATTTGATATATGATTTTTGTGAAAATCATAACAGAATTATATGTTCAAACCAAGTTTATTAAATCAACACTAATATATCATAGTAACCTAGAAAATTAGTGGAATTCATAAAAAGTCTCAAATTATATTTATTTTTGTGTTTATAACATCAATTATGTCAATATTTCATTAATAAGATAATTACTGCATCATCATTGTGTCATAAATAAATTAAATTATTTGATGTCTAAAAATTACAAATAAAATACCATAATGTGGGAAATCCTTTTATCTTTCTAATTAATATTTACAATCGAATTTATCTTATGCACAACCCTATATTAAAAATGTTTTAGTAAATATACTTTGATTTTAACTCCTTTAACTCTTCTTTGAATTAAATAATAATAAATGTCCTAATCTAATCCATGTGGGCCTAAATGATAATATTTTACACATAAGGTTGTTTTTGGTCGAGTTACACTTGTCCAATAGAATTAGGACATGTGTTAGGGTAATATCAATATCATTCTTACCCTTAATTACCCTATTTACTTTTAACCGTGGTAAATAAAAGTAAAAAGTCACTATTCACCAAAAATTATTTTCATCTCATTGAACCACATTTTACTTACTGACATCAACCGTGTCTCTCGGATTTTTGAAATTCCATTCACAGAAGTGGTAAAATTAAGTTTTATGAAAAATTCAGTTTTTTAACTACCACTTAGTAGTTTCACTATTCATAAAAAATTGATGTTTTTCAGAAAAATGCCAAAATTTCATCCTAAGCTATATTTCATATTCCGAATTGAAAAATGAAGTCTATTTTATCAAATTCATAACATAGAAGTTGCATTAATTAATTTTATAATTAAATCCCGCTGTTAAAACAAATAGCGTGTTTTTAAGAAACATTATCTATCAAAAGATTGACACTTGATTATGTCTGGTTTAAATGTGAAATTACATTCAATGACCAACATTGTATTAAATTGTAAAAATATATTATAAATATACTTTAAAACCACTCAAATTAATAATTTATCACTATTAATTATTTCTATTAAAAAAGTTGTTTTTAATTATAATTTAGTAATTTTCAATATTCATCAGAATATGAAAGTTATCCGAAAAGTACCAAAATTTCACCGTAGGCTAAATTCGATACTCCGAATCCAAAAATGAAGTCCATTTTGAGAGCTAAAATTTATAATATTTAAAAAGTGGTTATTACTATTCATAACAGCTAGTTTTAATAATATTTTAATAGCATATCGTTGTTTCGTGAAACTCAGTGTTGCGTACTACACACCCTATCGAGGAAGGTTGCGATTGCGTGTAATGCAAGGCAAGTAAAATATGCGTGTTGTGCAAGCTCCTTTTGGTGTAGTGTACAACACAAGACATTAATAAAATTAAAAAGAATATTTTTCATAAAATCTCGGGCTGTTACATTCTACCCCCCTTAAAATGAATTTCGCCTTCGAAATTCGTCGGGGTGATAAATGGTTTACTATTCGAAAGTTTCTTTAATAGAAACCCACATCGTAAAAAAAATACCAATACCAATTTTTAAAAACAAAAGTATGAAACGTAACGGTTACCCAAATAAACTAATCACTCGGTTTCCACATAGGTGAAAATATGGATATAGAAGAGAAATCTAACCATCATGTTCTGATGTAGAGTGGTAGAGAACATGGCTATGGAAAAGCCAGCAATCACAAAGCCATAAATTTGTGACGATCTAAGGTACCATCTGATTCATCAGATATAAGATCACTAGGACAACATTTTTGGTTTTCAAGATCGTTTCCCAAAAGTTAAAGAATTTGAATTAAAATAAATACTTACTTTATGTTGGTACAACCTCACTGTTGTTCGTGCCTTTAACAATTTCCACTTCATCTCTTAAATAAATGAAGTTTAATTTGTTATTCGTGAAGTGTTAGCAGATCATGTGATAGAATGACGGGTCATTCCATCTGTCTCAAAAGGTTAGCAAAATTTATATACATAAGTCGATCTATAGTGGGATTAATCATATATGGTTCCTAAAATGAACTTATACTTCATATATCATACTTATTAATATAATAAAACTAGTTTCTACTAAACATGGACTTTCTGTAGGCCAGTGGGAGGCGATAAAGGCCAGTCGCACTTCGGTTGTGGGTTCGATTCCCACAGCCTTGTCCGACGCGATGGGCTGTCGCCCGTTCTACTGGTTGTCCTTTTTCTAAAACTATATTACTATAACATCCCATCAATAATATCGAAAAAAACTTCTATCCTTAAACAATACTAACTTATGTCCAACAAAATCCATTCCAATCTTTAGGCTTATCCATAATACTGCAGTCCACTCTCATAACATAGTGAAAACGATTACCAGAGATTTAATACCATCGTTGATCCCCATATATCATAAGATATGTTTTGTTGGTCACATTCCAAACATTCAAAGGCCTTAATCATATATTCTCTTGAATACCCATTGAACCTTAGTGAAAACATGAATGCAGTTAAAATTTAACACTTTCTACATACCAAAATCCTCTAAATTCTATATACTCAAACCATGATATCACTTAGTCCTTATATCAATCATGAGCTCATGAATACTGTCAAATATTTAATTTTCTCATTTTCCCTTCATTATGCGCATATCATTCTTTTTCCAAAAATATCTCAATCACTTTCCATGGTTACTGGTACCATAAAATTATTGAAAACCACAATAGACCAATACATAAATATTCCAATACTTTATGATACAACATTATTTTGGAATCCCATTACATACACACTTAATTATTCCACCATATCGTTATCATATTCAACATCGCCAATAGTGATCGCATGTGACTTCCCTTTTTCCTTTGCCTTATGTGGTTACTCATGTTGATCATCACTAACCCTTGGATTAGGGCATTTATTGGCATAATGTCCCATTTCCTTGCACTTAAAGCATTGAAGTGTTGGTGGTGCATTCTCTGCAGTGTTTTCTTTGTTCACATCATTAGAAACCCTTTTTCCATTACTTCGACACTCATCTACTCGATGTCCTTCATTTCCACACATAAAACATTTTCTAGTCCCTTTAAGATAATCTCCACCATGCTTCTTTCCACACTTTGTGCATAAGGAAACATTCATTTTCTTTTCACCATTATTCCGAGATTTCTCCTTGAACTCCATCTTTCGTTTCTTTTCAAAACCATAAGATGGATATGTAACACCAACTTCCATTTCTACCTTGATATCACAACGCACAATTTCGTCATAGCTACTGAAGTATCTTATAGCTAATTTCCTTCGAAGACTTGGTTTTAAGCCACTGAAAAATCGATCAACTTTACTTTCAGGTTGGATGATAATGCCAGATGCATACCTTGCAAGTCTTGTAAAATTCACTTCGTATATACCAACAGATTCATCATCCTTTTTCTTTAGTTCAAGAAACTCCTTCTCCATCTTTGTTCGAAGAATACGAGGGAAGTACTTACTGAAAAACAAGTTCTTGAACTCGTCCCATTCCATGGACTCAATTTCATCTCTTTGCCTCGTATTCTTGATATGATTCCACCATTGATCAGATTCACCTTCCAAATGATATACTGCTAAGATGACTTTATCAAGCTCAGAACATTGAAGAACTGAAAATATCTTTTCAGTGGTACTGATCCATTGTTCAACAACAAGTGGATCAGAAGAGCCACTGAAAGAAGGTGGACGTTGCCTCATGAAGGACTCAATAGAATATTGTTCCCTTCTCTGCTCATTTGGAAGTCCAGAATGATTCATAGCTTGTGTAAGTATTGCAATAAGATTTTTCAATCCATCTCCCATAACATTTGTTTGTTCAGGAGGGCAATCATTGCATTGTCCATAGCATTGATCAACACGGTTCCTTCGGGTTCCAGCCATCGTCTAAAACCCAAAAAGAATAGTGTGAGAGGCAAAAATCATGCTAGTGAAAACAACATAATAAAGGGGGAGTACCTTCAATATCTAACATCTTTGGTTTAATTCTAAGATCGTTAGCGCAATTCTAGGACTATAACCTAAACGTATACTTAACCTTAGAGACATCCCTAGACATACCTTAGAAATATCTCTAGGGATCTCACTAAAGTTCTCGCATCCTAGTTTACAAAGGTTGAATAAACCTTTCCCTTGATACCAACTGTAGAGACCCGAAGCTTAACGTACATGAACATTACATTACTTTTGCGGAATACTTGGAACATAACGAAAACACACACACAAGGATCGTAATAGTTTAGTGTCTTTGGAAACTCGGAACGTAATCTTCTAACCGTGGTGAAAGATCATCAATATCTCCCATAAAGATCTTCCATTTTTTTTCTTAAAACCTTTCTTTATATCCTGGGGAAAAGAAAACATAAAAGGGTGAGCTCAAATGCTCAGCAAGGGAAAATAAAGGAAATAAAAATCATATCATATCTTTTTGAAAATCATAACCTGCAAAAGAGATCATAATATCTTAACATGGAACAAATCATAGAAGTGAAAATGAGATCCCCATAATCATAACATGAAACTTTAAACTTTGTGGAATCCACACATAATCATGGAAAATCATTTCTTGTTAGTCATGACTCCTTTCCAAGACTATCTTAGTGGACAAAGTCCCTTTCTGAACCGAGTCACCCTCGTTCCAGTCCTGTTTCACTGAACTAGTATAACCTACCGTTCCATCCCTATCTATCTCATGAGATATAAAATATTTACCCAATGCATTTGAGGGAGATATAGGTCCCACCCATCTTATAATGAATCCTTTCTTATGTGTTCCACATAATCATAAACCATACATCATTACATAACCCATGTAGTAAAAATGGGATTCTTAAACAACATGACATCATAAAACAATTCATATAAGATAAAGGAATTCATAAAAACAATTCCATCACAACATAATCAAATCAATGTAATAATAGGGATAAAAACATAACCCTTTATTATCTTATATGGAAAATAATTTTGATAAAACACTTGAACTCCATTCCTGAGGAAAATATCCTTTCTTCTTCAAAAACATTTTTCCTTTCATAACATGTCATACGACATTAAAATAAAAGAAGTTCATTAAAAATAAACTTGAAAACTTGTAAAGGAATCTTCTTGGAAATAATGTTTTAAAAATCCATTCATTCTGTATAAGTTAAAAAAACATTCTTCTCGTACTTTTGTCGCAAAAAGTCAGAAAGTACCTCGTACGAAAAACGACAAAAGATTCCTTTCATATCTTTTACTAAAAAAATCACCAAAGGGTAAAATTGGATTTAAACTATTGTTGAAGTATATAAATATTACATGTTAAGGAAACATGGATGTGGATGATAAAATACACCCCAGTAAATACCAAAGTATAACAATCTCGGATAAAAATGAGATTGTGATATTTCCCTTACCTTAGGTCCGACTTGATTTGTAAGTGTCTGAACCTCCTGTATAATGATTTAAATAATGTTATTGACTTATTCCAGAATAATATTCATTGTTATGATATCATATATGGTTCACTTATGACTTTATATTACCCGTTATTTTGTAAATTCCATGTTAAAGAAGCGTTTTGGGTAAAATCGTTTCATTTATCGTAGGTGTTTTGACTTGTTGTTCTTGACATTATTATAACTTATATCATGATTTACTTACTTCCAGAATATAAAATATGATTTATATATCATATATATTCAGTATATATATATATATAATAGATAGATAAATGAAATGAAAAACACTGTTCATGGAGACGGTAGTCCGTACGTACGCATGAACGTTGTTTTCCTTTCCTTATTGTCTTGAATGGAAGTAAGTAGATGACATACATATAAATAAATAAAAAAATCCAGTAGCTTTATAATGTCATATATTTCATTATTATTTCTTATATATACTTTTTAATCTTTCTTAAATGTTTAACATGGAGAATGAATCTCATCGCGTCGTGGAGACGATATTCCGTACGTACGCACGAGCGATGATATCGTTCCCATGGTCGTGGAATTGTGTTGAAGTGTATGTATACTATTTCAGTATCAATATCACTTTATAATAATCATATATAGTTACTCATTACACCTTTATACCCATCCAATTAATGTGGTGGCGGAAAATAGATTACACCGCGGCGTGGAGACGGTATTCCGTACGTACACACGCGCGGTGATTTCCTTTCTCCGTAGGATGGATAGAAGGTTAATTAGAGTTGGTTAATATTTATAATAAAATATCATTATATAAGAAATACTGAGGTTATTAATTTATCATGAAACAACTAAAGAAGAAGATGTTTAAGAAGAATGAAATTGAAATGATCGGTAATGGATATTACCTCTTCTTTGGAACACCTCTTTGAATCCTCCACTTAGGGAACTAAGATTGGTCTATGAAAAAGAGAAGGACCTCTATGATTAATCTAGGGAAGTGGAGAATGGATTTTGGCAGGGGTTGGCCGAGCTTTAGTGCTCAAATTGGAGTGAGGAGGAGGGGGAGGAGGTGCCCTTTTATAAGGGAGGAGAGGGGCACCTTAGGAATATCTCAAAATATTATTTTATATTAAAGTCAAAATCGGTTTATAATGGTTCCAAAGGGTCTTATTTAGAAGCTAAAGTGGTTATGGGTCGAAATCCTATCAACCAATAGGATTTAGACAAGTTTAGGGTATTATTTTAACCTTATCAATTAGATTTAACTCTAAGTTAAATAATTTAACTTTTACCGTGTCTTTTTGTTTTCTTTCACTATATGGTTAATACACTTACTATAACATGACAAACGAACCCCAAATTGTTTATTATTAATATATATATCCTTATCTAAGTCATTTGGCCGAACCATAGATTTTTAGGAATAAAATAACAATTAATAATATAATATTTTCTTTAAAAACTATTTTGTGTCAATTTTGACACTATTTGATATATGATTTTTGTGAAACTCATAACAGAATTATATGTTTGAAAAAAGTTTATTAAATCAACCTTAATATATCATAGTAACCTAGAAAATTAGTGGAATTCATAAAAGTCTCAAATACATTTATTTTGGTGTTTATAACATCAATTATGTCAATATTTCATTAATAAGATAATTACTGCATCATCTTTGTGTCATAAATAAATTAACTTATTTGATGTTTAAAAATTACAAATAAAATACCATAATGTGGGAAATATATTTATCTTTCTAATGAATATTTACAATCGAATTTAGCTTATGTACAACCCTATATTAAAAATGTTTTAGTAAATATACTTTGATTTTAACTCCTTTAACTCTTCTTTGAATTAAATAATAATAAATGTCCTAATCTAATCCATGTGGGCCTAAATGATAATATTTTACACTTAAGGTTGTTTTTGGTCGAGATACACTTGTCCAATAAAATTAGGACATGTGTTAGGGTAATATCAATATCATTCTTACCCTTAATTACCCTATTTACTTTTAACCGTGGTAAATAAAAGTAAAAAGTTACTATTCACCAAAAATTATTTTCATCTCATTGAACCACATTTTACTTACTAACATCAACCGTGTCTCTAAGATTTTTGAAATTCCATTCCCAGAAGCGGTAAAATTATGTTTTATGAAAAATTCAGTTTTTTAACTACCACTTAGTAGTTTCACTATTCATCAAAAATTGATGTTTTTCAGAAAAATGCCAAAATTTTATCCTAAGCTATATTTCATATTCCAAATTCAAAAATGAAGTCTATTTTACCAAATTCATAACATAGAAGTCGCATTAATTAATTTTATAATTAAATCCCGCTGTTAAAACAAATAGCGTGTTTTTAAGAAACAATATCTATCAAAAGATTGACACTTGATTATGTCTGGTTTAAATGTGAAATTACATTCAATGACCAACATTGTTTTAAATTGTAAAAATATATAATAAATATACTTTAAAACCACTCAAATTAATAATTTATCACTATTAATTATTTTGATTAAAAAAGTTGTTTTTAATTATAATTTAGGAATTTTCACTATTCATCAGAATATGAAAGTTATCCGAAAAGTACCAAAATTTCACCTTAGGCTAAATTCGATACTCCGAATCCAAAAATGAAGTCCATTTTGAGAACTAAAATTTCTAAAATTTAAAAAGTGGTTATTACTATTCATAACGGCAAGTTTTAATAATATTTTAATAGCATGTCGTTGTTTCGTGAAACTCAGTATTGCGTACTACACACGCTATCGAGGAAGGTTGCGATTGCGTGTAATGCAAGGCAAGTCAATGATGCATGTTGTGAAAGCTCCTCTTGGTGTAGCGTACAACACAAGACATTAATAAAATTAAAAAGAATATTTTTCATAAAATCTCGGGCTGTTACATACATTATCCTTTTACATCAGCTTGAGAAACTACTCCATTTTTGTTCTCATAAAATGATGGAAATTAATACTGAAAATTATCTTTCTAAACTATTCCCACTCAATATAATAAACCTCATATCTTGGCCTCATGTTTTTAGTATGTTTCTAGGACAAATCAAATTCTCCCTCCATGAGGTAAGCATGCAATGTTGCCTTTTCATATTCTAAAAAACATATAAATGAACATATCTATTAAATACACCTGATCCACTATTCTAAAATCACTTGGTTCTTAGATCCAATGAACATTGGTGTTTGTTGACACATAAATGACTTAATAGAATGTTGTTACCATCCTGGTGAAATTGTTCACTCATAATGATTCTAGTTAGTTTCCATAACATGAGTCATTTGAGTCATCATTTTCATGAATGTTTTTATTCTAGCTTCCATTGGAGGGGAATTATCACATGGTGCATTTCAGTCACCATTTTCATTATTCCTCTTATTTCCCTCCATTTTATAAAATAATAAAATGACAGAGTGAAAATTATTCTTTTATGTATCATTTATATATATATATATATATGATTTTTATGTCTTTAAACATCATGATTAAACATATTAATCTTTAACAAAAATTATATTTCCCTATAAATATTTTAGAAGGATTCATAAAAATATTTTGATTAACCAAATATACCCCCTAGAATATCAATCTAGGAGTACAAAAAGGCCTATTATCATGCAGTAGTTCCCATTAATGTCTAGATGAAATTCGCCTTTTTGGGTTTTACCACTAGAAACAAGTGTGCCATAGCCACATCCACTTGTTCATATCCAGACAAGGAATTATTTTTTAAAAAACCATTCAATTAATATTTCACCAAAATATGAGATTGTTTTCTAATATTTAGATTTTTTAGGGATAATACTAATGTTTTCATAGCTTAATTTCCCAAAATAACTGAAATATCATTTTATACCAACTAGAAAATCCTGCATTCTTATCACCTAACTTTTCATTAGAATTGTACCAGAAGATGATATTTAAAGGCTAGTGCCTTGGAAAAGGTACATAATATAGTAAAATGTAAAAATTTATATTAATACTACTGTAAAAATTATTGAAATATTCATCCTTTTTAATGTTACTACATTTCATAACCCATGGACTTACATTAATGGAAATGGTGAGATGAAGGCCATGTAATGGAAGAACATAGATAACTGTTTACATGTGAACTTGAGAGAATAAAATAATAACATGAGGAAATATCATAAATAAATGACCAGAGACAAATCATGACAATATTAACATGAATAATATCACTAAAATGAGGCTAAAACATTTAATTTACACATTCATAAGAATATCACCACGGTCCATCCTGAAGGTTTCCTAAAAAGTACCATGGTTATTCACCAAGGTATTATAAAACATGTCATCTCTGGAGATTAATTTCATTACCCAATGCATTGGAGTGATATTAAGGATAAATATTAATATGTATTCATTTTAATTTGATTGAAATATATCATAATCAATTGTTTCAAAAATAACACAAATTGAATAAAAGAATGGGGTTAATATCGAAATTGTGACGTTTTAAAAACATCTTAAAATATGATCATTATGTCATTTATAACCCACAAAAAATGGGGGGTTTTATATATGCCAATTTCATAATCAAATATATCAATTTTTTTAAATTAATAAATACCCCAAGAAATTAAATATTTTTCAATATTCATAGAAATAAAATAATTGAATTTCATTAGAATAAGAGATATATTTTGATATGAATATTCTAGAACATAACGGCTATGGAAAATGGTTTTAGAAAACATTAAACATCGAGGGGATAGGGGTAAAAAATTATTAAATGACTAATAATATATTATATATATATAATGAAATTTAAATAAGAGCATGTAATGTAAACATGGAAGATATACCACATAGAGTATAACTTGAATGGAAAAAAAGAGAAGTTGAGATTTTCATTACTAAAATTCGGCTACCTAACGAAATCGCTTAAATATTCAAAAAAATCATTTGATGAGAGTGGATAAGTAATCTCATCATTTTAAATAAAATATATACCAATAAATATACATATTAATATATGTCAACATAATAAAATGAAAATTTAATAATATAACATAAAATAAGTCTTGACTAAAAGAGGAGGGTAAATGGTTCTCTTACCTTGAAGAGTAACATAGAAAACTCAATGGATAGGATATTGGGGGCTTGGATGAACCATTGGAGGACTCTTTTGCAGGTAAAAAGTCCATAACTTCGTTGAGGGGGAGTTTTTAATGAATAGAATAATGTAATGAGTTGGTATTTATAGCAAAAGTGAGGGAATATTTTTTTAGTTTCCAAGGAAAACCTCATCAGTGGTAATTGAAAAACCATGGGCATGCCCATTGTATTGGCCACATGGGACTCCTAAAAAAATATCTTATACTTTAATAGAATTAGAAAATTATTACATCATTAATGATGTCTTTAAATGTCATAACCCTTCCCCGCGGCCCGTGCCGTGACTACCCCATGCCCGCCTTCCATAGGCCAGGGGCTGGCGACTAGAACTAAAGGCATAAATCCCAAAAGAAGGGAAGGAAGTGCCTTTATAGAGTAAACAAACACAACAGAGTACGCAAGTGAAGTAAACACTAAGTAAAACTTGGTACAAGAGTAAGTGCTGAAAGAAAATGGGCCAATATACAAACCCAACTGAAAGAACATTACTACTGAAAAGAAAGTACAACAGTAGTAAAGTAAAACAGTAGCACCGAGTCATCCTCTAGAACTCCCACCTGAAGGGAGGGTACAAATAGTCTCCCCAGCTCCTCAGGTCCGACCGTCTTCTCTGTGTTTGTCCCGCCAAGTGGTCCACCTATGGGTACCGTCTAGCTCCACAAGCCCCCACCTTGATCAGTGTTGTCCATCGTCTGCATCCAACACATCTTAGTGCGGGCATAGCCCATGTAGGGGTGAGTATACGATACTCTGTAGGGTCCACGAGACCCACGAAGGCCTCTCAGAATCCACGAAGGTTAAACCACAAAGGAAAGATACAATTATGAAGTATCAAACAACTCTAATTATGTATATGCCCATACATACACCTAAGTCATCAGTTACAGTTTGGCGCTAGCTCCTGAACCAAAGCAAAACCCAATCCACAAAGGAAAGCACAACCCGACCCACATAGGAAAGCACAGCCAAATCCACAAAGGAAAGCACAACCCAAACCACACAGGAAAGCACAACCCAATCCACATAGGAAATCAAGTCAACCACATCAATGATAATTATTGAAAATCAAGACTGAGCTGACATAGGTATACACATTGTAAGGAAATAGAGATGATCCGTTGTAGCCTTGATTCATCTAAGATGTCAGACCCACATAAGATACAAGACCAGATAAGCTGTCGGACCCACAAAGGATTCAAGACCAGCTTCTCTGCTGGACCCACATAAGATACATGTATAGAGGTCAATACTTCCAGTCCTACATAGGATACAAGAACAGTATTCATCGCCATAGAACCCACGGAGGATTCCAGTACGATCGTCATCGCTGTCGAACCCACAGAGGATCTAAGTACAATCGTCGTTGTCGCAGTCGCAGCCAGCTCTAGGGTTGACTCACATAGCTTGCTCGATTCCAGGAGGGTCCACTCCTCGAGCAAAAGAGATGATACATCAACTGTCATGAATTCTAGAGTTCATGTATTCAAATGTTCTGTCTCGTCAAAATAAATCCAACGTGACAAACATGGCGTCAATCAGAAGCCCGTTCTGAGAGTTATTGGATTTTCTGTTCAAGGGGCCCGGTTGGTTTCTGATCTAAACTAACCCGACCGTACTCCAGCTGTGTCCAAAACTCAAGAGAAGTAAGCCAAAAGGACCTTCTCGACAAATGGATCCCAAAGAAATTGACGTCAATCAATCAGATGTCTGGTCCTTGAGATATAAGAGTTTCCACTCTAAGGGCCCTGTTGGTTTCGAGTTTGAACCAACCCAACCATACCCAAAGCTTTCCAAAACCTCAATTGGAATATACCAAATCGAACTTCTCGATTCAAGGATTCCTATGCAACTAACGGTGCGTCGATCGGAGTTCAGTTGCTCATGTTATGGGAAAAATACCGAAAGCGGTCCGAAGAGGGGGATCTAGGCCCGATCCGACCCAGCCCAACCGCCCATGGGTTGGCCCAAACCGGGGAGACCTGACCCGGGTCCCGGCCTAGCCAGGGAGGGTGCGGGCCGGCTAGGCTGGGTACGGCATTTCCAGGCCATGGGGGGTGCACTGGATCGGCCATCGGGCCGAGCAGGGGGGGGGGACGCGGTCCCCCCTCCCTTTGTGCTCCGCGGACGCGGCGCCCAGCGCCGCGTCTACTCTGAATCCTGCAGGGATGTAGGATTTGGCCCCTACCGCCATGGATTCACCTGCGGCAGCTCCAACTGGCGGCGCGCTGGGGCACTGCCGCGTCAGCAACCCCCACCGCCAGAGGCTTCCGCGGGCCACTGGAGTCATTCCGGTGGTCCGTTCTTGATCCCATCTGTTCCTACAGACATCGTGGGACTTGTACATCACTGAGAAGGCCTCCAATTGCTAGAACGGTCCCGCTTCATCGTCACTAATAATTCTGCACTACAAGAACAATGAAGTGGTGGGTTCAGACTTGTTCGTTAGTCCGCACCCACCACATTATTGGTTCTTAACATCACCAAACAAAATGATACCAAGCACGAGAGTATAATTCTCATTACAAAGAACATACAATTTCAAAATTCCCCTACCTCAATAAGGAAGATGATCGTTGGCATCATGGCACACGGAGTCACAGAGAAGAGGATCATAGGTGTTGCCGGGGTGTGCTGAGGAGGAAGCATCATCTCCTCTCTGGCCACGGGGAAGAGGATTGGTGGCGCGTCGTCAATCTCTGAGGAACAGGCATTCTTCGTCATTCTACATTGGAGGCCGGCATCGTTGGGGTTTCATTAGAGCTTCCTCCCACACGTTCTCAATTCGTTTGCCAAAGGGTTGATTAATAAAATAATTAATCCTCCCGTTGTCTTCATTATTATGGTTCATTAACGAACCTTAATTAATGAACCTATTAAACTCATGGGAGTTGTTGTTACACAATTAAAGGGAAGAGTCATTAAATGGCCCTAATTTATTTATTGTCTCTACAATGCGATTCCGCCTACTATCGCTCAACGGTTGGAGAAATAGAATAAAATAACTTATAGTTATTTTATTAAATATAATTCTTTTTCTAAAAGTCTAAAAACATATCTTTTTCATCCAACCCTTTTCGGTCGAATTTAAGATTTTCCTAAGCGAATATCGGTGATCCGAATTGATCGGTGCCCTCAGATTTTAATTATGAGCACCGGTTCTATGGTTAGAAAAATAAGCTCATTCATTCATTGAACGTACCCGAGCTAAACTTTGAAAATTGATTCTGGGAACACCGGGCCTCGGAATAAACCGCCGTCATAAGCCACAGACTCGTAAAATTCCAAAGTATTTGTTTTTTAAAAAAATTCCTTGAAATTTTGAGGTCTTTATATTACTCCCACCATAGGGATTTACGTCCCCGTAATGATACAACATAAACTATGGGAACAAATGAGGGTACAGAGCACGCATCTGATCCTCCCACTCCAATGTGCTCTCCTGGAGGTTCTCGTGCCGCCAATGAATGCTCACTAGAGGTATCGACAATCCATGTAGGACCCCTCCTGTCGATCCTTGATCTACATCGAGACCTCCCAAAAGTCACCTTGTCATCGATGTCTAGCTCCCCATGGTTGATGATATGCGTCGGGTCATGAAAAATCACCTTAGCTGAGATACGTGGAAGACGTCGTGCACCCGGTGCAACTGAGGTGGAAGGACCAGACAGTACGCCACCTCGCCTACCCTGCTGAGGACCTAAAAAATCCCGATGAAGCTCGGAGATAACTTTCCACCCCAGAAAAGGTCCACAACCCACGTAGAGGCGAGACATGTAGGAAAACGTGGTCGCCATCCTCGAAATCTAGTGGTCTCCACCTCCTATCACCATAGGACTTCTGTCTGCTCTGTGCAGTCCTCATCCAATCCTGGATGACCTGAACCTTCTTCGTCGTAGCCTGAACCATCTCTTGTCCAATGAGTGCTGACTCCCCTGGGTCTGTTCAGCACAGAGGTGATCTGCAAGGTCAGTCGTACAATGCCTCGTAAGGTGCCATCCCGATGGTGGAGTGGTAGCTGTTGTTGTTCGAAAACTCCACCAAGGGTAAGTGATCCTCCCAGCTGTGACCAAAGTCAATAACACATGCACAGAGCATTTCCTCAAATGACTGAATGGTCCTCTCCGTCTGTCCATCCGTCTGTGGGTGAAAGGTAGTGCTCAAGCGTAGCTGCGTCCCAAAGGCCTCCTGAAACCCCTTCCAATGCTGGGATGTAAAGCGAGCGTCTAAATCGGATATGATAGATTATGGTACCCCATGAAGTTGTACGATCTCTTGAAATTAGCGGCATGCCATTCTATCTACTGAGACCTGCTCTCTGATCGGTAAGAAGTGGGCCGACTTGGTGTGTCGGTCTATGATCACCCTGATGGTGTCATGTCCTCAGGATGTACGTGGAAGCCCCGTCACGAAATCCATGGATATCTAATCCCACTTCCACTCCGGGACCTCTATGTACTGTACCAAGCCTGTAGGTACCTGGTGCTCCGCCTTCACTTGCTGGAAAGTGCGGCATCCAGAAACGAACTCTGCCACAACCTTCTTCATACCCTGCCCCCAGTACTGTCGTATGAGGTCCTAATACATCTTCGCTACTCCAGGATGTACCGCTAGAGGAGAAATGTGGAACTCCCTCAGTATCTCCTCCTGTAATGTAACTGGTACCATGGTACGTCCCCGGAAGAGTATGACGTGCTCCCCACCTTCAGAAAATTTATCAGGTGCTAGACCTAAGGATATCTGAGCACGTCGCGCCTCACAGCCAACGTCTCCATGCTGTGCTTCTCTAACCCGCTAAAGAAGTAGAGGAGTGACTGTGAGGGATGTAGATAGGCTGCCCCATCTCTATCCACGAAGGATATCTGAAAAGTTGTTAATTGTACCGTCGCCTCCCAAAGTAGCTGAATTCCTGATCTCCTACTGAGACCATCAGCCACAACGTTCCCCTTTCCAGGAGTATAGACAATCTCAAAGTCATAATCCTGGAGGTACTCGAGCCATCACCGTTGTCTTTGGTTTAGGTCCTTCTGTGAGAAAATGTACCTGATACTCTGGTGGTCAGAGTAGACTGTAAAGTGCTCACCCATGAGATAGTGGCACCACATCTTGAGCGTGAAGACCACTACTGATAACACCAGGTCATGGGTAGCGTAGTTCTGTTCGTGCTGCCTCAACTGCCATGAACCGTAAGCGATCACTGCTCACTCCTGCATCAGGACACACCTGAGTCCGGTACCTGATGCGTCACAGTAAACTACGTACCCTACACCCTCCTTCGGTAGACTCAAGATTGACGCACTGGTCAATCTCTGCCTCAGCTCCTGGAAGCTCTGCTGACATCTATCTGACCACACGAAGGGTTTCCCCTTCTTCGTAAAAGTTGTGAGCAGTGATGCAAATCTGGAGAAGTCTAGCACAAATCATCAACAGTACCCCGCTAGACCAAGGAAACTCCACACCTCTGTCACACTCTTGGGCGAATCCCAAGACAGTACCACCTCGACCTTGGTGGGATCCACTAAAACTCCCACCTCTGAGATGACGTGTCCCAAGAAGTGCACCTCTCGAAGCCAGAACTAGAACTTCATGAGCTTACCATTAAGATGGTGCTCTCGGAGTGTATCTTGTACAACCCGTAAGTGGTAGGTGTGATCCTCCTTGATGGTCGAGTAAATTAGTATGTCGTCAATTAAGACTACGACAAATCGATCCAAGTAGGGATGGAAGATCTTGTTCATGAGACTCATGAACACTACAGGAGCATTGGTCACACCGAAGGGCATGACCAAGAACTCATTGTGGAGATACCAACACCTGAAGGAAGTCTTCTTTACATCCTTGTCCCAAAATCGGAGGTGACGGTAGCTTGTCCTGAGGTCTATCTTCGAGATCCAACGTGCTCCCTTGATCTGTTCAAAGAGGACGTCAATCCTCGGAATCGGATACATGTTCCCCACGGTCACCTGGTTTTGGTGAAGGTAATAGAAACACAGTCGCAAGCCCCCCATCAAACTAAATGGAAAATATGACCGGAGAAGACCAGGATGAAACACTGGGTAGGATGAAACCTTTCCCCTTTAAGTCCTCCAGCTATACCTGCATCTCACGAAGCTCGGCGGGAGCCATCTGATATGCTGGAGTGGATATCGATGATGTCCTGGGGTACAAGTCTATATAGAAATATACCTCTTTGGGAGGAGGTAGTCCTGGAACATCATCAAGAATAACGTTCGCATACTAGTCCACCACTACAAGAAAACTTGGACTCCACACGTCAACTGCTCCGAGGATGAGACTGGCCAACTGATTTGTGATCGGCTTCCCTCTCCTCAACATGAGTCCATCTTGTGCTGCGATGGTTCACATCTCACTAGTGAAGGTGAAACTGGTCCCATATTTGCGGACACACCACACCTTGCGCCTAATACGGTCGATCTAAGTTTGGACTGTAGATAACCAGTCCATACCCATGATGAAACCGTAAGGCCCCGACGCCGCTACAAGAAGTTCCCTGCCGAAGCTCTCACCTCCTAGAGTAAGCTCATACTGCTAGCACAAGTGCTTAATTGTCGAGTCTGCTCTCATAGGAGTCTCTAGCCGCAATGATCGAGACAACATCTCTGTCGGAATCTCTGAGCTCCGAACAAGGGCAGCTATAATAAAAGAATAACTCACACCTATGTCTATAATAACTACAACAAGGGTGGAGTAGACACAGATAACACCTCGAATCATCTCAGGTGAACCGTGGTCATATGCCTCTACTACCTAGAGCTGAGACTGCCTCTTCCTGCCAGCTCCATGTGGTCAGGGTGGACCTCCTGGGGGTGGTGGTGGTAGAGCCTCGAAACGTTGACCACCACCCACTGCTCAGCCAGCTCCTCTGCCTCATCCGGCTACTCCTTGCGGACTGCCACTGTCAAACCTTTTCCTGTGCCTGGGAGGTCCCTCCACTGTCTGCTGCTCGTCTGCATGGCAGGTCAGGCAGTCACGATCCATGTGGCCCTGCCCGCCGCATGCATAGCACTGTATGCTCCTCAGAAGGCTGGCTCTGCGCCCTGTTCCCCGCACTGCTGAACCCGTGTCCTGAGGTCACCCACATGATGGTCTGGTCCACTTGGACCCCTGTGTCATCTGTCGACTGCCAGCTGCAAAAGACTCTGATTCGTGCTATCCTGCGGTGGGTCTCGCTACCGACGACTGCTCGGCAAGAAATCTCTCCACTAGTAGGGCTCACTCTAGCACCCCTGCCTTGGTCGGGATGCTGAGTGGAATTGTCGATGCCCTGATCTCATGACTCAGCCCCTGCTCGAAGGTCCGGGCCCAGAAGAATGGGTCCCATACCATGTCCGTGGAGTAGCATGAGAGGTCGGTAAATCTCTCCGAGTACCGGGCTACTAAAATGATGCCCTTTTGTAGATGTAGTAACGCTTGGATGCGCACCGCACTGAGGGTGGATGGAAAAAATCCGAGCGGAAGAGGCTCTCGAAGTCCGTCCAAAGTAGAGATGCCTCATCGTGCACCTAGAGAATCGGGCTCCACCATCTACATGTTTCTGCGTGCAAGAGACTCACAGTAAGGACCACCATGAGGTCTTCTGGTGTCCCTACTAATCTGAAGACTCTGACGATGGCCTCCATCAAATTCTCGACTACCGGAGGATCCGTCTCTCTGTGGAACCTGGGCAGCCTCTGTCTCTAAAACTCATGCAACGCTCTCAGGCGGTGTGCACTCTCCGCCGCTAGGGTGGGTGTCATCAGTGGCTCGGCCGGTAGAGGTACCACCGGGGCCTCCACGGTAATGGGGCCCTGCATCGAGGCCTTGTTGCTCGGTGGGATATCATCTCACACAAAGCTCAGAACCCTAGCTGGCTGCCGTCGTGGGGTCATCATAAAAAATACAGGTTCTCTATAGTAAATACAACATACCTGGTGAGCTGACACAAATTAATCACAATGAAAACTTTTGAAACTCACATGCAATCAATGTTTTCATGCACTGAGTCAGAAATCAGAAGTCAGGGTCCTGGTGTATGGACACGTCGGCCGCCACACCAAAACTGGACTCCCTGGAATGATAACCACACTCATTACTCTAAACATTATTGCTTCACAGAGATGAAATTATCAGAGTCCTGAGTTCTGCGGTAGAACTGACTCCTCTGATACAAATTTGTCACAACCCGTCCTTGGGGCACGTGCCGTGACTACCCAATGCCCGCCTTCCATAGGCCAGGAGCTGGCGACTAGCACCAAAGTCATAAAACCCAAAATAAGGGAAGGTATTTAATTTAAAGAGTAAACAAACACCATAGAGTACGCAAGTGAAGTAAACACTATGTAAAACTAGGGACAAGAGTAAGTGATAAAAAGGAAATGGGCCAGTATACAAACCCAACTGAAAGTACAGTACTACTGAAAAGAAAGTACAATAGTAATAAGGTAAAACAGCAGCACCAAGTCATCCTCTGGAACTCACACTGGAAGGGTTGGATTAAATAGTCTCCCCAGCTCTTCTGGTCCGGCCGTCCACTCCGTGTATGTCCCGCCAAGTGGTCCACCTCCGAGTACCGTCTAGCTCCACAAGAATCCACCTCGATCAGTGATTTCCTTCGTCTGCATCCAACACAACGTAGTGCGGGCATAGCCCATGCAGGGGTGAGTATAAGATACTAAGTAGGGACCCCAAGACCCCCGAAGGCCTCTCAGAATCCACGAAGGATAAACCTCAATGGAATGTTACAATCACGAAGTATCAAAAAACTCCACTTAGGTATATTCCCATACATATACCTAAGTCATCAGTTACAGTTTGGCTCCAGCTCCCGAACCCAAGGACAACCTAATCCACAATGAAAAGCACAACCCGGTCCATATAGGAAAGCACAACCCAAACCACAAAGGAAAGCACAACCCAATCCACATAGGAAATCACAACTCAATCCACACAGGAAAGAATGTCAACCACATCAATGATAAAGATTGAAAATCAAGACTCATCTCACACAGGTATACACTTTGTAAGGAGATAGATATGATCAAATGTATCCACTGATTCATCTAAGCTGTCAGACCCACATAGGATACAAGACCAGCTAAGCTGTCAGACCCACAAAGGATACAAGACCAGCTACTCTGGTGGACCCACACAAGATACAAGTATATATGTCAATACTGACGGACCCACATATGATAAAAGAACATTAGTCATTTCCATAGAACCCATGGAGGATTCCAGTACGGCTGTCGTCACTGCCGAACCCACAGAGGATCCAAGTACAGTCTTCATTGTCGCAGTCGCAGCCAACTCTATGTTTTCCGCACACAACATGCTTGATTTCGGGAGGTTCCGCTCCTCGACAAAAAGTGTCATTGCCTCAAATATCGTGAATTCCATAGTTTATGTATCCAAAAGTTCAATCTCATCATATTAAACCCAACGCGACAGACGGTGCGTCTATCAGACGCCCGGTCTGAGAGTTATTGGCTTTTCTATTCCAGAGGCCAGGTTGGTTTCGGAGATAAACCAACATGACTATACACTAGCTGGGTCCAAAACTAAAGTGGAGTAGGCCAAATGGACCGTCTCAACAAAAGGTTCCCAATGCAATTGAAGGCATGTCAATTGGATGTCCGGTCCTTGAGATATAAGCATTTCTCCTCCAAGGGCCAGGTTGGTTTCGAGATTTAACCAACCCGACCATACCCATAATTCACCGAAACCTCGATAGTATTATACTGAAATGACCGTCTCTATTCAAGGATTCCCACACAACTAACATTGCATTGATCGGAGGTCTGTAGCTCATGTTATGGGAAAATGACCGAAAGCGGTTCGAAGTGGGGGGTCCGGGCCCGGTCCGACCCGACCCAACCCCCTGGGTCGCCCAGAACTAGGTCGACCCGACCCGGGTCCGGGCCCGGCCTAGTAGGGTGCATCTCAGCCAGGTGGGGCGTGGCGCGGCCCGGAAGGGCGCGGGCCGACCCGGTCTGCGCAACCCGCACCGCCCCGACCGGGGGGTGCGCTGGCTTAACCAGCGGGCCGAGTTAGGGGGGACGCGATCGCCCCTCCCGCTGCGCTCCACGGACCTGGTACCCAGTGCCGCATATCCTATGAATCCCGTGTGTCCGCGGGATCCGATCCCCTAGAACAGATGCATCATCCACGACAGCTTCTACCGACTGTGCGCCGGGGCGCCGCCAGAGGTTTCCACGGGCCACCAGAGTCATTCCGGTGATCCATTCTTGATCCCGTCTATGCCTGTAGACGTCTCAAGACCCATACATCACTATGAAGGCCTCCAATCGCCAGAACGTTCCCACTTCGTCATTGCTAATAATTCCGAACAACAAGAACAAATGAACAGTGGGTTAGGACTTGTTTGTTAGTCTGCACCCACCGCGTTAGTGGTTCTTCACATCACCAAACAAAATGATACCAAGCACGATGGTATAATTCTAATAAGAAAAAACATTCAATTTCCAAATTCCACTACTTCAACACGGAAGTCAATCATTGGTGTCGTGGTACATGGCGTCGAGAAGAAGAGGATTGTAGGCGTTGTCGGGGCGTGCCGAGGAGGAAGCAACGTCTCCTCTCTGGCCGCGGGGAGGAGGATTGGTGGCGCGTCGTCAATCTCCGAGGAACCGACGTTTTTTTTTCATTCTTCTTCGGAGGCTGGCATCATTGGAATTTTGTCAGAACATCCTCCCGTGGGTTCTCAATTCGTTTTCCAAAGGGTTGATTAATAAAAGAATTAATCCTCACGTTGTGTTCATTATTATGGTTCATAAATGAACCTTAATTAATGAACCTATTAAACACACAGGCATTGCTGTTACACAACCAATGGGACGAGTCATTAAATGGACCTCATTTATTGATTGTTGCTACACTGCGATTCCGCCAACAGTTGCTCAACGGTGGAAGAAAAAGAATAAAATTACATATATTTATTTTATTATATATAATTATTTTTCTGAAAGTCTAAAAACATATCCATTTTGTCCGACCCTAGTCCATCGAAGTTAGGCTTCGCCTAAGAGAATCTCGGTGCTAAGAATTCATCAATTCCCTTATATTTTAATTTAAAGCACATGTTTGATGGTTGGAAAAACCCGCTCATTGGTTCATTGAACATACCAGAGCTAAACATCGAAAAATGTCTCTGGACACACTGGTCCTCAGAATCAAGAACCGTCAGAATCTCCAGGCTCGTCAAATTCCAAAGTATTAAAAACAAATTACTTGAAATTTCCAGGTCTTTACATTAAACACACAGAAACTCAAAATTGTATTTTTACTATTCATCGAAAAAAACACATTTTATAAAAATATCATAAATTTAAACTAAGATAATATAGATGTTCTGAATTCAAAAATGAAATCTCTTTTATGAATATATTTTTCTAAATATGATTTATTTAATTTTTAACTAAAATCACTACTTACCTGAAAAAACTAATACGTAACTATTAATTTTTAAAATAATTATTTACTTATGCTATTATATCATATTACCTTAGTATAGATATATTATATTTATACATACATTTCTGAGGGTGCTATTCTATTTTTCATATTACTATTCATAATTGTAATACTACTATTCATAATTTACTATTGTCAAGAAAATAATTTGATCTTATCAGAATCTATATTTTGTCACTGATCACAACTATATAAGTTTGTTTTATGAAAATCATTTCACATTACTATTTATGTAATGTATAAAAAATAATTTAAAATAACCTTTTTTATCAATATTCTTCAATAATATGAAACTCTTAAATATTCATCCTCTAATTATTTTGAATTTTGAAATTAATATTTTTTTCAATAATAAGAAATAATGATTTTATATGTACAAAAGATTCATAAAATGTATAAAAGTCCTCATTAAAAATCTCTTATAACACCTACATTGGATCTTTGAGTAAGGAGAATAATGGTGATAGAATCATGGGGCGACTCAGAAAATATTTCCCAAGTGATGATTTCTATTAGCTATAACTTCTCCCAAAAGTGATTATCCTCAAGATTAACATATTGAAGTTGGGATTGGGCATGGTCTATATAAAATCCCAGTGACACTACCTCCTTCCCATGCTCTGATATATGGGAATTGTAAGGCCGAAGTCTATTGGTTGAGGCCATTGACTCTACTTTCTAAAACAACTATCCTTTATTATTTCTATTTTGAACAACAATAATTATGTTAAATTTTTTATTGTTTCCAATTATCATATTGAAAAATGGTCATATAATAGTCAAAAGCCAATGGTCACATTTAATTTATAATTAATTTTTTTTATTATGACATAGTATGAAATAAATTTTCCAGAAAAAAAAATATTATTCAAAAATTCAGGTTCTTAAATCTTGTTTCACAAACATTCATAATACTCACCTTCATATTTTATCCCGAATCGTGCAAAAAAAGCAAACATTCATCCGTACGTTGTTTCAAAGATCCAAGAGGATCTTATATTTTTTATATATAGATTTAATTTTTAGTGATTCGACATACACTATGGAACCATCATTAAATATCATCTTATTTATAAATTAATGTCATACTATTTATGCCTCTACATAATTCACATATTTAATCTTTCTATAATTAACAACCTAAACTTTTCATTGTGCATGTGATATATAATATGGTGTGATATTTCAAAACGACACCCCAGAGATTCACAATAATTTTAGTTGGTGATAAATGATTTTATTCTATTAAATAATAATTGTAAGAGCTTAAAATTATTATTCATTGTGGTTTCTTTATCCACAGAGCTTGACAATGTCTTTTTCATTTTCATACAGGATACCCAAGCATCATCTGTTTTTCATGGTGTTGAACAGGTGAGGTGGGTGTGTAGATATTTCATAAATTATTATAAAGACATTTTTAATTTTAAATTATGATAGAATTAGTGATTTTTATATGTAAAAGTGATAGATTCGTGATTTATTAATGGAATTATGGTATTATGTGGTGTGGTGATGAACATGGAAGGTACGGTTTGTGAACCCTCAGCGTGTCCATGAGATTGATAGCACAATATTAAAAATGTTTGGGGTGACAATTTTGACATATAGAAATGTTATATCCTTATTATTTTCCTAAACAATTTAGTGTATGATCATGCTTGTATATTAAATAGGATGCAGTAACGATTAATCGACAAAATTCATTATGACTGGACAACTAATGTTTCTCAACAAGATGCACTACTTAGTGTTACTTCAATATATTTACCCATTATCTATTTGTATTTGGTGTAATACCCTTAATTCAAAGTCAAAACAACTTGTTTAACTCCATCCTATCCCATTCTTATGATCCATGGTTGATCTTTCATTTGTGTTGAGGTTGATATCCTAGATCTCAAAGGGTTGCTGGCATAGGATGGCTTTAATTTTTATTTGTTCAAACATAAAAATATTCTTAAATAAATAACAAAACAAAAAAAAATATTTATAAATAAATAATGATAAATGTTGAATAAAATATATTATATCTAAACTTTTAAGAAATTTCAAAAATTCTATACAAAATATTCCTTCAATCTAAATATATGACATATAACCATAAATTAATATATTTGTGGGATTTAGAATATTAAAAATAATTGTAAAAATTTTAAAATATTTTATATTTTAGTCTTCATTATAACACCCACACATTGGTAACTAAAAATAAACCTTAGTTAAAGTAACTACAATACCATAAACACATCACCCTATATTCCAGATATTTTCAAATCACAGTGATATTCTATAAAAAACATTGGGAGAACATACTCTTATTACAGTCATATATAATAACATATTTTTAAATTAATGTATTAAATATTACCATTATAAATGTGATGAATCATATATATTATCAAACACTAAATAACAATAAAATTATCATTATATTTTAAAAAATGACAACACATTATCATGTAAGGATGCAATAAAATCAAAATATCTACCATAGTGATAGAATGACATAAAAACAAAATAGAAAAATCAAGGTGGATACATATCAACTTTAACATATGTCTATAATATTCCATATCTATAGATAACCATCTAATCACTTAAACTATACCAACATTGAAACGAGTGTTGTGAAAAATATAAAAAATATTTTCACTTGCACATAGGTCCCACTGAATGGTATAATAATTAATCTTAGTAAGGATTTTCTGACATATTTCTTAATATATTCTGAAAAATGTAGTGTTTTAAAGAACAATAAAAATTAATGATCAGAGAAAAATATATTTAAGATATAAAATTAGGTTATTGAATGATAACCAATTCACCATTACACAATATCCCACCAACATTATCTTAATATAGTGTGGTAATCACTATATTCATATTTCAGAAGAAGATCATTAAGTTAAAGGTAAAAAATTAAAATTAGATTGAAAAAAAAGAATCTCATAAAGGGATAAGTGAAATATATCCATATGTGGGAGAACATAATAACATAGAATCCTCTTATATGATTTTGATCTCTATCCACCACAGACACGAAAATAATAAACACCTAGGTGGTGAAATATACACACTCTGATTATTAGGTCCCATACCAATCCTTATCCAACATTCGAGAATTAAAAAACCATTTTGATGTAATCTCCATACCCTAAACCCATTTCGTATTATATTCCCATCTAAATAATTTTCAAACTCACCAACAACCATCATAATAAAAAAATCATTTGAAATGTGAGTTTGAAACAGTCTTCCATAGCAATGTAACTCAAAATCCTATTAATAAAGTTGTGAACCAATTTTTTTTGAAGGAATACTGATTTGAAATATGTATCTCTATAATATGATCCCATGATCTCTATGCATCAACCTCATAATAAGATACTTGATATTTTTTAAAATGGAAAGAATACATGGTAGACAAATCTTATCAGTTATCCCATTTCTTGTCATACAAAACCCTAAGAAATCAACTAGATTATAACACATATACATAGATCATAATCCAACATACCTAAACATACCCACTAGAAATATTCATTCAATGAATAATATATTTCCACAGACCAACTCATAATGATCGTGAAACATTCCAACCATATTTAGTCTTCCATGCCAAATACCCCAGTTGTACTAGGCTATTTCCCATATACCATCCCCTCTCAGAAGTATTTCTTGGACACACTAACCCATTATTAATCACTCATGACATGAAATATCCCCTCGGGTATCATGATACACATTACACCACTACTTATACAAGTTGTACGATACTAATACCAAACAATATACATTGGTGTATCACACATTTCACAAACCCCATACAAAATTTCACTATGAATTGGGCCACACATGGACAAGGGAAGTTAACATAACCATTAATTTACAAACCTAAAAGTGTAATATTACATTGACTAGACATTAAATTCCAGGACATTAAATCTCTTTTGACCTAGAAGGTAACTCTTAGTCACCATTACATCGACCTATGTGATGGTCAAAACAGAACATTTATCTCATAAAGAACACTTCGATCCAACCAGTTAAGAAAACGTATCTTGGTTTGTGTTTAGAGTATCCAATTATCTCGTAGACCATGGTTTAATGACCGAAAATCCATATAAATTACTCCACCCACATCAATATTTTTAGGAATTATATGAAACACAATGTCACTTATCGCGCTTCCCTTTTTTAAAACATCCTTAACAACCTCTATATATGATTTGAACTAATATGATTATAATCAATTACCCTATTAGATTTTACTCTAATCATATTGGAGTTAATTAAAAAGGGTAAGAACCACTGTAGTTCTAGCGCCCAAAATTTTATTTCACTACCCTTAGTTGCATAACTACTCAGGATATCTACTAAACATACATATATGAATAACACTGCTTTTTGGAGGCTTTGACATTGCAATAACCTAAACTGTACAATAGTAAAATGAAAAATACATTAAAATAGATACTATATAACATAAATCCTTTATTCTCCAAAAGATTTTAACATCAATGAAGAAAATTAAATTCACTATTGATTCTAGAAATGTTCTATAGAACACAAAACAATAAAAGGAAACATTATAATCATAGTCCTTGGAAGATCCTAGTCAATGAAAAAAAAGATATAGTCAATAAACAAGAATGGATCAAAAATTGAATGAAAATTATTATTAATCAAATATAATGATATGATGTAATTTCAAATTAATAATGATTGTTTTTATGAGGGGTAACACAATAGTTCAAATAGAAATATGGTTATTGGTATAATAATTTTCCACAAGACCATTGTTATAGTAAGGTAACCACTATGAAAAATAGTTTCAAATAAAGTAAAACACATAATATGGAAATAGTATAAAAACTAATTAAAAATAATTTATATTAATAAATTAATAATAATATAATTAAAACAAACCTCTTAGTATAAAAAAATTTATTAGTTTTTATTTATCATTTTTGGTTGTAAAGTTTTTTGAAATATCTGAATAATTTTATATAATATTTTAAATTATCACATATAAAATATTTATTTCATTAAAATAAATTTAAATTTGGAATTATCTCAATTTAATTATCTAATTGAGGATGTTTGATAAATTTTCAAAATAGTTGATTTTTCACAAGAATAATAAAATATTTCATGTATATATAGTAAGAATAATGACTAAATTAAGATTTATAAATTATTTAATAATTAATATATGAAAATCAATGAATAATATATTTAATTATTAAATTTATATATTTTAAATTATTAAAATCATTTCCCCGGCCTATAATTGAATTTTAAAAATATAAAATCATAATTCAGGTTCTATACATATATGTTTTGTGAAAAAATGTTATTCATGGCCAACATTATATTAAAAAGTTTATTTTGGTTTGTTAAAATAAAAAAAATAAACTTTCATTCCATAAATTTCTAATACCATAGTTTGAAGTCTTTGATAAACCCATATAATTACATTTTTTCAGTCTAGATTTTAAAAAAATGAACGGATTAAAATTAATAAATAATTCCCTCTCATTTGTTATAATTTCACAAAGAACCTCCAATTCCTCTACAATCCGAAAATTATATATTATTATTATCCTCTCCATTTCTAACTTAATAATCCTTACAATTAGTTCATAATTTTATATAAAGTTTCTTTTCTTATTTTTAGAACATTCATTTCCTAATAAGGGATTTTAATCTCCTATATTCCTTTTCGTTTTATAATTTTTTATAACTCCTTTCAATTAATGTATATAATTTTTCAATGGGTCAAAGTTATAAATTATTTACTTTAATATAAATAAGATATAACTATTTTGTCTCATTATATCACCTTCATTAGTTATTATAATACTTAAGTATTTCTATATCTATAAAATCTATTATCCCAATACCAACATGTGCCCTATATTTTTGGTATTATGGATGAATTATTATAACGGGGGGTCTCATTCTAAAGAAGAATCATAAATACATATATAGTAAATTCATATTTTGGGTCACAAGTTGAATAGAATCCATTTGGGCCAAATTTAATATTTTTTATCAATGTATATTTATCGAGATATTTCTCGTTAATAATTTTGATTATCCTCAATGCATTTAAAAAATATCCAACACATATTCTTAGTTTTTAGATGGTATTTTCCCCAAATTTCCCTAATATATATCATTTAAAAACAACTATATTTAATGGTTAATTATTATATATATCATTATTTCATGAAATTATCCTACCTCATTACCCTATTATAATTCCATTGGAAAGGATACTTTCCTTTCTTAATTTGAATATGCAATATTTTTTTTATTTGACCGATTGATATTCACTTGGTTAGACCTATTTTATATTGACTCTGGAAACCATTACTATCTAAATCTCTATTATTTTTAAATATATAACTATTTATTATTTTTCTATGAATTTTTATGTGGATCCTTATTGAATAGTATATTACGTAATAATTTGCATTTTTTACATGATAGATGCATTGTACAGTTAATATTACAGGTCATGCCTCCAATTATATAGACCCTAAATTCATATTCATGTCCCATGAGATAATATAGTGTTGGTATTTGGATAATTAATTCTATTTATTTATGATACCCTGGTTGAGGCATTGACCTTATTGAAATAAAAACTTAATGTTTTCATTATACTACTATGAGATCAGTTATTATTATCCATGTGACTATTTATTTTCGTTGTTTTGTTACCCATGAATATATAACAAAATTTTGATAAATTATATAACATTATTTTTTATTCATTCCTTTTATAGTGTGTATGTGTTAGTTTTTTCATGATACCATCCACTATATGTTATCCCCACATAGAGTATCTGATATTATCCCTTTGATTTTAGTCCACATTTCCACAGTTAACTATGATGATTACTATACGTGACTTAAGAATTTATACATTGAACTAATAATTTTTTCTGTATAATAATAATGTACTTATAGTTTTCAATATAATGTATTGATCATGTAATAAATTCCCTCATGTGTTTATTTATACAATGGAACCTCTATATTTTATTGTATATTGGTTTTTTACCACTTTATTAAATAAAATTAAGTTTTGATATACTAATTTTGCTATTTTAATAATTAGTATCAGTGTATGTTTTGATGAAACCATGGGAACAAGATTTATAATAGATCTTCTATAAAACATTACCCTATGAAATAACTTTAGGAAATTCGTGAATAATTTATAAAATGCATAGAATAGTTAGATTAAATTTAATAAAAATTAATAGTACATATATATTAAGATTAATAATTTATAGTATTATTCATGATGTAGTTAGGAATATTCCATATTTTATAGATGGAATCTAATGGATATAACCAAAAAAATGTAAATACCCATTAAAAATGTTGGTATTTACTTCTAAACAATGCTAACGATACTGGTGATGGGACAGAGTATATTATCACTATCATAAATGTTTTGTATCATGTATTTACCAATAACCTTGGTCTTATGAAGAAACCTGTTCCTCATCGATAGGGTGTAAAAAAATTGAATTTTTTGATAAGTCAGAATCTCTAATTATTAATGGGACATAAAATGTAATAGATGTAAATATTTGGATCTTGTATCTTGAGATTATGTTCTTTAATTTTTTATATACTGTTAGGGATAAATTTAACTTTGTTTTATACCATATAGGAGGTGAGATATTGGTAAATGGTTGTATTTGATTAAAAAATCCATGATGGTGAAAGAGATAAACACATGGGGCAGAATGATTTTTATATAATGTTCTCTGAGAAAAGCTTCACTATAGAGTAAAGAGTTTTCATTTAATTACACCTATTTAATTTAATAAAAAATGAATTGGATACTTTTATTGAGTTTCATGATATCTTTTCATAGACAATGAAACCTATACTGGGTTATGTACAAAACATTTAATGTATAACCAATTATGTCTTGGAAAAACCAAATCCAATTGTTCAATGGTAATATTTATTTTTTACATTTTCATGTTTTGAGGAGATAGTAATATGCGGCAGTAAAATATTTCAACACTTCTCTTATTGAAAACTTTTAAAATAAAAACTAGAGAATATGAAGACAGTTGAGCACAATAAAAAGTCTAATATAGAAACATAGAATAAGTTAGGGGTAAAATTACCTAAATATAATCATAGTGTAAAGAAGCACTATAGTGACTGATTGAAGGGATGGGTATTTTTATTAATGATTAGATATAAAAGCTATCATGATCATATGTGAAAGGTAGATAATCCATTAATTTACAATGATTTAATTGTAATGATATGGTAACCAAGAATAATTAATTTCACATGAATCAATATAATAAACCCTAAAAGACAACATGGGAGGATGAATGAGATTATTTAATCACAAAATTAGACTCTCATGATTAAACTGATTTGAAAAAAAGTATTTTGACCAATATCATAAAGTTAGGAAATATATTATTTAATTTAATATTTATGTACCTTTTTTAAATCATATAAGTTTAATAAGTAAACTAAATCATCCCCTGATTCATTAAGTAAAGCATTTTTAGTTAAAACTCTCAGTGAAAGTTCATTTTTAATGAAAATATATTTTTATATCCGTATTAAAATGGATGGAGGTTGTCTGGTTGAAATGTATTTGTTATACCAATGCATATTTTTTACTTAATTTTTGGGATATATTGGATCTAAAATTATGATTTATAAACGGAATAATGAAAGAAGGATAATAAAATTTGAGAGACTTTTAAAGATTCCCATGTTATTAATGTATAAAAGTTATTTTCTAAGTCTTATTTAGAAAAACTTCTACTGGATTATCAAAGTTAAATTCTTAGTGAAGATCTATTAATAAATGAGAAGGATGTTTTAAAAATAGGGGATGTGCATATTATGCTAGATTATATGTTCATTTTATCCATGTTCTTCCTTGGTTATCTCATTTATTGTGATGTATAATTATATATTGGTTTTATCTATGATGTAACACACATATTTAAGACTCCCACTATAATGGATCCAGTGGAATTGAAGAAGAAAATACAAGATTATTGTTATATGGGAATCATATTCCAATATTTCTATATTTTAGGAGAGACCAACTTATTTGTAATGATTAATTATAGGTCAATGAGGCTATACATAATTACTAGTGATGATAAAGTATCTACCATTAAGAATATTTACCATTTTTACGAAATTGATGATCTATTTGATAAACTTCTAGGAGATCATAAATTTTAAAAAAATAATCATAATACTTAAGAAGTTTGGAAACCCATATATGATATTTTTTACATTATATGGGAATTATGATTTAATGTAATGTGCTTTGGGTTTTATAATGGTGTGGATTTTTTTCAAGGATTAATTGAATAAAGTATTCAAGGATTATCCTGATAATTTTTATGGAATTTATTAATGATATATTTATATACTCTAAGATGTATGGAGGGATTATAGGTTTTATACATATTTTTTTGAAGGTATCATAGTAAAGGAGAGTTATGGTAAATTCAGTATGTGTGTATTTTTTCATTGAGAACATTATTTTCGTAGAAACACCATCTACAAATATAAAATATTTATTGAAACAACAAAGTAAAATGAATACAGTGAATGTAAGAAACTAATAAATATTACAACATACATTGGCTCTATTAATTGGATTGTTAATATCAGAAATTTTTATAAAATACCCTTGATTATTTAGTTTTTTAATGAATATGATATGTATTGGGGTCAAAATCCCACTGTCAAATGAATGAAAAAATTGATTGTTGGTACTGAATATTATGTTAATCTATATACTAATATTAACATTACTATAAATAAATTGAGGAATTATTATATAAATTGGTGAATCAAAGAAAGGACTAGGTTATTTTCTTTGAGAAATGATAGAGTATTTTTTTACGAATCAATGTTACTAAAGACCCCGGAAAATAATTATCATAATCATGATCTTATGCTATCATCATCTTAATGATATAGATGAACAATATGTATTTAAGCAATATGTGATATATATTCATTTAAAAAGATATTAATGTATATATTTACATAAAAAATAGAGAAACAAGTGATAAAATATATGGATGGATCTATGAAATGACTATGACTGTGTATTACACTACCACACTTTTTTGAAAAAAATGGTGGAAAACACATTAAGTAGGAAGGATCATTAAGTATTATCAATGATGAGGATGGAATCAGTGACAATGATCATGGATTTAATAAAGTCATACTTGTAAATTATTATGTATGGGGAAATATAATAACATTTCAATGTAATTTAACAATCATCAAAGATGGATAATATAAAATAACTCTATAAAATTATAATGTTATATAAAAGGGTATTCAAGTGACACAATATCAAATGTTGAAATATTTTATTTCTGGAGATTCAATATTGGTGATTGGAATGAGTAATGTGTACCCTATTTTAATGAGATGTGGAGGGAACTATAGGTTAAAAATCATATCTCAAATGTTCTTGAACACTTAGATATCATTTATTTTTCAATGGATTTGGTAGTGAATTTATAGATGGATTATATGAAAGACTAAATTACATGATGTTTTTGAAGATGTTTTTTATGCAAAATAATAAATAATAGGAGGTAACTTTTAAAGGGTTTACTAAAATAACTCTTTACAACATAATTGAATTGTGAATATATCATAATCCACATTTTTACTCGGATGCCTAAAATACCATGGAAGGATAATAAAAAAAGAGTCATTTTTATTACTTTATAAATACACCATATTCCCTATTAATAAGTTGGTGTATACCCCTTGATTATCTTCACTGATAATTTATCGATGATGTTATGATATTTCATTTTCCATTATTATTAGATTTATCTGATCATATCCCTCATTTCACCCTAAATTTTTATGGGAGTCCAAAAAAGGTTTTCATAATTGTGACTTAATTGAGATTCAAATGTTATTCTAAAATAGATGTGCGGTTTAAAAGAACCATCCAAACATTATAGGACGTCTTAATGTCATTCTCCAATGACTACCATGGGAATAGGTTCTAGTGTATTCCATTATAGGGTTGTTAAAAATAATATATTACATTTTAGTAAATAAATTTAAACATATAAATAATTTTATGGGAAAATATTTTATAATCTAACCCACTAGGTCGATGTATAAGAAATGAGGATAGTATGCCTAGATTATTTAGTGGATAAAACTGAAGAATAATAATACATCAAAAATCATATCTGTATGGATTATAGAAAGTTAAAAATACATATAGTTAATGAATGGAATGACTTGGTGTTTTAGGTAGAGAATCACCTATTGGAGATGGTACCTCTATGGAAAGGGGTTATAATGTATAGTAAGAAGAGGATGTTAGATCGAAGGTACATTAGGCTTTTTTATATTTTATAATTTTTTTAAATTGTATCTATGATACTCGACCTCTATAATGAGCATGACATCTTCCATGTATCAATATTGAGGAGTTATATGCCAGAAATTGTATATGTTCTCACTAAAAGATAAATAGTCCATTATCTAGACTAGTCCTACAATGTAAATATGACCTAGGTTCTCAAAAAATGGTTGAAAGTGTTATGAAAGTTGATAACTCAGTTGGTTAATGTAATTCAATGGAATAAAATTTTTTATGAAGAAATGTGGGGACCTATGTTGCAATAGTGGGTGCCCTATACGCAAATTGTACAGTAGTTTTGATTACAATATCATGAGTAAAGAATGATATAATTGATTTTTTCTTTCCATTACAGTGTGTATATTTCAACATCCACTATTTAATGGTAATGCCAATAGATTAATTTTGATATCAAAAGTATATAATATATCCCACGATATAATGAGATAATAAAAAAATGAAATTAATTATAGAAAAGGCACTTTAGACTACATGCATCTTATATAAAGAACACAATAGATATTTAACTATTAGGTAGTCAGGGGCTCATAAGCATTGAGGGTTCATCTCATGATGTTCTTACATTGATATCTACAGTAGTGAGATCATTAGAATAGACCTACTAATATGAACACCACATGTTTCAGGTGTCATTTTTTGTTCTTATCTGTGAACTTGTATATTGGTCTCCAAACAATAGAAAAAACTATGGTGTTCCATTTGGTCATGTACATTGATGCTAGAAAAAAATAAGGACAATGATGTCATGGTGAGTGAGCTTGTGTTGGGTGTGTCACTAATGGTATGGAATTGGATGAATGGTCAATAAAATATTTTTCATTTCTAGGCTGAGTAAGTAATATATCTCAAGCACTATAGATTAGGATGGAAGTACCTTCATAATTCCTTGTTCATGGAAGTTGAGGATTGATCCATCCAGTTATATTAACAAATAATAAAGTAATGGTCGATGACCAAAGTGTACATTCAACATTATGAGATATTTAATAAAAATGAGATTATAGAACCCACAATGTGTTTGTTGGTTGTATATCATAGTTATGAATTTCCATATCTATTTAGGGTTCTTGATGGGTTGCTAGAATCTGATATTTGATGTGAATGTTTTTCACTACTATCAAGATAATAGACTATAGGGTCACACACAAAAAGGCATTCATGAGTCTTCCCTATTCAGTTGAATAGGTATATTGGATATGGAGGGACCCATGATGGGGTCCGAGTGTCGTCAAAGTTATCGATCATCGATAAATAACTAAATTCATATTATTAATGTAAATAATAATTAGTATTTAATTTTTTTATAAAAATTATTTATCAGTTAGGTAAATACGAGGAATAATATTAATTGACAAAAATATTATTTTAATACTTTGGGATCAGTTAATATTAAGAGGGAATGGCATGTTGAGTTAAATGACTTAGTTTGATCAAATGATATATTTTACATACTATATATGTGATAATATTTAAATAAAATTTATGATGATATCTAATACATCATAAATATATCTATTTCTTTTTAGTTTGTGATATTTTTCTATAGGCTGAGGAATATACCATGGTATTTTTGAATCCAACTAAAAATATTTGGAGAGAGGCTAACTTTTATTGTGATATTAATTTTAATGATGTGAGATCTTATCTCTCATTCCACCTTTCTAGAGAGAGAAACATTATCTCTGACTGTTGTTCCAAGAACGCCATCAAAGAATCACTATATACAGTTCCAAATGAGCACTGCGACATTGAAGGACTCATTAGAAGTCCACGCTAACACCCATATAAAAAAAATATTGTGAGTTTGTGGATTGATGGAGTGTGTGTGGATTATCTACATGGGGTAGACTTCATATCCTTCATGTAACTATCACTGGAATCATTATGTAGAGATCCAATATATGGTATATGAATCTTCTTTATTGATGGATAATTTTTATAATGGTCTTCATGTCTACTTGATCATATATACATTTCAACCCTAGTACCCCTCGCCGGCAAGTGAGTATTCTGGTACTCTAGCCAAGATGAATAATGATGTGACGTGGACCCTTCCAAGACGAGTTAGTACTCTAGATATGTTGTCTTCCCCACCAAGATGATGTGGTACTCTAGCCATGATGTGGAACCCTCTAATACAATGCGTTAATATTGATGTGACCCACAGCCCACCAAAATGAGGTGTCACTCTAGAATTCCAGTAGACATACTTGATCGGGTTAAGCTGCATTACAAGTGAAGTGACAAATCAGGTATTATACCCCTAGATTTTTTTATATTCTTAATGCTAGTGAGGTAGTTGAATATGTTTTTGAATTTATTTATAATTTTATGAATTTTTAAATATTATAAAAATAAATAAAATAATGGGTAATAAAATGCATAAATAATCAATAAATGTTTTTCTATTAGAGTTTATCTTTGATCAATAAAATATAGATGAAAATGGATAACATAAATAGATTACATTATTTGAAATAAAAAACAAAAACCTTCAAATAAATATTAATTCATTAGCCAACATCTATCCTCCAAATTTGAACAAATCTTGGTGTGTAGGGTACCCATCAGGCTATAGTTAAGGGTGACTATTAGTACTGGGGTGTTCTCATGAGAATTATTCATTGAATGAACCAAACTGTTAGTAATTATTTGAAATGGCTAACTTGCTATCACATTAGAGGAAATAATTTAGTGAATTAATATTATGATTCTTAGAATCAGAGAATTCACTCAATAGACAAGTAGCTGCGAGTTAATATGGTTGGCTAGTCAAAATTCTACCTCGAAATATTGGACTAGTAGATTAAACATATCATGTAGAAAATAAGGGAGACACCAGGATCATTTCCCGTATAATACTCAAGTGATAAGGTTTTTTTATTCTTTTATAGATTATTTCAATAATTCGATAAAATAGTGGGAGACATTTAAATGATTAAACTAACCAATTATATCTAAATAACCAATCAAGATAAAAGTAAGAATCTACTTCATTTCATTTTTGTAAGAAGTTATAATTAATACAATAAGATAAAATTCAGTAATAATTTGACAATGTCAATGCCCTATACAGTAATAAATTCTTCATGTAGTATTGGAAATTTTTCACAATACTACTATATCAGGAATTTAAGGTGCTAGTGTCCATATAACTGTTATCCCACCTCAGTATGTGATGGTTTTTAAATGATTATAAGAGACTTGTGAATTGATCATATGATGGATATTTCATAATCCTCTAACCATCATCCAATGTTTTATTTTGATTACAACATCAAAAAATGGATGATTACGCATGTAGTGTCATCTATGAGATGATTATGTGGAGAAAGTGAAGCATGATATATGGGGGATAAAATACATTGAATTATATGTAAATACGATAGAGGAATCAGGATATTTCAAGGCATATTCCTCTTACATATGATTACACTAGTTTTTTTTACAAAAGTGAACAAGATTCATTAAACAGATCATTACATATTGGTATCATTTTCCAGGTAAATAAGAACATAAAAATTTCCATATGAAATTATTATGGACAATTTGAAAAGAAAAGAGAAAATGCTGATGGAATGTGTAATGCTAAAGAAACATTCGTGATGGAAATCAATTAAATGAGTTTTGTAAATAAATAAGAGGTTATTTTCAATGAATAAAATGAAATAATTTTATTTAAATTTAAATTTAACAATTTATATTAAAGAAGAAAGTAACCACTTCTTCTTTAGAGAATATTCATCAATTAAATGTACTATTTTGAAAACTCATCTTTCATATTAAATAAAATATAACATCCAAATATTTGTATTGAAATATGGTAACCATGTTAGTAAAATTAACATTACTATAAGTCAAATTAATTATCCCAATATTAGAAAAAAGATGATTTCTATGTCTGTGATGTGAAACACATAACTTATAATTATTTGGATAATGAAATAAGTAAAACTATTATTTATTATAACCAAAACATTTTCTTTTGTTTCCATTGTTCAATAAGGTACATTATCCCATGTTTAGGAATTAATTTTTTTGGTGGTGTATCATAATAAATCAATAGTTCAGTGATACTTTAATCATATATAATATTAAATGAATATAAAATGATAAAATTTTACCTAGTTTTGGATAGATAATTTTTTGTCATGTAAATCTAAAATTTGACATCAATGATATTCCCATTTTTTTGGCTCGACAACCCTAAACACATTTGACATTATCGAAATCTTCAATTTGGACAAATAATCCATTATAAATAAATGTATTCTCCAATTTTTTTTGTATTACATCATCTAAAGAGCATGAACTATTTCTAGGAGAAGCTATAGGTATATTTACTTCATAATATTCCATTACATAATTTAGGAATGGTAATTTGAAGTATGTTAAATGAATTTTTAGAATATATGTCTTTACATGGGCCGGCATGCTGAAAAATATATTTACCAAGAATTAATCAATCAATATAATATAGCGTGGAGTAATTCATGACTCCACATTACCTTATTGAATTCACAACATTGATTTAAATAGAGAGGATGGATGATGAGTCCTAGAAATTAACATTTATCAACAAAAATAAAGTATAAATAAATTCTTAAATAGAAATTTTATACTCCAGAGTCGTGATATAAGTTGTATCAATGTTTTAACTTGAAGAGATGTCAATTATTTTCAACGATGTTGTTGGAAATTAATGTTGAAATCACATAACCATTTTCCAACTATAATGAAAAATGGATATCATATGATTCATACTACGATACAAACCCAATATGTCATCAGAACATCTTCATGGATTAAAAAGGATTTTTAGAATATAATGAAACATGAATTAGGATAAATACAATGTGCATATAAGTAATTAGTCTAACAATTATTTAGGACAATACAATTGTCCCTACGATAGAAAAGTGATAGAATACATTTTCATAGTAGGTTACTCATATTAATATGAGAAATTGGGGTATATATTGACATTGTTTTTGGCAATTATAAAAAATCACAATTAGTTGTTATGAGAACAACTTCCACAATTTTATCTGGGAAAAAAGGTTCCAAAGACAAATACTACGTATGAAGGTCAAAACCATTGTGATGATTTTTATATTTACCATGGATGGTGATAAATTATTCAGTGCGAACAATATTTCCTAAAATTTGGTAGTATATAGATATCAATAGAGTTTTATAGGGTTAATTAAATTTCAATTATTGATTTATGTATCGATGTACATATGGGTTTATTATATTGAATATTGTGGGGTGTATTCATGTGAGATGTTACATGGATGGTATAAAAATTGTACAAATAGGGTTTCATTGGATACAATGATTCATTATGTTTAAATACATTATAATTTTATTTTAAATATCTATGATCTATGATCATTTTATTGATAATTCTATATCATGACCTCCATTAATGGAAGGTGTCTATACAACACAACCAGAAAGGGTTGGTCATGTCACCGAATGCAAATATAGGTTGCAAGTTATTGAAATCTATATTAGGAATAATGTAAGAAGTAAAATCATTGAAAATTCATTAGGAATTTATGTTTCTACGTGCTACCAGAGGTTAGTGGGAGATCTATTAAATTACATGTTATATATTTTTGAAAACATATGGAAAATATATATTGGTCTAATAGTTTGCTATGACTTGGAATAAATCAATTCTCTTGATATTGATTTAAATTAGAAACTGAATTTATAGGGAACATGCTATTCTATGGTATATCTAACAGATTCATGGACCTTGAAAATAGTACATATATGACATGGTATTAAAAAATTCATGTCAGAACAGTTCAAGATAAATTTTTTTGTTAGAATCACATGGTATAAATCTCTACAAGTACATAAGAAAATGAAAAAGGTGGAGATTATGTGTTTAATTTAGTTTCTTAAAATTCATCAATGGATCAACCGAATATTCCATGATATGTAAAGAAATGATATTTCAAATATATACTAAGAAAATACCAATTATATCCAAGGGAACTGCAAGTAATGATTTCAAAACTATCAAAATTGTACTTATTCATGTACAACAGATATATACATACTATGTGGAGAGGAAGGGATAATAGATTTGGAGGGACAAAAAATAGCGTTCCTTTGGATCAATTTGATATAGTATAGTAGTTATGCTGAGGTATTGAGAAAGGAAATCGATTAAAAGACAATGGAAGCCATTCATAAAAAACTAGAGTACATTGTAGCTTCTGAGAAAACTAATAAGATGTTACTAAAGGTAATGATTTGTTTCAAATTGTTGAATCATACATACCAAGTAATGTATTATCATATTGATAATTATTTTACATGTTAAATCCATGATTTCAAGATTTGATAGTAGAGAAGAGGGATGTACCTAAGAATACCATATCTTTAGATCTATTACTAAAAGAGGTGAGGTTGAACATAATAGTTTTTTCACACATAATAATCATGGAAGACCAAACAACTATATTCGTGACTTAGTAGAAACATGATATTAATAATGTGAGAGATAATAAAGTTCATTAGCAAGTTAGATCTAGTAAGAGTGGGAGTTCTGTAATTGTCATTTCCATGGAACCAACTTGTACATTACTTTTGATTACAATATCATATGTATATTCATATATAAATGATGTGTTCTTACCATTATAGTGTAGTTATTTCTATGTAAACTATTTAATGGTGGTTTCAATAGATTAATTGTTTTATCAAATGGTTATAGTAGATCATAGGATATAATGAGAACTATGATATAATATTATAATAATCTTAAACAAAGGTCATATGGTCAAGATTCATATTACTGACAATGCATAATAGAAGTTTTACTATCAGGTGATGGGGGTAATTATAATTGAGACTTTATATCATGAAGTTCACACATGTTGATCTTTAGTAGTATGATCATGATGAGAGACCCGATGATAGGAACACAAAATGTTTTAGGATTCATTGGTTTTTTTATCTAGAGACATGTGTATTGGTATCTTAACTTGATATCAGTACTAGTTTGAGGAATTTTATCTCGTACTTTGATGAATGAATGAACCATGATAATTAAACTGTGGTGACGTATCTTGTGTTGGGTGTGGCATTGGTTGAATGATTAAGAAAGGATTTTTCGCTTCCTGGATGAGGAAATAATATATCTCGAGTATTGTTGACCATGATGGTAGTACCTTCATAAGTCACTGTGCATATAATTTGAGGGTAAATCCATCCATTTAGATCAAATAATAATAATGAAAGTAAACGGAAATGACATAGGTTTGGGTCCTTTATTATGAGTAATTTGAAGAAAAATAGATTATAGTACATAGTATGTGTTCTTAGTATGGTTGTCCTTTTTATGACTTTACATATCTTTTTAGAGACATTGATTGGGTTTTGACTATCCTCTTGGTCACTATATTTTTATTCACTACTATAAAGATAAGGGTCTTGAGTGTCAGACGCAACAATGTATTCAAGAATCCAACCTATTCAGTTGAATCGGTGTATTGCACATGCTGGGCCCTACAATAGGGTCTGAGTTTTTTTATGTTATTGATCACTGATAAATACAAAAATTCATATTATTCAGGAAAATAATAATTTGTACTAAATTTATTTATTAAAAATCTATACATTAAATTATATATGTGGAATAATATTAATAGAAATAATATTATTTTAGTATTCTATATTTGTTTAAAATTAAGAGATAATGATTTGTCAAGCTATGTGACTCAGTTTTATCACATAATATATTTTATATATTATAGGGTTGTGATAAAATTCAAATAATATTTCCAAAAATAGTTTAGTTCTTTATTAATTTATTTATTTCTTTTTAGTGGGTGATATTTTTCTAGTGGTCGGGGAACCGATCTGGTTATTTCTGACTCCCACTACAAAAACATTAGTGGGTGTCTTTAGAATTACACTATTCATTTCAATGATGTGAGAAAATCACTCTCCTTCTTCATTTCTAGAGAGATATATTCTCTCTAAGAGCTGATCCAAGCATTCCTTCAAAAAATCAAAGACTACAAATCATGGTGATCGTCGTAACGCTGAAGGACTCATTAGAAATCTATGTTAGAAACCATATTATGATGAATAAAATGTGTGAAGATTTATGGAGTGTGTGTAGATGATACAGTGAGATTCAAATTCAGATCCTTCATAAAAAATCACCAGGAATGAGCTAAAGACACCAATTCTTCAGTTTTGAACAATGTATGTTTTCATTTATAATTTTTTCACAATTAAATCTACAAGAGATACTAGGATGTTATCAGGGCTCAGATAATCAGATATTGAAAGTTCCATCGACCCGATGATGATTTTAATTAAATCCCAAACCCACTAGATTCTACTCCGAACCCTGAAACTTCAACATAGGAAAGAAAGGATTAAGAGTTATCCATATTTATTCTGGGAATTATTTATACCCTAAATATTGAGTTTGAAATTATTTATGGGGGGAATGTAATAACAGAAATTATACATTAGTAAGATGAATAATACTTCAAAATAGATAGTACACAATCAAAAATTAATATTCATAAATTTTATAACCAAAACGAGAAAATTTATTTCACTATAATGTATATAATAATTTCAACATAATAATGAAAAATATAGAGCATCAACCTGAAATTTATTTTTGGAGGAATAAAATCTATAAAGAATAAAAAATAGAATACACTTCGATATTTTATGTAGAAAATATGAAATGGAATAGAAATGACATATAAACTAAAATAACTATATGAATAATTTCCTAAGAGTGCATTTTGATTATCTATAAGATTTAATGCAGTCATTGGAGGGGAAGGGTGATCATTATAATTGTAACATAGACTTTCGACCATTGTAATATTAATGATACCATAATAAAAATAATATTCTAATTTTAAAAAATTAAAATAGTATAATAAATAAATTAAAATAATTATATTAATAAATAAATTATAATATAATTATATAGACTCACCCTTCGTTATGAATGAAATTTAACAGAAATTAAGTTTTGTGTTTTTGGCCCCAGAAGAATGATTTTTGAATACAAAAAGTTTTATTTAATAATTACTTTTTTCATAAATAGAATATTTTATTAATAAAAACGACCTAAACTTTTCAATGATCCGATAACAATTATCGAATGTTTAATTTTGGATAATTTTCAGAAACATATATTTTTCAACATGAATAGTAAAATATAGTTGTCTGAATGGAATGAATTAGAAAATAAATATGATGTAAAAATGGATTAATAATTAATATAAGTTTTAAAATAAATATATTAAATTTTATTAAATAAAAATAATTTATATATGGTAATTAATATCATTTTCATAAGACATAATGGACTTCTCAAACTATGTAATAGAAAATAGTGTCTTGAAACAATATTTTCTAGGAAAATGATATTTCTATGACCAAAGTCCTATAAAAAATGGATTTGGGTTCTATAAAATAATAATTTCAAAATAATGCCTCACATTTGAAATTAAATGGTTTTAAACTAAGGGTAAACCCATAATATCCAATTATACACAACTAAGATTTATAATAACCTATGTATCAAAATTAATAATATATTCTCCCTCATTTATTATAATGATGAACACATCCTACAATTTTTTGTTTGTCTAAAATCAGTTATCATGGTTCACCTTCACATTTTACTCGCAATAATCATTCTAATGAGTTTATATATATCTCAGGATTTCCTTCCTAATATATAGGTAGCTCTATTTTTAGGGAAGAGTTTATAATCTATTTTATGTATTTAATTTTATAATAGATTAAAAATCATTTTCCTTACAATTTGATATATTTTTTTGATTCATCATTATAATTTATTTATTAGAACATAAATGATTGATCACTATTCTGACTCATTATATTGGGTTCGTAAGTCCTTATATTTTTATAATATGTTATTTACAAAAAATCCATTTTCTAAATCCATACATCTTCCAAGTATTTATGGATTTGTAGAATAGTTATTTTTATGTGGGGTGTGGGGATTTTATAATGATGATGAAGATACGGTTGTTTGAGCCTCTATGGGTTCCCATGTTAATTAAAGTATAATTTTAATTTTTTATCTTTTCCATCCAAGAAAACTGACTTAGAAGTTTCTCCTTAAAAACATTCTATATCCCTAAGACTTATTAAATATGGGTGACACAATTTCATAATTTTTAAAGGGGAATTTTTTATCATTTCCTTATTCTCCAACCATTCCAATTTTGTTTTATCATTGTATGATCAATACTCATATACGTATTTATTGAAACAATCCAAACAAAAATCTCCATTATCATCCATTTGATAAGGATATTTTACATTGTATTTTGAATTTCATGTAGGTTATTATTTTACTAGTGGATATTCAATTTTTTTATTTAATTGATTGGGGATCCCTTAATATTATATATATAAACTTTTTCTATGCTGATAACTATTAGCTAGATAGACCTGATTTTGTATGAGTCTCCTTAATAAATAACATGATATATATTTATAGAAATTATTTTCATATGATGAATGATTTATAATTATTATGTTATAGATGGGGCCTAAAATTCTATAGACCCTTTATGCATTGGTAGGTATCTTATTATAAAATATGATGATTATATGGAGAATTTGTTCCCATTTATGTATCATTTTCCACTAGGTCCTTGATGGTCTTGTTATGGTGTCTAATATTGTGCATTCCATCACCTTAATATCAGCCATTTTGTGTAAATGTGATTCTTTATTTCCATTTTATTTCATTCCTAGATATATTATATGAATGTTATTAGTTGTATGAAATTATTATATTATTTTTTTTATCTTATGAATTGTTTTCTTCCTGATAGATTATGTTGTACTCCACCATCTTACATAGAAACTTATCCCCCCATTACATTGTTTCCAAAATTTTCCCGAAGAATCATTATCATAATTATATATGAGTTGAAGATAATTAAATATAACTTGTAGATATTGATGTATTGTTAAAATATGTATTGAATTTTTAATGTAATGTATTGGATGTATACTAATCTACTCTATTGAGTAGAAAAAAGTATTGGATCCTATGTAATTTGTTCTTACATATTCTATACAATTGTAGTAAATAACATCCGAATTTAGTATAATAAAGTTGTAATTGAAAAATATATAATAATGTTTAATTTAAAATATATCATAATCCCTCACTTAATTATCATACAAGAAACCCCAAGAAAAAACACATAGAACTCATGAAAACAAATAAAATATTTTTAGGTACCAAAGGAATCCCCAACAACAACATTATATGAGTTATCTAATTTAATAATGAGACTTGGTTATTTTATATTGTCCTAAAAGAAATTATGTAGTCAAATAGAACCTAAATTCTTATTACACTAGAATAATGTAGATCAATGTTTTTTAAACGACAACCCAAACTATCCTAGCATACCTGCATGGGGGGAACATGTTAACTGATGGTCCCCCTGTGGTTCCTAGCATCTAGGGACCTCAAAACGTACCCAATAAACCGAGGAAAATATACTTATAGAACATGCTAAATTTAAATTAATATTTTCCACACTAATCATCACCAAACACCATTAATTTTAACCAAAAAACCAGTAAACACAATAAAACACCTCCTAGATATGTATCAACCTTCCAAATTTTTACCAGAATCTACATTCTCAATTAAACCCTTGTTTTAGGAAATATAGTATAAATTCCCTTTGAATTTTAATGACATGTAATGATGTTGTTCATTAAAAATACTCACCTGGAAAATTTTATAACCTATTAAGGATTTCCGATTATCCCTTTAAACCAAATTCACCCACCCGGAACCGTTTCAACTATGTATTCTCAATTATAACATGAGAATGTCTCTATTATTGAAATTATTTCTTTATCAATAATTTTTTTTATTTAATAATACCTACTAGATCTCAAATCAACATCATACATATTTTAACCAAAGATTATTTTTCAAAAACAACATTCCCATGAATAATTACTCATGAAAATAACCTGTTAGTTCACTCACGAAATGAATTTCTACAATTATACAAAACACTATGTGAAATAAACTCCTTTTTGAGAATATGATTCCCCTACATAGTCAATATCACAAAACTCCCAGGCCCCACATGACCTATTCATCCAAACATACTATGTATTAGAACTTTATAAAATGATGACTCCAATAAAAATTGTAAAATATGGAGCAGTTCTTGGAAAATAAATAATTAATATTAATTTTATCTCAAAAAATATATAAAAAATTAGTTTTCACCCTGCTATAGTTGAACAACACCACATCTGAGTTCGACAGTACAATTATTATCATATGCAAATAAAGTGAAATGATAGGTTAGAGTCTCCCAATCACGGGATTATCCACACCCTCATCCAACAAATTTCTAAAAACCTAAAATCTTATTCTATAAAAAGATCATCATCCTGAGAACTACCCAAGACACTAAATTAAACGCAATCACATATATTGTCAGCCACTCTCAAAGCATATATCATAGTTTATATTAATAAAACATTTAAAGGAATTTGATTGTGGGTAGATAAATTATACTTATTGGATCACTCTAGGAATATAAAATAAAGTATAGTACCCAAAATTCTTCCCACTAGGTCCATAAGGATCCATTTTAATATATTCAAATTACACATATATCACTGGAAATAAAAACTCTTTGACTTATCCTATCATAATGAGTGGACAAGACAATCCTTACTATGCAAGAAACATACAAAGGTGAATTTTATTTTTCAATTCGGAATTTATTAAATTATCTCCTAATTAAATCTATAACCCTTGTTTCACAGATGATCAACCAATTTCCATTCATACTAAAATTCCACCCTATTAGATGTGATTTTTAAAGAATGTGATTATCTTCCTCAATTTCTAATTTTTCCTTGACTACCTCTTAGTATGTGTCTTAGAAGAATTAATCTACTCATACCTATAACAATTACATTGAAAATGTCCAAAAATAACACACCATAATTATTTCATTTCCTTTCAAGGATGAAATAAAATGAATCAATCACTCAAATTCAGTGGTGTACTATACTATCAAATCCCCTTGTAGTTAAAGATCCATAAACCACCAAAACATGACCAGATAATATAAATCTATGAAAATAAATTCATTTAAGTAGAAATAAAAATTCATATATGACATAAAATATTAATTTCATCTAATATCAATAACATAAAACAATTTTGCAATGTTACTTTTGAATTTTGAAATCATTAAAATCAACAAAACTACTCTCATAATTATAATCCATTTAACAAAATATAATTTTATAAAATAATTATCTATATCTTGTGATCCTAATTAACCAATAAAAATTAGATACTACAAATATTATAACTAATGTATAGATTTTATAGTCGTAAATCACTTTCAATAATGTCCTGGTTGATGTACCCAAAAATATGAAGCAAACTAACTATAAAGGAATCTCTAAATTGAGCCTCTTAAAAATTATAACACTGAATAATCCTTTGAAATTTAATGATTGAATAATATTTATTTTATATCATATTATTATAATATATCCACCAATATATGTAAAAATTTTATATTCAATCAAAAAAAATAGAAAAATTGGCATCAAACACCATGAAAGAAGTTTTACCACACATGTATGAATTTTCCATTCACATTATTTCTAAAGGGGTATTTGACACTTGTTACCACAATATGAATATAAATAATGTTGACTAGGATATGGTGTCCTATCCAAAACTCATGGTATAGAGCCAAAACCCACTCACTAGTCACAATGAAAATAGAGAACCATCTACCTCAAAAAATAAACTAACAACCAACTAATTACTATGCATGCCGAATGAAATCAACAAAAAATAATTATCTTCACGTTATGGAGATCCGTACCATAAACACCATAGAAATATCATGTAATAACATTCCACACTTGGGTGGATGTATATTATGTAACCCATTACTATCCAATACCCTTATATAGTACATAAGCAGCCCAAGAATCTCAAGATAATATGCATCCATACCTTAAATACACTTATTATGTTATAACACAAAATGAATGTAACACCATGACTTATCCACTACTGGGTTATCATATATTATATGAACATAATGATAATTTCAAATATCAAAACACTAAAACATTAAAACCACCATGTGAGTTTCAACTAATTAAAACACATTCTATACGTTATTTAGGAAAAAATAAGAAAATTTATTATTGATATGTTATTTAATAAAAACCAATTTTCCTAATCCAGTTTCAAAAAACTAATAACAATTCCATTCTCAAACCATTACCTATTTTTAAAACCATTTTAATAGAAAATAAATCATTAACATGTCTTGAAAATTATATATAATATATATCATTCCAGAAAACAACACTCCTTCCAGCTAGGACAAGACTAAATTAAAAAATTAGAAGCTCTTCCAAAAAAATCAACAAGGTTAAACACCTAAATTAGAAAATTGAATATAATAAAAAAAATTATACCACTATTTCGATTGGAATTTATAATATATGTTGTCAAAATGAATATCTAGGGTTTGTTCCCTAATTTTTAACTCGTCTAAAAAATATCTAATTAATTATCATATAACAATACAACCATATGACTGACTTAATAACATTTATAAATTCCATAACAAATTAGACTAACTATCATCCAAGGATTGGTGTTCCACATAAACATAATCACACCTTATCATATTAAAAATTATTTTGAATAGATATAAGATACTATAATCATTATGAGGATACTATACTCTTTTGGCCATATCATTTGATTACATATAATTATAATGAGAATAAAATAATATCATATTAAAGGAATGTAATCATATCTAATATCCAGTAATTCTAAAAATATTATCTAAAATATATATCTAAATTAAACAATGATGTGATTAATGTATACATACAAGGAAAATATTACTAACTGTTCCAACGACATATCAATATAAACCAAAATAAATCAAGTCTAAAATATTTCTACTAAAAGCCAAGTCTCTCCATAAAATTATTTCCTATAAAATATTCAACTACTCCAACAAGATACCTAGTATATTTCGTGACCTGATACAAATATATATGGTATTGAATAATAATAAATTGACCATACACGGTGTAAAAAATATTCGATCTAAAACAACACCAACATGGTTCATGATATATTACAGAATATATTTTTTATAGATACACAAAAAACTAGCAACAGTAAAAATCACACATGTAATTATGGATGTCAAAAACCGGTGTTGATTTCATGTATTATCACTAAAATTTAAAATTTACTCTCTATTATTAAAAATATCATGTTTTTATAAGTACTTTTGAGGGTTTATGGTTTTTTTCAAGAGTTTAGTTTGAGTGTTGATATGAACTTGTTGCTTATCCCACGAAATGTTTTCATCCTTCTCTCTAATAAGATATATCAGCTAACCAGTGGACCAGAATGGGATATCCAATTATACGATTGGCTCACCGAATCAATGAAAAATACCCACTAGCTAGATGGTAGGAAATGTTAGTTATATAATTCTTCACACAATAATTGTCTCACCAGATAGTCACCACTGGCGAACATATGATTTCAATCTAACTGAAAAAATAAAAGGAATATAATTTTTTTTCAATTAAGACAAAAATTATTTTTCTTATTTATTCCCCTTTGACATAATGTTGAACTATATAACATTGGACTATCTATTTGGATGATTTATCTTCAACCAACTCGAATCATTGTTGGATCGATGTAATGATAGATGTGGTGATCCACTTCTAGGGAGTCTAATCTTGTTTCTGAGAAAAAATATCATATTCTCTCATTCTGTCAATGGATAAACCATGAAAACAATGGGGATTCATTGGATTGGTCTTTCTTATTATAAAATATGGTTATTTTTCTCATCTAATTACTCTTTTAAAGCTGTTTTATCTATGGCTTGTGGATACCGTACGACACTTGAAACTAAAAGAAATTTAAGGTGGGTTGTTTCAAGAAAGGGATTTATTCCATATACATTTCATGATTTATAATCTAAATTGGTTTCTAATAATTGTGGAAGGAGTGATGAATTATTTGAAGAAATGTGATAGTTTTGAATTTGGTGATAAAATGAAATCCCCCTTTGGTATCGTTGATGGAAATAATCTTGGAGGTTTCTTTTTACTCAGGAGTGGAACCATACCCCAAATTTAATGTTGTTCAAGGTAAATGTGTGAGCCTGGTGGCCTAATATTTTTCAGGTTGGGAGGAACTCATTGAGTGACGTTTTACCCACTAGGCCCATTGTTCTTTGTTAATGTTAATATAATTATTACATTGATTAATTGAATCATGTAAGGATTTTTAAGAACCTATAACTAATTTTTCCATGGTTTAGTTTCAGAGTTTCTATTCATTGGATTGTTTATTTATAATGCACTGTTAAAACGATTTTTAGTGAAATTATTTTGAATTGATTTATTTGAAAATCATTTAGTTATCATTAGAAAGGTTAGATTAAAATATTTCTATGAAAATGATTTGAAAAGATGTTATCAAGATATGTTATATATACTTTTTCATAATGGATAATTTACATGTTTTGATATAATCTGTGAAAATTAATCTCTTAAATAGATTTATTTATGTGAGCATAAGTTTATTATTTTTCATGAAATTATTATGAAAAACATTGTGGGATCATACTGAGATTTTTTTTGTCACACCAAATATATACATTTGTGTCTGTAGAACTAATTTTTCTCTAAACATGTAAAAAAGGGTTCCATGTGGTGGTTTTGAGTTTGTAAATTTATAGGGAAATGGATATTGGATGTGACTAAATTCCACATGGAGAATCTTTATTGATTTAATTGTTTAATTTGGTTTGGTTTTTGTTTTGGGAACCTATATATTATATAGTTATGTCTTCTTTCAATTGAATTATATTGGCATACTGTATTACTATTTTATATGTAATTCTGGTTTTGAACTATGATTGAGAATTAATTCCCAAAGGTTGTTTTTTATTTCAAGAAATTGTATTCAGGACATATGGATTAGGATGGCCCATTAAGCCTTATTAGGGATGAATCAATATTTTGGTTAATTGGGTGATCCATGATGGTTAATGTTAAAATGGTTTTAGATCCTTGTTTTTCTATTCATATTGCATGTATGCATATTATGATGTCTTGAAGGGGATTATTATGACAGAGTTCGTGACCATATCATATTGTGAAAATATGCGCATTACCAATGATTGTATGGAAATAAACATTTTTGTATAATGAGTGACTTAATTGTATTCTTCCTTTTAACATGTATCACTTTGATTATAGATAAATTTTCATTATCTAATGTAGGAATTGATTGTTATTTAACAAGATCTTGGGTCTTTTATGAGGTTTTGTAGTACCATTCCCCTAAGAAGATTTCTATAAATTCTTTTGGGGGGTTCTGCTGAAAATCCTCAGTAGGAAAACCATCATGTTGAAAAAAACCACATTGAGGATTTTTTGTTCAAAATCTAATATGTGGACCATGGCATGCCACCTACCTCTACATAGAATAGAGTGGCACAAAATTAGAGCGTGATGATAATAATAAAGCCCAGGAGTTTCTTCCTAAGAAACCACCCACTATCTAGGTGATAAATGATTACCAAGGGTTGGAATATTGTTTAAGAAATAGTAAAAGGACCTATAAATTTATAAAGACTCAATATTTCATCAATGTGAGGTGTGGTATATTTAAAATTTAATTCTCAAGTAACCATGGTGGGATTCAATATTTTTGGAAAATAATTATGATTTATTGAATTACAATGGAAATAAAAACATATTCTTTGAGAAATTCATCCTATATTATACAACCACAGAGAGATCCAAGGAAGTTCCCATACTTTGAGAAGGATAATCACAGATTATTGTAATATGATAACATGGTCATAAAAATCAGACTATTTATACTTAAGTAACTATAAAAATGGGAAGATTAATGATCAAATGTTTTATACAGTCCTTCTACATTACATCCAGTCACATATATATACTCCACAGTCGTGGATATGGGAATATATGGAAGTGATTGTCCTAGATAGAAAGATAAGGATGATCAGATTTAATTCTACATATAGTGGTAAAATTCAATGCTATTATAAGGGTAGAAGGAATTGGATATATTTTCATTGAGGTAATATTTATTGTTCTTTATATTAGTCTTATTATTCACCATTAACAACTATTATTATTATGACCTACTACTAGTGTAGCTAGATTTGACAAACGAATCATTTTTTTCACTATAACATTGAAAATATGAACCATATTTGAATTCATAGGTAACTTATAGATGTTATATTGGGAAATATATTTAGTTTTCTATGACACGTTCCCTTGGTAGCTAGAGATACTTTGGTGTAGTTGTATGCTTCACTAAAAAATAATGTTTCATATATATGAATCCATAAAAAATCCATTACATGTATCAAAAGTGTCCCTTGAAGAATTTTAGGTGGGTCCTAAAACTTTTACAGGTACCATTTTTATTTCCTTGACCTTAGAGGATAATTTATCTGATATATTAACCTCTTATTATTTTATGTCAACATGTTTTATAGATTATTTAAGACATATGAAGTATATAGTTATATATGTTATGGAGTTGTCCATACCTCATAGAAATAAGATGACGCCATGTTTCTCATTCCCATATTGCTCTTTATATATTTCCATCCATAAAATGTTTTGGGATTTCTTGGTCCTTGAAATGAAAATATTTTATGTTATTATCAGTATTTATTTTTTAAATGCTAAAAAACATCGAATAAATTTTTATAATTGGAGGGTGTCTTTTATTTCACTATAGTTAAATCTCATGTGTCACATGGATAATGGGAAGTGTGATATAGTGAGAGAGACAACCTATTTTTGATCATTTTATGCTGATATATTTTATTACAGTCAATATGGGTTACGAATCCTTCATTGGTGAGATTTATCTTGTACTTGGTAAATTTACTAAGGTGTTTTAGATGACTTTTCCAATATTCCTATAAAGGTGGAAGTGAGGTTATTGATCAGACTTGATTTAATGAAAATGAAGATATTGATTCCATCATACCTCATGAATCCAACTATGTTGGAAGAGATGATATTAATGTGGAATTATTTAGGATCAAAGAGATTTATACACTTGAGTGTGTCACCTTGGGCGATGGGTTTTTTCATAGCCAAGATGTCTATAAGAATACTCTATGTATGTGTTGTTTTTATAAAACTCAACCATGTATGAATATTTTAGATACATTTTGATTCTATCTGGTATATCCAACATTCTTAATGTCTTCATGGAATTGATGAAACCAATATTACACTAGTATTTGGATTTTGTTGGTATTTATGGAGGAAATTATTGTATACAGAAAGGCCAAATAACATCCATAAATCACATGATAATTTTTTTTACGTATTAATGGTTCAACAACTATATAATTTTTTTCCCAAAATTGAAATTTTGGATCCGATAATATATGTTATTCGTACAGATGATCTAGAATCATTTATCTATTTTGGTATAAAAGATGTGATATTTTCCATATCCTAGGTAGAACAACATAATGTTTTTGAGATTTGAAGCATCACAGGATTGTTAGGATATTATAAGTGTCTCACAAAATATCTATCATAATAATGATCACCTTTTACTTCATTCATATAGAACGGGGTGAGTTTTTTTACACGATTTTCAGAAATCATTCGATGAACTAATGTTGAGTTTGAACCTAGAATCTGTCATTACTATAACATAGGCCAGATGGGTCTAAATGGTTTAATATGATTCATTAGTTATGGGTTTAAGATATTTCATTATGAAAGGTGATCATGTGGTGTATCCTGGGTCTCAATATCTATTTAAGAAAAAAAATATCATCCCACTCAAGATTTGGAACATGTTGATGTTGTGTAAGTACTTGAGAGTCATATTAACTAACAATTTGTGGAGAATTTTATCTATTATCATTTACATAATGAGTCATATTTTGTAATAAATATTTGATTATATGATAGAGGTGATGGATGTAATTCCAATTGGCATTCAACTTTGATATTACCCATACATAGAGAGAGGGAAATTTGGCTGTTGACGGACTTAGTAGGATGTTATTTCTGAGGTTTTAAAGGGGGTAAAGGGTGAGTGAACCACGAGAAGAACATTGTTCAAATACAATTGGGGTTTAGAGAATAATAATATCATTTCATTCAATTAATCATTCAATTTATGTCCTCTCTTACTGAGATGGGTATCATGAACCAGTATTAGGAAAAATGTTGGAAATTATCATAGACACCATGAGTGGATGACTTCTCACCTATGAATGGGTTCTTCACTTACGAAACTAGTATGTGGTTCTTTGATTCATGAGAAATGATTTAATGGGTTAATTTAATTTTTTATAATCGTTTTCCCACCCTAGAACAAAAAATATGTTTTAGGACATGAAGAACTACTTTTTAAGTCATGGAATGAAATGATACGCACATGACATCATGTATTGATGATACTCTTTCCAACAAATTATGGATGATCAACAAAACAATATGTTTTTTTCATCTTGTCCCTATACAAATAAATAAATGGAATGATATATCAATGAATATCAATAATGAATTACCTCAAACACATCGAAGTAAGAATTACATCGGGGTAGTGATTGAATAGATAATCGTGTCAACTCATTTCATATTAATTCATGACACCACAAAAGTGAAATCCTATGTAATGTTGTATATGAATAAGATCATCGAGTTGTATGGGAACCCAATGAATATTATCTCAGATAGAGAACCTCATTTTACCTCTCAATTTGGAAAGTGCCTCTCCAAGGTGATGTGATCACATGTTATGTTGAGAAAAATATATCATCATATATGGATAGAAAAACTGAGCATTCAATTAAAATTATAGATGATATACTTTTTGTCCATTTCATAAAATTACTGGTGCTTGGTATATCCATTTGGGACAGGTTGAGTTATTATCTATAATTATCTACCATTCAGTAATAAGGATTGCATATTTTTAATAATTATATGGAAAAAATTGTAACTCACACCTGTGTTTGTCGGAGATGGGGGAAGCTTCCTTAGTTGGACCATGATTTCTTTTGGAATCAAAGAAAAAATCAAGATGAGTTTTTTATGTTTCGTAAATGATCAAAGCGTATAGGAGACTTATGTGGGTTTTATAACCATTATATAGAGTTTTTGGTTGGGGAAACAATGTTTTAGAGTGTGTGGAATGGGTTGGGTCACTGATGACTTGGAAATCAAGGGTAGATAATTATTGGATTTATGGGAATATTTTAATAAATCTAATAGTTTGTAAATGTTACACATCTCTTAATATTACCACCTCAGATGAATTAAATCCATAATTTTTTTCTATATGTCTAAAATCATTTAGTTTTATTCTAACCCATATCGTATTTTAAACTAAGAAGACCTCAATTTAAAACCTGATAGGTCAGTGACCAAACAAATATTTATTAATTTTGACTCACAAGTGATGGTTCAACATGTGAAGTCAATATAAATGGTCTATTTTCAATGTATACATGAATAAGAAAATCATGACATATGGGAGAAGGATTTTTTTATGAGAAATTTATGACCTCATCTATTTTTGGATCATCCCTCATCAACATGACTTTTAAGTGGAATAGAGAAATATGGAGGAGAGAATTATCGCACATAAGTTCTTATTTCTGGTATGATCAATATCATGATTTGGTTAACATCTTTTCATTCATATATATTGATTTTGGTGGGTTTTAGTCTATATCTGGGGTTTGGGGTGTTTTGTGAGATTTTAGTGTGAGTGTGGACCTATGTTTGTAAATTTTATAACTATAAATGGTTAACTGGATATCTGGTGAGAGATTCTAGATTATTAATGGATTGTCTTCTGAAACCCCGAGCTATATGAGGTCCATTAACATACCAGTTCTAAGTTAGAATCTAACCTATGGAAGATGATGTATGTTTGTATTCTAATTACCAATTTTGGCTCACTGGTGTTCCTCCACCGACTAGCTAATGATGCCATCGACAAGCCAATAACACTGATCAGACCACGAAAAAATAAGGGGTATATCATAAATTTTCACAAAAGCCTATATTTTTTATTCCTCTTTTTACCTAAATATTTTATCATCCAATATTTATCTCAAAGACATATTTTTATGATTCATGTGCTCTTAGATAAATATATTAGGAACAAAATGTATAGATCAAGGTTTTGATCCCTTGTTTTTGTGTCTAATTTTTTTTTTCAAGATATCTATTTTTATCTCATTGTTTCTTTGGATCTTCCATGAAAACATGGAAATTCATTGGATCCAGGTTTATAATTGGGAACAATGGTTCTAGGTACCTCCATCCTTATTTTCAAAAACCCACTCTCTCTCTGTCTTGTGGATCCATTCTTGTTGTTTCAATTACAAGTTATTAACGGTTGGTGGTGTCAATAAAATAATTATTTCTTTGGAACATTCAAGCCTTATCTTCTTTTTTTCATCTATTTTTTTTAATTTAATGGTATTTAATTGTAGGAATAGAGATATTTTTTAATACTGTAATGACATGGAATCCCCCTTTGGTATCGTTGAGGGTAATAAACATCAAAGAATATAAAATTTTTATAAAAAACCAATTTTTTCTATATATTACCTTAGAATATTATATGGATTATTTTCAGAGTGAGGAACTAAGATGTTATGATACTTTTAGGCATGATGAGACTGAAATTAATAATTAAAAAATATTAAATATATTAATATCACTCATACACTTTTTTTCTGAAAAAGAAAAAGTGTTTTTAAAAAAATGATAATTTCAAAAATATGTGGCCATATTTGAGTCCAGATCATAGGTTTTACCAATGGTGTGACCTAATGTTGTAGAGCATCAGATGCTCAGGTTGGGATCATTCTTTGGTGAATTTTTAAACAAATGAACTAATTAAATTTACATTATTTAAATAATCAATATTGCATGACATGAAATTTATTATAAATACACCATTTGGATGATATATCATGGTTACCCACGTATCCCTGGAGATCTAGAGGACCGTTCAAGGAGATAATTATTTATGAACAACAATAGATCAAGATCATGGATTGTTACACCTTCTGAGTTCTCTAATCTCACCAACAACAAAATCTGATGATCAATTTTTGTTAGCTATTAGTCCAAACTCTTATTAGGATGTTTTGATTTGTGTGATTCCATTATGTTCCTTTATCCCCATTGAACATGGATCAATTCCATAAGGACCAATTGATTTGTTCATAAACAAGAGATTTATTTATGGTGGATTTAAGTGATCATTATTAATTAATTATTTTCTTATATAATTCATCATTAATGGAATGAGTCCAAAAAATAATAATGATAGAGGTATTTTCATTAAATTTTGTATCTTATTTATTTCCCCATCATTTATCCACATGTTCATAATCAAATTTTATTGCCCTATGGTTCAACCAAATACTCGATGTTTGATAATTATGTGACTGTTCTACGGTGAAACAAATCGATACTGATGATATGGATTACAATAGAGGTTGTAATAAAGGTGTGATAATGTTTAATTTGGCATATAGGGGTATCATAATATATTAATGGATATCATTTATCCTATTTTGATATCACACATACAAATTTCACATATAAATGAATCCAGAGAAGTTTAAAAGGCAGTGTGATGGTGATTGGTGAGTACATGGGATGGATGAACTTAGATCAATGATTCATAGCTAGATTCATGGTGGTGACCATGTGGATGGTGTCATGGTGATTAAATCCAGGGTTTTGAGAATTTTTATGTCACATGGTGTGTACTTTGGGACTATACACCATTTGGGATCCTCAATGAGGCACTAGGGTTCGAGTGGTGAAGATATGGATCACACACTATGTGATCCCTACCCCACATCATGTGTACATATCATGGTGGCCTTTCATAAAACCCAAAGTGTGAGGTATGTTACATGGTAATGTATACAGGGTGGCACATGGGAAGGCCGAGAGTACACAAAAACTCACATGGGAATATGTCTTGAGTAGTGTTTCAAAAAACATCTACATGTTGTGTATATGGAGATATACATTCCATAAGAGATAGAACCTCATGGTTTGTCCCAGGGATGGAAATAAATACTATATATTATGGTTATTAGAATCATTTTCATGTAAACCCATACATTGTTGGTTGATTCATATTGGTTTTTTGGTATTACCTAGTGGTATTGGGTGTGATATTCTATCTGATTATCAAGGTATGCTAAGATATGTGAGTTTATTGTGTAGGGACCAATGATCATACCCTCTTAGATGCGTGTCTTGGGTGATAAAATGGATAATATAGTGTGTTCTACAAAAATTAGATTTTATTCAACTACAATCCTTGGGATGAATGTTTTGTTGACATTCTCTAGAGGTGTGATGTCCTTATAATGTATTTCTGGGTGTTTTCATTTTGATTTATAAATCCTTTTTAATATATTACTATTAATGATGTTATCTTTTTATTGTTTTCAGTGTGTCCTTTTATGTATCATCATACTCACCCGTTCACTTTCTTTTCTTTCATATATCGTGTCTTATGTAGATAATGACCCATGAGATGGTGTCATGGGTGAGTGGGGTGATGGTGGACCCTAGCTTGAGTTGGATAAATTGCGGTGTTTTTTGGTTGTTTCATTTGATTGTAGTCCTAACCTTTTGAGGTGGTTGAATTGTTTTATGTTTTTGGATGGTCATGTATTTGGAAATTTTATTATTTTCAAAACTATATTGTCATACTCTAATTATGGGTTCATAGATATATGCATGCATCAGTTTCAGTTATTTTGTATTTCAACATTTTATAGTCATGGAGATGAGTGAATGTGTATAGGTAAATTAGGTTAATACCTCCCATGTAAATGATAAAACCACTTAGAATTATTCACTAAACCCAAGACTATTTGTGGCGTGGATGTGGTAGCCATAGTTTGGGACCCATTAGGTTGTCGTAATATAATTTTATTTCAATGTATTATTATTTATTTAACTATTAAATTACCTTTGGATGAATTTTATGGTAATAAATATCATGTAATGTGTGGTGAATATGGAGGGAAATGGCCACACTCCGTAGTATAGTCCTTGCGACATTGTCCATTTTTTCTAGGGTAATGTGTTAACCAGGCGGCCAAATATTGCTATGTTTGGGAGTCTCTATGGAGAGAGAGATCGTACACACTATACCTCTTGTTTTAGTGAAATTTTCTCAATAATTATCCTTTGGTCACAAGAATCATGAGAGGATCGCCAGTAACCAAGTCCTATTATACCGAGGGTACAAATTCAATATTTATACTCTTTTTAATTTTTTGTTAAAATTTTTATTTAAATTAATAGATATGTTATTTTTTTTGAATCTACTTATTTTGAAAACTTTTATGATCTTTTTAATAATTTAGATTACTAAATATGTATGATTTTTTGGAAAATTGGTTTATCTGTAAATAAATTAGAATATGTTTAAAAGGTAATATTTCTATGTTTTGATATAATTTTTTAAAATTTATATCACACATTTTTTGTACTTGAGAATAACTAGTTTCTTTTCTAAATAATTTTTTGGGAAAATTAATTGGGTCCTACTGAGCATTCTCCTCACACCTAAAATAAACTATTTGGTATATTTCATACTTTTACTTTTGACATAGTTAAAAGAAGTGAACTATTGGGTGGTATCATGTTTTATAGTTTTCTAGATGTGGGAGTTTGGTGGTGACTACATGTCACATGGATATGGGTTATAGGTTTACTTGTGTACTTTGTTTGACATTGTGATATTGGAACATATATTTTCCTCCATATGCATCCTTTTTACAATCAAATTATATTAGAATTCCAAATTACTCCTTTATATTACATTATAGATTTTAACTACTGTGAAAAATCATTCCCAAAGTCAATTTTTTTGTCTATGTTCTAGTCATTAGCCAATAGGGATTGTGAACACCCTTTAGAAAATGAAATGGTTAACCTGAGGTATAGGTTTGATGGCTGGTCTTGGTTAGTTCATGGTAATGTAAGGTTATCATTTTTTAAGATGAAACATATCCCCTCCTAACTCATACCATGCATGTACTAAAACCTCTATAGTCACATATCATTAGAATCATATCATGGGAATTAGAAAACAACATCAAACCCATGTGTATTGGATCTATTTTATAAGGAATGGAAAAATTCACTAGATCCATGAATATAGAAATTTGGGAATAACCTATAGTAATGGTGATCTACCCCTAAAATAGAATTAATAAAAACCTGGGAAGTATGATCACCAGATAGAAATTTCTACTTTCTATAGTAATACCAACATTATAATTAGGAAGAATGAAACCTAGGTTATTTAATCTCCTCTCCCCGATTATGGGTCCCATGGAATTATTGTCGATAGAGTCTCAACATCAATAAAATACCATATATGAAATAATTCATGGGAATGTATAGTTATAACTAGAACTATGTAACTATGGAATTGTTGATCTTATCAATATACATACAACACTCCATGAAATTAGAATGAATAAGATCCAAGGTAGAGTGACTCTACAGCTAGATCCATAGCTGTCATAGCCTCAACATTATCACCAGTTGGAAGAACATGGTCATTATAAATAAGGATATAGATGTCTGGTCCCATATTCCATCTTTTATATAGTCAAAATCTCACATATGAAAATATGGAAGTGGGTAAGGTAAAAACCATGTTTATACCCCACCTACAATGACTAGATCCATTGTATATGGTCATCACATGCATAAGCTTCAATGAAAACCAACCCATGAGGATTTTAGAACCCTCCATCCATATATTGTGATTTATGCTCTCCAACCTGATAATACCTAACAATACTAATCTTCCAACCCCATTGACTAGACATGACAATGAAAGACAACCCACTTTTCCTCTCCCGAATATTTCACAACCCCATAAATTCTCATTAGAATTGACCCATCCCTACTCACACTAGTATTATGATCATTTTAACCAAAAATACTACTAGTAAATTACATGATTCATAAAATGTAACACTATAAACCCATGGTCTTGAATCTTAAGCCAATATCCATACAAATGTACCCAACAAATCACAAAACCATACTAGTAAAAAATTGGTGAATCGTTATTAATGAAGTTAACTAAATTTATAAAAATTACACATCTACATAATATTTATTTGAAATCATTATTGTTTTGGAATTATGGATATTTTTAATTAATCATGGACCACATCAATACATGTAAAAAATAAATGAATGATGGGAAATCAATACACATGATTTTTAAAAGGTTTAGTCCGAATGGGTTTACCTACTCCTTTCTTGGTTACGTTATTATCCTAATACACATATATAATCTATATTAATAATGTGAATATAATAGGCTACCTCAAAAATGAAATTTCTATATATTTAATGATTTCTAGTCTCTTTAATTATTATTTACAACATATGCTTCTAGTTTATATTGGTTCTGGTAAAAATTACTAATAAAAATTATTTTCCTTTTACTCACAGACGTTACTATATCAATTAAAATATCTATTTTCAACAGAGTTCATTTATTATCGCAATATATAAAACTATTATATGTATTCCAAAAACATAATTTCCAAATATATTCCTTTTAGAGAACCTTAATGCATGGATATAATGTTGGTTTCCACATAAAATTGGTCTTCATCTCTATTTTTAGGTTTACAGTTTTTTGAAATCTCATTCTATTCTTAAAAAAGTATTGTTCTATGTAATTAATTCTTTGACCCAAAAATTGACCTTTACTATTTTCTGGCTGATAAATTCCCCTCTTTTGGTGTTTATACTCACTCATAATATTAGTAAATAAAATTAATGGAAGAGATCTGTTATATATATCTTTCATGATGTAGTTAGTTTTCCATGAAATATAGATTTTACACAATGTCACGATCTTCTTTTTTATAAATCAATCATGAATAATTGTTCATTGTGTTTATGATACTGGTATAATTACTACACCTTTTCCTTAGAGTTCGATCTGAATCTTGACATGAAACTCATGAAATTTATATCATTTATTATATAACACCAAAATATTCACATTGACAACGTATTTTCCAAACGTATATTGAATATTTAGAGAATATTCTTATTTAATAACTTTTTATACCTCTAATATAATTTCCATATGTTTATTTTCCATAATGATCATTGATTCAATGAACTTAATCTAAAATTTCCATTGAACTTATATTATTATATCATCCATTTATCCAATAAATCTTTTAACTCTGGCTAATGAAATTCCATATTTTAGACCAAATATGATTCTTCTTTATACTCACTGATTACAAATTTTGACAATCACAACATTCAATATTGATATCATCATTTGTAGATCATCTTTGACCCGTCACATATGGTCGTCTCTAACATTTTCACTCTATATATTATGATCAAATAAACTAATAAAAATAATAATCTTAAACCGATTTCAATTTCAAAAATCATATAGTTTTTCCATGACAATGGAATTTCTAAATATATATATTTTTGGTCCAATTAATCCGTTAGAATTCACTTATATTCATAAACTCCTTATTCATATAGAAATTTAAATCACATATTTTATAAGTCAGAATATTTTATATTTCAACACACTAGAGAAATCAGTATCATATAATTCATTAAAATATAGTTCATTGATTCAACCATATTAAGCAAAAAATATCAACTATCATATTTTTAGAGTTTGATATTAAAATAGAGTATGTATCTTTCATTTCGTTCAATAACTAGAATCATCATCTAATCATTCTAATGATTATCCTCATGATTATTTTAGATTACCAAATGCCTATTTAATTTTTTGAATTAAACATAGACTGAATCATAGTTGATCTCATCAATCACACTAATTTATGAGTATATGAAAGAATATTGTAACATCATTTGATTTATGTTTCAATTATCCCCATATGTTATCACTTTTTTCAATGTAAAAAAACTAACGCAACATTTACAACATGATATGTACCACCACTATGAGAACTAAATATCTTTATAACTGTATAAAATAATTCCATCATAAAAATATTCCAAGAAATATTTTAGAATATATTATGTATCATGTAAAATGTTAGGTATTACAATCCATTTTGAATGTTCTAGGTTCAAACTCAAGGAAATATATTATCTAGAATCAATCATATTATGCATTCCATATGTGATTTTGTATTTTTAAAAATTCAACAAATTCTTTGAATAATATATTATATAGCATGAATATAAGTTATTGATTATATTAATTTGTGAAATTAATAACAATAATATATCAAATATCTTACACCTAACAAAATTTGAGAAGAATTAATTTCCATTTTTAATTTTCTAGTTCACCATATTCAAAATTTATTATGTTTCATTTATAGAAGGTTATATATATATAGAGTATTTCATTCCTTTTTAGAAAAAAAATATTTAGAAATCATAATATAATATTATCATGGAAAATTCAGGAGTTAATTAAATTATAGATACTTATTAAAATTCTATAATTCTTATCCGTTTAGAGAAACTAAAAGTCATATTTTTTTCAAAATCAGACTAAATCAACACAATACTTCATCTAAAATATGTTATTCTCCTTATACTATAATATTCATTATATGTAATACATGGATGGTTCCTCCAGCTTGAAGAAATATTTTTATTTCATTGAATTATGGATTTCTGAGCTCAATAAACCCTTGAAAATCCTAGATCTATTAAAATAGGTATCGAAATTGTATTCATTTTTCAATTTAGATATTTTCATGGATATTTAAAGATTAGATTAATAATAATCTTTTGTATATGCTCCATCATTATAATTGAGGGACCATTCATTTTTATTATTAATGTAAATTTTTTGACCTATGTTCAAATTCTAGATTTGTAATATACCCATGTCCCATCTACTGATATAATGACACTGAGGGTATTAACTTCCCGAAAACCCATAGGTTTCTCTATAATCAATTTACACCTATTTTTATTTAGTTTTACTTTTCACCATCATAACATAAATCCTCATATATTTGAAACAATTGAAATTAAATTCAAAACACTTTATCAACTTATATTTTGAATCATCACATACAGTTTTCAATACATTACATAAAATTTATTAAATATGATAAAATATTAAAAATTTTATGTTTGTTGTCTTTATGAAAAAAATGAATAATGCAACATCATTAAAAAAAACATTTATTGGAAAAAAAATTACGTCAGTAATTTTTATTTCTTCTATAATGATCTAAATTTACCTAGTATTTAATAAAAAAAATAATAGGGTTATCCTATATCCATAGATTGATAATGGAAAACATGGTAGTGATTCATGTAAGGTGCCTTTAAAATATGGTATAATAATTATTAATGATAAAGAGAATTTTGGTTATGGAAATCATGACATTCAAGAAATACTTGTTATTAGGAAGAAAATTACATTATGGTCAAATACATTTTATGGTAGGATAAACACTTGTGTAATTGGAATCGAATGTGCCTTATGATCGTTATACCTTCTAATAATGATTGCATAATATTTTAATTTACATTGTATGATTGAATATGATTCCCAATGCACTGGAGGGATTTATTTCTAAGAACACCCATATGTTAATAGATAGAATTTCAAAACATAACTTGAAATTAATTTGTATTAGAAAAAAAATTAATCATTCATAAGAACTATATATTCACAATTAACCCATGTGAAAGAGATATGGGTGCCAATAACAAAAATTCCCAATCAATCAAACAGAGTTCATATATAGAATAATACATTTAAATTATAATAAATATGTATAAGGTCGTCATGACATATAAAATAATAGGATATACAATCATACTAATAGTGTTTCTTTTCAATAAAATGAAATGTATATCCAATTTATTTCACTTCAAGCTGAATAGTATCGAAAAACACATCCATAACATATTGAATAAATTAAAATACATTATTATGAATTTCATTTGTAACACACCGATATTTTGTGAAAAGTATTCTTTTTAATTTCATAGATGTCTTGTATTGTATGCTACTCCAAAAGGAGCTTTCACTACACGCATCTCTGACTTGTCTTTCATTACACGCAATCACGACCATCCACGATAGCATGTGTTGTACGCAATATCGAGTTTCACTAAACAATGAAATGTTATATAAACTAGCTGTTATGAATAGTAATACCCACTTTTTAAAATTTAATAAATTTTATTTTTCAAAATGGAACTCATTTTTGGATTCGGAATATCGAAATTAGCCTAGGGTGAATTCTTTGTATTTTTCTGAAAACATTCAATTTTTGATAAATAGTGAAAACACTAGGTTATTATTTAAAAACCAATTTTATATTTAAATAATTATTTATTTAATTTAAATTTATTTTAGGTCAAAATTGATACATAATACCTATATAAGTTCAATTTCATTCATTAGATTCATTTTATGATAATTTTAGACATATAAAAATTTTATTGAACTTTTCACAGTCTATTACCCACCTCCTAGGAGAGTTTGAAAATGTACATAAAACATAATTTTACTGCTTCTGTGAGTGAAATTTCGAAAATCTAAGAGACACAGTCAATATCAAGTAGTAAAATGTGGTTCAATATGATAAAAATAATTTTTTCGGAATAGTAACTTTTTACTTTTATTTACCACTGTAAAAAGTAAAAAAGGGAAATTAAGGGTAATAATGATATTATTATTACCCGAAAACATGTAATAATTCTATTGGATAACTGTGATTCGACCAAAAACAACCTTAGGAATAATATATTACCCTTTAGGTTCACATGGATTAGATTAGGACACTTATTATTATTTTATTTAAAGAAGATTTAAAATGGTTAAAATCAAAGTTAATAACTAACACAGTTTTAATATAGGGTTATTCATAGGATAAATTCAAAATAAATATTTATTAGAAAGAAAATACTATTTCCTACCTAATGGTATATTATTTATAATATTTAGACATTAAATAATTTAATTTATTTATGACACAATGGTGATCCAGTAATTACCTAAATAATGAAATATTAAAATAATTGATATTATAAATACCCAAATAATTGTAATTTGAGTATTTTTATGAATTAAACTAATTTTATAGGTTAATATGACATGTTAGTATTTATTTAATTTTCTTTTTTCGAACTAATCTTACTGTTATGATTTTCACAAAAATCAAGTACCAAATAGTGTCAAAATTGACATAAAATAGTTTTTTTTAGAAATATTATATTTTTAGTTGTAATTTAATTATTAAAAATATAAGGTTCGGAAAAATGACTTAGATAAGGTTATATATATTAATATTTAACCACTTGGGGTTCTTTTGTCTGTTTATAGTATGTTTATTAACCATATAGTGTAAGAATCAAAGAAGACACGATAAAAGTTGAATTATTTAACTTAGAGTTACATCTAAAAGATAAGGTTAAAATAGTAACCTAAACTTGTCTAAAACCTATTTTCTGAGAGTATTTAGACCCATACCCACCTAAGATTAGAAATAAATCAATTTGGAGCTATTAAAAACCGAATATGACTTTATAATAAAATAATATTTTATGTTTTTCAAAAGGTGCCCCTCTCCTCCCTTATAGAAAGGGCACCCCTTCCCTCTTCTCGTCACACCATTTTGTGCCTTGAATCTCGGCTAAACCCTGCCCATTTCTCTTCTAAATATCCCAAGAAACATTTTGGAGGATTTTTTCTTCTCAAAAGACCAACTCTACTTCCTTAAGAGGAAGCATAAAGGATGTTCTTCGAAGAAGAGGTAATCTCTTCTTCCGTTTCTTTCACGATTCTTTCTTCTTCTACTTCATCTTCATTAGTTGTTTCATTATAAAGTTATAACATAATAAATAATTATATATTGAGATGTTATTATTAATATGAAAAGTCCCTATTACACCTTCTATCCATCTTACAGAATCGAAATCACAATGCGTGCGTACGTACGGAATTCCGTCTCCACACCGTGGTGTAATCTGTTTTTCCACCACCACCGTACATGGATGGGAATAATGGTGTAAAGAATAAATATATATGATTATTATAACATCATACTGATTATATTATATTTTATCATCCACTCCAGTTCCATTCAATAAATATGGGAATGATATCAACGCTCGTGTGTACGTACAGATTACCGTCTCCACGACGCGATGAGATTCATTTTCCATATTAACAATTCAAGAACGATTATAAAGTATATATAATAAGTAATCATGAAATATATGATATAATAATGATACTGGATTTATGTATATATATATGTATGTCATCTGCTTAATTCCATTCCAGTCAATGAGGAAAGGAAAACTGCGGTCATGCGTACGTACGACCTACCGTCTCCATGAACGGTGTATTTCATTTCATTCATCTATCTATTATATATATATAGTGAATTTATATATGATACCTAAATCATGATTTACATTCTGGAAGTAAGTAAATAATGATATAAGTAATAATAATATCAAGAACATTAAGTCCAAACATGTACGATAAATGAAACGATTTTACCCAAAACGCCACTTTAACATGGAATTGACAAATGAACGGGTAATATAAATACTTAAGTGAACCATATATGATATAATAACAGTGATTATGATTCTGTAATAATTCAATGACATTATTTAAATAATTATACAGGAGGTTCATATATGTACAAAGCATATCGGACCTAAGTTAAGGGAAAACTTTTCCACTCTCATTCTTATCCGAGATTGTTTATTCATAACTATTTATTGGGGTTATGTTTATCATCCATGTGAATGTTTTCTCAAAATGTTTTCATAAAATGTTTACAATTATTACATATATGTTTAAAGTCATTTTACCATTTTTTACTTTTACCACAATGTATGTAAGGAATCTTTCTTTTGTTTACCATACGAGGTACTTTTTAACTTTTCCGACAGAAGTACGAGGAAAATGTTATTTTTAACTTATACGACATGAAAGGATTTTTATGGTTTTATAATGCATTATTTTTAGGAAGCTTCCTCTACAATATTTCATAAGTATTTTCAACAAAATCTATTTCTTTTAAAATTTCCTAGCATTTTGTGAAAAGAAAATGGTTTTGAAAAATAAAGGATATTTTCCTCAAGAATTGATTTCATGTGTTTTATTAAAACAATTTTCCCATCTTAAATGACATTATGTTTCAACTATATTTTCTCTATTATGTTCATGGTTTTATTTTTATTATGATTAAATGATTTCCATTTGTTTTAAATGGATAATGTTATGATGGGATGATGATTATGAAACCCCTTTTATTCTTTGGGTTATGTTGAATGGTTTATGTTTATGTTGTGGCACATGAATGAATGATTTCATTATGAGATGGGTGGGACCTATATCTCCCTCCAATTCATTGCGTAAAGATTCATATCTCATGAGAATGACATGTTTGGAATGGTATGTTATTCCGGTTCCGAGACACAAGACTGGAACGAGGAGTGAACTTGATTCAGAAAGGGACTTTGTCCACTAAGATGGTCTTTGAAAAAATGCATGGGCTACTATGGAAATCATATCATGTTATTAATGGTTTCCACAATCACATGTTTTATTCCCAATCTATTTTATCATTATTGATGTTCCTTTATGATATTTTCCTTACATACTTCCAAGATTTATGTCTTTCCTCAAGATTTTGATATTTAGACTTTATGTTCATGTTTTTGCATTAAAATGTTTATGGATTGTTTTATGTTCTCTATGTTTACCCTTACAGAGAATTTGAGCTCACCCTTTTTATGTTTTATTTTCCCCAAGATTTAAATAAAGGTTTTAGGTAAGAAAAAAAGGGCAAGATCATTATGGGAGATGTTGATGATCTTTCACGATGATTAGAAGATTATATTCCAAGTTTCCAAGGAAACTAAACTATTAAGGTCCTTATGTGTGTATTTTTGTTATGTATTAAGTATTCCAAAAAAGTAATGTAACGCCCATTTATGTCAGGCTTTGGGTCTCTACAATTGGTATCATATGAAAGGTTTAGTTAAACATTGGAAACTAGGATGCAAAAACATTAGTGATATCCCTAGTGATATTTCTAAGGTATGTCAAGGGATGTCACTAAGGTTAAGTATAAGTATAGGTTATAGTACTATAATTATGGTAACAATCTTAGAATTTAACCTAATATGTTTTATATTGATGGTACTTCCCCTTTATTATATTGTTTTCCCTAGCATGATTTTTCCTCTCACACTATTCTTTTTGGGTTTTTGACGATGGATGGAACCCAAAGGAACCATGTTGATCAATGTAATGGGAAATGAAATGAATTTCCTCCTGAACAACAAAATGTGATGGGAGATGGGGTGAAAAATCTTATTGCTATACATACACAAGCTATACATCATTATGGATTTCCAAATGATAAGAGAATGGAACAATATTCTATTGAGTCCTTCATGAGGAAACACCCACCTTCATTCAATGGGTCTTCTGATCCACTTGTTGCTGAACAATGGATCAATACCATTGAAAAGATACTTTCCATACATCACTGTTCGAAACATGATAATGTCATTCTAGTTGTTTACCGTTTAGAAGTTGAAGCAGACCAGTGGTGGACTCTAATTAAGAATACAAGGCCCAAGGTGAAATTGAATCCATGGAATGGGACAAGTTCAAGAACTTGTTTTTTAGTAAGTACATCCCTCATATTCTTCGAACAAAGATGGAAAAGGAGTTCCTTGAGCTTTAGAAAAAGGATGATGAATCCGTTGGTATATACGAATACAATTTTACAAGACTTGAAAGGTATGAATCTGGTTTTATCATCCAACCTGAAAGTATAGTTGATCGATTTTTCAGTGGATTAAAACCAAGTCTTTGAAGGGAATTATATATAAGAAAATACCGTAGCTATGATGAAATTGTGTGTTGTGCTATCAAAGTAGAACTGGAAGATGGTGTTACATATCCATCTCATGGTTTTGACAAGAAACAAAATATGGAGTTCAAGGAGAAATCTCATAACAACGGTGAAATGAAGATGAATGTTTCTTTATGCTCAATGTGTGGAAAGAAGCATTGTGGAGATTGTCTAAAATGTACAAGAAAATGTTTAATGTGTGGAAAAGAAGCTTATCGAGCAGCTACGTGTCGATGTAATGGAAAAATGGTTTCTAATGATGTGAATAATGAAAAGACTGTAGAGAACGCACAACCAACACATCAATGCTTCAAGTGCAAGGAAATGGGGCATTATGCTAATCAATTCCCTAATCCAAGGGTTAATGATGATCAATATGAGAAACCTTTTATGTCAAAGGATAAAGGGATGTCACATGAGATCACTATTTGTGATGCTGATTATGAAAATGATGTTGTGTAATGATTAATTGTTTATGTAATGGGATTTCAAAATAGTATCACGGAATCTCATTTATTGTATAGTTGAATTTTGGAATATCTATGTAATTGTTTATTATGGTTTTCAATAATTATATGGTACCAGTACCCATGAAAAGTGATATAGATATTTTGGAAAGCAGATGATATACGCATAATGAATGGGTAAGGAGAAAATAATATGTTTGATAGTATTCATGGGATAATTATTGATATAATGACTAAGGGATATCATGGTTTGAGTATATAGATTTTTAGGGATTTTGGTATGTGGAAAGTGTTAACTTTTAACTGCATTCATGTTTTCACTAATGTTCAATGTGTATTAATTTTTACAAGAGAATACATGATTAAGGCATTCGAATGTTTGGCATTTGACCAACAAGACATATCTTATGAAATATGGTCATAAATTATGGTATTTACATACATGGTAGATGACCTCTCTATCAATATTTTTCCTTATACTGTGAGTTTGGGTATGACTAAATATTGGAATAGATTAAGTTAGAAATCAAATAGTATTGTTTATGGCTAGAAAACTTCGATATTATTTTTGAAATGTTATAATAGTATTGTTTTGAAAAAAGGGACAACCTGCAGGACGGGCGACAACTCGTCGTGTCATACAAGGCTGTGGGAGTCGAACCCAAAAACGAAGTGCGACATGAATTTATTTCTTACCACTGGCATAAAGGAAGTCCCTGGTTAGTAGAAACTAGTTTTATTAAGCAGTATGATAGATGAAGTATAAGTACATTTTTGGAATCATATACGATTAACCACACCATAGACGGACTTATGTATATTTGACAACTTTTTCTAACCTTTTGATTGGGACATAAAGAATGACACATCATTATATCACATGATCTTCTAACACTTCACGAATGAAAATTTCAACATCATTTCTTTAAGATATGATGTAGAAATTGTTCAAGGCACGAACAAAAGTAATATTATACTGAAAAAATATAAGTATTTATTCTATTTCAAAATATTCATCTTTAGGGAAATGATCTTGAAAAAAACTGTGGTCCTAGTGCCTTATATCCGATGAATCAGATGGTACATTAAATCATCACAAATTTTTTTCTTTGTGATTGTTGGCTATTTCATAGCCATGTTCTCTACCACTCTCCATCAGAACATGATGGTTAGATTTTTGTTCTATATCCATAATTTCACCTATGTTCTCCAATGTGGAAACCCATTGATTAGTTAATTTGGGTAACCATTAAGTATCATAATTTTGTTTTTAAAGTTAATTTTTATTATTCTTTTTTAGGATGTGGGTGTCTATGAAAGAAACTTTCAAGTAGTAAACCATTTAGAACCACGACGAATTTTGAGGGCGAAATTCCTTTTAAGGGGTGTAGAATGTAGCACCCCGAGATTTTATAAAAAGTATTTTTTTTTAAATTTCATTGATGTCTTCTGTTTTACGCTATACCAAAAGGAGTTTTCAATACACGCATCCCTGACTTGGCATGCATTACACGCAATTGCGACCTTCCACTATAGTGTGTGTTGTACGCAATATCGAGTTTCACTAAACAATAAAATGTAAGATAAACTAGCCGTTATGAATAGTAATTCCCACTTTTTAAAATTTTATAAATTTTATTTTTCAAAATGGACTTCATTTTTGGATTCGGAATATCGTAATTAGCCTAGGGTGAATTTTTGGTGTTTTTCTAAAAACATTCAATTTTTTTTGAATAGTGAAAACACTAGGTTACTATTTAAAAACTGACTTTTTATTTAAATAATTATTTATTTTATTTAAATGTATTTTAGGTAAAAATTGATACATAATACCTATATATGTACAATGTTATTCATTGGAGTCATTTTATAATAATTTTAGACATATAAAAATTTTATTGAACTTTTCACCGTCGTTTACACACCTCCTAGGAAAGTTTCAAAATTTACATTAAACATAATTTTACGGCTTCGGTGAGTATAATTTCAAAAATCCTAGAGACACGGTTAACATGAAGGAGTAAAATGTGGTTCAATTAGATAAAAACAATTTTTGGTGAATAGTAACTTTTTACTTTAATTTACCACGGTAAAAAGTAAACAGGGTAATTAAATGTAACAATGATATTATTATTACCCTAACACAAGTCATAATTATATTGGATAATTTTAATTAGACCAAAAAAACCCTAGGAATAAAATATTACCCTTTAGGACTATTTGGATTATATTAGAAAACTTATTATTATTTTATTTAAAGAAGAGTTAAATTGGTTAAAATAAATGTTAATAACTAAACTTTTTTTAATATAGGGTTATACATATGACAGATTCGACTATAAATATTCATTAGAAATATATTAAGATTTACTACCAAATGGTATTTTATTTATAATTTTTAGACATTATATAATTTAATTTATTTATGACACAATGGGGATGCAGTAATTACCTAAATAATGAAATATTAAAATAATTTATATTATAAATACCCAAATACATGTAATTTGAGACTTTTTATGAATTATACTAATTTTAAAGGTTAATAAGACATGTAATAATTTATTTAATCAATTTTTTTAGAACTAATCATGTTGTGATGATTTTCACAAAAATCTAGTACCAAATAGTGTCAAAATTGACATAAAATAGTCTTTAAAACAAAATATTATATTATTAATTGTTATTTGACTCCTAAAAATATTAGGATCGGCCAAATGACTTATAAAATGTTATATATATTAATAATGAACCACTTGGGGTTAGTTTGGCTGGTTATTGTAAGTTTATTAACCATATAGTGTATGAAAACAAGAAGACACGGTAAAAGTTAAATTATTTAACTTAGAGTTACATCTAAATGATAAGGTTAAAATAGTAACCTAAACACGTCTAAAACCTATTTTTTAGAGGATTTAGACCCGTCCCCACCTTATCTTAGAAATAAATCAATTTGGTGCTACTAGAGGCCGAATATGACTTTATAATAAAATAATATTTTATGTTTTTCTAAAGGTACCCCTCTCCTCCCTTATAAAAAGAGAACCCATTCCCTCTTCTATTCAAACCATTTTGAGCCTTGAAGATCGGAAACCCCTAGACCATTTTTCTTCTCCACTTCCCTAGAAATATTATGGAGGTTATGGTCTTCTCAAAAGACAAACTCTACTTCTTTAAGAGGATGCTTAAAGAGGGTGCGTCGAAGAAGAGGTAATCTCTTCTTCCGTTTCTTTCAAGTTTCATTCTTCTTCTACTTCCTCTTCTGTGGTTGTTTCATTATAAAGTAATAACATAAGTATTACTTATATACTGATATGTTATTATAAATATGAAACAACCCTATTACACCTTATATCCATCCTACGGAAACGAAATCACCACGCGTGCGTACGTACAGAATACCGTCTCCACGCCGAGGTGTAATATGTTTTTCCACCACCACCTTACTTGGGTGGGTATAATTGTGTAAAGAATAAATATATATATTTAGTATAACATCATAATGTCTTAAAAGGTGCCATCTGTATTCTGGTATGAAATTTGTTATTATAAGAAAACTAAACAAATGAAATATGTTGATACCAACTTCCCTATTTATCTATTGATAAATAATAATGAATATCCCACCAATAATACTTCGGAATGTATATGTACATCTTTATGATGATATGATGAACTAAAAATAGAGAATTATGAGCATTGGAAATATATTATTTCCTCACCTGGGAAACATAATGAACACAAAATATTTTTCCAAATATAAAAACACAATATTTATCAAGTTCAAATTTTTTAAAATTACCAATTTTAACAAATTATACCTTTTTTGTAGCTCACACTCTCCTATCTAGCCTTGATTAATTCTATCTAACAAGGATGACTGCACTGAAACCTGAAACAAAAAAGGGGAATTTCATGCACCAAAAATATCCAAGCCAAAACATTTTTTATCAATAATCTAAGGTTATTATTCCATCTAAAACAAAGTTAATGATGCTTGATGTTTTTGACTCAAAGAATCTTCCACATTTTTCTCTATTCCATGATGGAAATTGATCATGAAATCAAAATCTTTCCCAATTAATTCAATATTCTCGTACTCATTATTAATTCCTTTTCATTAAATATATATTTTTGGATTTTATTTTTAGTATATATTTCACATTTGGGTCCATATAAATAAGGCCTTTAAATTTCTAAAGTGAAGACCAAAACTACTAATTCTAAATCATGTGTGGGATAATTTAACTCATATGGTTTTAGTTGTATTGAAGAATTGGGCATTATCTAATTTTTATGCATCAAAGAAAAACCAATTTCATTTAATGAAGTATCAATATAGATGAAACACTATCTTTTATTGGAAGGTAGGTTCAAAACTGGAGCATTAACCAATCTTCTTTTCAATTCTGGAATACAGTCATCACATTGTTTTTTTCGGTCAATTTAACTACTTTTTGAGGTAACTAAGCAATTTAACTAGATAACCCTGCAATGTTTTCAACAAACCTCATATAATATCACAATAGGCAAAGAAAACTACGAATATTGGTTACATTTTTGGGTCTTGTATATTCTTTAAGAACATTGAATTTGAAACAAATCAGAATTTATTCTATCTTTAAAAATAATTTGAACAATGAATGAGATTTCTTTCAAAAAAATTCAAAATTGATGAATTTTCATACATTCTTTTTTCATTTATGGTTTTCAAAAGAACCCATAGATATTGTTAGTGATTTTATTTACTTCTATAATATACAAGAATGTAATCAATAAAAACATCCAAAAAGTTATCCATGAACACATGAAAAATTCTATACATAAGATCCATGAATACAACATGTGAATTAGTTAACCAAAATTACGTAAAAAAAATTCATAATGACAATATCTGGTTCTAAAGGACATATTTGGAATGTCATATTCCTTTACCTTCAGCTGATGGTACCCACCTCTCAAATCAATCTTTGAAAAAAATTAGACTCCTTGAAGATGATAAAAAAAGTCATCGATATGAGGAAAATGATACATATTCATAATAATAATGTTATTAAATTCTCTATAATCAATTCCAAGTCTCATTGAACCATATCTATTTTAAGAAAACAAAACAACATATCCTCATGGTGATGTTCAAGGATGAATGAAGCCTTTTTTCAAAAAATACATGATATGAATTTTTTAATTCAAGAAGCTCTATTTGAGCCATTTGAAAAAGGGTATTTGAAATTGTCTTATCATCAGGAACTAAGTCAATTTTCAATTCAACAAAAAAATAATATGTTATACTGGGTAAATCATTAGTAAAAACATCAAGGTATTCATTTACCATTGGAACATTATTAATCTAAACTATTCCCTTGTTTTCAAAAATATGTGAAAGATAATTTTAATTTCCATCATTCAATAGTTCCTCATATACCTGATATGTTATTATTTTTATGGGTTCATTCTTGTATAAAAAATAAAAAAATTTCTAAAAAACATCATTCAATCTAGAATCAATTTTACCATGAAATTTTCTAACATAGACTAAAAGGATCTCAGTAAAATTTTCATATTATATAATGGCTTCTTTTTATCACGTAGATCATTTTTTCTGAAGGAATTTTCATAATGACCCATCTCACATCATTTGAAAAAAATAAAATATGTCTTATCAGAATTGATCTTATAATAATTTCATTACAATAAAGGGACATATTTATAAACATAATGCATTAAAAATAGTTATTGGTTTTGGTTAGTCATTCCTTATGGTTCTTTTTAGAACATTTTTCATAAATTAGAAACTGTACTTTCTTTCCATCACATATCATTGATTGATTTTTTCCAATCACTTTCAATATGGACCACTTCTTCTAATGGTTTTTAAAGAAAAATTAATCTTTAAAAAACTCAATTTATATTATCTCATCGCATCAGATAAGCTTTTCATAACGTTGAAATCCATATGAATCCAATGCCTTTCGATATATTGGCTTCATTCTTGAGTAAAAATGATTGTTTTTTCTATCAATATCCAAAATAAGATTGGGAGCACTTTTCCCTTGTCAGGAAAATTTTACTTCATACATGGATGAAGAATCTTCTTAATTTCTCATTATTTAAATGAATTTTTTCTCCATCCTCCATAAAATCACCTTAGGAAAATACTTTTCTAGGATTATTCTTTTAAATTTATCCCACATTTATGCATTAAATCTTCTCTAAATCCATAATATTCTTCACCATTGACCACCACTGATCAAATTATCCATAAACAATAAATGGAAATTAATTTTTTTGATTATCTAAACATCCCATAACAACAAATATATTTTCATGTTTTTAATCTGTCCTTCAGCTGATACAAGGTCAGAAGATCTGCCAAACGTAGGAGGGTGTTAGATCACAAAATGTTCAACTATCATCATGTTATTTTATGGTGGATCTTGTTGTTACCATACATGAATGGAACCACTATTTATTTCTTGTGTCAGATGATCCATTATTATAAAAAACTACTCAATTCCAATTCCCATCATACCTGGTTGCAGATTCAGAATGACATCAGCCTCTGGGTTCCTTCCAACTTCAGCTTTCCAATTTATTTTGTGGAAAACAATCATAAAAATAAATATATTTGGTGAATCATCATGGTAATCATTATATTCTATACCATTTAATAATAAATATAAGGTAAAAATTATTTATGGTATCTTGACAACATCATAATAACTCCTCATGTTATCTAAATCATGCTACGATACCAACACTAAGGACCCATCCTTAAACATTACATCATATATAAATTTCATCTAGATAACAGTTTTTCACATTCCCAATGTTTTGTTAAGTTTATTGTTTTTATAGTTATGAAATAAATCATACATATCAATCCAGAAGCATACATAGTGGGTACCATTAAAATAGAATCTAGTTCTTCCAAAACATATAATTTTTAACCCGAAACAATAACATGATTTATGTGGGAAAAATTCATAACATTTAACTTGACTTTATTATGTATCTTAATCATCTTTTTAAGCTATGATTTTTTTAAAAAATATCAGATGAACAAAAAAGCTCAATAAGGGTATAAAAATAAGGAAAGAAAACAAAGAGGTAATCATATTAATATTCATATTATAATTTATATGGTAATAATAATATTAAAGAAATCTAGTTTTATAAGACACCAAAAAAACATACTGATCGCAACCATAGATGTATGTGGTTTGAAATTAAAATCACAGAATTTATAAAATTAAGTTTAAGGTATCGTTTATATCTATCTCTTGAAAACAAAGTGATATTTTATATAGACTCAGTGATTCTTGAATTTCAATTTATTTTTTTCAAAACATTGGGTGTTACAAAAGCACATAGTAGAGTATTGGTAGAATAATTTACAATCATGAATTGATGATAATAAGGTAAGAAAATGATTGAGAAAATAAATCCCATTAAAGACATTTCATTTCCACAACAGCATAGATGTATTGGAACTTGAGAAATTAATCTTATTTTAATGAACAATTAAAGAATAATTGGTGGGAAGTATTAGAATAACTAGGTAGTAAAATATTGAAAATATATTTTAATAATGATATTATATCATATTTATTATTTTATAACATATTTAACGATTGATTTAAAATGTTTTATAATATGATAATTATAATTTTAATTGAAAGAGAAATGAATGAAAATATTTTAATTTAACATGGTTTAAAATTAAATATGTGTATAAAATAAGGATATGAAAATATATCATAGATTAATGGTCAAATGGAAAATAATTTAATATAATAATAATTATTTCATTATATTTATATATATTTTAAAATAGTTTTAACTTGAATCATTTTATTTTTGAATTAGAATAATAGGATTAACAAAAAATGTCAGTATGAAGATGACATTATGAAATTGAATAATGATAGTTTAATAATAATATTTTTTAATGATAACTCGAAATGATGATAATTTACATGATTATAATAAGTTATTCATAGGATTGACAAATTTATAATAAATTAGAATGAAGTTTATTATATTTAATTACATGAAAGAGAAATATGATCCCTTAACATTATTGAAATTATAGGTTTAGAATTATACTTTCCAACATACAAATATAATATAAATTGAAGATAGTGAAATGATATTGATAAATTTACGTAACTATTAAGGGAGATTTCATGATTCTAGTGTGATGAAATTATAATAATAGGTTTCTATATATAGGTTTAGAGAGTAGAATCTCATGGAATAAAATATTTATTATTTCATCATTACATTTTTATAGGGTTTTTCCAAAATCCATTGTTCCCCATAATATATATTAATGATATAATATATTTTATAATTCTAATTATTGTCATAGTTCAATAAATTGGTCTGATTTGATCATTCCTAAAGATATATGATATAATATTTAACATTTGTTGTTGTATTTCACATTTTAACGGTATTTTAACATTTAAAAAATGATTTACATTACCTTTTAATGAATTTTAATATTTAGATTAGAAATATATATCCATTAAACCAAATTCAACTACTAATTTGATTATATATAGGTTTTAAATAAATACATGTGAAAATAGTTTTCAAGTATCCAACATTTCTCAAAACATCTACATCATAATTACAACCGCCATATTATTGTGATGGGAGATGGGGTGAAAAATCTTATTGCTATACATACACAAGCTATACATCATTATGGATTTCCAAATGATAAGAGAATGGAACAATATTCTATTGAGTCCTTCATGAGGAAACACCCACCTTCATTCAATGGGTCTTCTGATCCACTTGTTGCTGAACAATGGATCAATACCATTGAAAAGATACTTTCCATACATCACTGTTCGAAACATGATAATGTCATTCTAGTTGTTTACCGTTTAGAAGTTGAAGCAGACCAGTGGTGGACTCTAATTAAGAATACAAGGCCCAAGGTGAAATTGAATCCATGGAATGGGACAAGTTCAAGAACTTGTTTTTTAGTAAGTACATCCCTCATATTCTTCGAACAAAGATGGAAAAGGAGTTCCTTGAGCTTTAGAAAAAGGATGATGAATCCGTTGGTATATACGAATACAATTTTACAAGACTTGAAAGGTATGAATCTGGTTTTATCATCCAACCTGAAAGTATAGTTGATCGATTTTTCAGTGGATTAAAACCAAGTCTTTGAAGGGAATTATATATAAGAAAATACCGTAGCTATGATGAAATTGTGTGTTGTGCTATCAAAGTAGAACTGGAAGATGGTGTTACATATCCATCTCATGGTTTTGACAAGAAACAAAATATGGAGTTCAAGGAGAAATCTCATAACAACGGTGAAATGAAGATGAATGTTTCTTTATGCTCAATGTGTGGAAAGAAGCATTGTGGAGATTGTCTAAAATGTACAAGAAAATGTTTAATGTGTGGAAAAGAAGCTTATCGAGCAGCTACGTGTCGATGTAATGGAAAAATGGTTTCTAATGATGTGAATAATGAAAAGACTGTAGAGAACGCACAACCAACACATCAATGCTTCAAGTGCAAGGAAATGGGGCATTATGCTAATCAATTCCCTAATCCAAGGGTTAATGATGATCAATATGAGAAACCTTTTATGTCAAAGGATAAAGGGATGTCACATGAGATCACTATTTGTGATGCTGATTATGAAAATGATGTTGTGTAATGATTAATTGTTTATGTAATGGGATTTCAAAATAGTATCACGGAATCTCATTTATTGTATAGTTGAATTTTGGAATATCTATGTAATTGTTTATTATGGTTTTCAATAATTATATGGTACCAGTACCCATGAAAAGTGATATAGATATTTTGGAAAGCAGATGATATACGCATAATGAATGGGTAAGGAGAAAATAATATGTTTGATAGTATTCATGGGATAATTATTGATATAATGACTAAGGGATATCATGGTTTGAGTATATAGATTTTTAGGGATTTTGGTATGTGGAAAGTGTTAACTTTTAGCTGCATTCATGTTTTCACTAATGTTCAATGTGTATTAATTTTTACAAGAGAATACATGATTAAGGCATTCGAATGTTTGGCATTTGACCAACAAGACATATCTTATGAAATATGGTCATAAATTATGGTATTTACATACATGGTAGATGACCTCTCTATCAATATTTTTCCTTATACTGTGAGTTTGGGTATGACTAAATATTGGAATAGATTAAGTTAGAAATCAAATAGTATTGTTTATGGCTAGAAAACTTCGATATTATTTTTGAAATGTTATAATAGTATTGTTTTGAAAAAAGGGACAACCTGCAGGACGGGCGACAACTCGTCGTGTCATACAAGGCTGTGGGAGTCGAACCCAAAAACGAAGTGCGACATGAATTTATTTCTTACCACTGGCATAAAGGAAGTCCCTGGTTAGTAGAAACTAGTTTTATTAAGCAGTATGATAGATGAAGTATAAGTACATTTTTGGAATCATATACGATTAACCACACCATAGACGGACTTATGTATATTTGACAACTTTTTCTAACCTTTTGATTGGGACATAAAGAATGACACATCATTATATCACATGATCTTCTAACACTTCACGAATGAAAATTTCAACATCATTTCTTTAAGATATGATGTAGAAATTGTTCAAGGCACGAACAAAAGTAATATTATACTGAAAAAATATAAGTATTTATTCTATTTCAAAATATTCATCTTTAGGGAAATGATCTTGAAAAAAACTGTGGTCCTAGTGCCTTATATCCGATGAATCAGATGGTACATTAAATCATCACAAATTTTTTTCTTTGTGATTGTTGGCTATTTCATAGCCATGTTCTCTACCACTCTCCATCAGAACATGATGGTTAGATTTTTGTTCTATATCCATAATTTCACCTATGTTCTCCAATGTGGAAACCCATTGATTAGTTAATTTGGGTAACCATTAAGTATCATAATTTTGTTTTTAAAGTTAATTTTTATTATTCTTTTTTAGGATGTGGGTGTCTATGAAAGAAACTTTCAAGTAGTAAACCATTTAGAACCACGACGAATTTTGAGGGCGAAATTCCTTTTAAGGGGTGTAGAATGTAGCACCCCGAGATTTTATAAAAAGTATTTTTTTTTAAATTTCATTGATGTCTTCTGTTTTACGCTATACCAAAAGGAGTTTTCAATACACGCATCCCTGACTTGGCATGCATTACACGCAATTGCGACCTTCCACTATAGTGTGTGTTGTACGCAATATCGAGTTTCACTAAACAATAAAATGTAAGATAAACTAGCCGTTATGAATAGTAATTCCCACTTTTTAAAATTTTATAAATTTTATTTTTCAAAATGGACTTCATTTTTGGATTCGGAATATCGTAATTAGCCTAGGGTGAATTTTTGGTGTTTTTCTAAAAACATTCAATTTTTTTTGAATAGCGAAAACACTAGGTTACTATTTAAAAACTGACTTTTTATTTAAATAATTATTTATTTTATTTAAATGTATTTTAGGTAAAAATTGATACATAATACCTATATATGTACAATGTTATTCATTGGAGTCATTTTATAATAATTTTAGACATATAAAAATTTTATTGAACTTTTCACAGTCGTTTACACACCTCCTAGGAAAGTTTCAAAATTTACATTAAACATAATTTTACGGCTTCGGTGAGTATAATTTCAAAAATCCTAGAGACACGGTTAACATGAAGGAGTAAAATGTGGTTCAATTAGATAAAAACAATTTTTGGGGAATAGTAACTTTTTACTTTAATTTACCACGGTAAAAAGTAAACAGGGTAATTAAATGTAACAATGATATTATTATTACCCTAACACAAGTCATAATTATATTGGATAATTTTAATTAGACCAAAAAAACCCTAGGAATAAAATATTACCCTTTAGGACTATTTGGATTATATTAGAAAACTTATTATTATTTTATTTAAAGAAGAGTTAAATTGGTTAAAATAAATGTTAATAACTAAACTTTTTTTAATATAGGGTTATACATATGACAGATTCGACTATAAATATTCATTAGAAATATATTAAGATTTACTACCAAATGGTATTTTATTTATAATTTTTAGACATTATATAATTTAATTTATTTATGACACAATGGGGATGCAGTAATTACCTAAATAATGAAATATTAAAATAATTTATATTATAAATACCCAAATACATGTAATTTGAGACTTTTTATGAATTATACTAATTTTAAAGGTTAATAAGACATGTAATAATTTATTTAATCAATTTTTTTAGAACTAATCATGTTGTGATGATTTTCACAAAAATCTAGTACCAAATAGTGTCAAAATTGACATAAAATAGTCTTTAAAACAAAATATTATATTATTAATTGTTATTTGACTCCTAAAAATATTAGGATCGGCCAAATGACTTATAAAATGTTATATATATTAATAATGAACCACTTGGGGTTAGTTTGGCTGGTTATTGTAAGTTTATTAACCATATAGTGTATGAAAACAAGAAGACACGGTAAAAGTTAAATTATTTAACTTAGAGTTACATCTAAATGATAAGGTTAAAATAGTAACCTAAACACGTCTAAAACCTATTTTTTAGAGGATTTAGACCCGTCCCCACCTTATCTTAGAAATAAATCAATTTGGTGCTACTAGAGGCCGAATATGACTTTATAATAAAATAATATTTTATGTTTTTCTAAAGGTACCCCTCTCCTCCCTTATAAAAAGAGAACCCATTCCCTCTTCTATTCAAACCATTTTGAGCCTTGAAGATCGGAAACCCCTAGACCATTTTTCTTCTCCACTTCCCTAGAAATATTATGGAGGTTATGGTCTTCTCAAAAGACAAACTCTACTTCTTTAAGAGGATGCTTAAAGAGGGTGCGTCGAAGAAGAGGTAATCTCTTCTTCCGTTTCTTTCAAGTTTCATTCTTATTCTACTTCCTCTTCTGTGGTTGTTTCATTATAAAGTAATAACATAAGTATTACTTATATACTGATATGTTATTATAAATATGAAACAACCCTATTACACCTTATATCCATCCTACGGAAACGAAATCACCACGCGTGCGTACGTACAGAATACCGTCTCCACGCCGAGGTGTAATATGTTTTTCCACCACCACCTTACTTGGGTGGGTATAATTGTGTAAAGAATAAATATATATATTTAGTATAACATCATAATGTCTTAAAAGGTGCCATCTGTATTCTGGTATGAAATTTGTTATTATAAGAAAACTAAACAAATGAAATATGTTGATACCAACTTCCCTATTTATCTATTGATAAATAATAATGAATATCCCACCAATAATACTTCGGAATGTATATGTACATCTTTATGATGATATGATGAACTAAAAATAGAGAATTATGAGCATTGGAAATATATTATTTCCTCACCTAGGAAACATAATGAACACAAAATATTTTTCCAAATATAAAAACACAATATTTATCAAGTTCAAATTTTTTAAAATTACCAATTTTAACAAATTATACCTTTTTTGTAGCTCACACTCTCCTATCTAGCCTTGATTAATTCTATCTAACAAGGATGACTGCACTGAAACCTGAAACAAAAAAGGGGAATTTCATGCACCAAAAATATCCAAGCCAAAACATTTTTTATCAATAATCTAAGGTTATTATTCCATCTAAAACAAAGTTAATGATGCTTGATGTTTTTGACTCAAAGAATCTTCCACATTTTTCTCTATTCCATGATGGAAATTGATCATGAAATCAAAATCTTTCCCAATTAATTCAATATTCTCGTACTCATTATTAATTCCTTTTCATTAAATATATATTTTTGGATTTTATTTTTAGTATATATTTCACATTTGGGTCCATATAAATAAGGCCTTTAAATTTCTAAAGTGAAGACCAAAACTACTAATTCTAAATCATGTGTGGGATAATTTAACTCATATGGTTTTAGTTGTATTGAAGAATTGGGCATTATCTAATTTTTATGCATCAAAGAAAAACCAATTTCATTTAATGAAGTATCAATATAGATGAAACACTATCTTTTATTGGAAGGTAGGTTCAAAACTGGAGCATTAACCAATCTTCTTTTCAATTCTGGAATACAGTCATCACATTGTTTTTTTCGGTCAATTTAACTACTTTTTGAGGTAACTAAGCAATTTAACTAGATAACCCTGCAATGTTTTCAACAAACCTCATATAATATCACAATAGGCAAAGAAAACTACGAATATTGGTTACATTTTTGGGTCTTGTATATTCTTTAAGAACATTGAATTTGAAACAAATCAGAATTTATTCTATCTTTAAAAATAATTTGAACAATGAATGAGATTTCTTTCAAAAAAATTCAAAATTGATGAATTTTCATACATTCTTTTTTCATTTATGGTTTTCAAAAGAACCCATAGATATTGTTAGTGATTTTATTTACTTCTATAATATACAAGAATGTAATCAATAAAAACATCCAAAAAGTTATCCATGAACACATGAAAAATTCTATACATAAGATCCATGAATACAACATGTGAATTAGTTAACCAAAATTACGTAAAAAAAATTCATAATGACAATATCTGGTTCTAAAGGACATATTTGGAATGTCATATTCCTTTACCTTCAGCTGATGGTACCCACCTCTCAAATCAATCTTTGAAAAAAATTAGACTCCTTGAAGATGATAAAAAAAGTCATCGATATGAGGAAAATGATACATATTCATAATAATAATGTTATTAAATTCTCTATAATCAATTCCAAGTCTCATTGAACCATATCTATTTTAAGAAAACAAAACAACATATCCTCATGGTGAAGTTCAAGGATGAATGAAGCCTTTTTTCAAAAAATACATGATATGAATTTTTTAATTCAAGAAGCTCTATTTGAGCCATTTGAAAAAGGGTATTTGAAATTGTCTTATCATCAGGAACTAAGTCAATTTTCAATTCAACAAAAAAATAATATGTTATACTGGGTAAATCATTAGTAAAAACATCAAGGTATTCATTTACCATTGGAACATTATTAATCTAAACTATTCCCTTGTTTTCAAAAATATGTGAAAGATAATTTTAATTTCCATCATTCAATAGTTCCTCATATACCTGATATGTTATTATTTTTATGGGTTCATTCTTGTATAAAAAATAAAAAAATTTCTAAAAAACATCATTCAATCTAGAATCAATTTTACCATGAAATTTTCTAACATAGACTAAAAGGATCTCAGTAAAATTTTCATATTATATAATGGCTTCTTTTTATCACGTAGATCATTTTTTCTGAAGGAATTTTCATAATGACCCATCTCACATCATTTGAAAAAAATAAAATATGTCTTATCAGAATTGATCTTATAATAATTTCATTACAATAAAGGGACATATTTATAAACATAATGCATTAAAAATAGTTATTGGTTTTGGTTAGTCATTCCTTATGGTTCTTTTTAGAACATTTTTCATAAATTAGAAACTGTACTTTCTTTCCATCACATATCATTGATTGATTTTTTCCAATCACTTTCAATATGGACCACTTCTTCTAATGGTTTTTAAAGAAAAATTAATCTTTAAAAAACTCAATTTATATTATCTCATCGCATCAGATAAGCTTTTCATAACGTTGAAATCCATATGAATCCAATGCCTTTCGATATATTGGCTTCATTCTTGAGTAAAAATGATTGTTTTTTCTATCAATATCCAAAATAATATTGGGAGCACTTTTCCCTTGTCAGGAAAATTTTACTTCATACATGGATGAAGAATCTTCTTAATTTCTCATTATTTAAATGAATTTTTTCTCCATCCTCCATAAAATCACCTTAGGAAAATACTTTTCTAGGATTATTCTTTTAAATTTATCCCACATTTATGCATTAAATCTTCTCTAAATCCATAATATTCTTCACCATTGACCACCACTGATCAAATTATCCATAAACAATAAATGGAAATTAATTTTTTTGATTATCTAAACATCCCATAACAACAAATATATTTTCATGTTTTTAATCTGTCCTTCAGCTGATACAAGGTCAGAAGATCTGCCAAACGTAGGAGGGTGTTAGATCACAAAATGTTCAACTATCATCATGTTATTTTATGGTGGATCTTGTTGTTACCATACATGAATGGAACCACTATTTATTTCTTGTGTCAGATGATCCATTATTATAAAAAACTACTCAATTCCAATTCCCATCATACCTGGTTGCAGATTCAGAATGACATCAGCCTCTGGGTTCCTTCCAACTTCAGCTTTCCAATTTATTTTGTGGAAAACAATCATAAAAATAAATATATTTGGTGAATCATCATGGTAATCATTATATTCTATACCATTTAATAATAAATATAAGGTAAAAATTATTTATGGTATCTTGACAACATCATAATAACTCCTCATGTTATCTAAATCATGCTACGATACCAACACTAAGGACCCATCCTTAAACATTACATCATATATAAATTTCATCTAGATAACAGTTTTTCACATTCCCAATGTTTTGTTAAGTTTATTGTTTTTATAGTTATGAAATAAATCATACATATCAATCCAGAAGCATACATAGTGGGTACCATTAAAATAGAATCTAGTTCTTCCAAAACATATAATTTTTAACCCGAAACAATAACATGATTTATGTGGGAAAAATTCATAACATTTAACTTGACTTTATTATGTATCTTAATCATCTTTTTAAGCTATGATTTTTTTAAAAAATATCAGATGAACAAAAAAGCTCAATAAGGGTATAAAAATAAGGAAAGAAAACAAAGAGGTAATCATATTAATATTCATATTATAATTTATATGGTAATAATAATATTAAAGAAATCTAGTTTTATAAGACACCAAAAAAACATACTGATCGCAACCATAGATGTATGTGGTTTGAAATTAAAATCACAGAATTTATAAAATTAAGTTTAAGGTATCGTTTATATCTATCTCTTGAAAACAAAGTGATATTTTATATAGACTCAGTGATTCTTGAATTTCAATTTATTTTTTTCAAAACATTGGGTGTTACAAAAGCACATAGTAGAGTATTGGTAGAATAATTTACAATCATGAATTGATGATAATAAGGTAAGAAAATGATTGAGAAAATAAATCCCATTAAAGACATTTCATTTCCACAACAGCATAGATGTATTGGAACTTGAGAAATTAATCTTATTTTAATGAACAATTAAAGAATAATTGGTGGGAAGTATTAGAATAACTAGGTAGTAAAATATTGAAAATATATTTTAATAATGATATTATATCATATTTATTATTTTATAACATATTTAACGATTGATTTAAAATGTTTTATAATATGATAATTATAATTTTAATTGAAAGAGAAATGAATGAAAATATTTTAATTTAACATGGTTTAAAATTAAATATGTGTATAAAATAAGGATATGAAAATATATCATAGATTAATGGTCAAATGGAAAATAATTTAATATAATAATAATTATTTCATTATATTTATATATATTTTAAAATAGTTTTAACTTGAATCATTTTATTTTTGAATTAGAATAATAGGATTAACAAAAAATGTCAGTATGAAGATGACATTATGAAATTGAATAATGATAGTTTAATAATAATATTTTTTAATGATAACTCGAAATGATGATAATTTACATGATTATAATAAGTTATTCATAGGATTGACAAATTTATAATAAATTAGAATGAAGTTTATTATATTTAATTACATGAAAGAGAAATATGATCCCTTAACATTATTGAAATTATAGGTTTAGAATTATACTTTCCAACATACAAATATAATATAAATTGAAGATAGTGAAATGATATTGATAAATTTACGTAACTATTAAGGGAGATTTCATGATTCTAGTGTGATGAAATTATAATAATAGGTTTCTATATATAGGTTTAGAGAGTAGAATCTCATGGAATAAAATATTTATTATTTCATCATTACATTTTTATAGGGTTTTTCCAAAATCCATTGTTCCCCATAATATATATTAATGATATAATATATTTTATAATTCTAATTATTGTCATAGTTCAATAAATTGGTCTGATTTGATCATTCCTAAAGATATATGATATAATATTTAACATTTGTTGTTGTATTTCACATTTTAACGGTATTTTAACATTTAAAAAATGATTTACATTACCTTTTAATGAATTTTAATATTTAGATTAGAAATATATATCCATTAAACCAAATTCAACTACTAATTTGATTATATATAGGTTTTAAATAAATACATGTGAAAATAGTTTTCAAGTATCCAACATTTCTCAAAACATCTACATCATAATTACAACCGCCATATTATATTTTGATGACCAACTTATCCAAATATGATATCCATTTAATGTTTATAATAAATAATATATAAAAAAATATTTATGAAAATCTAATACATACATTATGAAATATTATTGTAATTAAAAAATATGATATCTAACTTTAAAAATAAATGTTTTAGAGTATCAAAACATGTATATATTAATTTTTTCAGATTATAAATATGTTATCACTAATTTATAGATTTATTTATTTTTTATATGAAAATTTCAACTGCATCAAAAAATACTCTGTTGAAGTATATATACTATTTAACCTTTTATTTTATCATATTATACAATTCAAGGTCATTTTACATAAATAAATGTATGTAACCACTAATTATTTTCAATGGTTACGTATAACATGTATAATGATTTGAATTATATTATAAGGTCAATATTGTTTTTATATTGTCTATATAGAAATAAAATATTAAAAAATAAAAAATATAGATATTTTAGAATCATGAATTTAGTAACAATAATTTTATAAAACAATTAAAAGCGATTAATAATATTATAAAAATATATGCAATTACATTATAATAGATAGATTAAAATAAATTATTCAATACAAATTATGACTATATACATATACATTAAAAATATTAGAAAAATATATATAAATTTGAAAAATATCAAATATAATATCTTAATTTTTGGAGGAAGGATCTTTTCATACTATTAAAGGAATTACATGAATTCATATATGAAACAATGAAACTATATAATCTTTGCCATAAATATAGAATATTTTTTCTATACAAAATATATATTTAATTCATTTTTCTATTTTTCTTATGTTGTATGTTTCTTATGAATAAATTTCTTGAAAAATATTATGTGTTATGATAAATATAATTTTTTTGTTATCTTTTGTATTGTCTAAAATTTACCATAGATTTGTATCACTATACTATTATGTGATAAAACACTCTCTATGACATGACACATATGATGAGATTTTTATTATGTGATTAATAACAGGATTAATTTAAGGAGTAATTATTTCTTGTATAATATTTTTAGAAGATTATGAACCCTGATATATGTACATAATATATAAAATATGTTTTATATATTATTTAAAAGAAGTTATTATGAGTATTTATCGATAAATGATTCTTTCATTAGAAAAAATATTGATTTTATATTTAAATTATCATATTCATCATAATATCTATGAATGTTTTGTTAAAAATATCATGTCTTAAATTAATAATAAAACAATATTAAATATGATAGGACTTAATACTAAAGGAAAAAATGAGAAAAATTTGAACACTATATATTCAGGTCTTGATATCTACGCATCAATATATAGAATCCAATTAATATATATATAATATTTAATATCTTTTCTTTAAATTTTTAATATATGTTGAATTAAACATAAGATTCAATATTATTATTTTTACAATTGGTCACAAACCAAAAATATTAACGCTTAAATAATTTATAATCATACCATAAATTTTATATCCATGAATAGAGTGGATAAGTTAACCCTATATGTTCATATTAGTTATTCATAAACCAATTACCTAATTTTAAAGGCTCTCTATCCAACAGTTTATATTTCTAACTCCCATGAATGACATTATAATTTTAAAAATTATTTTCTTAATTAAAAAATATAATTTAATAATATCATAAAATAACTAAAAATCACATTTATAATAAATGAATCACCCTTTACCCACCCTCATATATTTGGTGTTAAAATATTTACAACATTAATTACATGAATTGAACATTGTTATATATGAACAACCTAAGATATATTTATGATTATTATTTTTGAGTACAAAGTCATCATAAAAAAATATTTAGAATAAATCCTAAATATATCCATGAATCCCTCATTTTTCAAACCTCTATAGTTATATCTAATTCATTGGGATTTCAAAAAACATTATATTGGGGTGATGAAAAATTTCTGTAATGGTAAGAGAAATAATCATTCTCTTTTGTAGTATATGCCTTTGAAAAAAATAATATATTTATAATAGATGATAAATAGAATGATACAAATAGAAATAATGATATATATTTATGTTATTCATTTAATCTATAACACCATAGACATGTGAACATAGACTATTAATTACAAGGATACCTCTTAGTGTCACTAAAACATAATGGAATCTATAAAAAGTCAACCCAAAAATATCCAGTATCATTGTAATCCAATTTATATAGCGTCTCTTTGCATGAAACCATAAACAATTACAATGTGGTCAATATAATCTAGAAATATTATATGATAACATGTATAATATAAAAACATAACATAAAAAGCATACATGGGGTCATAAAAATGAATCATTTGTATCTACATAATGATCAATGTCAAATTATTTCAAAGGGATGTGCGGCTAAATCCTATAAATTTCTTGTCAATATAACTGAGGGGACATATAAAAGAATATAAATATATTATAAAAATTAATTATAAGGTATTTAAACCACATAAAATAAATGATGCATATTTTTTTAATAATGTTTCTGATTTAACTTAATGATAAGGATCTATAGGCGAACACCATTCAATCAAAATAATGAAGTATTATAAAACCAAAATATATACGATAAAAAGAAATAAACTTTGATCAATAGTTATCTAAAGTAATGGTATTAAAATGGTTATTAGTTCAATTCCCATGAACTTGAATATAGAATTATAGAGTACTTATAGTGGTGGCTATAAGAAATTGTTAATGTCCTCATCATGGTTCTTAAAGGGTTTCTATAATTTTTTATATTAAACAATTATGCCTATCACTATAATAGGAGAATAAAAAGTTATTATTTTATCGAGTCTCTAGAATTTAAGGAATATGAAATTTTTTCTTAATATGTAAATAAATATAGATTTAGTGACTGATTAATTTTTTATATTTTTCTATAAAAAAAAATTCACTCAATATCACCTTATAAGAACACTTGATGATTGTGATGGCAATGACACTACTTATGAAAAATTATTATAAGATAGTACACATTAAAACCTTTATAGTCATGAATATTTGATTGTAATGTTAGAAAAGGGTAGTTATATATAATTCTATTCACTAATATTTAATTTCCAAAACCTTATAGATGTATAAGAATTTGGGTAATAGAGGTTGGATCATTTAACCATTTCTGTATAGTGATGGATTATGAGGACTGAACGATGATATGTTTTGGGAGGAATAATACAGATAATATAAACAAATTTTGATAATTTAATAACTTTTTGTGTATAAAATAAAATAAAATTATGTTTTAAATGGGGTTTTAAAAAAATAAACACAAAATTAAATATAGAAAAAATGAATATTAAACCTTTACACTAACAAATAAATATTTTAAAAAGGTTTAAAATACTGGATTAGAAAATATCACATGGATGAATGGTCAAGGGGATTATAATTTAATATAAAAATAACTATGGATGTGCAAGAATTATTTTTTATATTTTTTTTATCCTAATAACTTTTATTCAAAAAAAAGTGGATTGAAAAAAATATTGCCATGGTAGAAAATTAAGAATATGGAATAATTAGTGAAAATGAATAATCTATAATAAGAAATATATAAAATGGATGTCGATGTATTGTATTTTAATAATTAGTACATATGAAATTTTAATTTTAAATATATGATAAAATTTTTTTTTAAATAAAATAAGGAAAGAAGAACATGGGCCCTTGCATTACTTGAACATGTTGGTTATGAATTAGAAATTATAATCTACAAAAATATTAATATTGAAAGAGTGATCTATGGAAGAGAAATATTTATTGGATTATGTAAAGGGAATTTGATCTTTCATTATGCATAAATTATAAGAGGTAGTGGGTATTGTTTTACAGTGTGGTGAATCCCATGGAATAAATTACTTATAATTTTATAAGTCCATTATATCATGTGATCCACTACACCCGTAGTACCATATAATCTACAATAATCATCCACTATACCATTAGATCTAATTTTAAGAAAATATTTTTTTTTCATTTTCATAGTTATTTATATATAGGATTCCACATTTAACATTTGTTTTCATATTTCAACATTTTTTCAATATTTGACTATTTCATCAAAAAAAAGATACTAAAATTTAACCGTTACATAATTTCAACAATCTGATTCTATTTTTGTAATAAATGTTTTCATATTTAAATTTTAATAATAAGAAATTAATATTTTTAATTAAAAATTATGAAAATATCTTATGTGTGACTAGTGTTATTAACAATAGTGACATTAATATTCAAAAAACAACTTTAATTTTGAAATGTATAACCTATCCAATGTTTAAATACATTTTATCAAAATATGACTAAAACTATTAGTAATTTATTTACAAATAAAAATTTTAAAAACTATATAAAATATTATTTTAATGAAAAATATGACACATAACCAGTAATTTTATATCTATTAGACTATAAAATCCTACGCATAAAAAGGTTTATTAAATTAAAAATATATAAACACTCATATTAGGTTTTCATGAATTTTTATTTGAAAATTATAACAATCCCCGAAATTATTCTTTTATATTAAAAATATTAGACAACAATTTATTTTATCCTTTCAAAAATTTAAAAAGTATTTTTAATTAAAAAAATCTACATAGCCACTTATTATCATAAACAGTTACATTATACACTTATAATTATAATGGTAGGATTATAATTATTACATTTATATTAATATGTCAATTTAATAAAAAGAATAAATATATGTAATATTGGGACAAATGAATCATGAATTCAGGAAACGGTGTTTTATAAACTCATTTTATGAAATTAATAATATTATGAACATCTGTATAGAATTAAATTATTTTTCACATATAAATAAACTTTATGACATGCCTTACAAATAAGGGCCATTTATAAAATCATTATAAATTTTATAAAAAATTTAACTTTTTATAGAGTGTATTTTAATATAGTGATTTTATAATGATATTAATTTTCATATTATTAACAAAAATCCATAAAATAATGTATTTATGTTGAAATTATATATAATTTTTATCAATGTTGATATATATATTTATATAAATTTTAAAAATTTACTAATATATAATGATGGTGAATATATACATGATGGTCATGTCTCAAAAAATAAATCCATATAACTTTATATGATAATTCTAAATTAATTTTTTTCATTATATATATATTTGAATTATTCTTCGTTTTTTTATTTCATACAATGTTTTCATATGAATATAATTTTTTAGTATATTATATGTTTTGATGAATTTAATTTCATATGTTATCGAATATAATATTTGTTTTTTACCTTATATTTGTATCATTATACTACATAGTAAAAAAACAATTTTCGTGACATGATGCATGTGAAAGGATGTTTATTATATTCCTAATATTTTTTTGGGTAATCATTATAGGCATTGTTAGTATAATGGATTATGATCCTTGATATATATGTATATATCTCATAGTGAATATATTTTTCTAATTTTTTTATTTGAAATTAGATATGATGAGTATATATAAATTAGTTTTACATTCATTTTACAAAAATGATATATTTTATATTTTCTTACTTTCAATAACATATGAAAAAATTCTTTCATGGGAAATGTGTTTATAGAAAAAAATAATAAAACCAAGTTAATTATGATAAAAATACACGATAAATGAATAAAATGAAAAAATATACACTCAAAAGGTTTTAATATTACACAAACCCCATATAAAAATCCACCATACACTATGCTCACACATGGACCAAGGAAGTTAACTTGCCCTTCAATTTATCACCTATAGGGAAGTCAAAATCCATGGAATATAAAAACAAAGACAATTTGTCCCATTGATCAAGGTAAATAAGAGAATAAAAAGTCACATATCCCTAAACCTATCCATATGTCACAAACAAAAAATTATCTCACTAGCCATAATCTATTCCATAAAACCAAGAAATACAACTAAATCCCATGATTAGAGAATCTAATTTACTCATTGATCATGATTTAGAACACCCAACACCACAGTCGAAGGAATTCCCCTCTTTAATGGTTTATAGATTCATTGATAAACTATGAATCTTCACATGATCTTACCATATATTAAAAACCATAATAACACCTACTTGAGATAGAAACCACTCAATAGGCCCACAACCTACCCAATGGTTTTTATTCATATTTTTTTAGAATTTACCACAAAAAAACCTCTCTAGGTCCAGCACACCAAATCTATTGTCACGAACCATTGTTTAATAGTTTGAATAACTCTATAAAACCACCATATATACACATAAAAAATAAAATTATTCAATGTCGATTTAATATTGAATATTTATATAATTTACCATAATTTAAACCACATAATTAAATTCTCATACACATACCCTAAGAACAAACTTTCAATAAAGATGCATACAAACAATAAATACTAAGATACCCAAAAAATACGTCTTACTTATTGGAGTTAGTTTTTCTTATATCATGACTTAAAAAATTTAAAAATATGAAATTTGTTACGTATAATAGATTTTACATTGAAATAGTTGTGTGAATATAGAAACAATGAGTAAAATCCAAATTCATACAAGAGACATACTGAGAAAGACCCAATTATTTAGGAAACTATTTTATCTATTAATATATAACCCTCCAAAGAATATTTAATTTGGGTAATATATAGGGGGAATAAACATGAGTGGGGGAAATGATTTTTGGGTAGGGAAACAAATGAAGGGAGGAGGGTGTTTTTATTTTTAGAAAAATAGAATTAATTAAATTTTTAGTATAAAAAACCTCATATTACCACTAATTTCAGGGTTGTGGTGCACAATGTACCCATTAGTTCCATTAGGGTTTCACATCTTATGAGGAAATCACATGGTAGTCGATGTACCTTGACTAGGTAACCATTGGATTATCTACATAGATGATGCATCCTCCACCTCAATGAGCTTTTCCTAACACACTTAAACAAGACTAAAACTGTCACAAACCAGCCCATGTCGACCCTGAACTGGTCACCCGGGGCATCCCGCGACAATTCTCGAGAGGCATTCCTGATCCTCTTGGGATGTAGACAACCATCAGGGAAAATAATAGAGTACAAAAGGGAATGATTTTTCCCAAATATAAACAATAAGTAAATAGAATAATGAAATGGAAAACCTAAAAAACATTTACATAAAAATTGAACTGAACATTATTTGTATAACAAACCGAAAGTACAACTAAGAAAAAAACTCAAATGACCAAACCAAATAATAATATAACACCATGTAACCCCACTGGACACTCTCCAACGTAGTTATCACACATTACCCAAGGTGATCAAACTCAATCTAAAACCATAACAGGGGCTAAAAATAGAAGAAGACTATAGGTGTGAGTATTAATACACAGTAGGTTAGGCTGATATTATATTCCAAATGAAGTTCATTTAAAATAAAAGAAACATCAATTTCATGTTTTATATAAAAGATATAAAATTATGTCTTCCAAATGATGTCCCATGCAATAAAAATTACCAAAAAATAACAAGCATGTTTTATAAATAAGAATTCTAGTTACAATATTCAAAGAGGTAGAAATTTCAAATGAAAATAGTTTCCAAGATGTTTTCTTTAAAGAATATTAAATTTTAAATTAAACACACACGTTTCTGAATTTACCAACTATGCACACTGTATGTTGATGCTGAGCACAAAATAGCCAATGAGCACAAGTCTGGGGAACACCACTAGGCAGTAGTTCGTTGTGGGCCCCAAGTACCTAATATCTCGGTGTAAAATTAACCATAATGAATATCAATTATCATGAACATGAGCCAATAGTAGGAGAATCATTCATAACCTTTTGTCACCCAAGATCATCATAATCATATTTTAGTTAGTGTTATCATCATCAAACTTGTTATGTGAAAAGGGGATAAAACCCCTCCTCATCACTACCATTATAGTACATGTATTCCGAACTAGACACATAGTATTCCATTTTTTTGCTCAAACAAGTTAAAAATATATAAAATACTGTTTTATCATGAATAATTCATTTAAAAATCATATAAACATCAAACAGGCCACACATGTGTCTAAGATTTCTTTCACGGATCAATAAACCACGAATATTTTTATATAACAATTTCAAGATGTATAACGATGCATTGCACATAAAATCCAATCAAAAAATTACATTTTAAGGCCAATATCATTCAATAAAATATCAATACAGAATTAATTGCCCCAAAAACACATTAATAAATTAAATTCATGGACCATAAAATGGCTCCAAAATGTAGTACATGAAATACACACGAAAACCTTTTTTACCTGAAAAAATCCCAAATGGGCCTTTAACTCATTCTCAAAACTAACATCTGAAAAAGGTATGAATTTATCCTTTATTAAGGTTGTGTATAAACACAATTTAATGCAGAAAAAGACTTTCATATATCCAATAAATCATTATTGTTACATATTCAAAACACAACCATTTTCATAAGGATGTGAAACAAGTCATTTTCTAGCAAATACGACCAAAACTTATTGTAAAACAAAATCCATTTATTTATAAAACAAAATCCACATTGGAAATCCATTTAAGGACCCCAAATTAGAATTATTCATGATTCAAATGAATTTATTAATATAATAATGTAATTTCTACATCACACATAACACATAAAATACAACCCTAAAATTTACCGAACACATTACATGCACTTACAAAAAAAAAATTTCTATTAAGCACATGACAAGGAATAAAACACCAATTTCATACCATATTTTATTGAAGATAATTAAACATGTTAAAAATACAATAAACTAGGTTATAAATGAAACAAACTTGGTGCAAATGATATCTAACCATTTAATCAAACACATGGTGTTTAATTTTATGAAAAAGCAACCATACCTTTGACAAAACAAGGCTTAAACAACCATTTTTCAGATAAAGAAAACTATAAAAAGGATGAAAAAAATAATAAACATATATATATAATTATAAAAAATAATAAAACGATGAAACAAAAATTTTGAAGCCCTGAGCCAGGTATACCCTACCTCAATTCCTTGGCGTAATGGAAACACACACCCAATATAACCATCTGAGGGTTTATAAACACCAAACCTTTGACGAACAGACCCAAATGAACACAACCACAAAAAAAATCATGTCATAACTGATCCCTTGGTCGATCATGTATATATGAGAATATAAAACTAATAAACAATGAAAGGAGGAGTAGGAGAGAGGAGAAATAAGAAGGTATCTCTCCTTAGAATCTTGAAAAGTCATCATATTCCCTTAGATATTCACCCATAGAGGAAAGTTAATGGCTTGAAACTCTTTATAGAGTATCCTATGGAATAGAATAACTAGGGAAAGAATATTTGGGTAAAAAAAGTATGCATTGTGTGATTTATGAATGATAAAAATTACCTTTGGAAGATCTTGATGATTTGAGTAACATTGAGATGTTTTTCCTTAATATGTAACTAATATGGGCTCCAATTAGGTAAAATAGAACATGGGGGTGCGCCTAGTGTTATTTGTCTCTATTGGGAGGTAGAATAACTAATAATTATAAAAAAAATTAATTATATATAAAAGAAAAAATTAGTTTTTTAAACTAAAAATGGGCCCACGGGCAGGCATAATACCTGAATAAATAACCATCACTAACTATGTATATTAATTTTTAAGGGGTCAAAAAGGATATGGAGGTTTGAAGATTTCATGGAAAGAAATTTAGAAACTAAAATGGGTGAAATATGATGAAAAATTAAGGATTTATCAAAGAAATATCTTTGGTTTTTAAATATGGAAATGAGCTCAGTGTTGGACCAAATCCTGAAGTAACAACCCTTTTATGAAAAACATCCAAAAAAGTAATGGGGAACCCATTGTATGATGATTATAAATATATAAATGTTCAAAAAAAAAATTAATCTCATCCAAAAACCATGAAATGGATGAGTATTTCCAATGAACCAGATCAAAACAAAGACATGAAAAGAAAAAAACGGGGTGTGACAATTCTCCCCACCATTATATCTTTCTGCCCACAGAATGACATAACACTTTAAAGTTGATAGAACAACACCTATGAATTATTTTTCAATATGATCCAGCCTCTCAAGCCAAGTACATATGATTTACCATCAATAAATCTTAATCCTCTTTAACAAACAAAACACCAACTCATAACCACTTCCATAGAATCAACTAAATGATCAAGCCACCACCACCATAACCAAGCCATGAACCATATTTTTGGTCCTTCTCCCAAAAAAAATGATCACCCAAACCAAAGACCACTCAAGAAATCCAATTACATTGGGGGGGGGGGGCTAGAATGGGTTTCACACCATTAAATAACAACTACCATCTGGAAAATCTTTAATGAAATGATATTTTAGACCTATAGTGGTTGTCCCTACCATTAAAGTCCAACTAGAAATGAACAAAAAAATTTCAACATGAACTATAATCATTATCACCCAAAAATTGCCACCAATACTTTCCCAAAACCACATACTAACAGAATTTAAGAGAGTTACAACATGAACATCTAAACAACCCAATCTGGAATGGAGCAGACAAGATCTGGGCCAACACATTCTACACAGATCCTAACCTCCACAACTCGAGGAGGGGAGGGAAGGAGACACAATATTTAGGCCCCTAAAAACAGAATAAAAGGAACTACCCAACACTCTCCACCTAAAAATACATAAAACCAAGACCGAACTTGATTTAAACAGGCGGTCCACACGTGGAAATTGATAAGAAACATACATCCATGAAGTCATAACTATAGACACTGTGTGAGGGGTAAGTCCACAATGCTCATTAGAATATGAAGAAATTAATAGTTATGAGGAACTGTAATAGAGTAGAAACTAACTTACCAAAAATGTGGAGGAAGGAGCCTAGTCGAGCTCTCTACACCTATATAGATTTCCTGAATGCATGAATAGCTTCACTCTGAGGCCTATGGATGGAGCCCTGATTCTTGAAATATTTGTTTCACTGCAGTTTGATGCTAATTATCACACCACTAAAAAAACTCAGAATCTCAACAACACACCTTCATCTAAATAGGACCTCATAAATTCATAGAATTATTATATCTCACTCTGAACGAGGAGAATAATGGACAATGAATACAGCGAAACACAACTGCAACAAACAAAACTACATTGTTCAAAAGAATTATCACGGCATGTAATCACTTTAAATCAATCCAAAAAATCTATCTATTCCAACAGATGGGCCACGTCATCATTTGAAGAGTAGGATTTAACATTTGAAATGAATCCATAGGTTTATCAACAATAAATATTTCCAATGAATAACTATACATGGCCAGATCACAACATCGAAAAAATCATTAGAAAACCACTGAACATTACTCCCAAACTGAACCACCAAAAAGATATGATCTCAAGACACAAAAATAATATGAATTTTAGGTCACAAGAAATCATACTGAATAAACAACTATTATAAGTCATAGAACAAACTAGCTACATAACCATCTGTTTATAAACAAATACCATAATTTTCTGCTCAAAACACTTTTGAAAAACAAAAAAATGGTGGGATTACTCATTCACCAATGGTGTTTCATTATTTCTCACTCACATACTCATTTCCATGAATCCTCGGGCACTTGACCACCATGCCATATAGGCCATACATTCATATATCAATAAAACCATGCATGTGAGCACACAAGAAAGCATAAAAGGATTAAAAAAACAACATCACTCCAAAAATCATATACCTTACAAAGGGACACTAACCACCAAGTCAAAACTATTTTCAGATTTAACAAAACAAGCCACATTAAATCAAGAATAGTTTTCATAAAAAGCTACCCCTTTTCATTTTTACAATATTCAAAACTACTAAGATACTCTGAATAACCCAATCCCATTTTATAAAATTTAGTAAGGTGTCTTTTCATAATTTGATGACCATTGAGACCTATACCCTTTAAGTGAAAACACAAACTGCTCAAAACAAATTTTTAAAACCAATTAAACCAATTCAAACACTTTTCAACATCCCAAAAAACCCCATTTAAAAGTATGATTCATAATAACTTTCAAATTATTCAAACATTCAAAACAATTTATTCCAACAAACCACATGTTTATATTAGGGATAATCCAATCCAATTAAATCATTTCCACTTCTTCCTTAAATTTTATTTCATGATAACAAAACCATCCAAATGAATTATTACATTTAATTTTTGAAGACTAATTTTTCCACATTCCAAAATACAATACTTCCTTTAAAACAAATTTCCACAATCATCACAGATGGATTAAAAAAAACAAAATAGTAGAAATGTCCAAGAGATCCAAAAAAAAGGGGACTAGTGTATGTGGGTGAGTAGACCATATGGTTGGCGGCAATATGTCAGACATAGAACCAATAAAAAGATACTTATTAGGACCATGCCCTAGATCTATATAGCTTTCCAGGCCCTATGAGCTCACATAGGCCATTAGTAAGACTCCCTTTTTCATATACCAAGAACAAATAATCAATAAGTAAAAAAGGACACTAATAAACCTAACATCCTGTGGAACCCTGAGGATTTGAATGAGAAAGAGTTTGTGATTCTCTTACTACAGACACACCTAATGAACCAAAAGTCCTACACCATATATATTTAAATAAACTAAATAACCAGATCACTCTAAAAATAATGGTCTACTAAGAGATGCACTCCTTTGATACCATTTTTCCATGAACTATCTTGAGTCGACCCTGAACCAGTCACCCAGGCTAGCCCACAACATGTATCATGAGGCATTATTGATCTTCCCAGGATAGAGAAAACCAAAAATAGAATAAATTGGGAACTCAATGGAATTATTTATCCCAAATATAAACAACCAAACATACAGTGGAATAAAACGAACATCCCAAAATACATTTACTTAAAAAATGAACTGATCATTATTTGTACAAGAAACCGAAAGAACAACTAAACCAACAACATAATCAAAAAAACAAAATATCCATCTATATAATTGTGACTCCACTGGTCACTATCCAACACAATGTCCACGAATCACCCAAGGTTATAAAACTCAATCGGAAACCTAAACATTGGCTAAAAATAGAGGAAACCTATAAGAGTGAGTATTAAAACTCAGTAGGTTTTCCCGATATTATATTACCAATACACTTCCATTTAAATAAAATAAAAATAAATATCACGTTTTAAATAGAAGATATAAAAGTATTTTTTCCAAAAGAGGTTCCATGTTTTATATATTACCTAAACAAACTTTAACGATTTAAAAATAATAATGCTAGTAACAATTTTCTAGGAGGTGTAACTTAAAAAAACAAATAGTTTTCTAGATGGATGATTTAAAAAGGTAAACTTTTAAATAAAATACACACACTTATGAATTTACCAACTACACACACTATATGCTGATGTTGAGTACAAAATAGCCAATGAGAACATGTCTTGGGAATACCCTTAGGCACTAGTACGTTGTTGGCCAGAGGTACCTCATATCTTTTTGTAAAAGTAATCAAAAAAAATATCCATTTCCATGAAATCAAGACACTTGTATGAGAATAATCTATAAACTAGTGGTACCCAACACTATATTCATCATAATTTAGTTAGTGTTTTCTTCATTAATCATGATATGTGTAATAGGGAAAAAACCCCTCTGAATCACTAGCATACTAGTACATGCCCGCCAACCTAGATACTCTTGTATTCCATTTTTTTCTCAAAGAGGTTACACATATATTAAATATCATTTATCATAAATATTAAATTTAAAAATCATACAAAAATCAAATAGGCCTCACATGTGTCTCACATTTCTTTCACGGACCAATAAATCACCTAAATTTTCGTTAAAAAATTTCGAAAAGCATAACAATGACATGCAGATAAAATCCTTTCAAAACTGATCTTTTATGGAATAAAACTCATCAATAATTAATCCAAACAAATTATTTCCACCCAAAACCAATTAATAAATCAATTTCATGGACCCTAAAATGGACCCAAAATATAGAACATGAATTACACATGGAAACCATTTTTACTAAAAAAATATATGCTAAATGGGCCTTTATGAATTTCTCAAAATGATCATTTGATAACGGTGTGAATTTAAAATTTTTTATGGAGGTGTATACGCACTATTTAAAACTTTATTAAATTATTAAAAACACAGAGTTATAATATTTAAAACACAACCATTTTTATATGTACGTGAAACATGCCATTTTCCAACAAATCGGGCCAAAACATTTTGTAAACCAAAACCCTTCTATTTGTAAAAAAAATAATCATTGGAAATCCATAAAATGATACTAAATTAAAATTTATCATGATTAAAATAAATTTATAAGTCCATTTTTAAAAAAAAAAATCTCACATAACACATAAAATCCAACAGTTAAATTTAATGAACACATGACATGAACTTTTTAACAAAATAATTTATATTAATCATTTGACTAGGAATAAAAAACCAATTCCATACAATATTTTATTAAGGATATTGAAACAAGTTAAAAATAACATAAACTAGGTTCTAAAACTCAAAATATATGTTTGAAAGATAATTGAACATTTAAACAAACACTTGGTGTGCACTTTTATGACAAAATAGCACTACCTTTCACAAAACGAGGCTTAAACAACCATTTTTCACACCAATAAAATTATACAAAGAATGAATATATATATATATATATAAATAAGGTTTTAAAAATAATAAAATGATAAAACATAAATGATAATTTAATGTGAAAACTGGTTGAAAATGAAATTGTTATAAATGAAAAACACAAGGGTTTAAAATATAAAAATGGGCTCACAGTTGGCCCCAATCATGAAGTAACCACCCTTTTCTCCAAAACTCCAAAAAAATAAATGGGGAACCCATGGTAGAATGACTAGAAATATATGGAAATTCCAAACACAAAATTAATCTCACCCGAACCCATGAAAATTATGGATATTTCAAATGAACCTGATCAAAATGGAGACATGAAAAGAAAAAAAATTGGGTGTGACAAAAACACATGAACCCACATTAAAAAAACTATAAGATATGGTTAAATACAAGGTATTTTGATTTGAATTCAATTTTCAAAACAAATACAAACCCAATACACCTAATTTAACTTCCCTCTAAATATCACTAATGTATAATTATTCAATTTTTAATGATTTTATGAAATTGACATGTAAAATATTAGTAATTATATTCCCCGTGTTCTCTAACCCCTGAACAATGATCTTCATACAAAATAAAATTAATATTACAATGGCTATTTATTCAAATAGATGTTGGATATAACTTTCATGAAAAAATACAGGAAGGATTTATATATCACAGTATTTTAGTTAAATGTTAATCAAAGGGACTTTTTATTAGTGCAAGTCCCTAAAAACCACTACAAATACATTATAATCCAAACATATAAAATCATTAATAACAAATATGGTGGTTTATTTTTTGAATAATTTTGTACAATATAGCTATGTTAACAATGGTTTCATATAAATAAATAGTGTTTTATGTCATGTTTTGTTTCATTTCTTAAACTATTGGTGACTATAATCGCTTCAACATATAATAAAAATGGTTTAGAATCATATATCAACATATAGAGGTGGTTTATTAGTGATAAGAGATAGTTAAAACCATTTTGAAGTATATATATTTTATTTAAATACATTAAATAATAAAAAAGAACATTATATAGGACTTATATTTTATATGATGTAAAAAATAAAATAAAAATAAATCAATATGGTATATATATCAATAATTTTAGTATTCATAAGAAAGTAAATATTATAAAAAATTGTATTACAATTTGTTTTTAAATAATTTCTAATTAATATGTATTAAAAACATAACATATAAGTATTATTTACAAAATAAATATAAGAAAAACGGAATCAAATATGGACCATACTCTTCTACGTATGGATGGTTTCCCCAAGATGATCTATGCTCTGGATTTTAATATTGGTTAACAGTCACTCAAGCATATGTTTTGTACATTAAATGTAATTGAGAGTATAAATTAGTTTTAAATAGATATTACATAATATATATATATAATATAATAATAAGAATATAAACATATTAAAATAAATTTTAAATATTCAAAACCATTTTAGTTTTTTATTCTATGAATCAAATATATTTTTTGGGATTATCTTAGTTATACCTTGAAATAGAGTACCCTATAATTATAATTACATTTTGTATAAATATTTGATAAAAATTGTACATATTTTTTTCAGTTACATTTAGTTTTTTTAAAAAAATCCCGAAATTATAATTGAATGGAATATACCTCCAATCATGATATGTGATGGGATGGTGTAGATGGTTATATTCTATCAAGACTATGATATGCATGTATAGGCCCTTGACATAATCTAAAGGAAAAAAATATGTTGAAGGACACTATTATTTTAAAAATATCATCCTCCAAACATCCGATGTATTCATGTTCATTTATATACTATTATTATTTTAATTTTTTCGATTAATATATAAAATAAGCAGAATAATTTTATAGCAAACTATTTTTTTAGACCATATCTATTACATAAAAGTATTGATCCCCCTATAATAACCGCATGATAATAATTATGGAACTATATTGTTAACCATAGAGATTAAAAATTACATTTTCCACTGAAACCTATTGTATTCAATATATTTATTTACACACAACATTGAATCATAAGAAACAATAGAAAAATTGAAAATTGATAAAATGTAGATATATAATTGATTGGTAAAATAGAGGTAACTAAATTATTAAATATATATATATATATATAAAGGTCATTATTAATACTAAGGCATTGAAAAAATTCATTTATTGGAGATAAGTAACTAATGAGACTTATTATTACTTTAATCATTAAACATTATAAAAAAGATTTTATGAACTTAATATTAAGATACAAAAAATTAAATGTATAAATTATATTATTTTTATTAGCAATATGTAATAACCAAATTTTTTTAGTAAATAATTTAAAATAAGAATAAACATATTTAACATTTTATAATATTAAGTTTTAATGAAAGAAGATAAAATTATATATCTATGTTTTTATTGAAAATTAATTTTCAGAAATTTTAAAATAATAATTTTACCAAATTGAATAAATTTTCGGATTTAAAATTATAATATTATATTTGGATGAAAATTCATTATTTTGGTAAAATAATTTATTTCAAGGTGAATATTGAAAAAATACCATTTTTCAAATTTCTTATAGTATATGACTATATCAATAAGTTATTATAAAATAAATACTTATAAAACATTTTCTATGATAAAATATTTATTTAAATAGTAATAATATTTATTTCAAAATAATATTTTTTTATAAAACCTATGTTTAACCATTTATAATCATAATAAATATTTTCCAATGAAAGAAAATATATTTATTATTCTATTTGAAGTAGAAATTAATATCTAAAGTTCACTTCTGAATTTACTTGAAAGCTACATTACTTATATATATTTTATAAAAAACTAGTTTATATTTGAAAAATCTATAAAATTATGAAATGTTTTAAAATGGATAATTTTTTTTTTCATAATACAATTTATCTAAAAATGTGTTTTACACAAGAAATGTGCTAATTTTTAAATTATTTGTTATTAACTAAATAAATAATATTTGAAAAAATTGATCTCATATTCTGAATTAATAGATCAAATTTTTTTATTAAATTCAATTTTTTATTTATTAATTAAAATAAATTTAAATATTTAAAATCTAATTATCATTATAAATATTAAAAATGGATTATATAAAAATCTATGTGTAAAAGGCTTGATACTTGTTTAGATCATGTGTAAAAAACCAAAATCAACATACATAAAAATTATGTCATTTTTTTGGAATATTACACACTTTACACAAACACATGCCCAAATACCATATTAGATTATTACCATTTGAGACATGGAACCAAACATCAAATTTAGTGAAAGAGCATCAATATCTCCCATAAATATATTCCACTTTTTTATTTCTATATGAAAATTTTATTGATAATGTTGGGAAAAGAAACTTATGAAAAGGGTGAGATATAATTCTCAGTATGGGTAAACGAGGGAGATATAAATAATACTATTAGCATAATGGTTGAAGAATATGAATATAGTATTTGAAAATTATATCTTAAATATCAATGATCAATATCCGGATTCATAAATCAAATTACAAAAATCTATAATACATGAATTAGAAACGAATAAAATTGTTAGAAAATGTGGAATAGTGAGAAAAAAATATGTTATAATATTTTATTTCATGATACATACCATGAAATTAAAAGTATATTAATCTTGGGATAATAAACAATATACCTATTTAAGGAATGGGAGTAAAAACTATGTACCTAATAATTTTAGTATTAGTTTGACCTTCTATGTACCCTCATGTTGTAAGCTCAGGGGGACCTCTTGTATACCCATTTAGCAGATTGATTATTTATCATTAAAAAATTCATTGGAGGGAGATACAGTTCACACACATTATATACATAATGAAAACCATACATATGTGTTCTACTAATAGAATAAATAATTCATCATATTAGATCCCATTGAATGAAATGGGTTTTATAAACACCATTCAATGAAAACATTATATATGGAAATGAAATGAGTTTCATATATTTTAATCCATCATAATGATGAATATACCTTAAAAAGAAAAGGGAAAATAACCATGAAAAATATCCACTGTAAAACATTAGTACCATCTAATAATTTCATCATAGATGGAAAAGAATTTTTTAGATAACATGATTGTAATTATTGTGGAAAATATCATTTCCTTTCTGGAATAACTTTTTAACATGCTATGAAATTATAAATGAAAAAAAATTATTTTAAAATAACCTTGTAATCTTGTAAACTAATATTCAATTAAATATGTTTTAATTTAAATGAGAAATGATTATGATGCAATGTATGTTAAATAATTCATTCCTTTTGTATATATTTTTAAGTAAAGTAACAAATATATTTTCTTAGAAAATAAAAAAAATTCCTTTCAGAATGTTCTATAAAAAGTTAAACATGTGTAAAAATAAATTTAAATATTAATAGGATAATAGAAAAAAATTGAAAATATGTTTTATAAATATGGATTTGGAAGATATAAATTTCCCAATGGTGATTTAATATGAAACAATATTTATTATTGATGTGATTGTGAAATATTCACTTATCACTTTAAAATAAGTAGAATAGTATGCCCCATGAATGATATAAAATTATATGAATATGAAAATAACACAATATTCATAATAATAATCACAAAATGCATTCATGTAATTTATATTCATTACACAAAATAATGTTGTGTAATTTCATGTTTCCCACCAAAATAAATGTGGGAAATAATCCCTTATCTTAAGACTTGATTTCCTCCATATAAACTATAAAATCATGCATTATAAATATAGGTTTATTATAAATATACCATATAACTATACTAATATATAATACCGTATGGGATCTAATTACTGATTTATATTAATATCATGTTAATAATACCATCTTAATGTTATGTCTTGGGTAAAACCACTTTTTTCGTTCATATTTTGACTTTTTATCCATGGTCCACTTAAGTTGATCATGTTTTAATCATATCTAAAATGATAAAAATGATATAAATATCATATATATATATATTATAAATGTATTCATGGTGATTCATCAATGATATATATAGAAAAATAAAATACACCGTTCATCGATATGGTAGGTTGTACATAGAGAAGAACTCTATTTTCATTTTCTTTTTATATTAATAGGAAAACAATTACATCATATATTATCATTATAGATTTATATTAATCTTATATGTATCATATATATTAATATAATAAATTATTATTACCATCATCCTAAAATATATATGAAAATGAACCACATCACATTGCAGAGATGGTAATCCATACATATGCACAAGCGACATTATCATTTCACAAAAGATTAGGCAGTAAAAGGTGAATATGATAATATTATTCCAGAAGTATAATTTTTTTATTAATATAATATATAATCATTAAACCCATCATAATTTACACACATAAAATATAGTGACGGAAAATGAATTGTATCATTACGTGGACACAATAAGCCAAACATACACACGACCGATTCTTTCATTTCTTGTTTGATGGGAAAGGGGATTTATAGTGGTGTTTTCATAATCATAATAATATTTAATAGTATTTAGGATTGTTAATTTATTTTATATGATATATATCATACTGCCTAATGCAGTGAAATTATATGAGGGAGGATGTTACCTTTTATAATGAAGGTGAGGGGTATATTTGGAATTTCTTCAAAGAATACTTTATAATAAATTAAATATCAACCTAAATTCCTTTAAAATGGAATTTTATATAAATAAATGTTATGATAAGATTTTAATATCAGAAAAATAAATTTTGGACAAATTTTGTGGTTATTTTTAACATTATAATTTTGATTAATCCTCAATTGACCAATTATAATTTCAACTATAGTAACAAGATTTTAATATTAAAAGGGGGATATTTATTACATATAAAGTGTCAATTGGAACATAAATATTATATTTATGATCATTTAAACCGTTATTTATCCAATTTTATCTGACCTACGTTTTTTATGATTTTAACCGATTTAGTAATATTTTATTTTCATAAAATATCTTTAGTTTCAATTTTGAAATAATTAATTACATTTACTATGAAAAAAAAATTCCAAAATAAAAATTAGAAATAAATTCATTTAAAAAACCAATAATATTTGATATTAACTTATAAAATTCTTTTATCACCTTATGTTATTCAAATTATATCTGTTACAATATTTTTAGTATCACTTAATCGTCATATTCTATAATTGAATAATTAATCCATCAATATTGTGTAATTATTTATGATAATTATTTATTCACTCGAAATTAAAAATAAATTTTTTTCATGGATATAAACATTCTATATTTCAAATAAATATATATTTTCAGGAATATATTATATTTAACCCCATATTTAATTTATTATATATATTAAAAGTTAGAGTTTGATACTTTATCACCCTCTTTAATTTTAAAAATTTCCAAGTCATTTTAATGGAAAAATATTCATTAAATTATAAAAAACCTAAAAATTTCTGTTAAGGGTCTTATTCAATTCAACCAATAACATTTGGACATTTTTTGGGATAGTTTTATAATAATTATAATATTTTCTACCATTAATTTCCCATTTAACCCTCAACAATGGTAATAAAAATTACAAATTTTACTATTCATATTAAATAGAAATAAAAGAGACATATTTAATAAATTTAGAATTTCTAATTAAATAATGGGACAAATTTTTCAAAATTCAAAACAAATAAATTATTAAAATTAATTTATAATTGATCATTCAAACATGTTAAAAAAATGTGTTTTTTTTTGTGAAAATGATCAATAGATTAAAATGTTTTTATATCCAAATTCAATGTGAAATTAATTATAATGACCTAAATTAGATTAAATGATTAAAATTTGATCTAATTATGCTTTAAAAAAATTTAATATATAATTTAACACTACAAATTATCTATATGAAACAAGTATTTTCAATTAAAATGAAATATTTGTCAATATTCATCAAAACATAAAACGTAAAAAAAATAGAAAAAAAATACAAAATAAAATTGAGATATCATGAATTCAAATAATATATGTATTAAGTCAAATTATATTATAATAGTTTCAGAAACTGGATTTAAAACATTTTCCCCATTAAAATGTGGTAAAATTATCTTTTAGAAAAAATATACTTTTTTGACCTAAAACTTGATTTATTATTATATTATGAATTAAAAACATATTTGTTGAATGTTAAACATTATATTATATATATATAATTAATATAATAAAAAAATAATGATATGTTAACTCATTTAATATAAAACACATTTATAGTCCAAATTTTTTTTTTCAGAAAGTTAATTCCCATTAATTTTAAAAGTGTTTTACATGTGTAAACCATAATTTCTTAATTTATTTAATATTTTTCATACCCATAATTCTATGGTCTATTTTATAAAATTATTTTTTATAAGTTAATACAATAATAAAATTGTGTTTCGTAGAATAACAGTTTCATGTGTAACATAAGCTAAGCAGCAGTTGCGTATAGGAAAATATTAATAGAGTGTAGAGTGAAATTCATGCCATTAAATAGAGTGGATTATTTTCAAATATATTTCATAAAAATATCATTGAGTTAAAATTTAAACCACTTAAAATTAATTTGGAAATCGAAATTTATCTTGGATATCAGTGATTTAATATTTTAATGTTCTTTTTATAGAAACCCACATCATAAAAAGGATTAGTATATGTCTATTTAAAATGGGGATTTTGAAAAAATAATTGTTAGCATCCAAATCTCATAACTAGGCCTCCACATATTAGAGAATTGGTGGAATTTGAAAACATGAACATGGTGGTTAAATCTAAATATCATGTTTTGATGGAAAGTGATTGAAAACATGGTTATGATAAACCCAATAATCAAAAAGCCATAAATATGTGTCGATCTGAGGGAGAATTTGGTTCACCATAAAATAAGGAACACGGATTACATTTTTGGCTTCATGATCCATTCCCTAGATTTGAAAAAAAATTATGAAAGGAAACACTTACTTGATTTCAATCATTTAATATGGGAAATCTCATCCTTTCATTGTTCCTTGGTCAATTTCTAATTCAACTGTTATTCCAATAAATGATTGTGAATTTTTCTTTATTAAAGAAATATAAATCATGAGATCCATATATATAATGTTATTTAATTATATATATACTTTCCAAAATAAAATGGTTACCACTCTTTATCCCATATGCATCGAAACTAATAAGGTTAAAAAAACATTAATATCTAAAACATTATTAGAATTTTATCATAAAAAGTTACTTAAATAGTTGTCCTTATAAACCATAAAAATATGAATGTAAAAAACATTGTAAATAAGGTCACATTGTTTCACAAAAATATCTTGGCATTGATCCCTAGTATATTATAAATTATCTTTTATTTATCATATACTAGACATGTGACCATTACAATGTATTTTGCAAAACCGTGTAAAATTCACACATACTTATTCCTTACTTATATAAGATATTTTCTTATAAAAACATTTTCATGGGTATATTTGGCCTTTATTGTTCCAATAGAATATCATATTTCGTCATTCAATAATCCATATAGATAATCAAATTAAATTTCACTAATAGATCAGCAATAAAATTTCCATAGGGTATATTCATTGAAATTAAAACATGAAGTTACCATCTAATGAGGGAAAGATATATATTCCCTAATTATCTTAGTTCACTTATTCCATTGTTATTTCATATGATTTTACTTTTCCTACTTCAATCATATATTTCTATGGATTATCCTCTACAATAGTTCTTGGATTGTGGAACATGTAAGCATATTGTCCAAAATCCATGCAATTGAAATGCTGAATTTCCGGAGGTGAATTTTGTGAATCATTATCATTAATCACATTATTATCTAACATATTAACATAAATTAATAATTCATACACTATATGACATCCTTTTCCACACATTGAGTAGCCTCCAGTCTTTTTTAGGTATTCATTTTATTTTTTATTCCCATATATTTGTCAAAAAAATACTAGAAATTTCATTCCACAATTTAATTTTTCTCGATACCTGATCTTTATTTTATTATCAAAACTAGAACAATTATAGGAATATATAATTTCCATTTCTACCATCATTTCACATTGAATGAAATCCACATAGATACCAATGTGTCTTATAGACACGACCTTTCAATGATGTGTTTTCTTTCCACTAAATAATCAATCGAGTCTTATTTTATTGCTGATGGTAAACACATAATCATATAATTAAAGTTTTATAAAATTAGCTTCATAATTAAAAATTTATTTATCTTAGTAATTTCAAAAACAAAAATAATTCCTTCTCTATAATTGTTCATAGAATATGAGGGATGTACATAATGAAAAATACCCCTTTAAACTCTTCCCATTCAATGGATTAAATTTTTTCTTGATCCCTCTTGTTCTTGACAAGAGTCCACCACTAATTAGGTTCAAATTATGATTGGTAAGCATCAAAAATTAATTTTTATTTTTATTGACACTATAGGATGGAAAATAACTTTTCAGTGGTACCAATCCTTTATTAATAAACAAATAGATCGGAATAACAATAAATAGAAGGTGGGAATTGCATCATGAAGGACTCAACATAATGTTGATCCATACAATACTTATTTGGAAGTCTAGAATAATTCTTATATTTTTTGAGTATATATATAATTATGAGTTTCAGTATTATAGAGACATTTCTCTAATACCAATTGTGGGATTGAAATGTATTTGTAAATGAAAAAATACATGAGATGTGATGAATTGTGAGTACAAAAACATTCACATTTAACATTATGTGAATTAAGGTAAAATTTTTATAAACAAATTTAATTAAAAAAATATTTATTCTTTTAAACATTAATCAGACTATCCCTTGGTTACAATTATACGTATATCATAATCTTGTTAATTTTGATATTAATTTAAAGTCACAGGTCCCCAAATATATGATTCTACCATATACTGTATAGAATCATAATTAGTGTAAGTGATAACTGTAATCATTGAAATGGTATTCATAGTGTAATAGAAGAAGTAATATTAATTAGAGTATTATAATAAATTTAATAAATAATGAATATACAAATAAATTCACCGTCTATTACAAATTGATGTAGAATATAAAAGTCTTGTATAAAAATAGAAATAAAATTTAAATTAACTATTTTACCCCAAAATAATGGTATCTAGAATCATTGTATAAAGGTTGCCTAATTAATATTTAAAAAAAAAATTCTATCATACCCACAATAAGGTAATCCCTCTATACGATTATTGGCTTTGGTCCCTCTAACTATCCCGAGCAGCCCTCAATCATAAAGGTGATATGATCCTATATATTCCTATCCATAGAAGCCCTCTATCAAGATAGTTATCAGATCATATGTCTTCCTATTCTCATAAGTTTTTATTCATAATGAAATGATCTTATTCACACAAAGTAAAAAACTCTAGAATTTTACACGTGTAAAGAAAAATAAGGTCACAACATGTAAGCATCATAGATTTCACAGTTTGAAAATTTAGGAAAGCTCTCACATAGTGTTGATAAACTCACTTTTGTGTCTATCAAATGATGTTGTATTTATATGAATTTATCCCTACAGTCATATTAATATCTAATTGTGAGATTTATCGATGCTTTTATGGAGTACCTAGATAACTGAAACATGAAATTTCATCTTGTAAGATAAAACACCACATTGTTTTGTTTCACGCATATTGAAGTGTATTCCAAAAAAATATTGTTTTCCACATTCAAGAGTGAAACATTGGTCAATCTGATATACAGTAAATATGATGGATTGTAAATCTGATGGATTTTTAGGTCATTAAAATTTTCATAACAAAAATCTATCAAATGGTATTAGTTTTAAAATTGATTTTAGATTAATATTTTTCATTATGAATTGAATATAGAATTTAATTTTATTTTATTTGATAAATTGAATCTATTTATTACAATATTTATACATATTATGATAATTATAATTTATAATAATGAATACATTAAAACTATTTTATATTTGGAAAAGAACACATTTTGAATAATAACATTTTTTAAATACTTTAGATACAAAAGTATTAGTAGATTTTATTTTCTAGGATGAGTTTTTTTTTCAAAAAAAGGAATGGGAAAGTCAAAAGGATACGTTGGGCCAAAAAATATACCCGTTTTTGGAAGTCACAATCCACACATATTAAATGAAATTGTATTATAAAAATTTGAGTCCCATTTATTTTTTTGAAATATTATAAAATTAATCATTTAATTATCTCTACCTATGTTTACAACTCTTCTGAATGCATGATTGAAAATGACCAACTCTCTCTTATAGTAAGATATTCCCTAAGAATCATATTCTATTATTTTATTGTAGATTCTACAACATAACATGGGGTTAAAAAAATCTCCCTTGATCTAAAACATTTTTCCCAATTGTCTAAAACATTCTCCCCCTTTTTGTTTTTTAAAAAGGAATGAGAATTTAATGTAACTAAAAAGAGATAGAGAAATAATCTATTTGAAACAATTTAATATACTTAATCGTCCAAATTTATTTGAAAGACCATTAAGCCAATAATTATCGAAAGATATTTAATCAGAAATAAATATTGTTGAAAAGTGTATCATTAAAATTATTAAAAGAACAGATAATACCACATGAGTTTCTATAAACATATTTCTCTCTTTAGTGGAATCAAATATTTAAAAATTTCACTAATTTTATTAATCTCTATTTTATCATATTTGACTTTTTTCAAAATATGTGAATTAAGACATGTTTTTTTTCTAACTCATGAATCATTTCCGCTTGAATATTAAATCCTTTATTTCTCTTTAGCTTTTCTTCTTCTAGAAGTTAAATTTTATCTTCAAAATCATTAATATGAGATATTTATTCATTGATTACTTTTTATAAAAGTTCATAGATATTTAAAAAGTCCCATATGTTATCTATGAAAACATTGAATCTATACATATAATTGATTAACAACATATAGTTTGTTTTCATGTTTGAGAAATCTTTAGTCTGATACTCAGATTCACATTGAAATGGAAGAAGAAATGATGAAATCCGAGTTTGGGAAATAAATTTGGCAGGGTGTTGTGGAGAAAATCCCATGGATAATCGATGTGGTATTGTGGTTGGTACCTAGTTTTAGGAAAAATTGGGAGATGTATTAACATAAAATTAATCTGACAGATGATATTAAATATTTATAGTTTAATGATTTAGAGTAAATCCGAATAAAGTAAATCTGATTATATAATATCGTGATGTTTTAAAAAGCTTTTATTTCATCTGGGTGAATATGATTACGAAAGAGAAGTAATTCTTTAAAAAAACATTCAATATAAAAAAAATTAAGAATGAAACTAATGAAATAGTGTTATATATTAAAATAATGAGTAATACCTTTCATAGCAGAACATTTTAAAAGATAAATAGTTCTTATTTTTTGGATAATAAGATATAATAAAATAATATATTTGTTAAATTCTATGAAAGCCTTTAAATGATCAATACATGAATTTTTTCAACTAAGGTGAAAAAACTCATTTCTGAGTAATATTATAAATCCAATTATTTTTAGGAATCCTAATAAATATGAATTCAAATGTTTTTCTAAAAATATTTGACTTATTTATATCTATAAAAATATTAAATATGATTCAAAAATAAACATTATTTTTAAAAGACTAATAGTTTTATAAAAACCAATAATATGTACTCCTCTAAGAAAGAAGAGTTTCATGATTTAAGAAGTTGGTTAAAAGAAGAGGTAGATATGATTGATTAATTATAGTGATCATTAATGGCATCTATTTAATGTATTTAGATCTATTAAAAGGTAACGATTTATTAAAAGTATCAATAAGTTGTTCTTGTGTTAAGATAAATTGTAATATTATATCTTCTTTGAGTCTGTGATCCCAATGAAAGTGATGTCTACTATTTATGTGTTTTTCATGGTAGTGATGTATTGGGATTTAACATAAAGAAATAGTAATATATTTATCCCATAGTATTAGTGTTTTAGTTAAACTATTTCAATAATCAATGAGTGTGTGTGGAATCCATAGCACTTGAGCACAAAAACATCAAGGAACCATATATTTATCTTCATTAGTGGAATGTTCTACCATGTTTGTTTCTTACAAGATCAGGATGTACTTTTTCGATCCATTCTACAACCACTAATGTCATCATATAGATATTTTATGAAAATAAAATCATTTAGGAAAGAATAGAATAGTCGTGAATCCATAGTTTCTTTTAAATAACAAAAAGTAATTTTCTATGACTTTTTATGGGATTATTATAGATTTTATTAATATCTTTAACATTATCATACTGAAAACAATATATCTTAATGACTAGAAAAAAATAATGTATACTTATTATCATTCCTCTAAGATTTTCACGATCAACTGGTTTCCTAACATCATCAAGATCAAGTTCTTTGAGGTATATATTGAAGCACTAGTACATTTGGTATTGTCATATCCATACCTTTAAGAAGATCATTAATATACATATTATGATATATAAATGTTCTGTCTAGTTTTGATTAATTAGAAAAAAAATAAAGAATGTTAACTCACCCATCATACTCATTTTCAATATAGAGAGAAAATCACGATGCAAATTTTGGGGAGGAGCAGTTTCAAGAAGATATAGACAGTATGATTTCCTTAAGACCTATAGGTCTTTTAATGTCTCCAATCCTATAATAAATGTAATATTTAAGCCTATGAGCCTTGTAAGGGTTCCCCCAAATCCCTTGAAAATGGGGTTCCAAAAAATTAATAAAAAAGTTCTTCGGAACATTCAGGTCATATAAGAATATGTTAATTTTTTCTAAGTTTATCCAAATATTATTTCATTAACATAAATTTGAAAAATGAATTTTTTTTTGTTTTCATTATTTATGAAAAGATTTGGATCAATAATTCCCTTAACATAGTTTTTTTAACATAAGTCCCATTAATCTATCATACTAGGCTCCAATGGATTGTTTAAGGCCATATATTGCTTTGGTACGTTTAAAAATGCATTGAATATGTTTTTCATATTCAAAACTAGAAGGTTATTCAATAAAAACATTCTATTGAACATATCTATTAAAAAAATCACACTTCACATCTTTTTATAAAAGTTAAAAATAAATAATGATGAAAATTATAATTGATTTCAAATAGATTCAAGTCTAGCTACCAGAGCATAGGATTTCTCATAGTCTATTCCATCTTGTTGATTATAACATTTAAAAAATATTCTTTCATTATTTCTTATGATTTTTCTGCTTTCATCACTTTTTTTAACGAACCCCATTTTAATCCGATTACAAATGTTTTTATAGGACATTCAACCAGAATCCAATCATTTTTCCTATCAAAATCGTTAGTTCGTATTGAATAGAATTAATCCAATCTTCATCACAAAAATAATCATAAATAAATTTAGGTTCAAATTGGGAAATGAAATAAAAAATTTATATTTGATTTCTTAATGATCTTTTAGACTCTAACGGTTGATTTATATAAATAATTATACTATCAATAAGATGATTCTTGAGAAAAAATTCACCTGGGTTTTTTAAACATGTTCATCCACATAAGGTAGAATGTTTTCTATAGTGAATACTTCAAAAACAATTTCATGATAATTATTGTATAATAAGAGTCTTATATCATAATTTGATAATCATTTTTGGAAAACACATCAAGAATATGTCATTTGGGATTGCTTAAAAAACAATACGATCCGTTTCATCAAATTTGACAGGTACAGTTTTCTCAAGCATGAAATAATTTTTATTAAAAGAACTATTTTAATTATAAGTAGTGGAATAGATTAATAATACACCATCATTCTATTTGGGATAAAATTTTGGTAAATTGTTTTTTTATTCAAGATGAATACATTTCATCTAAATAGTCTGATGTATGAAACTTTTGTGTTTCCATCTTATCCATAATTCATAAGATTTTTACTAATAAATGGCCTAAATAAAAATCAATTTATAGTATAGAAATTAGTTCTAACATCTTTATCCTAAAAGTGTTTAGAAAATATGTATTCTCTCAATATGGTTTTTGTTATTTCCTAAATAAATTTATTTATTCATTCAATGACACGATTTTGTTAATGAGTTCTAGGAGTTGAAAGGACACGAGTAAGGACTTTCTTTCTACAAAATGTTTCAAAATTAGAATTTTTAAATTATCAACCATGTTTACTATGATTATAACCAATGGAATTTTTCTCTCATTTTTTACTTTAGGTGAAAAACTTATAAAATAAAAATAGGCATCTAAAATCCATTCTAGAAATTAAACCAATTATAGAAACTGTAGTCATAAACTAAAACAAATACACAATATTACCCTTCGATACTTCTATTTTTTTTGCAAATAAATATATATATGTTCAATAATGATAATGAATCAGTATTTAATACTTCAAAAATTGATTTAAATATTGAATTATATTTCTTTCTATATTGACAATTATCAAAAACATTTCAAGAATCAAATGAATGTTAAAATAGATCCTTAAAAAGTAATTTTATAGTTAATTTACATATGTTCCTATGGTTACAATGTACTAAACATTTATTCCATAGCCATGATTGATCTTCTATTTCACTCAACCAAGGTAAGTCTTGGATCCTAAGGACATCTATGTTTAGTGTATAAGAATTCTCTTGACAATGGCCAGAAAGAATTAATTCATCCATGGAATTGTGTAGTACACATTTTTCATTCTTAAAAATCACATGGTAACCTCCATGTACCATATATTTTGGTGGTTGGTAGTTCCTTTTTTTCCAAAAAACAAAAAAATTTGTCATTCAGAACCAAATATTTCCTGTGTCTGGAAATGTTATTAATGAATATTTTTGGATGACATAGTTTTTTTTGGAAAAATGTGATATGTGGATCCCCAATGATTTTATTTTATTTATGGAATTATTTTTATTCCGTCGACCTCCACATAGAAATTTAGTGAAAATTGTGAAATTTTCAGAAACCCAATAATTTTAATTAAAAAATGGGTTTGAATGAGAATATCACATTCCTGACCGATTAGTTTGTGAATAGAGTTTCATAGTCAATTTGTCAAATCATTCCTTATATGTGGTAATTTTTTATAATATTTTGTTTAAATAATTTTTTTGAGACTTCCGTTTTTTACAATATTCTTATCCACATTAGGATTTATTTTAGAAGTGAGTTCAATTTCTAAAACATTTTTCTCATAAATTTATTTATCAAAATATATAGAATTCATAAGATTCTTTTAATTATACATTTAAATGATTTTATAAATAAAAAAACATCAAATGTTTTCTTATCACAAACTTTTGAATGATCTAATAATATTTTTTCATGACATTTTTTAGAATTTTGTTCTCAAGTTTCTTAATCATCTATAATTTTCATTTTCTAGAAATTTAGAAAATATAGAGACTTATTCATATGAAGGTTTGTATTATCTTAATCTGTGGAATTTTATTCATTAGGATAAATAATCCCATTATCATTAGGATATTTTGAATTAAAAGACATATTTGTTAAATAATTAGTTGTTTGTACCTTAGAAATAAAAAATTAAATTTAAAATGGTATTCTAGAATAGAGAATAATATTCATATATCTGAAATTTTTATTTTTTGATGAATCATCATTGTAATATACTGTATTAGAACTACATGAGTCATTAGATTTCAATACTTTATTACCTTTTGACTTGTAATAAATTTTCTGATATCTACCAGTATGCTTTTACATTTTATCTTTCTTCTTGAGTTTTATATAAATAGGTTTTATATGTCCTTGTCTTTTACATTTGTAATAGGTAACATTAGAATCTTTCTTATTTTTTATTCCCGTAATAATTTTCTTGAAATGATTTAAAAAATCCATTTTACAAACAATATTGATCATTCTTTGAGAAATATTTGCTAACTCTTTCTCAAAAATTTTTATTTATCACTTGATTACTAATGAGTCATAACATAATTTTTTATTTAACATTCTTTTAATGAGTATGATCTTTATTAGGATATTAAGTATAAGTAAAAGAAACACCCATGTTATTCTTTTATATATTCTCAACATAGTTTTTCAGCCAACCCTCTTAATGTAAGAGAGTTACAAATCAAATATGAAGTATAAGACTGATAATTTTTGGGGATTAATCAATTATTGTTCTCTTTTAATCCCATTCATTTGGAATAATATGAATGGTCTTTTCAACAATAATTTCATCATATAATCATTTTTATCCTCTTTCTTTTTAACTATTAAAAATTTTTATAATTCATTGTTTTACCTTAACAACATATTCACCGTTATGAAATTAAAAAGATTGGTAATTAGTACTTAACATAGCTTTTTTAGTATCGAAATCATTAGACATTCCCAAAAAAGTGATTTATAAAAAATATCTAGTACTGTTAGATGCATAACAAGAATAAATATGGATATATATGTTTATTTTTTCTAGAATATAATAAGGTCTTATTTACCTTGTAATTTAGGTTATATTCTACCATTTCTTGATATGTAAATGTTATTATTTCTCTGTGACGAATTTTTTATTCACTTGTTAGAATAAAAAAATTATCTACTACTGTGTTGCTAAAAATGTCTTCACTCCATCACTCAAATATTCATAATCCTTAATAAAAAAATTGTGGGTCTCATAGGATTCAGATTTCAAATTGAACTAATATATATTCCATTCATCTTTAAGACAAAAATACACATAAGTGTAAATAATATTTATAAAATAATAAGTTTTTAAAAATAAATATAATAATTACGAGGTATAATATTTCATCAGGTATGAGTAGTGGAAACCACCCATGACAGCAAATGTGAGTATCAATATTACATATACTTCGATCGAATACCAAATGTTTTATTGAAATGTTTATGTAAACTGAAAAATAAAATAGGTGGGTGAAAATTAATTTTAAAAAATTTTGTTTCTAGGAATAAGATAATTTAGTTAAAATGTTTTTAAAAAAATTGAAATAAAAAAATTTGTGTGTTTTTAAATAGTAATTAGAGTGTCCCTTGGTATTGATTATACGTATATCGTAATGAGGTTGATTCCGATATTATGGTAATGTAATAGGTTTCCAAATATGTGATTCTACCTTATAACATATAGAATTGTAATTAGATTATGTGATAATAATATTTAATAAAATAATATTCCCAATATGATACAAAATGTTTCATAATCAGAGTAATTATGATAAACTAAATAAAAATGTAAATATAAAAATGAATTCGCCTTCTGTTAAAAATTATATTTTAATACAAAATACTTATAAGTAATAAGTAATAAAATTTAATTGAATTATATTAACACAATGTTAAGGGTATTCAACAACCTTGGATTATGGTCTCTTGATTTATATTTTGTAGAAATTATGTCTTACCCACACCAAGGTAAGCCCCCGACACAATGATTTAATTTGGTCGGCCAAAATATCCCCATATTCCCTAGATTAAGAAGGTGATCAGATCCTCTATATTCCTATTCCCAGAAGCCCTTGACCTATATAGGGATCAGATCCTCTATATTCTTATCACCATAATTCCTCAATCATAATTAAAATAATCAAAATAATACAATGGATAATAAATACTATAAATTTACAACTTTATGTAACATGTAGTTCACAACATGTAATCATCAGAGTATTCACACTTTAATTTTTAAAAAAAAACATCATGAAGTGTAGATCAACTAACATTATGTCCATAAAATTACCTGGTATTTATAGGATTTCATCCTAACTATCATATTGATCTCCAATGATCAATTTTTTATGAGTTTTTAGGTAACCCCTGGATACATGGGACATCAACGGTGATCTTGTAACAAAACAAGGCATCAGTTTGTTTCATTCAAGTTGAAATTTATTTCATTACAATAAAATAGTTTTTAATATTCAAAGTGAAACATATATCAATATAATGGACATTGAATTTGATGGATTGTTAATCTGATGGATTTGTATGTCATTACGATTTTATTACCAGAATGTACATGGTATGGATGAACAGAACAAAAATAATAATTAATATAAAATAATATACATAGTCAAGAATTGTAAGAGGGTTTAAAAAGGTGGTAATAAACCACACCACTCATATCTACATCAATTGATGAGTAAAAATACATAAGAATCATGAATGACCACATATTACTCATATCCATGATAAATTTATTTGATATGGCATCTAAAAACATTCTTGATTCTATGTAGGTGTGTGAAGCTGTTAGGTTGTTGTTCTTGCCCTATCCAGGGAATCCGATCGAATATAAAATAATTCGGCATGAATCATTTATGGTTCCATATTTTTGATCATTGACAACATGTATAGAGTCTGATTCAATCTAGATCGTATTCTATCCATGAAAGCCAAGATTTTTAACAACCTAAATAATGAACAATAATTCTAGATTATATGATTAGGAAAGTCCAATAAAGTGATGGAAGAAGCCATTTACAAAACCACGGTGAGTGAAAAAGACTCTTCCATACCCCATGTGACCTTTCATCTCAAGAGTTTCACCATAATTGATCATGCATGGGCAATGAGTTTCTCCAAATTCTCCATGACATGAAGAACCTATGGGGTTTAATGAATAATGTCGTGATTTTCAATAACCAATATGGTATTTGGATGGATCTATCACACTCTAAGAGATAGAAGTACATGAAATTGAAAATTCCATTTCTGTAAGGTTTCCATATCGATGTTCTATGTCCATAAAGTGGAAATTCTAATCCTATAGGCCGGCATGTGGATTGATATTTCCATTGAGCATTTAAGTATAGTTTAAACAATCTGCAATAGACATACTAAGATAATTATGGGGTATATTGACAGAATTAATAGTGTTTTCCATCTAATGAGCAGTCTAGAAGTCGAGACATGATTGGTGGCTAACATTCCATTTGTAGTTTTCCATCAGATCAAAAAAGGAGTGTCTGATTGACGACTATACAGATTAATTAATATAGTAAGGGTATCCATTATGAATACTATTCTTGAATCTATAAACAAAAAATCCAATGGATGGATCATTTTATCTTAAGATATTCAATAAGAATTTATTAATAAGACCATCATTAAAAATTTTGAGATCCTTAATGTCAAGGCTTACCATCTCAATGGGTTTAATACATTACTTCTAGGCCATAGTTATCAGTTTTTTTTCATTAACTGATTCTATAAAACTAAAATTTCCTATCATACATTGAAGATCATGGAGTAGGATTCTTAGCTATCTATAAAGAGTAAATGAGTTCATAAACATTGATGTGAAAATAGAGTTAATGAGTCACACCCTCATATAATGATACATATATTTCCCCTTCAATTTGACCAATTGACTAGTAATTCCAGACAAAACGCCTTCTAAATAATTTCTTCAAATCGCCCTTGAAAACAAATGAACTGTAAGATAATTAAAAATAATGTGCCCTATATTCAATATAAATTTCATGACAAACCTATTTTGTTTTTCAAAAATGAAACCATCACCCAAAAAAATAAAATATTTTCTCCAAGTTATGGTCTAACCATCCACTACCACATAATTTAAGAAAAAAATATTAATAATAGAAATGATTTTTCTTGTGGAATTCCCCAAAAATAGGATTTCTTCAACATATAATAAGTTGGTTGGAATAAAGATATCTCTACCCGCTTTAATCTACTTATAAATTCCAAACATGGTCATATTAGTAAATCATTGAATCGTGTAATTCTCATAAATAGAAAATAAGAGCCTTGAGAGAGGATCAAAATTTCTCACACCTTTACAACATTGAATGAAACCTACAGGGAATCCATTTATTAAAATATATAGCATTGGTCAAGTTAGAATACCACTGATTAACATTATAAATTCAGTATAAACCCATATCTTCTAGGAAAAAAATGATAATGCTTCACTTTAGAGTATCAAACGGTTTGGAAATATAAATTTTGAGAGAATAGTTCCCATGCATGGATTTCTTTTCCATTAGATTGTTTATTTTCAAAGCTGTAAAGATATATTTATATATGATTTTACTCCGAACAAACCCAAAATAGTGTGAGGAGATAAACTCTTTAATAATTTTACCTAATATATTCATCAAATGTTTTATAATTACCTTTGGAATATAATTCCCAATCTCCACCATCCTGATGACTATTTAATCTAGAAAATTTATTTTCATAAGAATTTAAAAAATCTAATTTTCAGTTAATCACATAAGTCATATGGGCATGATGAAATAAATATCTTACATCCTTGATCAATTAACCGTATAATTTATCCCAATAGAGAATAAAAATTTTATTGTTGAAACCCTTAGGTCCAACTATGCTTTCCATATTTAATGATAAGATAGATTCCTAGATTTCCTCCATGGAGGGTTCCATAGTGAGAGTGAGGTTTTGAGAATCCCTAATATAGGGGGATATGTTATCACTCATTATCAATACCATCATCTATGTACATCTAGTGAAATACTACACCATCGTAGTAGAAATTTCACCTTCAGAGGTATGAAGACATCCATCAATATAGATAACCCTCAAACCTGCCCTTATCATTAATTCCTTATGGATCGTGTGAATTAAATTAGAGCTATTGTCTCCACCCTTCAACCACTTAATATTTATGTTATTTCATTCCTGAATTTCTTTAAAAATTAAAATACAATACAACCTTGAAATAAACTAAATTTCATCTCTCATAGGTCTAATTTGATACCTATTTCTGAGTTGACATCTTTCCATGTTCTCCTCAGTAGACTTAATATCAATGATAATATTAGAAAATTACCTTTGCTTCACAGTTTAAATAAATATTGACATTATTTAATTTTCCAAAATGAAAATGTTATTGATTCCATGTTGAGCCACCCCCAAGATTCCTCAATCACCTCCCTACATCTAGCTATGATAAGGGACACATTATAAAACATAGCATGAATTTCATAAGACATATCATTGTGATAGGAAATATAAATCATGATAGGGTTATGATCTTAATCTAGTCATGGAAGAGTGTGTCCATAAATATATATAGTTGCATCCCCAGCATTAATCTAAGCAGAACACCTATCAATAATTATTATTTTCCTTCTATTAAATGTATACATACTCCATGTGAAATAATCACATGTAATATAAACTTCACAAAGATGAAATTTAACAATGATGGAGGAGAACTAAATTTAAGTAACTCAATCAAAACTCAATACAATAATTTTTTTCGGCTTCAGATCATTGTTAATGTCTCCAATTATCAAACATTTATTAATATCATTTCTAGAGATAGCCTCAATATCATACCAATAATCCATTCTTCTTATATAGGATGAGAAAGTATACTTTTGACCTAATTATATGATTTTTCTTTCTGACTCCCATAAAATATGGTCTGTACAAATTAAAATCATTTCATTAAAAATCTCATACATAATTAAAATGGTTCCCTAGTCTTCCTTTCATTGACTAAAACCATAAAAAATAATATTATGAGAATCATTAATCATAATTAGAATAAACTCATAACCATGGTAAATTATTTTTAGCTATAACATCATAGGTTTAATCCTAGGTAATTCATGATTGTTTAATAAATTAAAGGATTATAACATATAATTAAACTTATATTTATTGATCATTCTATGGTTTTATAATACTAGTTTTCAATGGTTGACTAAACCATTTATCTGATAAAAACTATAATGTACCATGTTTATTGTATATAAACATTAGATCATTTATTTGGAATATATCATACATTATGAAAACAAACACTCAATAACCATATTAGTTTAGTTTATTTAGGAACATGGAACATAACCTCTAAATTAGTAAAATATCTTCAACATAACCTATAAAGATCTTCCCCTATCATATTCCAACCTAAAACCCTTATTTATAATATGGGTAAAATATAAAATAAAATGGCTTAGATCATATGATTATTATGGTTAAAAAAGGTTGATATGAGTCATAACCTAAGAATACATGTTTAATAATATGAAACTTACATTTAAAACTTATACAATACATATCAAAGATTAAAATTTTGTGGCATAAAAAATCATAATAATTCCTAAGACACGAATCCTAAAACAAAATTCTGTAGAAAATAGGGAATTGTGGAAAACACATAAGATTAAAATATATAATGTAAATGAAAATAGAAAATAAATTGGTAGTACATTAGGAATGGGATAATCACACATGTACCTATTTTGGTCTTGGGATGACCTCATGTGTACCTTTTATGTTTGTTCTTAGTATGAACTCTTATGTGACCTCTTTTTGGGGGCATAGAATGACCTCATACATACCATTTGAGCTCATAGAACAATAATCATTACCTAATACATTGGAAGGATATATAAGTCCCACCAATAACATTATAAAAATATAAAAAATTCATTATATAATAACTTAAATCATTTATCATATCATAACCCGTGGAATGAAATGGGTTTCATAAACATCATTAAATGACAATATAACCTATGGAAAAGATAAGGGTATCATAAATATCAATCTATCATAACAATAAATAAACCATTAGAAGAATATGTATAATATACTGAAAAAATATATAAATAATATGTAACATCAATGAAGTTTATCACAGAGGGAAAATAATTTTGATATGTAACATGAAATTAAATCTTGGTGAAAATATAATTACATTTATAAAATCGTATTTTTCATTTCTTTGGAATTATAATGTAAAAAATTTTATTGGAAAATAAAATTGTTATAATTAAAATGAAGCTTCATGTATTTAAAGATACCTAATGGATGAAATGGAATCCCTTTTTTATATGTTTATAAAGTCATTCATTCCATATACCTTTATTTGTAATGTTCTAAAGAGATATTTTAAGAAAATGGAAAAAAAATCTTATAAAAATGCATCATAAAAATTAAAACACCAGTAAAAACAACATTACATATTAATAGGATAAAAATGAAAATGTTTTTTATATTTTTTTTAGAAAAATGGATGTGGAAGAGAAATATTCTATAATGGTTATTTAAAAGGAAACAAACCTGATAATTGATGAGATTAGAAAATAATAACATATCACTATAAAATAAGGTGTGTCATTTTCCCCATGAATGAGAAAAAATTAAATTGATATGAAAAATCCATAATAATTATTGTAATGATAATTCTAAAAATTCATGGGAAGTATATAGAAAACAAAAAATAAACAAGAAGTGTATAAGCCTTTTATCCCACCGAAATGAAATTGAGATAAAAATCCCTTTCCGTATGTATAAAATTCCTTTTTATACATTTAGTTCTAATTTATAATAATATTATATTATATTAAATGTACTATAGAACTATATTTATATATATAATAACATATATTTTTTACTTATGACTTTATGTTATTCTCTTATTAACAATTCCATGTTAATATTTTGCAATGGGTAATAACTACATAGTTTTTCTATCAAGTTTTGAATTTTTAACCTTGGTCCTATAACATAGATAATCATTTCATCATATCTATAATGATATCCATGAAATAAATATCTTCTATATATTTATTTAATATATATTCATTGTGATTCATAAAAGTTGGATACACAGTTGATGGAAACAGTAAGATGTACGTATGCATGAATACTATTTTAATTTTATTTTCATATTAAAATAAAGAAAAGTATATAATATATTATCAGTAAAAAATATTTTATGTAATATATATTCCAGATATATTCCTAAATTTCATCTTTTTTACCATCCATGTGTATTATATAAGATAAATGAATCACATCACAAAATAGAGATGGTAAGAAATACGTATGCACGTGTAACGTTATCTTTTCTCAAAAGATTTTTTGTTAAAAATGTAGATATGATATTATCATTTTATAAATATAATTTTATAAAAAATATTATATAAAAACATTAAACCCATTATAATTCACACTTATAAAATATGGTAATGGAAAATGAATTGTATCTCTACATGGAAAGGGTAAGCTGTATGAACGCAGAAGATATACTTTCGTTTCTTGTTCAATGGGAAAGGGGATGTATAAGGGAGTGTTCATAATAAAAATTACATTTGTTTATATTTAGTTTTATTAGGAAAATATCTTTTGATATATGTCATATATTTATAAGTTGTATATAAGAGTATAAAAATAGATTTATCAGTTAGATCAATGGACCCTCATCGAAGCAACTCATTTAAATCTCCTCTAATGAGCATTAACGTTGTTATTTTTGGAAGACCAGAACCTATAGAATGTTTCTAGGGAAGTGGGAAAGATAATTATTTATAGTTTGGTTGATATATAATGGCCGATTTGTTGAAATGAGATGAGGTATGAGGTTTCATTTTTTAATGAAGGTGGGCCACTTTTTGAATTTATGAAAATATTATTTAATAACAAATTAAATATAAATAAAAATCCCTCTAAAACGACATTTATTATATGGGAATATATTATAATGGTTTAATATGATCAAAAAATTAATTTCATAAATGTTTTGATGTTATTTTAAATCTTATCATTTTAATCAATCCTTATTTAGCTTATTATAATTTCAAAAACATTAAAAATATTTCAAATATTAAAAAGTTGATATTTTTACATATTAGGTGTCAATTAAACCATAAATGCTCCCTTTGTTATTTTGAGAACATAATTTACCTCCTTTTTTGTTACATATTATTTTTATTATTCTTATCTAATTTAACAAAATATTATATTTCTATAATATTGTTAGTTTCTATTTTTACAATATTCATTATAGTGACTTTCATAAAATCAATACCGAAATATATATTCAAATAATTTCATTTAATAAACCAAGGATATGTACTCATAATGCATAAAATTATTGTATCACCTTAAATAATTAAAATTATATCTCCTTTAATATTTTTTGTATTACAAAATTTAGTTTTTCATCAACTGAATAATTAATGGATCATCATTGTGCAATTATTTTTAAAATATTATTAAATGAAAAATTTAATATAAACATACATGATATAGATAAACATTTTATATTCTGTAATAATATATATAGTCAGTCATATATTCCATTTAACACCAAAATAAAAATACAATACTTATTAAAAGTATGAGTGTGATATTTTTTCACTCTCAATAATTTTTATAATATCCAAGAATTTTTTATTGAAAATTATCCATTAAATGATTTAATGTGGAAAATATTATTTATTGGTTTAATTATGATAATTTTGTAGAGTTTTTTTTAATGTTTTTTGTAATTTTATTATATTTATATTATTATTTCTACCCATAAATTCAAGTTTTACACATAACAGTGCAAATAAAAATTACTAAACTTACTATTCATATTTTACAAACAGAAAATAGAATTATTTATAAAATTTTTGACATATGATTCCAAATAATTAATATAATGTTCAAAATTTGAAACATATAATGGAAAAAATTAATTTTAAAATAATATCTGAAATGTGGTGACAAAACATGTTATTAAAGTGAAAAAATGAAAATGATTAAAATGTTTTTATATGAAAATTCAATGTGGAATTTATTCCAATGACCCAAATTGGATTAACTGATACAATCGTGATATAATTTTACTTTAAAACCAATTAAAAATAAAATTTATCTCTATAAATATTTACATGAGAAATATTTTTTCAATTTAAATACCTTATTTTACAATATTCAGCAAAGCATGAAACTTAAAAAAATACCGAAAAAATATCCAATGTAAATTTTTATGTCCTAATTTAAAATAATAAGTTTATTTTTTAAAATGGTAATTTAAAAGTATTGAAAAATAGTTTTAAAATAGTTGCACCGTTAAATGTTGGTAAAAGTGTCTTTTAGAAAAAATAAAGTGTTTTGTCATAAAACTGCATTTATTTTTATATTATTTTGAGAAAACAGAAAGTATGAATGTTAAAAATTGTATTATATATATATATATTTAATTTAACCCAAATTTTTTTATTTTTTTATGGGGTATAAAACACACTTATTCACTTTTATATAGCATTCCAAAAAAGGATCGCAGTTTAATTTTAAACGGGTTTTGCATATGTAAACCATACATTCATAATTTAAAAAATATTTTTCAAACCCAATAATCTAATATGTAGTTTATAATTGTATTATTTAAATAGTTATGAAAATAATACACTTTTTTATAAAAAATTAGTGATTCATGTAACTGAAGTTAAGCTGGCATTGGGTGTAGCGTAATATTAACACGGTGTAGCATGAAATGAAAGCTATTAAAGAATTATGATTATTTAAAAATATATTGCATTCAAATATATGGATGTTACATTAGGTATTAAAATTAATGTTGTTGTTTTCAAAACATTATTTCACTCTAAAGATTCATTATATACCACATTTATGACTCTTACCCCGGAATAGTGATATACCATTAACAAAATGTAATGAGAACTCTCAAAATTACCATTATCTTAACATGAAAATAGGGAACACTTATGTCCCTTCATGCCACATCTATTTCATATAATTTCTAGTTTAATCATTTCCATTTTCCAAATATTATTATGTGTGAATTTCAAAATCCTATTATTTGAATTTGAGATCCAAAGGCCTCTATTTAAATAGGGAGTTACAAGAGCTCTATAATGCTGTTAACTTGAGTATTTATTATTTCATGGACTTTTGATCCTAATATTTCTCTTCCAGAAATATTATATACATGAAATTATAATTATTCTAGTATTAATAATACAGTATAATGTTATTATATTTATATACCAACCATTATTAAATCCATTACTACCACAAAGAAATAGAAAACTACATCGATCAGGTATACAAGCCGGTATACACATCCATGAAATGAAGTTCCTGATTTTTCATCACTAGTTTTCATGGATAGAAAAAAAGATAAATGTTGGGAATGATTATGTTTCTAAGGTAATAATTGTTAACATGAAATGATAATTTATAATATACATTCATTCCATTGTATTTATTTTGAAATGGAATCTTTAGTCATGTTTACATGTGGAATACATCCTCAAAAAACGATGATGTTTATTTGTCATGACCATCATATATGGATGGTCTTAAAAATAAATTGAATGAATATATATGATATTTATTGAAAGTTTACGAATTTTTAAATTTAATATTATTTAATAAAAATGTATTTAATATTTTTTAATTTTTATAATAAATTAATCTTGATATATAATATATTTATTAATACATATCACCTTTATATCATTAGTTATATTGAAACTAATTATTCCAATATTCTTTTTCAAAAAAATATATCTTCATAATTCATGAATCAAAAATATTATATTCTGAATCAATGAGACAGCATGATTAAATTATCCTTAATAATATTTTAATCCTAGACATTGAACCAATATATAACAATAAAACCTATCACCATGATACTCAAATGAAACAAAAAATCAAAATTTTATAAAAAAAATGTTTGAAATAAATTATTATGTAATATATTTATAATATATAGTGATAAAATAAATGAATATAAGGTTATTTATTATAATAAGTAACATAAATAGGTGATTAGTATATATATTTTTTTATAACGGAGATCTGTGAACTGTTATGAATGTCAAAAATTAAAGAAAAGGGTTTCTACATCTCAATTTTAATCTATTGAAACATGATGTAAATTCACCAATATTCTTCATATATAGATTTATATATAAGATTTATATTTTTTTCATTATTTTTTTATAAAAAATTAATTGGTTTAAAAATTAATTTAGTAGTATTCCATACATGGAATTTTTAATTGAATTGTTACAACATTGCAAGGGTTTATTGTATCAATTCTCACCCCATGTAAAATATATCTTATAATGAAACATATTTTTTATATTATAGTTTATCAACCACCCCATTAATAATTTCAATCACGGTTCTATTATTATTATTGGTATTTGATGTTTCATCTAATATTATATTCTTCAAAGGGGTTTGATTCGATATTTTCTTGTTGTATAAGTGTTATTTGTCTCTTTTTTGAATTTCCAACACACATGATTGATATTTCACACTATGTTTTCATTTATATGGTTCATTTAATTACATATTTCATTGAATTATAATTTTTATAATTAATTTAATTATATATGAATTTCATGGTGGGTTATTTTTATTCTTAAGGTGTTATTTCCATATGGTTGTTTTCATATAAAGGTTGCTTCATTGGGATTTTATTTTTATTCGCCACCTATTTATTTTCTTTTATATATGTTAGACTTTTATTATATTCTAGATCATCTCATACTGTTTTATTTCGGGAGACCAAACCTTGAAAAATATATTATTTTTGTTGAATTTCCTAATTCCCCACTTTATATGAGATTTTATATTCTTCAAATACATTTCCAATGAGAATACCATATTTTCCCTTTCATTTATGGGAATTAACTTATATATAAATACATTTATAAATGTAGAAAATTATTAAATTAACCATATACACATTACTCTAGATAGTTTTTGAATGAGTATTCTTACATTGAAATCTATTCCAATAATTTATTTGGGAAATATTGTCAACTGGTAAACTTTTTATTACATCATGTACGTTCATTTATTTCCCCAATAAGTTTATTTTTTATTATTTAATTCCCCCTCTTTATTTCCCAATATTTAATATGATTATTTATTAATTGGAATAGTATTTAAATTATATGGATTTTTATCTTAATATAGATTCGTATTGACTACAATAGAAATATTATTAATCATTGAATTTATATTCATATAATTCAGATGGTGTATACATTATAATTTAAGAAGTGATGGGGGAGTTTGATATTATTTAAACCCTCGATGAATTAGTTTTTCATACAAGAAATAATGGTTCTGGATTTTTCTTATCCCTACTGACTATAATAGTGAGGTTTTTTTTCACTTTAACAATCATAAAGACTTTTTAATTGTGGCCTTGATGGAAAAAATGATTTATAGAATATATCCTCAAAAGTAAATATCAATATTTTGAACAATATGAATTCAATCACAATATATTATTTTATTTTTATCCATGCGATTTATTATATATTTCATTCATCCATTGATTTGTTTTAATATTTTATGTTCACTAATATGGAATTATTTTATTCTTATTTATTCCTTCTATATTATTAATGCCAATATTTCTTTTGATGTATGTTTACCCAAATATATAATTTGGTCTCACCCTTCTTATTTTTTAATTTCCATAGATAATGATGAAAAGTATTACACATGAAATTACTTGAATAATAGAATTTGTGTAGTACTTTCTATGAGATGTTTAATAATTTTTATAAATAATATAGTTTCTTATATATTAGAAAAAATGTGCATTTGATGAGATATAAATGTGATTTTATAGCTAAAATATTTTTCCTAAATTTTTAAAACTCTAAACCAAAATTGTATATAAAATGTTGGTGAATAAATAATTTTTAGTTATATTATAATTATTTATTGTTATAATTGGGTCACATTAGTTCATTTTAAAGTCTTTATAAATATAATGTGTTCATTTACCTCAAATTTGGAGTGTGAAGGTATGATGAATAAGAAATGGTATCAAAGGAGGGTCTAAATAACTTTATGAATTATGATGGTATTAATTAAAAATAAATTAATTGTTTTAAATTTCATCGAGGGTTAATAAGTTATGTTTTATCATAATTTCAACTGTATAAACCTCCATTTATGTTTGGTTGAGTTGGTAATAAATACTTTATGTTGATTGAAGATTAGGCAGATAGTTTTTATTAAATTCAAACTAGGGGTGAATCTAAGTATAAAAAATGTAATCACTCACATCATCATGGGTTTTGAAAATTAGCGTAAATTTAAATTTTATTATTTTTTAGAGAATTTAGGGGAAAAAAGTTAATTTCGTCAATAATATGATATTTTATAATATTTTTGAATACTATCTTGTTCTTATAAATGGGTGTTTACCCTACGATATAGTTTTGGTGGAAATATGAACCATTCAACATATAAAAAAATATTAAATATTTAAATATGTAAATATTAAATAATTCGCAGTTATTCAGTCAATGCTATCTTTTAAAATAAGTGTCAAAATGAGATTTAATTTCTACGGTTAATTATGTAATGGAAGGTTTTTCTTAGGTGAGGTGTATCCTTGGGTCAATCACTACAGCTGGGCTCATGCCACTTTTTTCTATTTCTTTTTATACTTATTTCATTTTTCTGTTTTCGTTTTTCTATTTCACTTCTCACTTGGAATGTCCAAAATTCACATGGGAATCCCCTTATTGGGGTTTCTATCCAAAAAATAGAGATAGAGAGAGAATATGTATATGCGAGAGGTGGCACTATCTTTGGAGATCATCTAGTGGGAGAACAAGGCTCTGATGTTACATATAGTGGATATGGGATAGAAGCGCCAAAAATTTCTTCTCGAAGATATGTCCATTAGAAGGGATTCACCTTAAATCTGAATGTATTAGTTTTTAATATTTATACACATGTATGGGTTTTTAGGGATTCGTTGGGGATAAATATACATATTTTTTATATGAAGAAGGTGTTTCTTGGATATTCAATGGTTTTCCTTTCCCAAAAAACCCATGTACACCACATATTATTTTGATAACACACAACAAATGTTATTCTTGTTTGGTGAAGAATACATTTTCAGAATTAACACATTGTATCAGGGGTACACATCATGTAGTGGCGACTCGTTGTGTGCTAGAGAAACATGGCCCAATAGTGTACATGATCTGGACCCATGCGAGGTACATAGATAGTGGATATGTATAATGCTTGGATAGATCCTATATGGGGGGGGGTTACATATATGGGGACCCTATGGGGGTTACACATATTTTATTGGGTAGTACTCATCATAAAGTCAATGTTTTACATACTTAGTGGGGATTGTGGAATACAATTATGTATCCATGCAACGGTACACACCATGTATATGGAATACATATCACATAACTTGGAAAATGACATTTTGTGTGGCTTAATGAAAATTTCCATGGATTACCATTAGTATTACATACCGTGTACCCCATGTTCATGCATTGTAGATTTCTTATGTTGATTTATTTTCCTGAATTTTTCCCCCGGTATCAGAATTGGGATTATGAGTAGTCCATTCTATGAATTTTCATGTATATTCTGATGGATGAATACATTCATTGTTTAGAGGCCATATATATGGTGATTTGGAATATGATAATTTATTGGGATTATTTTTTATCATTTCATTTTAGAATCCTCACGGGAGATGGGATGAAAGTTGGGAGTCCTGGGTGAGGGTTGTGAACTAAATAGATGGATTGGATTGTGGATTCCATGCTATTTTGTTTTAATTTTATGGAGGGTACCCATACATTTGGATACAAAAATATCTTTAAGTACATCATGTGTTTTCTCTATATTTCATTTAATGATTCCCAATGATAGATTAGTGGAGTCTTAGATTCTATGATTGAGGATAAGAGCTTCTAAAACCTTTATAATGGGTCGATTCCATTGAACACAATTATTTCTGTGTTTCAATGAGATAATGAGACTAGTTTAGGGACTCTATAGTATTATCTAGCGGGTTGGTTATTGATAGAGTGATCAGTGGTTTCTATTGTTTATAGATGTGAATTCTCATCTGGCATAACATTGTTTGAATTCCCTTATCAGTGATTTTGTACAAGTTGATGGGTTTTTTTCCTGGAAGGTTGCCTCATGTTTTCTCACTATGGTATTTTCCTAATGTTTTTTTGGATGATGACCCCTTTTTTGGATAATATTTTGTGGTGGTACTATGGACTTCTTTAAATTATCTACTTAATGTGCATTACCTTTGGATTCTTATTAGACAAATTGTTGAATGAGAATCAGTTGGATGCCGCTATGGGTTATTTGCATAATTTATTTAAGTATGAGATTAGTTTTTCAGGGATGTTGGAGAGTCTATAATTGTTGATCAATTTAGGATAAGACCCCATGGAATTGGGAGAATTGAGATTTTGTTTGCCCTGATATTGGACATTTTGATCCCATTATTGTTATTCTAATTGGGAGAGAATTTCTTGAGTGATGAGAGGGGCCCCATGCTTGACACCGAAGACTGGATCGACTTTGGTAGTTTAGTTTTTTTGATGGTGGGTTGAAGGATGGATAATATGTTGTTTAGTTCACCTTTAGACATTTTATTTGAGATTTTTTATAATTAAGGCTTTGGGTTTAGGTGGATACCCATGGGCTATCATCGATCAGGAATTGGTGTTGTGTTTTGATTTGATTCTCTTGTCTATTAATGGTCAGTTGTTAGATTATTGTAGGGAGATAATATATTATATGGATGAGTTCACCCCTCAAATTGATTATTCAAACTAGATGGAGATTATATTTAGTATATGTAGTTGGATTCTGTTTTCTTGGGATCATTCCCTGGGAAAATGTATTTATTCAGACTGTGGCTATATGGGATCTGTTGGGATTGATCACCTATCTATCCATTACTGTGGTGTTCCCCTAGGAATGTTTATACAATGGGGCCTACTTTTAGAGCCCAGTTTTATTGTAATATTTTTAAGACACATATCTTTCCAAAAAATATGGAGTGGAGATCCATCTATAGTATGATCATTTAATTAGATTAATAGAGCCCAGAAGGTTTTATATTTCTTGTGGATTCATATGGTTACACCTTAGGGACCATAATTTTTTCCCTTTTGTTTAGATATTTGGAAAACTAGTTTAGAACTATTGGAAGTACCTATTTATATGTGGTAGTGTAACCCATGTGTAGTAAATATTCTAGTGGGTGAAATAATGGGTTTAGATGTACCTTTAGTGATATTCTCTAACTCATGATTAGTTTTTTCCTTCTTATTTTACCAATTTTATTTATTTAGTTGATTTTATTACCCGTGTTATTCTTTTTTGGACAAGTTTGGAATATAAGATTTTTAGTCACTTGTTATGTTAGAATATTATAGTTTCACCACTAGGGTTGGCCTAATGAGATTTATTTCCCACCCCTATATGTGGTTAACGATAACATTGGATGTAAGGACATGATTAATTATTTTTAGTTTTTTTCATTTTATTATTTTTTCACCCTATTGGGAGACTAGATTTTTATTATTTTGCAAGCATTGAGTTATTATTACAATATCCTCCAGGTAATTTATCACAACATTAATTTTTAATGTTATTTTTAAGAAAACATAGATGGCCATACTTGTATATGAGTTATGTTATTTTGAAATATTATTTCAAATTGAAAAGTTTTTATAGTCTCACCCCATAAAATCATAGACCCTCAAAGCAGGTCAAAAGCCACTGGCATTTGGTGAGGTGTTATTGTGGTTTTTTGGTGATCTATATCTATTAATGTGTCAAGTCAACCAGAACTGATTCCTTATAAAAATTGTATTAGATTAGGTTTTTTTTTATTTTTTAGTTTGAATACATTTATTCTAATAATGTTCTAATATCGTTTATGAATATTGAACTAGTGTGTCTTGATCATATTTTTCAATAAGAACTCCATGTTTCTGAGGAATGGAATAAATTTTATGTTATTTTAAATTTTTTGGTTGTGCTATATCATCTAGTGGACTAACTTGTGTTTTTGAATTTATTTTGTATTTTAGTTTTTGGATCATGGCCCATAACCTAGAGTACAGTGTTCATGCATCACTCTATGCATATAGGAATTACTACACATATTCATGTCTGTGGTTTTTTTCATTATGATGGATGTTTTGTTTTATAATGTTCATTCCATGATCATACATTTTTTACCATATAAGTATTTGGAAGAATTATACTCAGATAAATTTCATGTTGATATTTTATTCTAATTTCATGTAATGGGGATCTTGTAGTGATAGGTTCAGTGATGATGGATATCTAGTCTCTTTATCTAGGGATGCATAGAGACCATAATGGTTTAGAAATGGGATATTATTTCCCTATTGGTGGATTGATGAGGGAAATGATTCATGGTAGATATTTTTATTGCGAATATGATCCCCGGAAATTATGTTTACATAGACATCATTGGTTCATGTTTCATGGTAGGGAGATATTGCTTCTCTATGTAGTCTATCCGGTTTTTAGTGGGGCTTACGTGATAGCTTGTATTGATGGATTGGATGGGAATGAATGTTCATCCTTTTTGGGGATGTTTAGTTCTACTATAACAAGGTTGTGTTTAGGCATTATGTTTATTAGTTTTGATGTGTAAACATCATTGGGTTATTCATATCTCATGGATATCATGATATGTAAGGTTTAGTTAGTTTCTTGACCTCATTAATTTGGTTATTCCTTGGGTATTGTAGTAGATGCATGGTTTTATGCTTATATATTTTCATTGAAACTTGATTGGAAGGAGGTCTTGTGGTTGATCTTGTCCTGATGGAGATGCCTATATTTTAAAGGGGAGATCCATTGGTACTCTAGTTTTCAAAAACATACCTGAGTGAGGAGCATGGACAGTAGAATTAGGCATGTTATCCTAGTTTCATTAGGACTTATCCAATGTGAGAGTGGTTTGTAGTGATAATTAGAGAGTAGTTTAATGAAATACCTGTGGTGGGGAGCGAAAATTATCATGGTGGATTCATGACCATCATATAAGTGGGTTTTAGAGTGTGGAAGTTATGATATTTGTGTTCGTATATGTGTTAGTGGTTTGGACATATATATCATTTTTATTCAGGGATGGATGTTGCATTGGCCATGTGTTTTTCATATTGGGAGTACAAAAATGATAAGGAATATGATATGGTGAGTAGAATGAGATTAAGAGTAGTATAGTGCATCTCATTTTTGGAGAGATATTGAAACACTATAAGACCAGTCATTAGATTATCGAGATATGATTAACTACACTAGTTCGTTAAGGAAATCATGGCTACTAGTTTTCCCCTTGTGATATCTCAATGATGAGACTCATTTTTTGTGGCTATTTTGTGATTATCGCATCATCAAAGTTTAAAAATATCAGTGGAAATTTGAAAAAAAATTCCAACTGTATTTAAGAAAAAAAGGTAAATTCAACTATAATATGACATTAGATAAATTTTCTAATAACTCGACAGGTCTGATAAATAGGGGTTTACCATTGTTTTTGATTTAAGTAGTAATATGATGCCATAAGTATTTTAAAAGAATATCTAATATTTAGTTAAATAAATATTAAATTATTCATACATGTTCATTTAGTAATATTTTTTTAGTAAAGAACCAAATTAACATTCATTCTCCTATAATTTTTATGTATTGGGGACTTTTATTAGAAAGTCATAAACAAACCTATGGAAAAATGGTAGGGACAAACCCCATTTTATTTTATTTCCTTTATATTTTCCTTAATTTTATTTTTTTATATATTTTAATTTCTACCTTTTAATGTGGCACAATCATATGGGTAATCACCCTTGGTGTCTTTAATTTAGAGAGAAAGTGGGAAAGAATAGGTATAGGGAATATGTAGAGCCACTTTGGGAGCTCATCTTGAGGTAGATCGAGGCTCGATAGATGTGTTTCGTGGATCTGAGAAAGAAATATCGACATTTTTTACATAAGAGTAGTATAATTTTATTTTTTTTATCAATAAAACTCCATTTCATAGTTGTTTTTATGTTTTAATTTCTTTTAAGGTTCATTGGGACCCCTTATGATCGATCTGTTACTTTTGAGGAGAAATTCATGTTTTTTGAAAAATTAATTGGTTTTCCTTTCAGGGAAAACCACATACCCAAAATGTGGTTCAAAAAAACATTTCATATATTTTTACTATTTGAGGAAGATGTGTTATTGGGAATATATACAATTTACTAGTGGGACACATTGTCTAGTGGTGGGCTGGGATGTATTATGGGAACATTATCACGTGGGATACATAACTAGAACTCGTGTGAGGTGAATGGTCGGTGTCAATGTATTGTGCATGGGTAGACAATATGTGTGTGTGTGGGGGGGGGGGGTAACATGCATAGGTTTATGATGGGTAACCTTGTAAGATAAAATCCATGTATGAGGTGGTATAGAATGAGATTTCGATGGTTTAGATGTCGAGTGTGGGATATGGTAAACAGGTAATAACCCATGCTGGGGTATATTCCTTGTACATCTCAATCAAACAATGTAATTTTGTAAAAGTAATTTCACTGGGGTCTAAGGTACACTATGAAAGAGGACCATTGGGTTACATGTCATGCTCAACAAATTGAATTCAATATAAATTTAATACCCTAATCCATTGGGCCATTTTTTGTTTTGATGTCAGAAATAGACACGTCAGTAGTCCATTATGTGTATTTTTATACTTATATTGTAATCGAAAAATTATATAAGAATTTCCATGATTTTTGGATGGTTCTTTAGAATGTGAAATATTTTAAGGATTATTTCCTTAATGTTTGGATTCATAATACTCTTGGGAGCTGTGTTGCAAGATGTGAGGCTTGTTTGAGGGATGTGATCATGTTATATGAAATAGAATGTGGATGCTTTCCCATCATTATTTTATGTTATTTTTGATAGGTCCCAAATTTTTAGATAATGAAATATAAAATGTGAGAAAATTTTATTGCCTTTGGTGTCTAGATTAATTTCTCAAGGTTAGTGAATTTGAGGTTTAGATCTTGTGATTGAGGATAAATGCTATTGGATAATTTGGGATTGGTTGAAACAATGAAATGTTGGTTATGAATGTGCTCTATTAATGAATTTATATGAGTCAAAGTGAATATAGAGGATTCGTTAGTGGGATTATTACTGATTAAGTGATTAGTGGTTTTTTAGTCAAATGTTGTGAATGCACATGTGAAATGGAATTATTTGGCTTCACATATATATGTGGCAGTACCTATTGATGGTCTTTTCAAAGACCGGACTAGATAAGGATTAATTCTATGAGATTTTATTTATTTCATTATAGGATGAGGAGCCTCGTTCCGTTCATACTTTCACGGTTTTGTAGTGGACCATTGTGATATCACAAGTTAGTATACTATGATTTATGGATTGTTTTGGGTTATTTTTTGAGTTTGGATCAGTTGGTGGATGATGAGGCCCATTGGGGTTGTTTATATGAACATGTGCAAAGTGTTTGATTCCGAAAAGGTATTCCCTAACATGACATCACTTGATTCTATGAACAAGAGAACTGTAGGGGCCCCATGTTTTTGTTTATCCCTATGGTGGTGATGTTGACAGCCCATGGTGGGTTTCTTATTTGGATATGGCGATTCGAAGTACTTATAATGGCCTCATAATTCATGATTTAGAGTTGATTTTCACTACTATTTTATTTTTTTTGATGTTGGATTTGAGGTTATATTATCTTATATTTGGTTTACCTTATTCCATAAAGTTTGTGGAAGTTTCTTCGTAGGACATTGGTTAGAGCTGGATACCCAAGGGATGTGATTGATCAAGTGTTGACCATGAGATTTTATATGGTTCACTTCTTCACTAGATGCATGTTTGTAGATTGTATTTGAAGGAATATTAATGTTTTAAAGAAGGGAATCCCACTAGTTCCATATTTCCCCTTTCTAGAGGTCATATGTTGGGTATGTGGTGGGATCATGGTTCATTGATTGTGTTCAATTGGAATTTTTATCTATCACGACAATATATATGGGATCGCATGGGACCATGCACTAGTTGGGACAATAGTTAGATATTCCCATATGGAATTGTATATTTTTTGGGAGTTGTTTAGAGCCTAAATTTTTATGTTGGACTTTGAAGACATGATTGTATCTTAGATGTGTTTATTGTATATTTTTTCCTCTTGTATCATGACAATTGAGTCATAGATCCTTGTAGATGTCAATTTTCATGTGGATGCCTATGTATATTCCATGGGGTTTGACATTTTTTTCCATTTTATTGGACATCATGGAGAACCTCTATAGACTTAATATACATGCCTTTTTTTGTGAATGTGTCAGACACATGTTGTAAATGCATTAGATATGGAATGAGTGGTGGTATATTTACCTTAGATTTCATGATATAACATGTACTTATTTATTTTCTATTTTGTTTTCCTCCGTTGGTGTATAAATTTATTTTACTACTAATTTTATTATTACTTTATTAGTCTTGTCATAATGTTTTCTCATTAACTTGTTCTGATAATATTTTATAGGTTCAATGTTGGTTGTGGCCTACTAAGATTTATTTCAATGTCACTATTTTTAAACATTATTGTGAATTTATACCCGATGTCAACATTTAGGTTGGAGGGTGGGATTCATAATGGTTGGGGGTGAGGCCCAATATTTTTTGGTCAAGAGTATCCACTTATGCGTAGTCTCAAGATTAGATAATTGTATGTCAAGCATCATAGAGGCCAAATATCTTGATTGGATCGATGAAAATTGTAGATGTTATTATTTTTTTCCTAGAAACTACTAATTTTCTCATTAGATTACTTTTATATTAATAGATAGGAATATGAATATAAATATATTATATTTATATTTTTATTGGCATAACCATTATGTGATAAAATCCTAGGGTATCTATCACACTGATAAGGTTAGAGTACTTCCCCAATATAATGAGATCCTTGATATGGTATGGAAATAATTTTTTAATTTAGTTCTACAGTTGGATAACATACTATGATAGTAACATTGAATGTTGATCATCTGATGTGAGTGACTGTAAGTATATGGTCCTTGTCCTAATGTTGTTCACACTTGTTAATCACTTTTAGGAGAGACTATGAGAATAGACCTTCCAGTTGGAATTATGAATATTTCAATGTCATCAGATATAAATATATATGAACCTGTTCATTGGTACTTATTCATTATGATTATTATTAATATTTAATGTTTTTACTCATTCACATGGATTTATTTTTAAACCAGGATGAGAACCATTTATGGAGAAGTTGGATACACTGTCTTCTCCAAGAATAATATGTTATTAATAATATTTTTTGGAGGTATTTTTTGCTTCCATATTATATATTGGATGTTTGATTAAATTTTAACCATCACCCAAATTCCATATACAGTTTGTATTGAAAAGATTATTTTAGATAGTCAATGAAATGTGTATTTTGTAAATTGGTTGATGACACCATCATGAAACTTTATTTATGAGATATTTTGATAAACATGATTATATTACACAATGTGAGTTTATATGTGTTCATTGATGATGTGTCATTATGTTCTTTTTCTTGGGTACCTTGACTGGTTTATGGAAATCAATCAAGGACATCATACAAGCCCACCCAGTGATAACAAAAATGAATCCTAGAGTGTCACTAATGATGTGTTTCCATTGATCTATAAAAAAAATAAATTAGAATGTAATTAATAGAGTAAATATTAATATAAATATGGAAGAATAATTTTATTCAATAATTATTGATCTAATAAATTCGATAAATATTTATTCACTAGTATATGAATAAAAAGATATATATATATAATTATTTTACTGAATAATGAATTAATATTTATTCTTAGATATGTGAATAAAATATTTATTTATGAATAATATATTTATTCATGTATTATGTAATTGATGTGGTGTTTAAACAAACAAAGACTATGTGGAGTGAGAATTTTTAATTAACAAGTAGGCTAATGTATTTATTATTGAACTAGATAGAACACAACAAAATGAATAAAAATATTATTATGATTATGTGGAATTCGGTTTACTAAAGGTTATAATATTTTTTAATAGAAAACAAGAAATTAAATAATTATTTGAACATAATACCTAACACTATAAATTGACGGTTATATCAATTATGTTGCATGTTCAATAAAAAAGACAATTTTTAATCACAATGAATTTCTTATCTACTCCTCTCTCCATATCAAAAATGATAAAATATAGAGATATTTATTAAAGACTGAAGAACGATGGATCAACAAAAACAAAACTACGTAATTGATTTACTATGGTATAACCAACAAATTTATTGGTGTTACCTGGAGATCAATGGAGCATATGTGGATGACATTTTGTGGGATCCAATATATGGATCCTGACAACAAAATAAAGGAAATCTAAAAGATACTTTTAAGATGGCCAACTATTACATCAATGAATTATCCCATGCCATGGAAGTCATTTTTATTTATATTTTATTAATTAATCATAAACACGATGTGCAAGATTATCGCTTAGGGTTTCATGGAAAAAAATTAAAGATATTTGAATATAACTACCACTACAACATGATTATGATGCAGTTGGAATGAATAAGTGGTATTAGAGCGGACTTGTTTCAATTTTTAATTATTTATTTGAATCTAGATCAATGCATAGTTGTGGTTAGATTTCAATTTGATGATTTTTTATATTTAATCAAATTAAAATTAACTAGATTCAACATATTAATAATGTTCCATAAAATGATTAATTTTATTAATGGTTAAAAAATGAAGAATTATCAATGAAGCCATCAAAAACAAAAAAAATGGATTGTATGATAGGGTTACATGATATGTACTCAGAAGTACGCATAGAGTATTGCAGTTCACTACATCTATAAGAGATGATTGATATAGGGCTCGACATGTAGTAATTACACGTGGTGTATTCCATGGGTTGATAGAGAAAACTGGAACATGATTATAATAGTATGTTTCATGTATATAGCATATATGGAATATACTCAACATAGGATAGAGGTGTAAATCATGCAATCCGAGAAATAATAATTTACAGTCAAACCACCTGATTCAAGAAAACTACTGGATTTATGGTATAAATGGTGTGTATGTGATGTTAAAAGAGTGTAGTACATCAATTAATGAATCCATTATACATGTTAAGCTAGTTTTTTTTAGAAAAATAGGCACACAACATAATGAAATACATAACTAGTAACTTTCCCGTTATAAGGCCTCGGCCTTAAACCTTAATTAATATTGAATTAAATGAATAATTCAAATTGAGGATCTTTTCAGGTTTAGAGTTTTAGAGAATTAGGACATAACTATTACATCTCAGATGATTACAAAGTAGTCACTTCTTCTAAATTTCCATAAAATAAAAACTCTTAAAAAGAAACATGTCTAGTTCCATGTATTAGATAGCATGACTTTCCCTTGATCCCATCCATGACCATATTCCACATTAAGTCATGTGTAAAAAATTTCAAAAAAACATGGGGTGAGCATAAAAACTCACAAATAGATACATAAAGAATGAAAACTATTAGTTTTTTAAAAACAACAAGTAAACCATGTATACTTTATCAAAGTAATACCTTTCACCTTTAGGAAGTAGTAAAAACACTTCACTGAATAAAATATCATTACTTACCCATTTGTAACCAAAAGATTACCATAAAACCCATATAAAGAACACATAAAATATAAAGGTAACATGGGACATAAACATACATAAATGTAATAACCATACGATTGACTTCCATACATACTTAATGGAATATCCATATGGCCGACTTCCATACCCAATGCATTGGAGGTTATAACGTAACCACCCATCCTGGTATTCATGGCACCACCTGTCATATGGTTTATCATGTATCTACCCATAAAATGTCCAAGTACCAATATTACACATAAAATATTGAAAATATAGACATTTCAATAAAAACATTTCATTTGCAGTCACAATAAGTAATTCCATGATATTGAATTATGCAATCCATTTTCAAAAACCATTTGAAAGAGATTTTTGAATCAAAGTGTCCCATACCACTTTGAATATCATAATGGAATTATAAATTTAAAACATTAATGCCCATATAAATAAATACTTAAAACCATTTTTAAAACATGGACATTAAAGATAAATATTTACAATAATGAATCATTAAAACAATTAAAATGATATTTTTGTTAAAGAGTTTTTAACAAAATGAGAGACTCTTGAATACAAATAATTGTGGAATAACATGTAATCTGAGCTTTATAATATCATGAGAATAAAGGGATTCATGATATAATATGTCAAAGGACAATATACACTCCATATAAGACTGAAATGGTACATAACAACAATGAATTCTCAATGGAAATGTAAATTGAGATGAGATCCATTACAAAGATGGTATCCTTAAATTAAGGATAAATCTATCATATAATTATGTGTGAGAAATATAAATACACCAAATATAAGTGTATATTAGTTGTGAAACAATAATAGTTCAGTCACACATATTCATAGGATGACATTTTCAAGAAGTACAAGTTGAACCCAATGAAATCGAAATTGGGTTGAGATGTTCCCTTGTAAAAATTCGACAGCCTAACAGCATTACTTCAAAATTCAGGAAATTAGTCGATGAGCGAGTGAATGGTATCTCATAATTTGGACATAAAATTTACATACATAAGTATATATATTATCATATCCCAACATAATAATATGTAAATTAAATGACATAACAAAAGAATTCTTTTAAAAAGAAGAGTGTGAAAGGTTCCCTTACCGACTTGGGTAACATTCGAAACGTACACCCCATTGAAGAAGGGTCATACAATGAATATGTAAATACCCATAAATGAAATTATATTACACAAGGAGTATAATAATGGGAATTACATACACCACTCAAAGTAAATAGTGGCAACCGTAGTATAAATGTCATTGGAATAAAAGTGAGATGAAAAATCCCATACGAAAACTCGGCAGCCTAACAGTGCCAAATAAAACTTCCAAAAATGGATTTATGATATCAAATAGGGTGTCTCATAATATTAACATAAAATTACAGTTTGAGAAATATAAAATAACATCCTAAAACATAGGAAATATGAGCTTAAAAGAAATGACATAAAAGAGTGTACTTAAAAAGAAAGAAAGAAGTTGGATCCGTTACCTCGGGTCCGACTGGACTCGATCATTCTTTAATGTCTTGAATAATAAACTTGAGTTAATTTATACTTTATTAAGAAAATTTTTCAAGTTCATTATTCCTTTTATATCTCTTTTTTCCATTTTATAAACATTATAATCATTTAAGTTAATAATGTTTGGTTTGTCGATATATGGTTCTTAAGTCGAAAGTGGACTTCTTACAATTACATGTTGTTCGAGTTGTAAAAGGTTCGTTATATCCAGAATGATATTCATTATTTTTATATCATATATATAATATATATCCAGAATATACATGTATTTATAATATTACACAATCATTTAGAGGTATGAAATGAAATGCATCGTTCATGGAGATGGTAAGCCGTACGTATGCATGAACGCTACTTTCATTTCTATGTCATATTAATGGAATTAAAACAAAATGAGAGATATGCATATTTTAATTCCAGATTTATATTAATCATTTAGATGTAACATACATAATATATATCCATAATATATATGTACTTATAATAGTACATTACATTTGGTGATAAGAAATGAAATGCACCGTCCATGGAGACGGTAAGCCGTACGTACGCATGAGCGCTACATTCATTTCTATCTCATTCATTAATGGAAAGAAAAAAAATAATGATATAGAGGTATATTATAATTTAAGTATAACATCATATATAATAACTTTAAATCCATCCTTTATACGTCCCACATATGGAATTAACGAATCAAATCACTTTGAGGGGGCGGTAGTCCGCACTTCCTAAAATGAAATTATCATGTTTACCCACAATGGAAACCATAAAGGTATAACACAAATGAAAAATAAAGAAGCATAATGAAAAAATAAACATAATATATATCATATATAAAAAGAGTGACATCTTAATGTCCACAATTAAAGGTGTTTAAAAGAATATTGAACAATCATCGTTTTGCGAGGCAGAAATTCGCCAACCAAAGAAACAGTATGTTCTTTAACCATTAGATGTAGATGTGTGTAAGTGTATATCGAATTCATATTATAACAACATCCTAGTATATTGATGATATTGGAGTTGTTACAAAAGAAATTAATAAAAAGTGTTTAGGGGGTTGGAGAAGCAAAATAAAACAAAAGAACACAAGTGAACACATTACCTTAAAATCAGGTAACTCTCTTAGATTTGAGCTCAAAGGCTTCCTTGGGAAGACTTCTGCCCAAAGTGAGGCATAAAGGAGTAAGAGAGAGATGTGGGGAGACCAAATGGTCAGGGGTTGGCCGAGCGAAAGGCTTTGGAAGTGTGGGTAAGGTGGTAGAGGTGGGGGCCTTTTATAAGAGGAGAGGAGAGGCACTCTTGGAATGTAGAGAAATGTTACTTTATTATAGAATGTGTTTCGGATATTAATGGTCACACATTGATTTTTTTCTAAGATAACATGATAAGGGATCGAAATCCACCCATCCAATAGGATTTTTATATGTTTAGGTCTTAGATTCTACATTATCATTCCATTTTATTTAAATCATTAAATAATGAGGTAATCACTCCATCATCATGGTGTCATAAATAATTTAATTTATTTAATGTCTAAATATTATTAAAAAACTATCATGATGTAGGAAGTATTTTTAGATTTCCAATGAATATATATAGTCAGAAATCTGACTTGTATAACCCCATGTAAAAATTGTTTTAGTGAAACAACTCATGTTTGCGACATTTTTATGTTAACATTAAATAAAAAGATATTAATGTCATTTTCCAACTAAAGTGGCTCCATGGGGTCCCCAAGTTGACCCATGGATTGTATTGGTCGGAAATGACACATCCAATAAGGGTAAGACATGTTTCATGTTCATTTCATATTATTAAATCATTATTTTTACCTTAAACTACACTAATTACCTCTAATCGCGATTAAACACTTAAAAGTTACAATTCACCAAAAAATTATTTTAATCCCATTGAACCTCATTTTACTTCTTAATGAAAACCATATTTGTAGGATTTTTGAAATTAAAGACACAGAAGTTTTAATATTTCATTTAAACGAAAAGACAATTTTTATAAGTACCACTTAGTGGTTCCACTATTCATCAAAATTTGAAGTTTTTTAAAAAAGTACAAAAAATTCACCCTAAGCTATATTTGATATTAAGAATTAAAAAATGATGTCTATTTTAAAAAATTCAATATATATAAGTTTCATTAATTAATTTAATAATTAATTCCTACTGTCAGAGAAAATAGCGTGTTTTTATGAAATAATAAGTATCAAAATATTGACACTAGTTTAAGTTCAATTTCAAAGTGAAATTAATTCCAATGACCAATATTGGGTTAAATGGTAAAAATATATTTTAATTTTAACTTAAAAATAATTTAAAAGATAATATAATCATATAAATAAATTAGATTAAAAAGAGTTTTTTAATTAAAATACAACATTTTTCACTATTCATTAAAAAATTGAACTTTATCGGAAAGATACCAAAAATTTACACAAAGTAAATTTTGATGTCTCGATTCTAAATAAGAATTTTATTTTGTAAAATATAACACATAAAATTTTCAAAAAGTGGATTTAATAGAGGTTCTCCATCAAAAGGCGGTTAATCGACCTTCTAAACAATTTTAGAATGTTTACGCTTAAAATTGAATTCATTCACATTTTTAATCCTCTAACATTTATTGTAAAAAGTAAAAATATTTTACAAACATATATAATCATTTTTTCATTAGTTATATTCATTCCCACCATCACAACAGGTAGGCGTTAACTGCCATTTAAAATAATATTATTTCATTATTATAGTGCAACGTAATATTTCAAAGGAACACGTTGTTGCGTATTGGGTAAGCCATCAAGCATAGCATTACCTTTAAATTAATATTAACATTTTATTCAAAAATAGGGATAAATATAAAAATTTCATATTCTTTATTTACATGGGGTGTTACATCCTTCCCCCCTTTTGGAAATTGCGTCCTCGCAATTTTAAAATTGGGCTCGGAAACATCCTTGAAAGTCCAACATCGGAACAAGAGTCGGTAAAACAATCACGTTAAAATAAATAAAGAGAATTACAGAGGTCACTCGAGTTAACCCATACTAGAATTCCATGTAGGAAAACATGGTCATGGAGGAGAAAGCATAAGGTTATGTTCTGATGGAGAGTGATAGAAAACATGTTTAGGAGAAAGTTAACCATAAGAAAATCACAAACATGTGATAGGTTAAACGGTATTCGATTCCCCAGTAGGAAAAGTTAACAGACAAAATTTTTGGTTTTAAGTTACTCTTCATTGAGGAATTTATTTTTTGAGCTTAACTATATCATAATGAAACATAATTACTTGTCACTTAGACTTTCAACTTTTACTAGATTCCTTAATCAAACTCATATTTTCTCCAAAAGACGAGTATTTAGGAGGACTTGTTCGCATTAAGAGTACTATAATCAACTTCTTGAGAATCACCTAATCCACAAAAGAGAACTATATACATCCCATGTCTTTAGACTTTAACCAAATCCAAAACCAAAAAGGTTAGTACAAGATCATATAATCCAGAAAAGGATAACCCTTTAAAAAAAGAAAATATATTCTTAATCTCCAAAATTTGTCCAACCAAACCCAAAGTTCAACGAAGACCATAAGTAAACCAAACTAAGATTGAAACCCAAATATTTGAAGGATTTAATCACATAGTCTTCCATGTTAAATCGTATCATTTATCTCCAAATAACATCAGTTGCTCTTAAAGTCTCGTATTGAAAAGTAATTAACCTAATCACAAATCCTCCATGATAGGTTAATAATTTCTATAGATAAGCCAAAATCAACTTACTCTTAATTAATAAAATCATCTTACTAAATAGAAGTAGTCAAACTAACCAAGGGCTTCACGTAGTCCAGTTTTAGGCGATAAATACCAGTTGCACTTTGGTTGTGGGTTCGATTCCCACAGCTTTGTCCGATGCGACGGGTTGTCACACGGTCTTCTTATTGTCCTTTTTCCAAAACTATATAATTCTTAAAACATTCCCCAACAACGAGATAAAATCTTCAAAAATAACCATAACATAATTTAACCTCAAGTTTATCTCATGCCTTTCATTTTCCATCATAACATATAATAACCCATAATTACCTCAAAAGTAAGGATCATATAAACTCTAATGGTTTCCTTTATAATTATTACCTGAACTTCCACATCGATTGGTCATCTCGTACATGTTTCATTATAGAACATACCAAGGTTCTAGTGTTTGATCATGAATCCTTGATAGTTGGTTTAGAACCACCATGAGTTTCCTCATTGAGTCCCCTATTTTATCTAGTATCTTAATCAGAGAACCACCACAGTTTCCTTCAAACCTTTTGTCTATTTGGTTCCTACTAGATCCATCTATTCACTAGAAACAGAAATGTCAGTGTGAGTATATCAACAAAACCATCATGTACTAATGACGAAGGTGAACACTAAGATATAATTACTCATTCACTTTATCTAAAACTAGGAGTCCTTCTGATTTCCTAACCATTATGGTAATATCACTTATGCGTAGAGAATACCCTAACCTCTAAAGTTATCTAAACTGACCTCTGATACCAACTATAAAGCCCCGCCCTTAAACCTTACTTAATATTGAATTAAATGAATAATTCACATTGAGGATCTTTTCAGGTTTAGAGTTTTAGAGAATTAGGACATAACTATTACATCTCAAAAGATTACAAAGTAGTCACTTCTACTAAATTTCCATAAAATAAAAACTCTTAAAAATAAACATGTCTAGTTCCATGTATTAGATAGCTTGACTTTCCCTTGATCCCATCCTTGACCCTATTCCACATTAAGTCCTGTGAAAAAAAAATCAAAAAAACATGGGGTGAGCATAAAAAGCTCAGCAAGGGATATATAAAGAATGAAAACATTTAGTTTTTCAAAACAACAACTAAACCATGTATACTTTATCAATGTAATACCTTTCACCTTTAGGAAGTAGTAAAAACTCTTCACTGAATAAAATATCATTACTTACCCTTTGGTAACCAAAAGATTACCATAAAACCCATATAAAGAACACATAAAATATAAAGGTAACCTGGGACATAAACATACTTAAATGAAATAACAATACTGTTGACTTCCACACATAATTAATGGAATAGCCATATGGCCGACTTCCATACCCAATGCATTGGAGGTTATAGCATAACCACCCGTCCTGGTATTCACGGCACCACCCGTCATATGGTTTATCACGTAACCACCCATAAAATGTCCATGTACCATCATTACACATAAAATATTTAAAATATAGACATTTCAATAACAACATTTCATTTGCAATCACAATAAGTAATTCCAAGATATTGAATTAAGCAATCCATTTTCAAAAACCATTTAAATGAGATTTTTGAATCAAAGTGTCCCATACCACTTTGAAGATTTTAATGGAATTATAATTTTAATACATTAATGTCCATATAAATAAATACTGAAAACCATTTTGAAAACATGGACATTAAAGATAATTATTTAGAATAATGAATATTTGAAATATTTAAAACGATATTTTTGTTAAAGTGTTTTTAACAAAATGAGAGACTCTTGAATACAAATAATTGCAGAATAACATGTAATCTGAGCTTTATAATATCATTAGATTAAAGGGATTCAAGGTATAATATGTCAAAGGACAATATAAACACCATATAAGAGTGAATTTGTGCATAAGAACAATGAAGTCTCAATGGAAATGTAAATTGAGATGAAATCCATTACAAAGATGGTATCCTTAAATTAAGGATAAATCTATCACATAAATATGTGTGAGAAATGTAAATACACCAAATATAAGGGGATATTAGGTGTGACACAATCAAAGGTCATTCACACATATTCATAGGATGACATTTTCATGAATTACAAGTTGAACCCAAAGAAATCGAAATTGGGTTAAGACGTTCCCTTGTAAAAATTCGACAGCCGAACGACATTACATAAAAAGTCAGGAAATTAGTCGATGAGTGAGTGAATGGTATCTCATCACTTGGACATAAACATTACCTAAATAAGGATATATAAGAACATATCCCAACATAATAATATGTAAATTAAAAGACATAACAAAATAAGTCTTTTAAAAAGAGGAGGGTGAAAGGTTCCCTTACAGACTTGGGTAACTTTCGAAAAGTACACCCCATTGAAGAAGGGTCATACAATGAATATGTAAATACCCATAAATGAAATTATATTACACAAGGAGTATAATAATGGGAATTAAATACACCACTCAATGTAAATAGTGGTAAACGTAGCATAAATATCACGGGAATAAAAGTGAGATGAAAAATCCCTTACGAAAACTCGGCAGCCTAACGACGCCACTTAAAACTTCCAAAATTGGATTTATGATATCAAATAGAGTCTCTCATAATATGAACATAAATTTATAGTATGGGGAATATAAAATAACATCCTCAAACATAATAAAGTTGAGCTTAAAAGAAATGACATAAAAGAGAGTACTTAAAAATAACGAAAGAGGTTGGATCACTTACCTCGGGTCCGACTTGACTCGATCGTGCTTTAACATCTTGAATAATAAACTAGAGTTAATTTCTACTTGATTAAGAAACATTTTCAAGTTCAGTATTCCTTTTATATCACTTATTTACATGTTATAAACATTATGTAATCATTTAAGTTAATAATGTTTGTTTTGTCGATATTTGTTTCTTAAGTCGAAAGTGTCATCTTACAATTACATGTTGTTCGTGTGGTCAAAGGTTCATTATATCCAGAATGATATTCATGATTTTGATATCATATATGTCATATATATCCAGAATATACATTTATTTATAATATTACACAATCATTTTGAGGTAAGAAATGAAATGCACTGTTCATGGAGACGGTAAGCCATACGTACGCATAAACGAAACATTCATTTCTATGTCATATTAATGGAATTAAAACTAAATGAGAGATATGTATATTTTAATTCCAGAATTATATTAATCATTTAGATGTAACATAAATCATATATATCTATTATATATATGTACTTATAATAGTACATTACATTTGGTGATAAGAAATGAAATGCACCGTTCATGGAGACGGTAAGCCGTACGTACGCATGAACGCTACTTTCATTTCTATCTCATTATTTAATGGAAAGAAAAAATAATAATGATATAGAGGTATATTATAATTTCAGTATAATATCATATATAATAACTTTAAATCCATCCTTTATACATCCCACATATGGCATTAACGAATCAAATAACTTTGAGGGGGCGGTAGTCCGCACTTCCTAAAATGAAATTATCATGTTTACCCACAATGGAATCCATATGGGTATACCACAAATGAAAAATAAAGAAGCATAAAAAAACATAAACATAATATATATCATATATAAATAGAGTGACATCTTAATGTCCACCATTAAAGATGTTTAAAAGAATATTGAACAATCATCATTTCGTGAGGTAGAAATTCGCCAACCACAAAAACCGTATGTTCTTTAATCATTAGATGTAGATGTGTGTAAGTGTAGCTCGAATGATTATTATAAAAACATCCTAGTATATTGAAGATACTGGATTTTTTAAAAAAGAAATGTATAAAAAGAGTTTAGGGGGTTGGAGAAGCAAAATAAAACAAAATAACACAAGTGAACACATTACCTTAAAATTGGGTAACTCTCTTAGATTTGAGCTCAAAGGAATCATTGGGAAGACTTCATACCAAATTGAGGCTTCAAGGAGTAAGAGAGGGATGTGGAGAGACCAAATGGGTAGGGTTTTTCTGAGCTAAAAGCTTTGGATGTGTGAGTAAGGTGGTAGAGATGGAGGCCTTTTATAAGAGGAGATGAGGGGCACTCTTGGAATGTAAGGAAATGTTACTTTATTATAGAATGAGATTCGGATTTTAATGGTCCCAAATTGATGTGTTTAGAGGATATGGAGATAAGTGTTCTAAATCCACCCATTTAATAGTTTTTGGACATGTGTAGGTCTTATATTTTACATTATCATTCCATTTTATTTAAATCGTTAAATAATGAGGTAATCAATGCATCATCATGGTGTCATAAATAATTTAATTTATTTAATGTCTAAAAATTATTAAAAAAATATCATGATGTAGGAAATATTTTTATCTTTTCAATGAATATTTATAGTCAAAAATATGACTTGTATAACCCCATATAAAAATTGTTTTAGTAAAACAACTCTTGTTTGTGACATTTTTATTTTAAAATTAAATAAAAAGATATTAATGTCATTTTCCAACTAAAGTGGCTAAATTGGTTCCCCAAGATGACCCATGGATTTTCTTAGTCGGATATGACACATCCAATAAGGGTAGGACACGTTTCAAGTTCATTTCATATTATTAATACATTATTTTTACCTTAAACTACACTAATTACCTCTAATCGCGATTGAAAACATAAAAGTTACTATTCACAAAAAGAATTATTTTAATCCCATTTTACCACATTTTACTTCTTAATGAAAACCATGTATGTAGGATTTTTTAAATTCAAAACACAGATGTGGTAAAATTTCATTTAAACAAAAAATCAGTTTTTATAAGTACCACTTAGTGGTTTCACGATTAATAAAAAATTGATGTTTTTCAGAAAAGTACAAAAATTTCACCCTATGCTTTATTTGACATTACGAATTCAAAAATGATGTCTATTTTAAAAAATTCAAAAAATATAAGTTTCATTAACTAATTTAATAATTAATTCCCGCTGTCAGAGAAAATAGCATGTTTTTATGAAATAATAAGTATCAAAAGATTGACAATAGTTTAAGTCCAATTTCAAAGTGAAATTAATTTCAATGACCACTATTGGATTAAATGGTAAAAATATATTATAATTTTAGTTTAAAAACAATTCAAAAGATAATATAATCATATAAATAAATTAGATTAAAAAAGGGTTTTGAATTAAAATAAAACATTTTTCACTATTCATTAAAAAATGAACTTATCGGAAAGATACCAAAAATTTACAAAAAGTAAATTTTGATGTCTCGATTATAATGAAGAATTTTATTTTGTCAAATATTACACATACAATTCTCAAAAAGGGGATTTAAAAGAGGTTCGCCATCAAAAGGCGTTTAATCGACCTTCTAAAGAATATTCGAATGTGTAAACTTAAAATTGAATTCATTCACATTTTTAATCCCCTAACATTTATTGTAAAAAGTAAAAATATTTGACAAACATATATAATCATTTTTTTGTTAGTTCTATTCATTCTCGCAATCACAACATCTAGGCGTTAACTACCATTTAAAATAATATTATTTTATTATTATAGTGCAACGTTAGATTTCAAAGGAACCTATTTTTGCGTATTGGGTAAGCCATCAAGCATAGAATTCCCTTTAAATTAATATTAACATTTTATTCACAAATAGGGATAAATATAAAAATTTAATATTCTTTATTTTCCTGGGGTGTTACACCCGTGCTCATTGTATAGTCTACCAATTGAGAACCTGCTGAATTTTTTTGCGTTTCTCAGGAACATAACATTAAGAACACTTTTAATGTATATAGACTATACATGTTATGTAATCCAACATAATAAATATTTAATAACCATGTGTGTTTCTTATGCAGAAGATGTTTTTATTGCTCGTAAACCCCACGTAGTTTTGCCGGAGCAAACACTATTGACAAAATCATGTACCCTGAACACAATAAAATTGAGATACATGTCATCTAGGTAAAAAATACACTTAGTGTAGTCTCCCATTTTCGAGAAAAAAATTAAAAGTCATAATTAAATTAAATTTTGAGCATTAAATATTATTTTATTTATTGGCACTCAATTATGCATTTAAAATTTAAATAATAGTTTTAGATAAATTTATATGCTCACTTAAATTTTTAAAATAATTATTTTATTATTGGATCTATAGTTTATTTTCCAATAATTCCCCAGATTAAGGGTATATTGATTTATGTTTGGATGACCAATTAGATAAAAGGGAATTAATTAATTAATAAAAGCGGTTTATGTTAATAATAATGAATAACTAATGAAATGAAGGATTATTGTTTACTTTTTCATATTAGTTTCTTCTTTGATCGATCATGAGAACAACCAAAACCCCCATATGTGTAAAAAAATATAAAATTTAATTTATTTCATGATTTTTCAATTATTTAATATTAAATTATAATAATGGCATGTGATTCATCCCTACCTCAATTATTATATTTGACAAACGTGACATGGTTATTTATGGAATCCCCTTTAAAATTGCTCTGGTTCCCCTCACATAAGTGTGAGTTATAAATATATGTAATTAATTTATTATCTCATGTCATGTGAAATATGATCAAGGAAAACCCATTATAATTCTAACTTGGGTGATTCACATGTGGATTAGTAGAATGTTGAAAATAATGAAAAGACCATAAAAAAGAGTTAATTATACTAGGTCAAAGGTTGATTTAATTTATTCTCATTAAATCAACTGATAGAGAACGATTATGGTTGTTTAATTTACATTATTTATTTATTTCCCTCTGTTAATTGAATTTTTTTATGTGAAATCCTAAAATCACATAAATAATTGAACTAATGTGAAAAGGTGGAATTGAAATAAATGGATTCTGCAGAAATATTTTACCAAACACAATTTAATTAATTAAGTAAAATCCAATTAATATTAACAAGATGTGTAAAAGATAAAACATGATAAAATTTATACATAATCGTATAAAATATGTCAACTTATTAATAAGTTAGACTAAGCCTTCCATTAATTGATTTTGAAGAAATGAATAAAAAATGTATAGTATATGGCCAAATTATTAAAACATACTTTTATCAGGGAGTTATTATGATAGTTTTGGGATGAATTAACAAAAATTGTTCTATGTTTAATGACCAATGTATTTTCAATAAATTTTTTTAGGAATGGGTTAATGAAATCCATGATAGGATATATGAATAAGGTAGTCAAATCATAGTTTAAAGGAGATATAATCCCATAGTTTTCATGTCCACCTACCTAATTGTTCTTTTTAGTTTTCATGGACAAAGTCAGCATATTTATGAAATGCAATGGTGTTAATTTTCTGTAGAATGACTAAGAAACTAAAAAATTCTGAGATCAATAGTGATGGATGTCGTGACTTGAATAAATAAGGGGATAATTAATACAATTTAGTTTTTATAATTTTCAATATAATTTATCAAGATATAAATTTTAATAATATATTTTAATGATATTAGAAAAATATAATGAAAAATTAGAAAGGCTATGAAATCCTTCATTAACTCATTGTATTACTATATAAATATAATTTTTCATATCTTGTAAAATCATTTATTTGATTCACTATTATAAAAAAATTCATTTTTTGTTGGAATCCCTTCTTTTTGTTTTACCACCCCAATAGGTAATATATAGTGAATTGGAATCATACAAAAGATAGGATGAGGGAACTTATTATATCCATTTTATATTATTATAAACAATAAAAAATGAGTTTATAAAAGAAAATAATGAAATTGATTATTACAGTATAATAACACATATCAATTATCTTGATAAGTGCACACTTGTAGAAACAAGGGTTTTAATATTGTTGTTTTTAATTTTGACATCGGTTTTTAACCATCATTTAAGGTACCGACGTAAATAATATGAGTTTTGACATAAATTATTATAAATTTTTCCAAAAATTAATTACATTTTTTTCATCAATTTTTAAAATAATAGATGCCCAAAATACATATCTATATCAATTTTTGAGTCCATTTCTATAATAAAGTACTCTTAAAAGTAAAAACAAATATTTTTGTGCATCAGTTTTTTCAATAAACAATTCCAATAAATAATTTTTTTATTTTAGGTTTTATATAATTTCATGAGATTTAATTTGACTGGTCGTGGAGCTAAAATGGTGTTATGGATCAAAATTTGTTGTCATCTGATGTTGAACACATCAAATTTGCGATTGATACAACTTATTTGAAAGAAAAAAAATAAGGAACATGAATAAAAATCGCTTACATCAAATGAAATTTGAAAACAAAATATTTTGATCACATTACAATTATTTAAGAGTTTTTATCTAAATTATTTGTTTTTTGTATCATAATAAATTTTATATTAATAGTAGAACTCATGCAGTAATGAAAAAGATGAATGATAATCAATTTTATACCTAATTTTGTAAATATAATAAGGATTTTTTATATTGGTAACTTGATCAGAAAATTAAATAATAATATTATTCATGTTAATAATGATTTTTAGATATTAAATAAAAATAATAATAAATAATTAAATGACTAGAATAGATATCATGTTCAAATCTTTGAATGAAGCTATGTTGAAAACATAAATTGAAGATGTTCAAAATGTCGAAAATGATGAACTAAAGCGAAGATGGATTTATATATAGTAAATGAAAATATTTTTAATAGAGTTGTATGAAAATATAGGTGTGACTTTAAAAATAATAACACATGTTTTGAAACATATTGAAATACGGATACGACATATTTGCGAATACTATTTTTCAAAAATTTTGTTAAAAACTACAGAAGAAGAGGATTTATATTGGTTTTTTGGCATTCGTTTTTAAAAAAACCAATGAAAAAAGATCAATCGATACAATTTTGGGCATCCGTTTATAAATAAAACAATTCAAAGAAGAAGAAAAAATAACTTTTTTTGCGTCAGTTTATTTAACAATCGATGCCAAAAAGTAAAAAAATGGCATTGGTTTTTTAGTAAAATGATGATAAAAAGTAAAAAAACTTATTTTTCACATTTTTTTTACAAAATTGGGGAGAAAAATTAAAAAAAAATATTTTTTTGTCAATTTATTAAAAAACCGACACAAAAAATTAAAAAATATTTTTGGAGTTTGTTTTCATAAAAACTGACACAAAATATTAATCATTTTTCTGAATATTTTATAGTTTTTTTATGATTATATTTTACAAGTCACAGAGTGAAAAAAATGTAATGGATTAAACGTTGTGTATTTTGAATGTTGGACTTGTTAAAGACTTATCTTAGAGAAGATCAACTTTCCACATCTATAAATTTTAATCTGTAACTCATGTTTAGTTACGCAACCAATAAAATATATTATAAGAAATAATCTAAAACATATTTAATAAAAATTTATTTTTGGTGTATGTCTTTATGAAAATAGACAGAAATAATACTATTCTTAATTTATGGTGTCGTTTATTTAAAAACCAACACAAAAAATTTCTCTTTTCTATTTTTGAAGAATATTAACTAAAAAACTGATGCCAAAAGTTCACAAAAAAATATTTTACGTTGTTTTATAAGAAACTGATTTAATATTTATGATGATAAAAATAATTTTTCTACAAGTGATATGTAATGTTATGAAATATATAATACAATAAATTAACTTTAGTATTGTAAAATAAAAGAATGTAGTATAGCTAAAAATCAGAATTTCAGAATGATGGGGTATATTGATCGACAAGAAAAATTTGGCTTCTAAATTGATTAAATTTTATCCATTATTGTTATGATATTATTCAATGAACAGATATTATCCTTATTTGTCTAATCATGTATTAAAAAATTGGATAATTTACTCAGGAAAATATTTTCCATACATGACCTAGAATATAAGATGGGTTCAACATTGTTTAACCACCCCTGATGGTGAATATTTAGAAAGACAAGGAAGGAGATCCTATGGATAATATAAATCTAAAAGATCATTCACAACAACATTCAATGATAAAAATATTTTTTAGTGAAGAATATTGAATAGGGGCATATTTTCATCTAATGTGTAAATCATTTAAATTGGAAATTAAATTGAAATGCATTGAATAGGAAATAAGTTGCATTTACATTAGATATATACAAAAATTATCTATTTATCTCATATATATATATATATAATTAAATATTATTATGATATAGATTTATTTAAATAATGTAATTGAGAAAGAATAATAGGTTTATCGAGGGAACACAAAAGGTGCTAATAAAGGTTGATTACTATATCATCAAAGGAGAGCTCGCTACTTCTCATTGCTAAATATATTTATTAGTGTTATTAATATGTTTTATAAAAATATTTATCATATATTCTAGCTCTACATAACATGAAAATATTAAAAATTGGGAATAGATTTTGTCACTGCACATTAAATACTAAACTATTACTTAGGAAACTCATTAATCACATGTATCTATTATAATGAATGATGAATATAAAATATAACATTCTTACCTCATTGTGGAAAGTCAATTATTTTTCAAATTAATATTAATGTAGTTTTATTTTTCATTCCCTTCAAAGTGTTTTTTGTATCAGTTGATCTAATGTACTGGATATACAAATAAATAAATTATCATGTTTTTTGCAAACAAAAATACATATATAAATGTACATAAGAAATATATAGAAATTATTTCAACCTGATCATATGAACTATCTGAAATAAAAATGAATCTTTTTATATATTATCATATTCTTTTCATTAATTTTAGAAATTATTTGTGAATTATATTAGTTCACTTGGTAATGATTGAGGAATATTTGAGATGGATTATTAGAGAACATCTCATCATTGTAATAATTTATCATATATATAAATTAAAGGTTATTAGAGACCCAAATTTCATTATAAAAATTAAATTATTGAATAAATTAAAAGTAATAATAAGGATGATTCATAACTATATTGAAAATCATTCATCATACCATCCATGATTTATTTTTAAAATAGCATTCCAATAACATAACATATTCCCACTATATTTTTTAGTTGATATCATACAAATTTTGATATTATAATAATCTATTATTTAAATATCAATAAGTGTTTATTGAAAACCATTTTTTAAAATTTGGTCTTAGGGTATCGATAAACATTAGAACACTAAAGTTTATTTATGTTAATGATCCTATATATACTAAAGATATTTACATCTAGTCCTGATTGACTATATTTCCATAATATAAGAATATGTATTTAAAGTTAACAAGAGAAGACATAAAATCTTTTTTTAATGACTATAGATGTACATATGATTCCCTCGGAATAATGGACATTACTAAGCGTAGTGGGAGATTTAGTTCAAGAGTTGATTACATTATAGGAATTTATAACCAAATAGGTGGTTTATTCTCAATATGATGGGTGATACATGTATTATACATTTATGATAATTATTCCTATAAATAATCATTAATTTGTAATGTTTTATGTTTTATTAGTATATATAAATTCATGTTATTTACTCTTTTTATCATGACTTGATAATCCATATTTTTAAATTTTCCACGACTTGATATTTCTAGTGTTTATTTAAGATTATATTACATGGATTGTAATAGATATTAATAATAAAGAATGATTGATTATCAAAAGTTTTTAAATGGCAAAACATATTAACCTTTCATTACGTCTAAACCCCTATTTGAACTTTTCATATCAATTAATACATTTATGATGATTATACTGGGCTATTAATTTTCAAGGAAACCTCATTTAGAATATTTCTTATGGTTTATTTCTATGTGATAAAACTAAAAGTATACCATATAGTATATGCCTATTAAAAATAAATAAAGGGGTCAATAAAATCAATAATAGTCAATGATATAATCAAATTACATAAATCTATTGATGAATAAATCATGCATACTAATAATATGATACTTTTTTGGAAATTAATTAGTGACATATATCTCATGATGGTTAGTCTAATAACTATAAGTTTTGATGATAAATACATTAACTTATTTTTCATATTAAAAGGTTTTTAAGACTATGGAATGGATGTTCTCTAAGTTTTATATAAGGAAGAAACCCTGTTCTAGGGAATAAGATCAAAAAAATAATATTTTAATTTTTTGCTGATATAGTCTTAGTAAATATTTTAATAAGGATATGAAAAATAAAATTAGAAATAATTAAAACCCAAATTTTTATTGGAATATAATCATTACATTTGAACATTAATTGTAATTGGAAGTGATCATGGTGTTTAAAATAATTTCATAAGCTTAAGTGTTAGGAATTTACCTTATGTGCCTTTATATGTACTAATGTTTGATATAACTGATTCATAAATAATAATATGTGAAAACATAATAAGTATGTAACACCCCAGGTAAATAAAGAATATGAAATTTTTATATTTATCCCTATTTTTGAATAAAATGTTAATATTAATTTAAAGGGAACACTATGCTTTATGGCTTACCCAATACGCAACAATGGGTTCCTTTGAAATCTTACGTTGCACTATAATAATAAAATAATATGATTTTAAATGGTAGTTAACGCCTAGCCATTGTAATAGAGGGAATGAATAGAACTAACTACATTATGATTATAAATGTTTCTCAAATATTTTTACTTTTTATAATTAATGTTAGAGGATTATGAATGTAAATGAATTCAATTTTAAGCGTAAACTTTCTAATATTCTTTAAAAGGTCGATTAACCGCCTTTTGATGGCGAACCACTTTTAAATCCACATTTTTTCAATTTTAAGTGTTATATTTTACAAAATAAAATTCCTCTTTAGAATCGAGACATCAAAATTTACTTTGTGGAAATATTTGGTATTTTTCTGATAAAGTTCATTTTTTAATGAATAGTGAAAAATGATGTATTTTAATTCAAAACCACTTTTTAATATAATTTATTTATTTGATTATATTATATTTAGAATTTGTTTTAAAGTGAAATTAGAATATATCCTTACCATTTAATCAAATAGTGGTCATTGTAATTAATTTCACTTTGAAATTTGACTTAAACTAGTGTCAATCTTTTCATATATATTGTTTCAAAAAAACACACTATTTTTTCTGACAGCGCGAATTAATTATTAAATTAATTAATTTAACATATATGTAATGAATTTTTTAAAATTTACATCATTTTTTAATTCGGAATATCAAATATAGCTTAGGGTGATTATTTGTATTTTTCTGAAAAACTTCAATTTTTTATGAATAGTGAAACCACTAAGTGGTACTTATGAAAAATGATTTTCTGTTTAAATATAATTTTTACACCTTTGTGTTTTGAATTTCAAAAATCCGACATACACGGTTGTCATTAAGAAGTAAAATGTGGTTCAATGGGATTAAAATAATTTTTTGATGAATATTAACTTTTATGTTTTTAATCGCAATTAGAGGTAATTAGTGTAGTTTAATGTAAAAGTAATGTTTTAATAATATGAAATGAACTTGACATATGTCCTACCCTTATTGGATGTTTCCTGGCCGACCAAGACAATCCATGGGTCAACTTGAGGACCCCATGGAGCCACTTTAGTTGGAAAATGACATTAATATCTTTTTATTTAATGTTAAAATAAAAATTTCACAAACATGAGTTGTTTTACTAAAACATATTTTACATGGGGTTATACAAGTCATATTTTTGACTATAAATATTAATTGGAAAGGTAAAGAGATTTACTACATCATGATATTTTTTTAATAATTTATAGATATTAAATAAATTAAATTATTTATGACACCATGATGATGCAGTTATTACCCCATTATTTAACAATTTAAATAAAATGGAATGATAATATAAAATATAAGACCTACAGAAGTCCAAACCTATTGGATGGGTGGATTTAGAACCCTTATCACTTAATCCTCTAAATACATCAATGTGGGACCATTAAAATCCGAAACGCATTCTATAATAATGTAATATTTCCTTACTTTTCAAGAGTGCCCCTCCTCTCCTCTTATAAAAGGCCCCCACCTCTACCTCCTTACCCACACTTCCAAAGCCTTTGGCTCGGAAAAAACCTTCCCATTATGTCTCTCCACATCCCCCTCTTACTCCTTGAAGCCTCACATTGGGCAGAAGTATTCCCAAAGAAGCCTTTGAGCTCAAATCGAAGAGAGTTACCTGATTTTAAGGTAATGTGTTCACTTGTGTTCTTTTGTTTTATTTTGCATTCCAACCCCCAAAACTCATTCTATTAATTTCTTTTGTAACAACTACAGTATCTTAAATATACTAGAATGTTGTTATAATAAGCATTCGAGCTACAATTACACACATATACATCTAATGGTTAAAAAACATACTGTTTCTGTGGTTGGCGAATTTCTGCCTCACGAAACGATGATTGTTCAATATTCTTTTGAACTCCTTTAATGGTGGACATTAAGATGTCACTATATTTATATATGATATATATTATGTTTATTTTTTATTTATACTTATGTTTTTTTCATTTGTGTTATACCTTTATGGTTTCCATTGTGGGTAAAGATGATAATTTTATTTTAGGAAGTGCAGACTACCTCCCCCTCAAAGTGATTTGATTCTTTAATGCCATATGTGGGACGTATAAAGGATGGATTTAAAGTTATTATATATGATGTTATAATGAAATTATAATATACCTCTATATAATTATTTTTTTTCATTCCATTAATGTATGAGATGGAAATGAATGTAGCTGTAAAGACCCGTAAAATTCAAGGCAAATTGTTTCATGATTTTCTTTGGAATTTTACAAGAATGCGGTTTCTGATGGCACCTGATTCCGAGGCCCGGAGTGCCCGGAATCAATTTCCGAAGTTTGGCTCGGGTACGTTCAGTGAACGAACAAGAGGGAATTTATAACTTTTGATCCGGTGCTCGGAATTGAAATCTGAGGACACCGATGAACTCGCAACGCCGATATTCGCTTAAGGAGACATTTTCCGAGGTTGCATTTATTGCGGGTAGAGAGTTAGTTTTTGGGAGTTTAGAATAAGTTAAATAAAAATTGTGGAATACAAATTTTTATTTTAGCTTGTTGGTTAACTTCTCCCAAAGAGAGTTAGAGGTGGGACCCACATCCACTTAACCTCCCTTGGGAGGATTAAGTGTGGTGGGGCCCACAAGAATCATAACTCTTCACCTTCTTATTTTTAAAACTCACTTAAAATCCTCCTTTATTAACATGACAACATTGTTAATTAATGGAGTTGAATTGTTTGAAATTCAATCCTTTGAAATTCAAATTTATAATTGTGTGAATAAAATAAGAATTTAGCTTATTTTATTTGGGTTAGAATTCTCTAGCCACCTTGAGAGAATTTGGAGCCTTCATCTTCTTCTTCTTCAAGCTTTGACGAAGAACGCGAGGAACCTTCAAACATCGACGAAGAACGCCACGTTCTCAGGAATCGTCTTCTGCGACGCCATATCTGCGACACCGATGACGTCTTCTTCTCTGTCATCTCTTCCGCGACGATTTCCCGCGACGAAATCGTCGTCAAAGAACTTCGAATCCTCTCTTCATGACATCGACGTCCTTCTTCCGTGATGCCAACCACCACGACGCGTCTTCCGCGGGTCATTGACGATCATCGTTCTTGAAAGTGAGGTAGGGGTTTGTTGTTGATTATTTATTTACTCTCGTTCTTGGTTCTAGTATGACAATCTTGTGGATAAATATTTAACTGATATCTTCTAACGAGAGGGGGGGGGGGGGACCGCACAAACACGGCTGAATCCCCCTTCCTTTGTTCTTGAATATTATTATTTTTCTTGTGGATGAACGAGATGGCGTGGTTTCGTCACACCACGCGGGAACCACACGTCTATAGATGCGGGGCGCCGTCGTGCCGCGCCGCGGAAAGTATATCAAGAACGCGACATAGTCGCGCCGCGGCCGGAGCGAGGCCGCGACGGAGGGGCGCGAAGCCGTCGCACCGCGCCGGACGACGAAGACCGCGGCCGGTTCCGGACCGCGGCGGAAATGGGAAGACCGGCGGCCAGCCGGGCCGCCGGTGTCGGAAGCCGGATGTGGACCGACTTTGCCGGTACCGTTGAAGAAGAACCGGCCGTCCAGGTCGGGCCGGCCAAAAGGGGAAAAACCGGGGGAATTTAATTCCCCCGGCCAACATGAATTCCCCCCTATTAAGAGGGGGCGGGGGCGGTTTCACAAAGGGGGGCAGGCGGCCCCCCCGTTTTTCTCAAAGGCAGGCCCCCACGAGGGGGGGCTGTTTCTCCAAGGCGCGGCTTTCAGCCGCACCGCCAACAAAGAGGGGCGGGGGCCTTGCCCCCCGCACGTGGCACCCGAGCGGCGCCCAGGCTGCGCCGCCGCTAGCCAGTCCGGGTCAGACCCGGGTCGGGTCGACCCGGTTCGGGCGACCCGGTTCGGGCCGACCCAGGGGGGGTCGGGCCGGGTCGGCCCGGACCCGGACCCCCCGTTTTCGAATCAACTTCGGTCGTTTGCCCATAACTTGAGCTACAGACCTCCGATTGTCGAACTGTCAGCGGGGATGCGATCCTTGGATCGAGTCGGTCGTTTTGGTATATCACAATCAATGTTTTGGAATACTTTGAGTTCGTCCGGGTTGTTTCGTACTCGAAACCAACCAGGCCCTCGGAGTGGAAACGCTCATATCTTGAGCTACGGACGTCTGATTGACGTGTCGTCAGATTTGTTGTGTTCCTCTTAGTGAGACGGATCTTTTGGCATACTATGCCCAAGGTTTGGACACAGGTGGAGTACGGTCGGGTTGGTTTTGCCTTAAAACCCAACCGGGCCCCAGGGACGAAAAAAGACAATAACTCTCAGACCGGGCGTCTGATCGACACGCCGTCTGTTGCGTTGAGTTCATGTTGACTATACAGAACTTTTGGATACATCAACTATGAAATTTGTGACAGTTGATGTATCAGCCTCTCGGCTCGTGGAGCGGACCCTCCCAAACGAGCTTGCTGTGTGCGAGAACCCTAGTGTTGGCTGCGACTGTGACTACTACTCCTACTGCTACTGTGACTGCGACGACGACAGTAAAGAAATAATTGGTGGATTCGACGGTGACTACAGCACTCAGCGATCCTACGTGGATCAGTGCTACAGGTCCTGTGTGGGCCCGATCCTGTGTGGGCCCGATCCTGTGTGGGTCCGATCCTGTGTGGGTCTTTGCACTCAGCGGTCCTGTGTGAACCAGCGCCTACAGGTCCTATGTGGGCCCGATCCTGTGTGGTTCGTTGAGGGGGTTAGTTACATATCGATCCTTCGTGGGTCCGACGGCTTAGATGGATCAGAGATCATCTTTATCGTCCTTTGAAGAAGTATACCTGTGTGAGCTGAATCATGTTGCTTTCCTGTGTGGATTGTGTTGTGCTATCCTGTGTGGATTTCGTTTTTATTTCCTGTGTGGAATACATATACTTTCCTGTGTGGACTGAGTTGTACTTGGGCTCGGAGGTTGGAGCGTATTGGAATTGATGACTTAGGTATATGTATGGTCATATACCTAAGCAGTGTTGGTTGTTACTTCGTGTTTGTATCTCAACTTTGTGGTTTACCCTTTTTGGATTTTGGGAGACCTTCAGGGGTCTCGGGATCCCTACTGAGTAGCTTATACTCACCCCTTCACGGGCTATGCCCACACTACATTGTGTTGGTTGCAGACGACGGATAGTGTTGATCTTGGCTGAGGCTTGTAGAGCAGGACGGTACCTGGAGGTGGACCACTGGGCAGGACGTGTTCGGAGCAGACGGCGGGACCCGTGGAGCAGTGGAGCTATCTATACCCACCCTTCAGGTGGAATTTCCAGTAGACAGCTCGGTGTAACGGCTTTAACTTTACAGTTGTTGTTTTCCCTTTCCAGTTGTACTTTACTTTCAGTTTGAGTTTGTATACTGGCCATTTACTTTTCCGCACTTTCAGTTGTACTTTGTTTTCACTTAGTGTTTACGTTCCGCTTGCTTACTATGTGGTGCTTGTTTACTTTACAAAGGAAATGCCTTCCCTTTTTACCGGGATTTACGCCTTCGTGCTAGTCGCCAGCCCCTGGCCTATGGATTGCGGGCTTGGGGTAGTCATGACACCGGCCCCGAGGATGGGTTGTGACAAATTGGTATCAAAGGAGTTCGGTTCTACCGCGAACTCTGATATTTTATATGTGAAGCAATAATGTTTAGCGTATTGAGTGTGGTTATCAGTCCTGGGAGTCCATTTTTGGTGCGGCGGCCGACATATCCGTACACCAGGACCCTGACTACTGATTTCTGACATAATGCACGAAAACGTTGATTGCATGTGTATTTCAAAGTTTTCTTTGTGATTACTTTATATCATCTCACTAGGTATACTATTCTGACTGTGGAGCACCTGTTTCCTTTTCAGGATGGCCCCACGACGGCAGCCAGCTAGGGTTCCGAGAGTCGAGCGTGACGACAGCCCACCGAGCGACGAGGCCTCGGTGCAGGGCCCTTTGTCAGCAGTGGAACATGCGGTAGCTGTACCCACTGAGCCACTGATGCTTCCAGCACCAGCCGCTGACGATGCATGTCGCCTTGGTGATCTGCACGAGTTCCAGCACCAGCGAACGCCTAGGTTCCATGGGGAGACGGACCCCCAGGCAGTAGAGGACTGGCTGGAGGCAGTGGCACGAGTTTTTAGGCTAGTGAGGACACCTACAGACCTCATGGTGATCCTCACTGCGAGCCTACTGCACGCAGCAGCGGGCCGACGGTGAAGCTTGATGCTCCAGGTGCACGATGAGGAATCTCTACTATGGATGGACTTTGAGAGCCTCTTCCGCTTGGAGTTCGTCCCAGCCACCCTTCGTGCGGTGCGTATCTAGGAGCTTCTTCAGCTGCGGCAGGGCAGCATGACGGTCGCTCAGTACTCGGCGAGATTTACTGATCTCTCGAGCTACTCAACCGACATGGTACGGGACCCATTCTTCCGGGCCCGGACCTTCGAGCAGGGATTGAGACACGAGATCAGGGCATCACTGATCTCCCTCAGCATACCGACTCGGACAGGAGTACTGGAGTATGCCGTTTTGATCGAGAGGTTCCTTGCTGAGTCTACACCAGCGCCGCGACCCACCGCAGGGCGGCACGTGGCAGAGTCATCTGTAGCAGGCAGTTGACGGATGAATCAGAGGTCCAGGCAGACCAGACCTTCAGGAAGACGACCTCAGGATACTGGCTCAGCAGTGCGGGGCACACAGCGCGGAGCCAGTCTTTCGATAGGCAGACAGTGCTACTCGTGCGGCGGGCATGGCCACATGGCTCGTGACTGCCCGACCCGCCGTGCCGAGGAGCAGCAGACGGTTGAGGGACCACTGAGGCAGAGGAAGAGGGTCGACCGTGGCGGTCCGCAGGGGGGAGGCGGACGAGGCAGATGAGCTGGCCGAGTAGAAGGTGGTGGGCGACGTTTTGAGGCTCTGCCACCACCACCACCAGGAGGTCCACCCCGACCACAGGGAGCTGGCGGGCAGAGACAGGCACAGCTCCAGGAAGCAGAGGCCTACGACCACGGCGCACCCAAGATGATTCAAGGTACTATCTGTGTCTATTCCACCCTTGTTGCTGTACTTATAGACACAGGAGCGAGTCACTCTTTCATAGCCGCTGCCCTTGTTCGGAGCTCGGAGATTCCGACAGATCCGTTGGCTCGATCCTTACGACTAGAAACTCCTACGGGAGCAGACTCGATGATTACGCACTGGTTCCGGCAGTGTGAGATTACTCTAGGAGTCGAGATCTTCGGCTGGGATCTTCTTGTAGCAGTTTCGAGGCCTTACGACGTCATCTTGGGCATGGATTGGCTATCTACGGTCCATGCGCAGATTGACTGTTTTAGGCGCAAGGTGCGATGTGTACACACCGATGGGATCAGGTTCACCTTCACCGGCGAGAAGGGAGCCTTTGCAGCACAGGATGGACTTCTGTGGAGGAGAGGACAGCCCATCACTCATCAGTTGGCTAGCCTCATCCTTGGAGCAGATGACGTGCAGAGTCCTGGTTTTACTGCAGTGGTGGATCAGTTTGTGGACGTTTTTCCCGACGACGTCGTAGGGTTACCTCCTCGCAGAGAGGTAGACTTTTATATTGACCTGTACCCCGGGACAGCCCCGATATCGACTCCAGCATATCGGATGGCCCCCGCCGAGCTTCGAGAGCTACGGGTATAGTTGGAGGACTTGCAGGGCAAGGGGTTCATCCAACCCAGTGTTTCACCCTGGGCTTCCCCCATATTGTTCGCCAAGAAGGCGGACGAGAGATTGCGACTTTGTGTTGACTATCTTCGCCTGAACTAGGTGACAGTGAGGAACATGTACCCGCTACCGAGGATTGATGACCTCTTTGATCAGCTCAAGAGAGCACGGTGGTTCTCGAAGATAGACCTCAGGTCAGGCTATCATCAGCTCTGAGTCAGAGACGAGGACGTGCAGAAGACGGCCTTCAGATGTCGGTATGGCCACTATGAGTTCTTGGTTATGCCTTTCGGTGTAACCAATGCTCTAGCAGTGTTAATGGACCTCATGAACATGATCTTTCATCCATACCTTTATCGGTTTGTCATGGTCTTCATCGATGACATTCTGATTTACTCTACGACTGAGGAGGAGCACGCCTATCACTTGCGTGTTGTACTAGACACACTCCGAGAGCACCAGATTTATGGTAAGCTCTCGAAGTGCCAGTTCTGGATACGTGAGGTCCACTTCTTGGGACACGTTATATCTGAGGCGGGAGTTGCAGTGGATCCTGCGATGATCGAGGCTGTGTTAGCATGGGAACCACCCAGGAGCAATGCTGAGGTTCAGAGTTTCTTGGGACTAGCTGGATACTATCAGAGATTCGTGCCAGACTTCTCTAGAGTTGTAGCACCACTCATAGCTTTGATGAAGAAGGGGAAACCCTTCGTGTGGTCAGACAGATGTCATCAGAGCTTCCAGGAGCTGAGATAGAGATTGACCAGCACACCTATCTTGAGGTTTCCTGAGGAGGGAGTAGGGTACGTAGTCTACTGCGATGCATCAGGGACCGGACTCGGATGTGTTCTGATGCAAGAGCGGGCAGTGATCGCCTATGGATCACACCATTTGAGGCCGCATGAGCAGAAATACGCTACCCATGACCTGGAGTTAGCAGCAGTGGCCTTCGCTCTGAAGACATTGCGACATTACCTGATGGGCGAGTGTTTTACATTATTTTCTGATCATCAGAGTCTCAGGTATATCTTCTCGCAGAAGGACCTGAACCTGAGGCAGCGGCGATGGCTCGAGTTCCTCCAAGACTATGACTTTGAGATATTCTATACTCTTGGGAAGGGGAACGTAGTAGTTGATTCCCTCTGCAGGAGGACGGGAATTCAGCTACTTGAGGAGGCGACGGAGCAGCTAGCCTCTTTGCAGATATCCTTCGTGGATAGAGATGGAGCAGCCTTCTTCCAGTCTCTCACAGTCATCCCTCCACTACTGCACCGGGTCAAAGAGGCACAACGTGAGAACGCTGACTGTGAGACACGTCATGCACAAATATCCTCGGGAAAGACACATGTTGGTTTCTCCCTTGGAGCAGAGCACGACATCCTTTTCAGAGGATGTACAATGGTACCAGTCTCTTTGTGATAGGAGGTGCTGAGAGAGTTTCACACTTCTCCTTTGGTGGTACATCCTAGATTGGTGAAGATGTACCAAGATCTCAGACAACAACACTGGTGGACGGGCATGAAGAATGCTGTAGCGGAGTTCGTTTCTCGATTCCTCACCTGCCAGTAGGTGAAGGCAGAGCATCAGGTACCAGCAGGCTTGGTACAACCCTTGGAGGTCCCAGAGTGGAAGTGTGACGGCATATCTATGGACTTCGTGACTGGACTTCCACGCAATTCCAGAGGTCATGACTCCATCTGGGTGATTGTCGACCGACTCACCAAGTCGGCACACTTCTTACCCATCATAGAGCAGGGCTCAGTGGAGAGCTTGGGACATCTCTACGTTCAGGAGATTGTGCGGCTCCACGGTGTGCCATCAACTATCGTCTCCGATCGAGATGCTCTCTTTACTTCCCGACTTTGGAAGGGGTTACAGGAGGCGTTCGGGACACAGCTATGTCTGAGCACAGCCTTTCACCCTCAGACGGATGGTCAGACGGATAGGACCATCCAGACTCTCGAGGAAATGCTCCGCGCATGTGTCCTCGACTTTGGTCGTAGCTGGGAGGACCACCTACCCTTGGTGGAGTTTGCGTACAACAACAGCTACCACTCCACCATCGGGATGGCACCGTACGAGGTGTTGTACGGCCAACCTTGTAGATCTCCTTTGTGCTGGACAGACCCTGGGGAGTCAGCACTTGTGGGACCGGAGATGGTCCAGGCCACGACAGAGAAGTTCCAGGTCATCCAGGAGCAGATGAGGACAGCTCAGAGCCGGAAGAAGTCATACGCTGATAGGAGGCGGAGGCCACTAGAGTTTGAGGATGGAGACCACGTATTCTTGCGGGTCTCATCTTGATGTGGTATACGGAGATTTGGCCGAGGCAGAAAGTTATCTCCGCGCTTCATCGGACCCTTCCAGGTCCTCAGCAGGATTGGCGAGGTTGTTTATCACCTGGCTCTACCACCTCAGTTACACCGGGTGCATGACGTCTTCCACGTATCTCAGCTGAGGAGATACGTGCACGACCCGACGCACATCATTGACCATGGGGAGCTTGACGTTGAAGATGGGGCGTCTTTTACGGAGGTCCCGGTGGAGATAGAGGATCGACAGGAGCAGGTCCTATGTGGGCGATCGATTCCTCTTGTGCGCATCAGATGGCAGCACGGGAACCTCCAGGGGAGAACATTGGAGCGGGAGGCTCAGATGCGTGCTCAGTACCCTCATTTGTTTCCCTAGTTTTTGATTATCATTACGGAGACGTAAAGCCCTGAGGTGGGAGTAATGTAAAGACCCGTAAAATTAAAGGGAAATTTTTTCTTAATTTTCTTTGGAATTTTATAAGAACACGGTTTCTGACGGCACCTGATTCCGAGGCCCAGAGTACCCGGAATCAATTTCCGAAGTTTGGCTCGGGTACGTTCAGTGAACGAACGAGCGGGAATTTCTAAATTTTGATCCGGTGCTCGGAATTGAAATCTGAGGACACCGATGAACTCGCAGCGCCGATATTCGCTTAAGGAGTCCTTTTCCGAGGTTGCGTTTATTGAGGGTTGAGAGTTTGTTTTTGGGAGTTTAGAATAAGTTAAATAAAAATTGTGGATTAGAAATTTTTATTTTAACTTGTTGGTTAACATCTCCCAAAGGGAGTTAGAGGTGGGAGCCACATCCACTAAACCTCCCTTGGGAGGATTAAGTGTGGTGGGGCCCACATGAAGCATAACTCTTCACCTTCTTTTTTTTAAAACTCTCTTAAACTCCTCCTTTATTAACATGACAACATTGTTAATTAATGGAGTTGAATTGTTTGAATTTTAAACCTTTGAAATTCAAATTGATAATTGTGTGAATAAAATAAGACTTTAGCTTATTTTATTTGGGTTAGAATTCTCTAGTCACCTTGAGAGAATTTGGAGCCATCGTCTTCTTCTTCTTCAAGCTTTGACGAAGAACGTGAAGAACCTTCGAACATCGACGAAGAACGCCACGTTCTCGGGAATCGTCTTCCGCGACGCCATATCTGCGACACCGACAACGTCTTCTTCCGCATCATCTCTTCCGCGACGATTTCCCGGGACGAAATCGTCATCAAAGAACTTTGAATCCTCGCTTCACGACATTTACGTCCTTCTTCCGTGACGCCGACCACCGCGACGCGTCTTCCGCGGGTCATTGACGATCATCGTTATTCAAACCGACATAGGGGTTGGTTGTTGATTATTTATTTACTCTCATTCTTGGTTCTAGTATGAAAATCTTGTGGATAAATATTTAAGTGTTATTGTCTAACGAGGGGAGGGGGGGGGACCGCACAAACACGACCGAATCCCCCTTCCTTTGTTCTTGAATATTATTATTTTTCTTGTGGATGAACGAGATGGAGGGGTGCCGTCGCACCACTCGGGAACCGCATGACTATAGATGCACGACGCCGTCGCGCCGCGCCGTGGAAAGTTTATCAAGAACGCGACACCGTCGCGCCGCGTCGAAGGAAACAGAAGGCGCCAAGGCCGGAGTGGGGCCGCGGTGGAGGGCCGCGATGCCGTCGCACCGTGCCGGATGACGAAGACCGAGGCCGATTCCGGGCCGCGGCAGAAACGGGAAGACCGACGGACAGTCGGGTTGCCGGTGTCGGATGCTGGAAGGGGACCGGCTTTTCCGGTCTCGTTGAAGAAGAACCGGCCGGCCAGGTCGGGCTGGCCGGAAGGGGAAAAACCGGGGGAATTTAATTCCCCCGGCCAACTTGAATGCCCCCCATTAAGAGGGGGGGGGGGGTTTCACATAGGGGGAAGGCGGCCCCCCGTTTTTCTCAAAGGAAGGCCCCCACGAGGGGGGTCAGTTTCTCCAAGGTGTGGCTTTCAGCCGCTCCGCCAGCAAAGAGGGGCGGGGGCCTTGCCCCCCGCACGTGGCACCCGAGCGGCGCCCAGGCCGCGCCACCGCCGGTCGGGCCGCACCGCCGTGCCGCCGGCCGGGCCGGGTCGGACCCGGGTCAGGTCGACCCGGTTCGGGTCGACCCAGTTCGGGCCAACCCGGGGGGGGGGGGGGGGGGGGGTCGGGCCGGGTCGGCCCGGACCCGGACCCCCCGTTTTCGAATCAACATCGGTCTTTTTCCCATAACGTGAGCTACGAACCTCCGATTGACAAACCGTCAGTGGTGATGCGATCCTTGGATCGAGGCGGTCGTTTCGGTATATCACACTCAAAGTTTCAGAATACTTTGAGTTCGGCTGGGTTGGTTCGTACACGAAACCAACCGGGCCCTCGGAGCAGAAACACTCATATCTTGAGCTACAAACGTCCGATTTATGTGCCGTCGGCTTTGTTGTGTTTAGCTTAGTGAGACAGATCTTTTGACATACTCCGACTGAGGTTTGGATGCAGGTGGAATACGGTCGGGTTGGTTTTGCCTTAAAAACCAACCGGGCCCCTCGGACGAAAAAGCCAATAACTCTCAGACCGGGCGTCCGATCGACGCACCGTCTGTTGCGTTGAGTTCCTGTTGACGATACGGAACTTTTGGATACATCAACTCTGGACTTTGTGACAGTTGATGTATCAGCCTCTCGGCTCATGGAGCGGACCCTCCCGAACAAGCTTGTTGTGTGCGGGAACCCTAGTGCTGGCTGCGACTGTGATTGCTACTGCTACTGCTACTGTGACTGCGACGACGATAGTACAGAGATCCTTGGTGGATTCGACGATGACTACATCACTCAGCGATCCTACGTGGATCAGTGCTATAGGTCCTGTGTGGGCCCGATCCTGTTTGGGTCTGATCCTGTGTGGGTCTTTGCGCTCAGCGGTCCTATGTGAACCAGCGCCAACAGGTCCTATGTGGGCCTGATCCTGTGTGGGTCTTTGCGGGGGTTAGTTACCTATCAATCCTTCGTGGGTACAACGACTTAGATGGATCAGAGATCATCTTTATCATCCTTCGAAGAAGTATACCTGTGTGAGCTGAATCCTGTTGCTTTCCTGTGTGGATTGTGTTGTGCTATCCTGTGTGGATTTCGTTTTTCTTTCCTGTGTGGAATACATATACTTTCCTATGTGGACTGAGTTGTACTTAGGATCGGAGGTTGGAGCGTATTGGAATTGATGACTTAGGTATATGTATGGGCATATACCTAAGCAGTGTCGGTTGTCACTTCGTGTTTGTATCTCACCTTTGTGGTTTATCCATTGTGGATTTTGGGAGACCTTCAGGGGTCTCGGGGTCCCTACTGAGTAGCTTATACTCACCCCTACACGGGCTATGCCCGCACTACATTGTGTTGGATGGAGACGACGTACATCGTTGATCATGGCTGAGGATTGAAGAGCAGGACGGTACCTGGAGGTGGACTACTGGGCAGGATGTGTTCGGAGTAGACGGTGCGACCTGTTGAGCAGTGGAGCTATCTGTACCCACCCTTCAGGTGGAATTTCCAGTGGACAGCTCGGTGTAACGGCTTTTACTTTACAGTTGTTGTTTTCCCTTTCGATTGGTACTTTACTTTCAGTTTGGGTTTGTATACTGGCCCATTTACTTTTCTGCACTTTCAGTTGTACTCTGTTTTCACTTAGTGTTTACATTCCGCTTTCTTACTCTGTAGTGCTTGTTTACTTTACAAAGGCAATGCATTCCCTTTTTACCGGGATTTAAGCCTTGGTGCTAGTCACCAGCCCCTGGCCTATGGAACGCGGGCTTGGGGTAGTCAAGGCACGGGCCCCGAGGACGGGTCGTGATAGTAGCGTTCATGCGTACGTACGACTTACCGTCTCCATGGACAGTGCATTTCATTTCTTATCACCAAATGTAATGTACTATTATAAGTACATATATATAATGGATATATATGATGTATGTTACATCTAAATGATTAATATAATTCTGGAATTAAAATATACATATCTCTCATTTAGTTTTAATTCCATTAATATGTCATAGAAATGAAAGAGCGTTCATGCGTACGTACGACTTACCATCTCCATGAACAGTGCATTTCATTTCATACCTCTTAATGATTGTGTAATATTATAAACACATGTATATTCTGGGTATATATTATATATATGATATCCAAATCATGAATATGAGTCTGGATATAATGAAACTATGACCACACGAACAACATGTAATTGTAAGAAGTCCACTTTCGACTTAAGAACCAAATATCGACAAAACAAACATTATTAACATAAATGATTACATAATGTTTATAACATGGAAATAAGTGATATAAATGGAATAATGAACTTGAAAAATGTTATTAAGAAAGTAGAAAATAACTCAAGTTTATTATTCAGGACATTAAAGAACGATCGAGTCAAGTCGGACCCGAGGTAAGGGATCCAGCCTCTTTCGTTCTTTTTAAGTACTCTCTTTTATGTCATTTCTTTTAAGCTCATATTTATTATGTTTGAGGATGTTATTTTATATTCCTAAAAATTTATTTTTATGTTTATATTATTATAGACCCTATTTGATATCATAAATCCCTTTTTGGAATTTTTAAGTGGCATCGTTAGGCTGCCGAGTTTTTGTAATGGATTTTTCATCTCACTTTTATTCCCGTGACATTTATGCTACGTTAACCACTATTTACTTTGAGTGATGTATGTAATTCCCATTATTATTCTCCTTGTGTAATATAATTTAAATTATGGGTATTTATATATTCATAGTACGACCCTTCTTCAATGGGGTGTATGTTTCCAAAGTTACCCAAGTCGGTAAGGGAACCTTTCACCCTCCTCTTTTTAAAAGACTTCTTTTGTTATGCCTTTTAAATTTACATATTATTATGTTGGGATATGTTCTTATATATTCTTATTGATTTAAATTTTATGTCCATGTTATGAGATACCATTCACTCGCTCATCGAATGATTCCCTGAATTTTGAAGTAATGTCGTTAGGCTGTCAAATTTTTACAAGGGAACGTCTTAAACGAATTTCGATTTCCTTGGGTTGAACATGTACTTCTTGAAAATGTCATCCTATGAATATGTGTGAATTACCTATGATTGTTTCACACATAATATCCACTTATATTTGATGTATTTATATTTTTCACACATAATTATGTTATAGATTTATCCTTAATTTAAGGATACCATCTTTTTAATGGATTTAATATCAATTTACATTTCCATTGAAACTTCATTGTTGTTATGCACCAATTCACTCTTATATGGTGTGTATATTGACCTTTGACATATTATATCATGAATCCCTTTATTCTAATTATATTATAAAGCTTTTATTACATGTTATTCCGAAATTATTTGTATTCAAGAGTCTCTCATTTTCTTAGAAACTCTTTAATAACAATATCGTTTTAAATGTTTTAAAGATTAATTATTCTAAATCATTATCATTAATGTCCATGTTTTCAAAATGATTTTCAGTTGTTATTTATGTGGACATTAATGTTTTAAAATTACAATTCCATTAAAAGATTCAAAGTGGTATGGGACACTTTGATTCAAAAATCTCATTTAAATGGTTTTTGAAAATGGATTTCTTAATTAATTATCTTGGAATTACTTATTGTGGTTGAAAATGAAATGTTGTTATTGAAATGTTTATATTTTAAATATATTATTTGTAATGATGGTACTTGGACATTTCACGGGTGGTTACATGATAAACCATATGAAGGGTGGTGTCGTGAATACCAGGACGGGTGGTTACATTATAACCACTAATGCATTGTGTATAGAATTCGGATGTATGGCTATTCTATTAATTATGTGTCGAAGTAGACCATATGGTTATTCCATTTATGTATGTTTATGTCCCATGTTATCTTTATATTTTATGTGTTCTTTATATGGGTATTATAGTAATATTTTGGTTACAAAGGGGTAAGTATTGATATTTTATTCAGTGAAGAGTTTTTAGTACTTCCTAAAGGTGAAAGGTATTACCTTGATAAAGTATACATGGTTTACTTGTTGTTTTGAAAAACTAACAGATTTCATTGTTTATGTATCCCTTGCTGAGATTTTTATGCTCAACCCATGTTTTTTTGAAATTTTTTTCACAGGACATAATGTGGAATAGGGTCAAGGATGGGATCAAGGGAAAGTCATACTATCTAATAAATGGAACTAGACATGTTTCTTTTTCAGAGTATTTATTTTATGTAAATTTAGTAGAAGTGACTAATTTGTAATCTTTTCAGATGTAATAGTTGTGTCCTAATTCTCTAAAACTCTAAACCTGAAAAGATCCTCAATGTGAATTATTCATTTAATTCAATATTAAGTAAGGTTTAAGTCTGGGGCCTTATAGTTGGTATCAGAGGTCGGTTTAGATAACATTAGAGGTTAGGGTAATCTTTAAGCATAAGTGACATTACCATAATGGTTAGGATTTCAGAAAGATTCATAGTTTTAGATAAAGTGAATGAGTAAGTATGTCTTACTGTTTATCTTCCTCATTAGTACATGATGGTTTTGTTGATATACTCACACTTACCTTTTTGGTTTTAGTAAATGGCTGGGTCTAGCAGGGACCAATGTAACAGTAGATGTGATGGAAACTGTGATAGTTTTCTGAGCGAGCAACTGAATGATATGGGAGCTGCAATGACAACTCTTGTGTTTATCCTTAACCAACTATCTCGAGTCATGATTGACCTTTTAAACCTTGGTGATTTCTATAAGGCATCATATATGAGAGAAAAAAATCCCTACGGAACTATAGGTAATAATCATAAAGGTACGTGTGTTCAAAAACCTATGTGTCAAAGATGAGGAAAGAAACACCTAGGAAAATGTTTCAAAGGGACAGAAATATGCTATAGATGTGGAAATGAAGGTCATAAAGAAAGAATTTTCCAGGGAAAAAGGAAGCAATCAGTTGACTCAAGGAAAGGGAATGAAGTTCTTTTTGAGAGATCAAATGAATGTTTTAAATGTGGTTTTCATGGTCTTTATGAAAACACTTGTCCTATGAAGAAGTTTCGTGAATGGGATCACCAAGATCGTACAAATATTCGTTTACCAATAACTAATGCCATTCCGATTGAGGATGAAGAAACTAACAATGACCAATCAAAGAAGTATTTCAGAATATGTTGTAAAGGTATGGATAATGGATCATGAAGAATGTTGAATGAGTAAGAAGAAAACATATAAGGGATTCAAGAGTTATGGTTAAATTCTTAATAGTATTAAGTCTCTTTTGATCATGGGGTTACATTAGAAGACTTTTTATATTATGTGTAACCCTGATGATTGATATATGAAAATTTTATTCAAGGAATCGTTATATGTTCTTTGGTGGCCTTAGTTATAATGAACCATTTGGGTTTATATGATCCTTACTTTTGAGGTAATTATGGGTTTCTATATGTTATGATGGAAAGGGAAAGGCATGAGATAAAATTGAGGTTAAAATATGTTATGGTTATTTTTTAAATATTTTATCTCGTTGTTGGGGAATGTTTTAGGAATTATATATTTTTGGAAAAAGGAAAACACACAGACCGTGTGACAACCCGTCGTGTCGGACAAAGGTGCGGGAATCAAACCCACAACCAAAGTGCAACTGGTATTTATCTCCTACCACTGGACTACGTGAAGCCCCTGGTTAGTTTTACTATTTCTTTTTAGTTAGATGATTTTATGAATTAAGAGTAAGTTGATTTTGGGTTATCTATGGAAATTATTAACCTATCATGGAGGATATGTGATTAGGTTAATTAGTTTTCAATACGGAACTTTAAGAGAAACTGATGATATTTTGAAATAAATGATACGATTTAACTTGGATGAATATGTGAATAAATCCTTCAAATATTTGGGTTTCAATCTTAGTTTGGTTTACTTATGGTCTTCGTTGAACTTTGGGTTTTGTTGGATAAATTTTGGAGATTAAGAATATATTTTCTTTTTATAAAGGGTTATCGTTTTCTGGATTATCTGATCATGTACTAACCTTTTTGGTTCTGGTTTTGGTTAATTTCTAAAGACATGGGAAGTATATAGTTCTCTTTTGTTGATTAGGTGTTCTCAAGAAGTTGATTATAGTACTCTTAATGCGAACAAGTCCTCCTAAATACTCATCTTTTGGAGAAAATATGAGTTTGATTAATGAATCTTGTAAAAGTTGAAAGTCTACGTGACAAGTATGTATGTTTCATTATGATTTAGTTAAGCACACAAAAATAAATTCCTCAATGAGAAGTAAAATAAAACCAAAAATGTTGTCTGTTAACTTTTCCTACTAGGGAATCGAATACCGTTTAACCCATCACAAGTTTGATATTTTCTTAGGGTTATCATTCTCCTAAACATGTTTTCTATCACTCTCCATCAGAACATGACCCTATGTTTTCCCCTCCATGTCCATGTTTTCCTACATGGAATCCTAGTATGGGTTAACTTGGGTGACCTCTGTACTTCTCTTTATTTATTTTAATGTGGTTGTTTTACCGACTCTTGTTCCGATGTGGGACTTTAAAGGATGTTTCTGAGCCCAATTTTAAAATTGCGAAGAAGCAATTACCGAAAGGGAGGAAGGATGTAACACCCCAGTTAAATAAAGAATATGACATTTTTATATTTATTCCTATTTGTGAATAAAATGTTAATATTAATTTAAAGGGAACACTATGCTTGATTGCTTACCCAATACGCAACAACGGGTTCCTTTGAAATCTTATGTTGCACTATAATAATAAAATAATATTATTTTAAATGGTAGTTAACGCTTAGCCATTGTAATGGAGGGAATGAATAGAACTAACTAAAAAATTATTATATATGTTTGTCAAATATTTTTTCTTTTTAAAATAAATGTTAGAGGATTAAAAATGTGAATGAATTCAATTTTAAGCGTAAACAATCTAATATTCATTAAAAGGTCGATTAAACGCCTTTTGATGGAGAACCTCTTTTAAATCCACTTTTTGACAATTTTGTGTGCTACATTTGACTAAATATAATTCGCCTTTAGAATCGAGACATCAAAATTTAATTTGTGTAAATTTTTGGTATTTTTCTGATAAAGTTCATTTTTAATGAATAATGAAAAATGTTGTATTTTAATTCAAAACCACGTTTTAATATAATTTATTTATATGATTAGATTATCTTTTTAATTGGATTTAATGTGAAATTAGAATATATTTTTACCATTTAATCAAATAGTGGACATTGTAATTAATTTCACTTTGAATTTTGACTTAAACTAGTGTCAATCTTTTGATATATATCGTTTCATAAAAACATGCTATTTGTTCTGATAGTGGGAATTAATTATTAAATTAATTAATTTAACTTATATTTTATGAATTTTTTAAAATAGACATCATTTTTTAATTGGGAATATCAAATATAGCTTAGGTTGAATTATTGGTATTTTTCTGAAAAACATCAATTTTTGATGAATAGTGAAACCACTAAGTGGTACTTATAAAAACTGATTTTCCGTTTAAATGAAATTTTGCCACCTTTGTGTTTTGAATTTCAAAAATCCGACATACACGATTTTCATTAGGAAGTAAAATGTGGTTCAATGGGATAAAAATAATTTTTTGGTGAATAGTAACTTTTATGTTTTTAATCGCGATTAGAGGTAATTAGTGTAGTTTAAGGTAAAAATAATGTTTTAATAATATGAAATGAACTTGACACATGTCCTACCCTTATTTTATGTTTCATGGCCGACCAAGACAATCCATGGGTCAACATGGGGACCCCATGGAGACACTTAATTGGAAAATTACATTAATATCTTTTTATTTAATGTTAGAATAAAAATGTCACAAACTTGAGTTGTTTTACCAAAACAATTTGTACATGGGGTTATACAAGTCAGATATTTTACTATAAATATTAATTAGAAATATAAATAGATTTCCTACATCATGATATTTTTTTAATATTTTTTAGACATTAAATAAATTAAAGTATTTATGACACCATGAGGATGTAGTGATTACCACATTATTTAACGATTTAAATAAAATGGAAAGATAATGTAAAATATAAGACCTAAACATGTAAAAACCCTATTGTATGGGTGAATTTAGAACCCTTCTCACCTTATCCTTGAAAAACATCAATTTGGGACCATTAAAATCCGATACTCATTCTATAATAATGTAACATTTCTTTACGTTTCAAGAGTGCCCCTCCTCTCCTCTTATAAAAGGCCCCCACCTCTACCTCCTTACCCACACTTCCAAAGCCTTTGGCTCGGCCAAACCCTGACAATTATTTCTCTCCACATCCCTATATTACTCCTTGAATCCTCACATTGGGCATAAGTCATCCCAAGGAATCATTTGAGTTCAAATCTTTGAGAGTTACCTGATTTTATGGTAATGTGTTCACTTGTGTTCTTTTGTTTTATTTTGCTTCTCCAACCCCAAAAACCCTTTCTATTCATTTCTTTTATAACAAATCTAGTATCATAAATATACTAGGATGTTGTTATAATAATAATTCGAGCTAAACATACACACATCTACATCTAATGGTTAAATAACATACTGTTTCTGTGGTTGGTGAATTTCTGCCTCACGAAACGATGATTGTTCAATCTTCTTTTAAACACCTTTAATGGTGGCCATTAAGATGTCACAATATTTATATATGATATATTATTATCACCCTATGTTTTTTTGAAATGTTTTTCACAGGACATATTTTGGAATAGGGTCAAGGATGGGATCACGGAAAAGTCATGCTATCTAATACATGGAACTAGACATGTTTCTTTTTAAGAGTATTTATTTTATGGAAATTTAGTAGAAGTGACTACATTGTAATATTTTGAGATGTAATAGTAATGTCCTATTTTTCTAAATATTTAAACTTGAAAATATCCTCAATGTGAATTATTCATTTAATTCAATATTAAGTATGGTTTAAGGTTGGGGCCTTATAAAGTACAACATAATTGAACATGCTTATAGTTGGTATTATCTGACTGTACGTTGAAACATAAAACATCATTAGTTCCTTATCTCTGGAGATGTGTGAATTATAGTTATCAAAGGAATAAAATACATATATTTATTTAGTTCTTGTTGATCTTGTATCACTGAGAAGGATGTAGTCATATGTTATAAAAACTTATTATACATATTTATTCCCATATTTACAATTTGTGAGTGAGTTGTGACTTCTGATACAACATAGGAGTCACTTTAGAAACAACATCTTCAGAGTTTGGGTTATACCAAAAAAATGGTCTATCATTTTATGAGAATATTTGACAAAGTATTTTGTAAATATTTTAGAATTATGACATGGGTACATGAGGTTGATACTCATTAAAATCACAACTAGTTGGATTCTTGGAAGATAGTTATTTTGGGGTAAATAGTTTCACCACACATTCAGGTGTCCTAACAAACCCAATCCCTCAAAAAGTTTTAGGACTAAAAATAATAGTTTTACTTAACAAAATCATGTCTAGCATGTGAGGAATATCATATCAATTAACCAGTGGATTATGTGAATGTGGCAGGTCGTTGGAGTTAGTTATTTATAACTATCTACTTTGTAATATAGATTAATGCTAATTAAAATAATTTAATATTAACATACATTTCTTATCTCATATTGATATTTCGTTTAATAACAATAATGTAATAATTTCATAGGGTATCTATCGAATTGACAAGGTAATCGTAGTTACATTATCTAATGGGAACCATGAAGTGTAACAATGATATTCTTAAAAATAGTTATGTGGTTTGATAACACATTATAATATGATACATAGTATTTAGAAAATTAAGTGTGAGTTATCATAATTATATGATGCTTCTTCTCATTAAGTTATATTTTGTAATCTTTAACAATATATCCCTTGTTATCCCCTAGACTTTTATTATTTTACTATTTTGATTTGGAGGGTTTTTATTATCTTTTTATGTCTTAGAGATTTTTATTATTTTATTATATGTTGTTCTCTATATGTTCATTAGTTAAACATAAGGCATTTATTTTTTTTCCTCAATACATAAGAGACCCTCTCAGGTGACTTTTATAGTTAATATGAGTTATTTTTTACAATTTTTTTTCCATAAACTAAGAAAAAATAACAACATCGATCATGTTTATACGCAGACTACCGCCTCCAAGAAATGATGTGGTTTTCTTTCATCATTTACTAAAGGGGAAAGTAAATTGGATAAATTAAATTAATTAATATTTTTTATATTTCTATAATATGGTTATTAAAATATAATTTATTAGATAAGATCATTCCATTCCTTTTTGGTGGAAGGAAAATGTTAAATGTGCATAGGTTCATACTACCACCTCCACAAAGGATGAATTTTATTTTTAACAACTTCCCATCATGGATTTTTCTGAGAATTAACATATTAAATATTTATGATATTTACGAAATGATTATGTTTTAGAGAAAGTTATATTGCCATTACATAAAAACAATTCCTTACTCAATAGATCATCATAACACACATCTTTTTAGTTCAGTTTTACATCCTATGTGAATGATGATATAATATTTATTTTATGAATGGTTTTGAAATTCTAAATATTTATAATATAATTTACTAATAATATTTTTAAATTTTTTAAATAATAGTGTAATTTTTTATATTTAAAATATTTATTAATGTATACCACCTTTTAATCATTATACACTCCAAAACAAGTTCTTCCAAGTTTTCTTTTTCACAAACCATACTTTTATTTCCCAAAAAATGATAAAAGAATATGATTAATCATTAAAACACCATGATTATATTATATTTTATTATTTATTAATTATTAAATATAAATTAATAATTAATAAACAAACCCATCAGAATGAGACATTAATGAAATAAATTCGGAATTTCTTAGAACCTGATTATTGGAATAAACTATAAATGACTAATAAATTTATATTAAATGATTATAAAATAAGTGTATAAAAGTTTATTAACAGATATAATGTTCAGAAATAGTTTATTATGATATTTATTTATGTTTTATGTTGGATCCATGATCTTTATTGGAAGGTAAAAATTATTGCAATGGTTTTTGAATCTAAATTTTCCTTCATTGGGATATGATGTATATTCATCATTTTATTTCATTTTCTAGTGTATGAATTTTTCATTCATATATTTCATCAAAATTATTCTTAAAATATATTAGATTTATAAATTAATCCCATGATCTACCTTCATTATATTTTCAACATGAATGATCCTGAAATTGTCAGGGTTCCTTGTATCAATTTTCACCCCATTAAAACATGATTCATATTACACAATATTTTCTTGTTTTTGGTGAATTTAATACACATTTAATAATATTTACTATAATACTCTCATTATTCATGGTTTTTATTATCTCATCTAATATTATAATCTGTAAGATTCATTGAATATGATGGTTTTAGTAAAGTCTGTTTTATTTGTCTATATTTTCTATTCCACAAGAGTTGTATGATACAGTTCCCCATCATTTCATTAATATGGTTTATCCAATAACTAATTTAATTTATGTATAAGGAGTATATATCATATCATGAAATTTAATTGTTTGGTATGATGTTTTCCATCCGAAGATATAATTACCGAACAAGAGATATCAGACCAATTTTTTTCATTAAGTAATGTTTCACATTCACAAAATTGTTTCCTTTTTATAGTATATATACATGAAATTTATTTCCTTCTAAACCCCATGATAAAAATTTCATTAAGGGGATTAAATTGAAAAAATTCATTAATTATTTTTTCTTTTCTCATAATCCACTGTATATAGGATTTAATCTTCTTAAAATTTGTTTCTTATTGGTAAAACATATTATCCATTTTTTGGAAGGGAATTCACTTATATATCCATTAATTAATTTTATTGTGTCTAACTATTCACTTAACTATATACATGTTACTCTATATGGTGTTATATTGAGGATCATTACATAGTAACATCTTCTACACATTGATTGGGTAAATATCAATAGTCATTATTCTTGTTGTTATCCTTTGGGTATTTATTGAAAATCGAGGAATGTTTATTATGTATTTCCTAAAAAAAATTGTTTTTATTGATGTATTTTGTTCTCTATTCAATTAAAAAATATTGAAATTTTTCATGTTTTTATCTCAAAAAGAATATTCATTGATTTATAAGGAAATATGATTTTTAATTGAATTGATATTAATATAATTTACATGGATACTATATTGGACATAAATAAGTGACAGATACGGCCTATTATTTTGTGTCCCTTGATGTATATATTTTTCTCATTGGATAAATGGTCTAAGTAAGTGATTTATTCATTCCATATGAAATCATGATTTTTATATTGTGGCCGTGATAAAAAATTATTGTTTGGTTTTATCCTTGATGAGTATAATTACATCACAGTAGAGCTCTTAAAAATAAATTTTAGGATGACCAAAATTATATAATCCATCACCATGAATTCTGTTATTGTTATCCATGTTAAATATTACACTATTATCTCATCCATGAATTTATTTTAACCCCATGGGTTTTGTTATATAACATTTTTATTATTATTTTATCATTGAAATTATTTATTCGGTGATATATTATGATATCAGTCTTCCCTTATTGGTAATTTTATATGATCCTCCGTAGATTTATATTTCACTATGTTATAAAAAAATTATTACACATGATAAGTATAAAATAACACAATGTTTATATAATGTTTTTGGGATTTTTTGATGAGTTATTGAAGATAAAGTAGATTCATATATAGTGTAATAAATGTCCACCTGATGAGAAATAAAATTTATTTTCACAGAATGTTAATATAACTCTCTAAAAATTTCGTCCGGAATGTTTATTTAATTAATGTAACTCAATTTTGTATTGATATTGTAATTATTAATTTTTAAATTTGTTTCTCTATAGTAAATTTTAATGTCAACCTATAAGGAGTGTAATAATTCTAATGAGATATCGGGAACATGGGTTTAGGGCGGCACACATATGCTCATTCGATGACTGCTAATCAATTTATTCATTTGATCCCTCTAACATATCTTACGATAAATTAAATACTTCATAAGTTGAGGGAAGGCATGATGAATATAGAATCATATCACATGGTATAAAATATCAAAAAAATAGGATGAAATCATTCCTAATGTGGGGGGTGATATCAAATAGTCTATAGGATATCATAAGATGTTTGAATAATTAGGGCATATATTTAAATCATAATACTATTATCATTAACACATTTAGTAAGAATATAAAACAAACTAGAAAATGAGTTTTTAAATTACACAATTAAATTTATATGAGTTTTTATATAAATTATATACACTCGTTTATTTTAAATAAAAATTTAATGTTAATTTAATCAAGGACTTAACATATAATCAATTAATTAATCGTGGAACATATTATTATAATCTTATATCGTTAAAGTGCTTCTGTTATGTTCCCAAAACCATGTAGTACAAACTATTCTATTATCATCATGGATAGATAAATTAGTCTCTTAAGGTTTATGAGTTTAAATTTCATAAAACATTCATCAAATTTATCACCCATATCATACATGTAAAATTATTTTACATTACCCAAAACACTACACACTAAATAAAATTTTTTTCCACAAAATGTTCCATTTTATATTGACAATAAAAAATATAAATAACATGTTATTCAGGATCAAAATTATCATTCATTTAGGTTATGTTAACATAATTAAATGGAAAAAAATATTTCCTTATACCCCGGTAAATACGAACCAACTTTTATTTGAATAACACATCTAAAATATCTCAAATATAATTTAATTAGATAGTTTCATCCATGATTAAATAGTAACCCATGTTTTATATATTTTTAATGATTCTAATATTTTGTGATTTAAAAATATCATTACCAAAAATCATTACACAACTCAATTTCATTAATATAATATTCATCAAATATCTTAGACCACTTCAAAAGACATCGAGCCAAATATTTAAAATCATCTCACACTTCAACTAGACTATCAACATTCATGAGCTATATATATAAATATAAAATATTATTATTTTTATATATATGGAAATTATTTCAAAATTTTATGAATATTTAATTGATAATTTTCTTCTTCAACATGAAACCCAATCAATAATGAAATTTTAATGTATTAATTATCTCTTTATCAATTTACATTTAACACTAACATTGTCTCGTTTTTTTATTAATTTATTTATTTACGAAATCTGTAATATCACTAATCATTAGAACATATCATTATGCTTGAATGAAAAATATTTTCATTCAATGAATCTAATGTATTACCCCAACATGATGACCTAATGTTGGAAATATTATTAATTATATATTGGAGTACAATTGATTTATGTTATCATCAACACATATCAAATGATTGAATTGGGTCTAAATGTTATTTGAATACCTCTAGAAAAACTTCGAGACTCTTCCAACATATAAAAATCTAAATTTAAGACTTCTAGGTGAGGGTTTTTAACTAAAAGTCTTCAAATGACATACACACCTAATAAAAATAGTCTTCAGATAAAAATAAACTACACACACAATGAGTTTAAAATTTTAATTTATTAATAATAAAAAGTAATAATAAAATACCTTCACATGGTATGCATCCATAATAATGAATCTTTTCTACTAATTTAATTTTTGTGCTCAAATTCATAGTTAGATGAATAATAATAATGAAAATTTATAAGTGGAATATCATATCATATTGAAAAATTGTCATTATAATTCTCTCTAGATTTCATTCAACCCGAAGAAGGATTAATGTTTTCACAAAAAGATATCTAATTACTGTAAAATAATGAATTAATAAATTCCAAATATAAAAACTGCACCATGAAAATATACAATATATGGATTTTATATCTGTGGAATTTATGATGTTTTAAGTCATCAAATATTGAATTTTTTATAAAATATTCATCAGATAATTCCACATTTCTAAATATATCATGGAAACAATAGTTTTTATTATTTTTCAATGAAAATACTGTTGTAGTTTATTTTCCATTATCATAGATAACAATTTATATTCATTGCATTATTTTTTTTATGAGCATTAAGGATATATTTTGATTCCCCCTTATTATTCAATATGATAAAATCTAAATTCTAAAATATATTCTTTCCAATGTTCATTACATAAATATAATTATTTAATAATTGAAAACATCAACGGGTATGTTTCAGAAAAATATCTTATTTATTCCATTGAAAGTACCTACTATATCTGATGATATTTATACACATATCCAAGAATCCTTCAACTAATACTCATTCCCTCATTTTTCAGCCATAATTTTTCTCTGTGACAGTATTTTTTTAACCTAATGACATTCTTTGGGGTAGCCTTCAAACATTTATTCCATCAAATCACTACTTGATTAACAATTATATATGAAAATCATCCAATAAAATATATTTACATGTAGCACAAATATTTATTATATATTGTGTTTTTTATGAACAAATTAAATGTTATAATCTTTGAATTGTTGCAAAGTGTGAGTGTTCTAGCAATTCACATTTCTTAATCAAGGGAAATTAGTAATTTTTTTACTTTAGATAAACCTAAATTTTAATCATTTTTGATATTGATGCAACAAATATATCTAATCCATTGTATCAAAACTCAAAAAATAATTTTATAAGAGGGAAGTGTCATATATTTGTTTTATTTCAAATAATTTTATTTCTAATAATAATATATTAAATTTCTAATGAATTTTTTCCCAAACACATCAACAATATTAGATTTTAGTGGATCAAAATAATTGACCATATGTTTTATATAGTTTTAGAGTCTAAAATCTATTAAATCCATTAGTAGATTATCATAAACATGGATTAAATTTTTAGGAATATAGATTTGGATATAAATAATAAAATTATTTCTATATTTATAATCACATAGATATTCTATAAAATCTTTTTTCTTATTATTTATAGAATGCTAGTTAATTTTCTCAACCATTTTAAAAGACTTGATCAATATTTGAAATATTGATTTTAATTGAATATAAACTAAATAATTGATAATAGTTTATTTCTATTATTATTCATACTATGTTCATTCATAATTTCATCATAATTAATTGATATTTATCTATATGTATTACATATCATATATTCTTATCTGTTTAAATATTCTCCCCAATGCAACATGTAATCCGTTTGAGACACATGTTTATTTTATAATTAGGACTATTTTAGTGAAATTATTAAAATTTTAACATTTGTAAGGAATATTTTCTAGAATAAAATGGTCATGAAATATATATAATATCATTGATAATTATTCATCTCTAATTCAGAATAATCACTATATAAAATAAAATTTTAGTGGAAAAGAAAATATTGTATATTTGATACATTTTTAATGAAAATACTAATTTATATATTCCACTTAATAATTAAAATCAATTTATTACCTATTAACCATATCTCTTTAAATGATATCTATAAAATTATAAATATACACCGTTGAAATGTTATAATATTTCTCATTCTATGTATTTTAGAAATCTTCATTAATCACATTATGAAATTTAAACAACAGTGGTCAGGTTTTCATTATAATGACATTCATATATCAAATTTTTGATATGTTAAGTTCCCCTTCCCAAATAAATATCATATATCTAACAATAAATTCTTTTCAAAATCATTTTCTTATAAACATGATTCATTTCATCTTGAGATTTTACTATGTACTTCTTCCAATAAATATATAGTTGAACTACATGTGATATATGTAATAACAAACTAATGTGAATAATATAATTTATTAATTTTTAAAATTAAATATAAATACATTATTAATATAAAATTTTAAAAAAATAATTAATTATAATTAGGAAATGAATTGAAATAACTTTAATGGATGTTTTTTGTTTAATGTACCATTAATCTACGAAAGTAGTTTATATATATTTTATTCATTAAAAAGAAAATGTTATGAATTAATTATTTTGAATCATATTAATTTCATTTAGTTTTTGTATATTTCTTCTCAAAATTACATTAGGGTGAATTGTTTCCATGTTTTTAAATGAAATTTTATTTAATTGAATATTGGAAAATAATAAATTTAAACACAATTTTAGTTTTATTAAATAATTATAAATTCAGTTTTATTTGAATGTTTAATAGAAGATTTGTATTGACCAAATATATATTTAATATTAGATAAAATGAATTTAAAAATATAATGTTTTACTTATAAATCTGGGTTTGACATTGTTCATGTTCAAGTAATGTTTTATTCATATAAAAATAGTTTTGGTACTTATGTTTTAATTAGTCATTCAAAATTACCACCTCTTTGTTTTGGGTAGTATAGAAAATTAATTATTATATTATTTAATGAATTTCACTATTTTAAATCAAAATCAACATTATAAATTATTTTCGAGTAAAATAAATTTATTCATAAAAATGGATTTTTTCTAAAAATCATCAATGTTGTATTTGGAAAAAATATATATGAAAAATAATTTTATAAAATTATATAACTTTAATCTTGTTAAATGTATTAAATTTTATGGAATCATTATATTCAAATTTTTCACTAACTTCAATTTAAATTTTAGTCAAAATGAATAGTAATGAGGGTAAACAATAGTTACTACTATAATGATTAAAAAGGTTAATGGGGGGAGGGGTAGACTAATATACTAGGATTCACAATTCTACAAAACTTGTAGAATTTGATTTGGGGATTTAACACTTAAAATTTCCCAACATTAATATTTTAAAAAATTGGGTCCATTTTCAAGGACTTCATAGGATTTTGGATCTTCTAAAAAATGATGCAATTTATAAAAACATTCCTTTCACATAACACATGTTGTAAATGAGCCTAAAAATTATTGGAATAAAATTATAAATTAACCAAATATGATATTAAATAAATAATAATTACCATTATAATATAAATTTATAATATGAGGTGTTGTAGTAAAATGATAATTTCAATTAATATAAATATATATATATATATATATATATATATTCAATTTATAAGAAAGCTGAATTTGAAAACACTAGAATTATAATTAATAAAAATATACCTAATTTTTTTTATTTATATTATCAAAAATTAATTATTATGAATTTTGGATCATTTTTAAAAAAGGAATTTTATTAAAAAATATAGGATTTATAAAAATAAAAATTTCATTGATATTTTTCACTATGAATGTATAACCTTGAAGACTAAAAAGAAATTAAATTAATAAAATATTAAACTATGGGACAAAAAGTATGTATTATTAAATATTAATTTTACATTGACAACATATGAAAAATTTAATTTTTAAATATAAATGTACCTTTAATATAGAAATTTTTTTTTCATTAAATTTTATATTTTCCAAGTGAGGTTTTATTTCATCTTTCCTTGTAGTCCTCATACATATTTTGAAATTAATAATAAAAATATTTATTATTTTATAATTATTATACATTATAATTTTATTACATATATAAATATAAAATATTTATAGTTTCATTGTATAAAAATTAATTAGGCATTTCAATTATTCTATATTAAAAATAAATTTTAATTTGATTAAAAAAAATTTAGATAGATTAAATTTCCAAATTAAAATCAAAAGATTCAAAATTTTTAGTATTTATAATTTTAATTTTTTTCATTAAAATTAATTAAGCACCTTAAAATTTAAAAATAGCTATTAAGGTAAAATGGGTAAATTATATTTAATTTAGTGTAATTGGACAATAAAATTTAGAAAACATCACATTAACTAAATGGATGAGAATTGGATTAACCAATAAATGTTTCCCCTACTCTTTTTTACATTTCGAGTACTAGTTTCATTAAAATTATTGTAACATCCCAGGAAAATAAAGAATTTGACATTTTCATATTTATTAATATTTTTTAAATTAAATATTACATTTATTTTAATGGATATTTTATATTCAATGGCATACATCACATACAACAAATGGGTTTTTCGGAAGTCTTATGTTGCAAACAATGTAGAGTCATAAAAAAATATATTATTATTTTAAATGTTTACTAACGCTTAGCCATTTTATTGATGGAAAATAATATAACTAACTACAATATGATGATACATATTTGATAAATGTTTTTATATTTATCCAATAAAATTTAGAGGTATAAAATCTGAATGAATCTAATTTTAAGTATTATTTACATTAAAAGGATGATTTTCCACCTTTTGATGTGGAAAACTCTTTAAATCTATATTTTTTCAATTTTATATGTTATATTTGACAAAATAAAAATTTTATTTTGAATAGGGACATCAAAATTCACTTTGGGTAAAAAAAATTCCGATAAAATACATTTTTGATGAATATTGAGAAATACATTATATTAATTCAAAAATACATTTTAATATAATTTATTTATATGGTTATATTATAATTTTAGTTAGTTATAAAGTGTAATTAGAATTTATTTTCACGATTTAATCCAATGTTGGTCATTTGAATTAATTTCACGTTGAAATTGGACATAAAAAAGTGTATATATTTTGATAGTTAATATTTCATAAAACATATCTTTTGTTTTGAAAATGGGAATTTATTTTAAATTAATTAATAAAACTAATTTTTTAAATTTTTTTAAAATAGGAATCCTCTCTTAATTCATATTATCAAATAGATCTTAGGATGAATTTTTGGTATTTTTCTAAAAAACAACAATTTGTGAGGAATAGTGAAAACCCTATGTAGTAGTTGAAACTGACTTTTTCATTAAAATGAAATTTTTCTGCATCTGGGAATTGAATTTCGAAAACCATACTTACAGTATTATTAATATTAATTAAAATATTGTTCAATAAGATGAAAATAGTTTTTGGTGAATAATATCTTTTGACTTTTATTTATGGCGGTTAATGGTAAAAAGGGAAATTTAAGGTAAAAATAATATCATATTAATAAAAAATTACCTTAAAACATGTACTGACTTTATTGGATGAGTTATGTCCAACCATGGGAATCCTTGTGTAGATTTTGGGACCCCATGGAGCCTCTTGGAAGTGATAATCTCACTTTAGGTTAATTAATTTAATGTAAAGACAAAAATGACATAAACAAATATCTTTTAGTAAATTAATTTTTACCTAGGGTTATATAAGATATCTTTTCGAATATATTTATTAATTGGAAAAATAAAACAATATCCTACATCAGGGTATTGGTTTTATAATTTTTAGACATTAAATAAATAAAATTATTCATGACACGAAATTAATACATTACATACCTCATTAATAAATGACTTAAAAAATAATATTATAAATATTAAATCAATATTCAAAACCTATAAAATATTATTGGATGATTTTATTTAGAACATTATTCATATTATTTTATAAATTAATGATATTTGGCCCTTTTTAATCTTAAGATAATTTTATAATAATATAATAGTTTCAAACATTCCTAAAGAGCCCCTCCTCTCTCATATAAAAGGACACCACTTCTAACCCTTTTCTCACAATATCTCAAGACTCTTGGATCTCCCAAACCCATACCAAATAATCTCTAAAGATCCCTCTCTTATTTATAAAAGCCTTACCTTAGGCAGAAGTCACTTCAAGAAGTAATTTTGGTTCAATCCAATGGGAGTTACCCGAATTAAAGGTAACAGTTTCTCTTAAATTATTTTGTTTTATTTTACTTATAAAACCCCATAAAATCTTTTATTAATAGAATTTATAACAAAATATGTATAAAAAATATACCATTCTTTGGTTAATATAAGGATTCGAACTACATTTACACACACCACCATGTAATGGGTAAAGAATATATTGTTTCTGTAGACGGTGAACTACTGCCTCACGAAACGATGATTGTTAAAATATCTCCAACCACCTCTCATAGTGGCCATTATGATAGAAATTTATTTATATATAATATATATTGTATTTATATTTTTATATGATTTTTTATTTTTCATTTATAGAATAACTTTATGGTTTCCCTAGTGGGTAAATTTGATAATATCATTTGAGGAAGTGCGGACTACCACCACCTCAAAGTGATATGACTTGTTCATGCCTTATGTGGAACAAATAAAGGGTAGAGTTAATGAAATTATATATGATATTATAATGGAATTATAATATACTTATGTATCATTAATTTTACATTCCATTAGAATATGAGATTGAATTGGAAGTAGCATTCATGCCAACGTACGGCTTACCGTCTCCATGAACGATGCATTTCTTTTCTTATATCCAAAGGTTATATACTATTATAAATACATGAATATACTGGATATAAATGATATATATGATATCTAAATAATTAATATAATTCTGGATATAATGATTTTTTGACAACATGAACATCTTGTAATTATAAGTTCTCTATTTTCGACTCAAGTACCAAATATTGACAAAACGACCATTATTAACTTAAATGATTACATGATGTTTATAACAAGGTAATAAGGGATTTAAATGAAATTATAAACTTTAGAAATGTTATTAAGCTTGTATAAATTAACATTAGTTTATTATTTAGGAGATTAAAGAATGATCGGGTCAAGTCGGACACAAGGTAAGGGGTTTTTTTCCAACATTTAATTCCGTGAGATTTCCATTGTTCCCCTTGTATTTATTACATGTGGTGTATTTTGTAGTTAAATTTGATATATATTATTATGATTATATTTATATTCAAGGAATTATGTGATTCAATTGGTTTTTATTAACATTTTTAATAAGAATCATTTGATTATAATGTGGTAAGGGGTTTTCATCTCACTACTAATTCCCGTGAAATTCGTGCTATATTACACTATTCCAATTTGTGTAGTGTATTTACTACCAATGATTTTATTCATTATGTAATATATATTAATTTATGGGAAATTAAATCTTCATTTTATGATCCTTCTTTCATATGTTTAATGTTTCATAAGTTACAAAATCGTTAAGGAAAACATTTAACAACTTTTTTAAGAATTCTTTTGTTATTTCCTTTAATTTACAACTTATAATATTAGGATATGTTCTTATATATCCTTAATAATGTGAATTTTATTTCCAATTGATGATATACCATTTTCTCTCTCATCTAATTACTTTTCTAAATTTTAAAGTGACGCCTTATGTTTCTCTAATTTTAATAAGGAAACTTCATAACCGAATTTCAATTATTTGGGTTAAACTTATAATTATTGATTATGACGTGTTATAAATATGTGTGAATGATCTAGGATTATTTCACACATAATATCCACTTATATTGATTGTATTCTTATTTGTCAGAGATAATTATGTAAATGATTTATCCTTAATCTAATGATACCGTATTTATAAGGGATTTTATCTAAATTTACATTCCCTTGAGACTTTAATAATCTTTTATATAGTGTATATGCTTCACATAGAAATATTATATCATGAATATCATTATTCTCATGATATTATATGTTGTTTTATTTTATTCTTCAATTATTTTTATTCAAGTGAATCCCAAGTGTTACGAGTCTCTTTAACTAAAACATCAAATAAAAAGCATTACTGAAATTTTAATCTAAATATAACTCATTAAGGTTAATGTCTTAAAAATATTTTTTAATATTTATTTATCAAGACATTTATGTTTTAAACGTAAATTCCTTTAAAATATTCAATGTTTAATGGGAAACTTTTATTCAAAAATATTATTATTAAATGATTTATTTGGTTCTAAAAATTATTTGATTTTGCATTGAATATATCAATATCATGAAATGATATATTGTAATTGTAATGTGGAAATATTATTTGTGAAATGATTTCATATGAAATTTTTTATTTTTTATGATTTTATAATGGAACATGGACATTTTACTAGTGGATACATAATAAACCAAATGACAGGTGGTGCCGTAATAAATCAGAATGGGTGGTTACTTTATATTCCCCAATGCATTGAGAATAGAAGTTGACCATATGGATATTCAATATATTGTAATGTGTGGAAGTAGACCGTATGATATTTTCATTTATTTATGTTTATGTACCAATTTATCTATATATGTTATGTGTTCTTTCTATGGGTTTTATGGTAATTTTATTTAGAAAAGGGTAAGTATTGATCAGTTATTCAGGGAAGAGTATTTACTACTTCATATAGGTAAAAAGTGTTACATTTGATAAATTATTCATGTATTAGTTGTTTTTTTGAAAAAACTAATATTTTTACATCATTGTGTATCCCATTATGAGTGTTTTTCTCATCCCATGTTTTTCAAATTTTTTTCATAGAACATAAAGAGGAAATAGTGACAAGAATGTGATCAAGGAAATGTCATGATGTCTAAAAAATGGAACTGGACATGTTTCTTTTTAATAGTTTATATTTTAGGAAACAATTGGTACTGAGTAGTATTTTATACTTTTAATATTCAAGTTGATATATAATATTTTAGGAATAATTCTTTAAAACTCTAAACCTAAAAATATCCTCAACATGAATTCCTAATTTAACTCATGATTATTAAATGTTTAAGGCTGGTTCCTTATAGTTTGTATCAGAGTTTGGTTTAGATAACAATATAGTTTAGGGTGTAATTTAATCATAAGTTACATAACCATAATGGTTATCATATTAGAAAGAGTCATAGTTATTTTAGAGGTGATAAATGGTTATTATATTTTGGGGTGAAAATGATAGGTATTAGATAACCTTTGAAGATATATTAAGTTATGGTTATTTTTCAGGAATTTGAAACTTTTTTTTGGAATGTTATAAAATTTTATAGTTTTTGAAAAAGGACAACAAGTAGACCATGTGACAACCCATCACTTCAGAAAAATCTGCAGGAATCGAACTGACAACAAATGTTCAATTGGGATTTATCGCCTACCACTAGACTACAAGAAGTCCTTAGTTAGTATGACCAATTATAGTTAGTTAAATAATTTTATTGATCAAGAATAATATTATTTGGGATTATATGTTTTTATCAAATGGACATCATTATTATAGGAAAATTATTTGGTGATTAAGTGATAATGGTTATTTCGGAAGACATTCTCACTTTTGGGAACACTATATGCTTATGGAAAATAGAATACATTGGGACTTAATTTGTTGCCTAATTGTTGAAATATTAGTTTAGAAGAATATATTTTTTACTGTGGACATAAGGTGATTTGGTTTATTTATATAAAGTATTAACCTATCATATAGAATATGTGATTAGGTTAATTACACTTCAGTATGAGACGTTATGAGTAGTCGATGTTTTTGGAGATAAATATTAAGATTTACAGTTGAAGACTATGTGATTTAAATCCTTTTGAGTTTTTTGTTTTAATTTTATTTTTAATTATTTTGAATAATTTTAAATAGAATTGTATATTGAATATTCTTCCTTGAACTTTGGGTATATTTGATGGATTATAGAGATTTAGAGTAGTATTTATTTTTATAAAGGATCATCCTGTTAGGGATTATGTGATCTCTTACAAACCAATTTTGGTATTGGTTAATATATAAATATAAGGGAAATATATGGTTTATATTTTCTGGATCATTTTATTCTCAAGATGTTTATTTTTTCACATTTAATGTGTCCATGTAAACATGAATAGTCATCATTTTGAAAAAAGAACAGTTTGTGGTGGAAATTTAGTAAAGGATGAAAGTCTACATGATAAGTTGGTATGTGTCTTTATGTTCTTAGTTAGGCTCATAAATAAATTACTAAACATTATTAAAATTATCTTAAAACAAAAATGTTTTTTGTTTACATTTCCTACTGGGAAACCAATGACCATTTAACCCATCACAAATTAGTGGTTTTCTTGTTGTTAACTTTTCATAATCATTTTTTTATTACTCTGCATTAGAACATGACACTTAGTTTCTCTTCTATATCCATGTTTTCATGGAATCCAAGTATGGGTTATCTTGTGTGACCTTTGTATATATCTTTCGTTCATTTTGAAGTGATATTTTTATTTACACTTTTTCCGATGTGGGAATTTAAATGAAGTCTCCAAGTCTAATTTTAAAATTGTGAGGACACAATTTTCAAAAGGGGTGAAGGATGTAACATCCAAGGAAAATAAATAATATTTCCTTTTAATATTTACTAATATTTTTGAATTAAATATTAATTTTATTTTAAATGGGAAGTTATATTCAAGGGCATACTTGGAATAAAAAATGGGTTTCTTTGAAGTATTATTTTTCAAACAATGCTGAGTCATATTGAAAAATAATAATATATTATTTTTTAAATGGTCATTAATGCCTAGCCAATTTGTTGGTGGAAATGAATATAACTAACTAATATATAATTATAAATATTTTTTCAATTTTTTTACCTTTCTCCATTAAAAGTAAGAGGCTTAAAATGTGAATGAATCAAATTTTAAGCATAATTTACTTTAAAAGTCTTATTTTCCACCTTTTGATGGAGAACCGTCCTTAAATCATGTTTTGGTTAATTTTATAAGTTTTATTTGACAAAATAATATTTATCTTTAGAATAGGGAAATCAAAATTCACTTTGGGTAAAATTTTGGTATTTTTCTGATAAAATTCATTCATTGATGAATTTTGAAAAATATTTTATTTTAATTCAAAACAACATTTTAATATAATTTATTTATATGGTTAGATTATCATTTTAATTGGGATTAAAGTTTAATTAGATAATATTTTTCCCATTTAATCCAATGGTGGTCATTGGAATTAATTTCACTTTGAAATTGGACATAAACTTGTTTCAATCTTTTGAATGTTAATATTTCATAAAAACATGCCTTTTGTTTTGGCAAAGGGAATTAATTTTAAATTAATTAATCTAATATGTATGTTTTGAATTTGTTAAAATATAAATTTTTTTGAATTCATAATATCAAATATTTCTTACGGTTAATTTTTGGTATTTTTCTGAAAAATATCAATAGTTGATGAATAGTGAAACCACTAAGTAGTAGTTAAAAACTGAATTTTTAATTTAAATAAAATTTAACAAAATTTGTGAATTTAATTTCAAAAATTAAACATACATGGTTGTCATTTGTTTTTAAAATATGGTTCAATAATATAAATGTTTTTTTGAATAGTATCTTTTGACATTTATTTACCGCGGTTAAAGGTAAATAGGGTAATTCAAGGTAAAATAATATCATAAACATAACAAATAACTTAATAGTTGTCATAACCTTATTAAATGAGTCATGGCGGACCATGGAAATCCTTGTCTCGACTATGGGACCCCATGGTGCCAATTGGGAGTGATAATGACAAATTAAAATAATTAATTTAAAGTATAGACAAAAATGACATAAACAAATATCTTTTAGAAAATTAATTTTTATATATTGTTATGTAAGTTATCTTTTAGACTATAAATATTCATTGGAAAGCAAAAAATATTTACAAAATCATGGTATTTGTTTTATAATTTTTATATATCATAAAAATAAAATTATTTATACGACAAATATGATGTCTTATTTACCTCATTAAAAAATTATTTAAATAAACCTGATTATAAATTTTTAAAAAAAATCCAAAAACAGGTCAAATTATTATTGGATGATTTTATTTCAAATAGAAGTCTTCATATATTCGACATTAATTATTTTTTGTCCTTTTCAAATCTATGATATGATTATAATAAAATAATTGTTTCAAACATTCCTAAAGAGGCCCTCCTCTCCCTTATATAAGAACACCACTTCTAACCCATTACTCACACCTCTCAATCACCATAGATCGTAAAAATCCTGCAAAAATAAACTATAAGGATTCCTGCACTTCTCCTATAACCCTTACATTAGGCATATGTCACTTAAATAAGTTTCTTTGGTTCAAACCAATGAGAGTTACACGAATTAATGGTAAGAGTTTCTCTTAATTTATTTTGTTTTATTTTCTTTTATTTTACTTCTCCAACCCCGTAAACTCTTTATATTACATTATTTTTCTAACAAAAATTGTATCCTCAATATAATTGGTTGTTTTTATGAGAATTATTCGAACTAAATTTACCCACACCTCCATCTAATGGGTAAAGAACATACTATTTATATGGACGGTGAACTATTGCCTCACGAAATGATGATTGTTCAAATATCTCCAAACGTCTCTCGTGGTAGAAATTGTGTTGGAAATATATTCATATATAATATATAATATATATTATATTGTTCCTATGCTTCTATATTTTTCATTTATAGAATAACTATATGGTTTCTATAGTGGGTAAATATGATAATCTAGTTTGAGGAAGTGCGGACTACTGCCCCCTCAAAGTGATAGGACTCATTCATGAAATATGTGGAATGTATAAAGGGTAGAGTTAATGAGATTATATATGATATTTTACTTAATTTATAATATACTTTTTTATCATTATGTTTCCATTCAATTACATTACGAAATATAAATGGAAGTAGCGTCCATGCGTATGTACGACTTACCGTCTCCAAGAAAGGTGCATTTAATTTCTAATATGCAAATGTTATGTACTATTATACTTAAATAAATATACTATATATATATGATATATAAATCAGGAATATAAATCTAGATATAATTATTTTTTGACCACATGAACATCTTTTAATTACAAGAAGTCCATTTTTGACTCAAGTACCAAATATCGACCATATGACCATTATTAACATAAATGAATAAATAATATTTATAACATGGTAATAAGTGAACTAAAAAGAATTATAATCTTGAAAAAGGTCCTTAAGAAAGTATAAATTAATATTATTTTATTATTCAGGAGATTAAAGAACAAACGGGTTCTGTTGGACACGATGTAAGGGGTTTCATACCACCCTTTTAATTCCTTGAGATATCCATTGTCCGCCACTAATTATTGCAAGGGGTGTATTGTGTACTGCCATTTGGTGTATATTATCATAATTATCTTAATATTCATGGTATTATGTGATTCAATTTGCGTTTATTAACTTTTATTCATATGACTCGTATGATTACAATGTAGTAAGGTGTTTTCATCTCAATTATTAATCCTGGGAGATTCGTGATATATTTCCACTATATCATTTTATGTGGTGTATGTACATCCCATGATTTCATTAATTGTGTAATATAAATTAATTTATGTGTAAATAAATCTATCATTTGGGAAACTTATATCATATGGTGAATGTTTCATCTGTTACCAAATTGTTAAGGCAACCTTGCACCCTTCTCTTATTTAATGAATTCTTTTGTTATGTCTTTTAATTTACATTTTATAATGTTGGGATATGTTCTTGTATATCCTTAATGAAGTAAATTTTATGTCCAAGTGATGATATACCATTTTATCTCTCATCAAATTATTTTTCTAAATTTCAAAGTGAAGTTGTTAGGCTGTCGTATTTCTTTAAGGGAACTTCCTAACCCAATTTCAATTCTTTGGGTTAAATTTATACTTATTGATTATACCGTGTTATAAATATGTGTAAATGACATCTAATTTTTTCACACTTAATATCCACTTATATTGATTTTATTCTTATTTATTACATATAATTATTTAATTGATTTTTTATTTAATCTAAAAAAGCTGTCTATATAAGGGATTTCATCTCGATTTATATTCTCTCGAGACTTCATTATTGTTATGCACCAATTCCCTTTTATATGGTATATATAAATAACTTTGTAATATTATATCATGAATATCCATATTCTCATGATATTATATGTTTTGTTTTATTCTATTCATCAATAATGTTTGGTCAATTGTTTCTCAAGTGTTAAGAGACTCTTCAACAAAAAATTCATTTTAAAATCGTGAAGGAGTTATTATTTTAAATATTTCTCATTAATGGACATGAATATTAATCATTTAAAACATTAATTACTTTTAAAGCTTCAAAGTAGTATGGGAAATTTTGATTCAAAAATCTCTTTATTAAAATTTTTAAATGGTTTCGAAAATGGTTTGATTAAGAATTTATTATGTCAATATATTGAAATGATATATTTTAATTACAATGTAGAATTGTTTTTAGTGAAATTTTTATTTGTACAATAATTTATGTGTTATGATTTTATAATGGTACTTGGACATTTTATGTGTTTTTACGTGATAAACCAAATGACGGGGGGTGTCGTGATAAACCAGGACGGGTGTTTACGTTATAACCACCATTACATTGGGTATAGAATTCGTCCGAATGGATATTCCATTTAGTGATATGTGTGGTAGTAGACTGTCTGGTTATTCTATTCAAGTATCTTTATGTCCCAAGCAATTTAAATATGTCATGTGTGTTTTCTATGGGTTTTATGGTAATCGTTTGGTTACAGAAGGGTACCAATGTTCTTTTATTTAGTGAGTAGTATTTACTACTTCATAAAAGTAAAAAGTATTAATTTTGATACAATATTCATGGTCCCAAGTCATTTTTTAACTAATATATAAAAATTTATTTGAATATTAATTATAAATTACTTTGTTGTGAAATTTCATACTTAAAATATTATTTAAAAACACATTTATCTTTGTATTTTGTGAATCTTAGTTTAAAATAATTTCTACAAATTATAAAAATTGAATCATTAATATTTTATTTCATATTTTTAACTATGATGTAATATGTTTTTATATAGGTAATATTTGTTTTTGGCCAATATAAATAATAATCATAGTATGTTTTTATTACCATAGGAAAGGTAAAATAGTTTAGTTAGGGATAAACCCAAAGTGATAAGGATTAATATTCATTAAAATGATTTAATTTTTTTTCGATTTTATTTCATCCATAATAATGCATGAATAGAACATATGATCTTTATTTTGTTATATATTTTACATTGACCTATATAATATTTTAGTAATGAAATTTAAAAAATTCAATTCTCTTTCTTTAAAATTTCTTTCATCTTTATTGTTTATTTTGAAAAAATAGAATAATAAATCTTTTTTGGTAAAAATGAAATTATTCCTTTTCTGTTAATTTATTTTTATTATTTTGATGATGAACCAATTATCATAAACATTTATATGACATCGACACATTTTTATTTAAACATTTAGAAAAATAAAGAATTTTTTTTTAAAGATAAGATATAAAAAGTAATATTTTTTGAGATATTTAGAGTTTTTTAATTGTTTTATAAACCAATAAAATATTAGGGATGTGATGATGGTATATATTTAAATTTCATTTCTATTTTTAATGTCAATAAATTAATATTAGATTATTAGTTTTAAAAATTAAATAAATAATGATTGATAATAAAAAATATTTTATTAAATTTATTAAAAATCATCAAAAAGTTATCTTCATTAATTTTAATTTCATTTGGTTTCTAATATCATAAATATTATTAAAATTTTCTATTTTCCTTTTATATTAACTATATTGACCCCTGATGAGTAAAATCATTTGATACCTAAGTAATTTTGAAAAGTGTTAATACGGGGTAAAATAAATGGATATGTTTGAAAAAATCATCAAAACATATAACAATATTATTATATTAGAAAATTTGAAATCACATTCATATTATATTATAATTATATCCATTGATAGAAATTTTATATGAAAATTTATTTATATTAATTTAATACATTAGGTAATTCTAAAAGTTCTTATCCCATAAAATATAGATTTGTCCTCCTCTCGTCACTTATACAAAAAATTTAGGCACTTATGTTCCGAAAATAACTACCCAATATAATACATACATCCCAAACCATATTTTAAGATCTTTTTTAATTATAAAATTTAACATGGAAGGGTTTTTTTAAATCTATATAAGTTGTCTGTAGAAGAGGTTTAGTACTAATGAAATAATTTTCATTTTATTTCATATTTTCCTTCATTCAAATCATATTAAACATTGATAAAATTATAAAAAAGTGTAATTGATATATTTTGGAATTATTATGCTAATTAATTATTCTATATATCTCCCATCTTTTATAAAATGTGAAACTAATTTTTTTTGTATACGGAGGACTACTATTGTTCCAACCATTGTAATTTTTTCCATAACTGCCTCTCCGATAAGGTTATAGTGATGGATTTAATATATATATAATACTCATTAATTAATTATAATTATATAAATATAATATTTCCTCCATTTTTTAATCTTATATTCTTTGAATAATGATAATGTTGATCATGTATACGTGTGTATTACAACTTCTATGAAGAAATTATTTTTTCATCACCTCATCCTATAGCTAATCTATATATGTTTTCATTAGGGGAGAATATGATATTTATAATATTATCATAATTATTAAAAGATAAATATAAATTATCAACCCTTTTTGGAGATTTATTGGGCTATTTTATAGTAAATCATTTTCAATCTATTGAGTACTTTTATTTTTTGTTTTACCTTGGTGTGTGTTTTGGTGAAAATCGAGAATTTTGAAGGTGGAGCACATGTGCATGGTTAGCACACAGTTTGACTAATCTGTAATCCCTATAACTATAAACTATACAACCCTGGATAGAGAGAGAATTCATGTATAGTGAATGGTTTGTTAAACTGGGCACCATATTATGTGAAATCATGAAACCCCTTCTAGAAGTGGTTCATGATTAAGGCAATCAGTGTGGAAAAACATGTGCCACTACCCAACAAACCTTGCACATGGTTTAAATTAATAAGAATTTTTGTTTTATAAATACCCAAACCCCCATATTCACCCAAAATTGACCCTACTCGGACAAAATTGTTTTGTCACATTTTTTAGATATACATGGACGCGTTCCAAGGCCTCCCAACCACCGTTTTTGGTAAATCATTTGGAAGACTAATGATATACACCTTATCAAGTATGTGATTTTGTTCGGTTTAGAGCTATATGTCTCTCTCTCTATATTTCTTTGTTTTATTGAAAATTTAAATACGGATGTTTATACACTATTTGTTATAGATATATATCTTGGTATGTATAGTTTTGATCTGTTTAATATTGGATATATGAATCATGTCTAAATAACATTCTTCTTCATGATTTCTATTTTTATTCCTCAATTTGTAATATCCTTTGGAAACTATTCATCATCGAACTTATGTTACGTGGACTGTTATTCAAATCCAATATTCATGATTTTAATTCCTTGTATTCAATTAAAAAGTTTATTTCTTTATTTTTGTATTCAATTTTCCTAATATAATTAATTAAATAGATAAATTAATTATTTAATGTAATTGTAGAATTGAAGATAATTTATTAATAAATTAATTATTGGAATATTGAAATTGTGAGATTTATTGAATAATAAGTTATTCTGTAAATAATTACAATATTGGTTTCTGAAATTCACGTGAATAATTAATTGATGAATTAATTTTTGGCTTTTATGATTGTGAAATTTAGTTGAATAATATGATTTTGAAATAATTATTGGGATATTATGTTTGTAAATTTGGATTAATAATTTTATGATTTAATTAAATGAAGTGGTTGAGGTTATGTAATTGATTGAAATAGAATAATTAATAATGAATTAATTTTAAATGTTTTAAATTTAGAATGAAGTAGAATATAATTGTTTATTAAACCTAAATGATGTGGTATATGTGAAATATTTTTTGATTGAGAATGGGGTGTGGGACATAGAATGATGATTTAATACCCAAGGGGGTGATAGACACCACCTTCACGACCGAACTACATGTTTGAAAATATTATTTATGCGATAAGGACCAATGCACCCAATACCAATGGGGCGTGGGATATGGATTTCCACTAAAAATAATGACATGGTTCTATACATGACATTCTATTCCCATGACATTTGCATTAGAATATGGTTACAATTAGCCATGATAATGAATTGAAATTAATGGATAATTAATTCCCATTAAATTATAATAAATTGAGGATCGAATATGTGACAAGTTTCAAATTATGAAATGGGAAGAAGTGGTTATTAAGTTTTGGGTGTCCATGGGAACATAAGGGATTATATGGTGAAATTAATATTAATTGATATCTTGATAAATGTGTAATTTATTGCTTTTATTATATTCTTTAAACAACTGCATATTCAATAATTGACTGTATAATGATTTAATATATCTCCCACCACCATATGATTCTTCTACACCTAAATCCAAATATAGGTCCTCTTGTAGATATATATATATATTGTCAACATATGGGGAAATTGTTTGTTATATGTTCTATAGGAATCAAGTCTTTTTGACTATATAAAACATTTAATTTATCATGGAATACATATGATTATGTTATTTATTATTTAAACTATGATGGTCATCCTTTATTATGGGATTAGTTATTTTTCACTATCATTACACTCTGACTAGTGATTGATGTCTCCCCAGAAAACCAGTTAGAATCGCCACTAGTAGAATTCCTCTAGGGATCGAGGAGGTGTGATCGAGTCCTTGTGGAAAGCTATATTATGAGGCATCCAAGGTTAAGCAGTTTTGTTTCATTATAGAAAAAATATAAAACTTCCTCAAATTGTGGATTTTGTGGTTTGTAACTACTAGGGCCCACTGACATCACCAACACACCACCTTAACATGGTAATTGTGTCTTATCCCTCTAGGTATCTCTAGTTTTCCCACGGACACATCCTCCCCTCCCTACGGCCCACCCATGTACCTGAATGATTAATATGACTAATAATTATCCCCACATACCATCAAATATTCATTTTTTTGTGCTCTATCTCCACTCACTCACACTTTGAAAAAAAATATAGAAGGTCACCCATTCTGATTAGTACTCCAAGACAATGTTTCTTAAATGTGGATTTTTTATCATGTAAGGTCCTAAAAACAATGTGCTCCTTGTTGACATGAGTACTATAGTGTATTCAATTAACCCTTTATCATTCTGAGGCATTACATTCAACCCTCCTTTAGAGGACCGCATCGTTTTTATGGACATAAAATCTTAGCATGTATAGTGCACAACACTTAAGGCCGGGTTCCTGCACTAATACCATTTTGAAAACTATGCCCTGATGAATAAATATAAAACCATCTTTAACATGGCCATCAGGTTCTAGCCCACCATGTACAAATAGTTACCCCAAAAACACACAGTACCCTCCCTAGGGCCCTCCCATGTGCCTGAACAGGTCATCTAACAAATGATTTTCCCCCAAGACCAAAACATGTTCTCTCCATTGTGGTTTTTCTTCACTCACACACACCATGGGAAACACCATTGAAGGTCACACATCATGATCACTACTCGAAGACAAGAATTATTAACTATAGAGATCGAATTAGGAAGGCTCTTGAAAAAAATTTCACCTTATTGACATGAATAAGTCATATCATTTAATCATTTTACCCTATATCATTATATAGAATTAGATGATAACCTAAACAATATATCCCTATAATGATTCTATCACGTTTATGTGGTTGGGGAAAAAATTAACGTAGGTGAGATAACATAGAAAAATGGTGATTGATCATTGAATTGATCTTCACTTGGTGCATGACCTGTGGTCATAATACTAGAAACATGGCCAGGCACTCTAGTTGAATATGCTTCAGATCATTCATAAATATGTTATTAACCATTATGAATGATAAAAATATATTTTTTGAGATATATTTCACTACTGGAAAGTGGACCTATCCCCACGGTTTTCCCCAAAACTGTGGGGATAGACCCCCCCTATACCCACGGTTTGGGAAAACCATCGAATATGTGACTTTTCATGACCTATACCCACGGTTTTCCAAAAATGTGGGTATAGGGGGGGTCTGTCCCCACGATTTTGGAAAACTGTGGGGAATGGTCCTGACAAGTCACCTATACCAACGGTTTCCCACAACCGTGGGCATAGGGGACCCTATCTCCACAGTTTTGGGGAAAACCATGGTGATAGGTCTGGGATAAAATACATATACATACGGTAATGAAAAACCATGGGTATAGGTCAATTTTGTGTGCGCATGAATTTTTTTTTCCACGGGAAGGAAATTGTTTTTGGGGGGAACCCTATACCCACGGTTATTCCCTCTATACCCACAGTTTTTATAACAATATTTAACTAAATATATATATATATATATATATATATATATACATATAGGTGATGTTACAGTAGTGGTTAGATGCGGTGTTTGCAGCAAAGAGGTTGCGGGATCGAAACTCGGCGCCTGCATTATTTTAAGACATATACCCACAGTTTTGAAACCGTGGGTAAAAGACGTTGACATCGTGACAATTGGCTATGTTTCGGTGAAACAGTGGAAGGACACCTATACCCACAGTTTTGGAGAACCGTGGGTATAGTCTTGGGACCTATACCGACGCCATTCCGGCCCATAGTTCCCAAAACTGTGGGTATAGGATATACCCATGGTTTTGGGGGCTATACCCATGATTTTGAATCGTGGGTATAGGTCGTTTTTCCAGTAGTGTTTAAATGAAAACGAACAATGAAAAATTATATTAAAATGTATAGATTTATAAATTATTTTATATATTAATTGGAATGTGACTATATGTAATATTGCAAAATTTATTTTTTTGAGCATAGATACAATTGATATTTTTGATTTAAATATTTTAGGAATATTTATGGTAATTTTGGACTATTATTTTAATGTATTATGTTAGTTATGAAACAAATCCTAATGGAATATAAGTTGAACTAGGGTCTATATTGTCTGAAATAAAATAACAATAAGTTAACATAAAAGTGTCATACTATATAGAATCTTGATGTCGAATTTTTCATAATCCTATTATACTAGAAATTATTTATCATTGATGTTAATTATTTTTATGTATATAATGTTTGTAGAATAAAATAACTAAGTTGACATTGGGATCCCTGAATAATTTATAGACTATACCAATGAGAAACCTATGATTATTAGAGTGGAAATGAAAAATATTTTGATTGTTCCGAACCATATATATTGAATTATGATTAACAATGTGATAATAATTAAAATTCCAAACACAAAAAATTCGATAATGATAGAGTTTCTTGGATGTTCAGATGAAAAATTTAATGAAAAAATAAATATTCATTATCATACATGTAATAAAAGTTGAATAAGCACCCAATGAAATTTTTCAATAGAAAGATGATTCAAGTGTGGAAAATGAGGGTTTAGTGAAATATGTTGAAAAGGAATGATGATGAAACTAGTTAACATTATAATTGGAACATATGTTCTTTATGGTCATTCCTAAACGAATATTTTCGAAAGCTCATTTTAAGTAATATATTCAGTTATGAGTTTTTCTAAACACCCTTCAATATTATATTATTATGGGATAACTTCATTTTGAATGATGTGATTTTCTCGTTGGGGAATATAACACCTTGATATTTTAATTTATATTTTCCATTGAAACCTAATCTATTCTTTAACTGGCATCACACTCAATGCCAAACCAAAATGAACAACGAAACTATATATAACAATTATAGTGTAAAAAAAATTAGCCTCTTAGGAGAAAAGAACATATTATATATGTATTAATAAAAAAATTCCATCATTAATAATAATGAATTGATATTATTTAGTTAGTGTAGTTAGGTGACTAATAAAACATAATTATTACATAAAATGAAATCCACCCGAAATTTAATTTTATGCACTTCACATTATTGTACTAAATATATTTTGGATGGAATATACTGTTGATATAAATACTTTTTATCCCAAAATTTGATTATTAATTGGTAATAAATAACAATAAGAGTATTTAACATTTTTAGAAGTTATTTTCAAACATAAATTTTTTTTACTGTATATTTTTTTATTACTTAAAAGCTAAATTATCAAATTTTATTATTTAAATTTGGCCAAAATCAGTTAAATTGTATATTTATAATAATAATAATATCTTAATAGGAATTTATAAGGGTTTTTTTGAAATGATTTATTTTTAGGTGAGTAGTTAAAAAAACACAATATTTTTATTGAAGTCGTAGAGTTTATGGAATGACCATGAAGAAAGTATAGGATAAAAATGTATAAAACATTTAAAATTAAAAAATAATTATTTTATGTAAAAAAATAGATTTTAATGTACTATTTTTTTTAGAGAATCAATGTTAGAAATTTTATAAAAATATTTAATATTTTTGAATTAATTAAATTATTTTTGACATTTGTTTCAATTAAATAATATTATTGTCTAATTTAGTTCTGTATTTACATCAAATCCAAATAAAATTTAAATGACATATAATAAATTAATTTATATTTTTAGAAAATCAAATAATATTTATTTTATCGTACATTTATGTTTTGTAAAAAAAATAATATTTTTCTAAAAATGGGGTTTCACACATGGAATTTGATAAAATGAAAATTAAATTTTCCTATTCATAGAAATATTATTTCATAAAATGGATCTGATATTTATAATCAGTAGGTATACTATATTTTGAAATGTCCTTTTTTATTATTCATTGATTATAAATTACCATGGTAGATATTAGTTACAAATATTGATATAAAAATTGGTAAAAATAAAAAATAAAAGAGTAAATGTCTCAAGAAATTTTTAGAAAATGTTTTAAAAATATTTGTATAGGTTTTCACAACTATATATCACCCTTTAATTCATTATTTCCCACATTATGTTCCTTTTACCCTTTAATAGTGAAATAACATTATTGAAATGTATTGGGTACACCCAAAATAACCTTTATCTTCACTGATAAATTAGACACAGATGAACCAAATCATGCCAACCATATTACATAAATTTTTACTCCAAAAGTTTTTTTACTTTATCCCCATATAATTATTTCTCATTTTCATATTCGTTTACACTTAATTGGATACTCTAATTCCTTTATTTAATGGGTGAGTTCTAAGAGAAATGTTAAATTCTTAATGTGAGTTTTTCTTACTCAGTAGACATTTCTTATTAAAAAGTATCTATGAAAAATATTATATCCAACATGATGTATATAAATAAGTTTTATTTATATAGTTGAACATTATTTTATTTATAGACGACCATTATTCAATCCTATATTGAACCATCTCGAGTAAACTAGACAAGTCATCAAAGACGATTTACTACGTGGTTAGGTGAAAAAAGAAATACAAGTATAATATATATTTTTAATTTCCTTATTTATTTTAATAAATATAATTTTCCTTTATAAATGAGTATTGTATTTATTTGTTACACCTCCCCATATTTTGGACAATCATGGGTGATTTTTGTAGTTGACCAAGGATAGTTTGATACATAATAGTATCAGAGGGAATACCTTGCCTTATGTGTTGTGAAACATCATGGATATGGATTGATTTCTTGAGTAGATAGCATTTAGAGTGGTTAAATTTCTGGTAGTATGTTCATGATGGTTCTAAGCCAACTCACATCAATGTATGCACTTGAATTACCGTGGGTATTCCTGAGTTTTTATAAACCATGGACCTAGGTTTGAAGTAATTTGAATGAAAAATGTATGGGAATTATTTAAATGGTTATATTTTTAATTATGGGTTTTGATTCATTTAAATTATTAATAATGATTTATATTCATTTCCTAAATGTTTTAATACAGATTCTATATCGTTTTCTTTTTATTTTTCATTTTTCTCTCAAGATGATTTCCTTTTTTCATATGTTATTTACACAATTCATACTATAAGAGATCATCCAATTGAGAGAGAAGAAGCTACACGGCATTTTTAATATGAAAATACTCTAATGGACCCTTTATGGTGGAATATGTAATCCACTCCATTCATAATATAGGTTAGGAGGATGTCAAAAACTCAAGAGGAGTGGCAGATTATGGTTCAATATTTACAATTAATAAGCCACCCATCTTTCATTATTACATAAGTCTATTAGAAATTGAGAATTATCTTTAGTGTTTTGAGAGTATCATAATATTCTTCTATAATTATGAGATATCCAAGGTATGTTTTTCCATGTACATGATTGTGGTCTTGAGAAGTAGGTGGTAGGAAAATTTGTGAAAGGTAGGTTTCTTGATGATCTTACCTAGTCTTCCATCAAAACAATCATCAACCAACAGTTTTATCCGATGAAGTCCCAGGTGGTAAAGACCATTGAGATTTTGGCTTTAGTGAAATTTGAGAATACTAGTCTTGATTTTTTCCCCCATGTATTTGAGTTGGTTCATTTGGCATCATATCATGTTACAAATGATTACCTAAAATCATAGAGGATTTATTTAGGCCCGAAAAAATATTTATTTTTTATTTTATTTCTCATGTGACTTATTGTATTCAGGGAGGTTGTCAATAAAGTGACTATGGTAGTGGTTGATATCTATGGGAGTACATATTTGGGTAATGTTTAGGTTGTTTTCATTATTAGATAGGGTATTTCTCCACCAAAAAAGGATGTGTATGGGTGATTATTTTGTTTGGGACCAATTTTTAGGGATTTATTAGAAAAAGAACAAGATTTATGCTATGTATGTGGAAGAACAAGTCAAACCAAGACTAAATAAATTATATCTCCTAGGAATTGGACTCATTGTGGAAAATATATCCATCTAACATGTTATTTTGATGATTATCTGAAGAATGTATTGCTAGATCCAATCTCACGAAGGGTTTTCATGTATGTACTAATGCTTCCAATGATGGTGAATATTATTCTTAGTCCATAGGGTATTATCTTGTGGCTATGAAACCCCTAGGAGGATCCCAGACAGAAAGTATTTATATAATGGAGTCTTCATAAGAGTAATATAAATCAGGGCCAAATATTGTTATAGGTATATTACTTATTTCATTTTCCATGGAGGAAAATTTCATTCAAATAGTTTCTACTCATTATTTTATATGACCGGAGTTGGTTGACGTGTTGGGTTTACATAATGAGATATTTTAATTTTTATGGATCTTTTAATGCCTTTGGGAAAGTGTCCCTAACAAGGTTACAAATGACCTACATGTGTGTGATTATAGCCAACATTGATGTTGTGTCATATTTATTTGTATTGATCATGTTATATTTGACCCGTTTAATACCCTTGAATATATGACATGTATTATAGACTAGATCTACTATTATCATTTTCGAGTGGTGTTTTCTTCACTCGATGGCATCACTTGTTTTTTTCAGGGTGTGTGAGACTATAGATCAGGAAAGATGTGAATTTCTTTTCTTCATGATAGGGTGATCTATTTTCATTATTTGTAGATGTTTCTTGATATAATTAATCATTATTTTTATATTATATATCATATATATGTGTGTTTAATCCCAAAGGTATTTTCTGATGATTTTTATTATTTTACACCATAATGAGAGATCGAGCTTAACCTTGACCTGGTTTCTATTAAAATGTGAATTTCTATGAAAGATTATTTCATATAATCTACTGAGTTGAATGAACATAAATTCCATATTATATAACATCAGGATAAGGTATTTCTTTTTCCATGGAAGTTACCATGGTCTAATCCTATCATATTTTCTATGAAGGAAGACATGAGCCTCATAGATTCTATGGATTATCGAAAGTTAAACCAGATGACTATTAAGAATTAATTTCTCTACCCAATGATTGCTGAACCCATAGATCAACATAAAAGGGAGTTTTGGTTTTCAATGAATTAACTTCTGTTAGTATACCACTAGTAAATATTCCTAGATGATTAAAAATCTATGTTAGATTTCATAATCCACTATAGGAATTACATGTTTATAGTTATTCCATTCGGTCTAAATAATGATCCTATGATATCTGTGACATTAATACATGAGATATTTCATCAGTTCTTTGATAGTTTCATGTTCATTTCCATGGATGCTATTTTATAATACTATAATTCAGATAAGGAAGAAATGGATAATTTAGATATCATTTTTTGAACTTTGAGTTAACATCGTCTATATGGGAAATTTCTAAATTTAATTTCAGATCCAAGATGTAATGGTTTTGGGAAATGTTATATCATAGTAGGGGAACTAAAGTTGATCATTAAAATATTTAGGAAACTATATCATGGTAGTATACCAAAAATGTGTTTCATATCTAATTATTATTGCGGTTGGTTAGTTACTATAGGTGGTTTGTTTAAGACTATTCCATGATCATGTCTGTGATGATATATTTGAACTCTACAAGTGTTATTTTTGAATGTGATGACAAATTTCAGAGATAATTTGAAAAATATAAGTTGAAATTAACATCAAATTTAGTTATGATTCTTTGGGATCCATGTTTGGGTAATGAAAGTTTAAAGGAGACATTGTGTATAGGTGTGGTGTGACTCTTCATATAGGGGAAAAATGTTATGGAATATATCTCTCACAAATTTCATCCTCATAAGAAGAACTATTCTACCCACGACCATCAGTATGAGGTGGCTATGTATACACTGAAAACATGGTGTCACTAAATATTTAGGGAGTGACTTACGACATATTAAGATCATAAAACCATGAAATATATTATCTCTTAGAGGGATATGATCATTTCAATTATACATTGGTTAAAGTACTTTTAGATTTTTGATTATAATATTACATATACTTATGGGAAATGAAATGTGGTTATTGATGAATTGAGTAGGAAATTACCAACCCAATACATTATGGAGTCAATGGAGGAGTGGTCTATGAATTGGTTATTCCCTGAGACAATCATGGGAGAAAAATATATAGGTGGGATAGTATTCTTGGTTTTGTTAAAGACTTACTCATCATTTTATGAGAATGTTCAGATTGAAATGTTACATGACACTAAGTAGAATCATTTTAGAAAAATGAATAATTGTTGGGAGACCACATGTGAGTGTTTTTTTCATTTTAAGGGAAAATTTTGTTTCGAGAGTATGTTGTCCATTCAGAGTTCTGTTAGATAGAAGTTGATTAATCACCAACACTAGAATTGTTGGTCCATAAATCATAGGAATACTATGATGTATCATTACTAGAGACATCAATGATTGGGTCTAAGTATTAGATTATCTATTTCATATTTTGTGTCATGGTGTATCACTTGTTAGAAAATTTTTGGGGAGAACCATAGACATACTCAATTGTTGCAATATTTATAGATTCATTATTGAAAATTTGAATGATATTTCCATTGACCTTATCACTGAATAACCATGTACACTTATTGGAAATGATTATATTTTTGGGATAATAGAGTGAATTTTGTAAACATTTAATTTATTACTAGTCAAGGATATGATAATGGTAAATTGGTTAGGGTCATGTATATATGAGAGATTTTGAAACATCATGGGGTTATCATTGTGATTGTTTCATATAGAGACCTGAGGTTCACAAGTAGGTTTTTGATTATTTTTTATGAGGTGATAAGTTAATAGTTGAAATTTAAGATGGAATATTTTCTATAAATGCATGGAAATATAGAGAGAGATTCCTCAATTTATTGGATATTTCACTGACATTCATGTATTTTTTGGGGGTTCAAAGGAATAAAATCTCACATTATTCGTGTTTTCCAATATTAATAGAAATAAGGCTTTGATAAATATGGTTTCCTTTGAGGTGTTATATAAGAAGAAATGTAGATCTATTTTAAGCTGGGAAGAGTTGGGAGACACATTCTTTTTTAGAACAAGCATCATTCAGGCGATGACAGAAAATGTTCAATTGATCCAGATGTTATTGGTCATGGAAAAGAGTTATCAGATGTGCTATATGAACCATTACCCTCGGTCTCTAGAGATCGTGGTTGTTGATCAAGACCATATTTGAGTATTACCATTCTTGGGATACCATCCCTTGGGTATGTATCTTATGTTTTCATATAAACTTGTAAAAAAATTGAGGTCATAAAAAAATAGAAATCATGAATTTTTATTGGACATAAAATATCATTTGGAATTAATTATTGATGTGTTTTATGTTTCTTTACCTAAAAAGTTTCAATTAGACCCTTCCCTTATGATGGTACAAAAGGATATTGATCATGAAGTTGAAACCACTATTGATGAGAACCCAGTTCATTTTATGGATCACAATGAAAATGTACTATGTGGTAAAATAATCACATTGGTCATAACACGTCGATTGTGAAGACGGAAAAACCATGATATGTGGGAGTAGGACTATTTTCATCCTAATTATTTTAAACACCCAAAGTGGGGTGAATCTTGATGTGATAGAATAATGGAATTTCCCTTTAATAACATGTTTCATCCATAAAAATATTATCTTCTCTCTTCTTCCAATGATATATATTTACAAAAATGAAATCATGCAAGGGGAATAATAATTATTACATGGTTTACCCTCACTGGGATAAATTAATGGAGAATTCAGTAGAAATGTGTTGATTTTACCAAATCCACTAAGGCTCGCTGTCAAATTACAAGGTTCAGGATACATTGCTCTTATTCCCCGAATCACTTCCATTAAAATACATACGGTCTAATTACTAAATTCCCAAGGTTCATCACTATGCCTCTTTCTCTGGCACACTAATGGTGGAAATAATCAACATTTTCCTTTTATTTTAATAATTACTCTTGGAAGGGATCCAATAAATGTTTATAGAATTTTAGGTACCGTTATTATTTATAATGAATGTATCCTACACTGTATGTAGATACTCCATTGAAGTCCCATTTTTCACCCATAGATGAAAAAATATTTTTTCCAATACTTTATTTAGAAACTATTTCCTTAGAGAACTATTTATCTCTCTATGGGAACATCTTGCTTCCTCTCTGAACAATGCTACACCATACAGTGTGTTTTCTTCATGTATCACCTCTTTCGCGGGCTGCCTTTACTTCTACCACTGTGGAATTCCTCTTGAAACCACCTCTTCATACCACTTCCAAATACCACCTCAATGTACAACCTCCACTTCTGTAGAATTCCTTCTTATATGCACTACATCTGTCACTAACAACTTCTTCTCTACAGAACTATTCTTTATCCATGGACCAACACCTCCTCCATGGTCCACATTCCTTTGTGGGCTACAGAGCCCCACAAATACACTCTCATGGAATGTTCATGTTAACTATTTCACTTCGTAGTATCTTTACTCACGACGTAATTTCAAACAATGCCGAATTCATCCAGAGTAATGATATTCTCTAATGAAGATATCTAATTTTTAATAATGGGATTAAAGGTCCTTATATATGAAAAAATAGTTCAACAAAATATTTTGATCCATTTTACATAAATTGTTAATGTTCTACATCTTTAACCATGTAATTATTATCCCATGAATAGTTTTTCCCACCACAATCTGTATACTGCATATATTCCTTTATGAAGATTCATATCTTCATTGAAAAAACACATTGATTCTCCTCTAATAACCACCCCATTTCCACAAATTATGATCCATCCCATGTACCATAATCCTTATGTGAACTTCTTCCCTCTTGTGAACCATTTCTCTTTGCAAACCATTTTCCCTACATGGATTGGGTATAGGAATTCACAGTCAGCAAAGGTATGCTTTGTCGAATCCTCCATTGTGGATTTTCCATCCCATTTGCATGTACCTCTAATGAGGTCCATGATCAATAATTTATGGTTCTCATACAAATCACTCCTACGTAAAAATAAATCCATTGAAACCCCCCCATATTTTGGGTCACATAAAATTTTCAAACTCTTAGAAACTGTGACACCTTAAAAACCTCATTCAGAAACATTGAAGAAACCCATTCACAGTAATATGTGTTTTTCAACAAACATAATCACAACCAAAAAACAAAGAGGATGCGTTGATGGATTTTTCCCTTTTTTTAAAGAACTAGATGTTGTATTTTATTTTTATACTCATATATCATGATCAACTTATAGGGATAAAACTATTTCATAGTGGGGAGAATTGTAAAACCAACCATATCATATTTATTAACTAATTTAATCATGTTATGACCACAAATTATTCACAAAGGTTTTAAGGGACTAAGGGTACAAATGTGAAATATTGGAGAGGTAAGGACAAGTATATGGTTTGATCAATGTAATTACTCACCGTGTGGTAGGGCTTTGTGATGTGATAGAAGCTTTTTACATGGTTAAACAAACCATGCATTTCACCATGTCTACTATGTGGGTGTCTGGGATATTGTTCAGGGGTTTCACACAATTTGAGAATAACTTTTATAACATCATTTCCTATATCCATGAAATCATGTGACTATTGTTTCTAAGGGATAGTGTCTAGAAATGGTTGGTTCATTGTTTTTCTATATATGAGTGTAACCATTCAAGACCATATGAACCATAAATAAATTGGAATTTGCACATTTTCCTAGGTTGATTTTATATTTAATCTCAAAATAATGTTTATTTGGATAGACAAAAGAATTACTCAGTTATCTAGAGTATTTTTATTTGGTATTGTTTTCAGAATTACTTTGTTCTTGAGGGATCACTTTGAAGAATGATGTTTTTTTTCAGTTTTCCATTTTCTGGGTATTTCCTCACTAGACATAGTCTATTATTTTCACAATGGTTCTCTAATGTGTCATGTATGAAAAATGTATGTGGTTTTATGGATTTTATATTTTCATTATCATATATCTTAGATCATGAAGATCCAATAAACTCTTTCTCAAACTCATTTTGTGAAGGTGATGGGGTTTTCATATGTTATTGAGGTAGGTGTCTCTATAAAAATGTTGTAAGACTAGAATTTCATTATATTCAGTTAAATTACAAGGGTTTATTCCATAGAATTAATTTATTTATAGTATAAGTTATTTAATCTAGATAAATTCACAATTTTATATTGGGGTTTCCATAGAAACAATTTGTGTGCACCAATTGTTCTATGAAATTCTTAAATTAATATTTTTGGTTTTAAAATGAGTATTCATGAAAATATATATATTCTAGGATATGAAAATGTCATATAAATTTTGAACAGTTTATTTTTAACTATTTTCGGGAAAAAATATTTTGGTAACTTAGAGTCCATTAGGAATTACACATGTCAATACTGTTCATAGTTACATTAGTGGTTTTGTTTAATGTTAGTGATTTTAATTACACACAGTGTTATACAAGATTGATCAAACATTGGTCTATTTTGGGGATTTCATTTTCATGAATTCTATTTATTATGATATGTTAAATCCCTAATAGTGATCTTTTTTATTTATCTCTATTTAATAAAATGACGGTTTAATTCGGGGTTATTTTCTCACATGATTATCTTATGCTGTATCCATTAATAGTTTTTATTTTTATTTTACTATTTTTCACCTGTACATGTCTTATTCCATACATTATGAAAATGAAATTCTTTTTATTAAAAATAATATAAGATTTATTAATAGGTTTTACCTTATAAATATTATTTGGAAAACTGTTCTTTTTTGAACCTAGAAATAAATAATTCCTAATATTATACTTTTTATAGATTTTTATTTTAAATCAATCTCAGCTTTAATCTCACACCATACCTTTTATGATTTTGAAAGTGTAGATGTTATTTTAAAAGAATCATATTAAGAGAAGGGAATTGTGTAGCATGTTTTTTTCTTTTTTCTTTTTCATCTTCTTATAATTATGATATGGAAGTGGTGGTTGGTCTTGTGGAGACATTTTAGCCTTATCTTGATTTACTATTTAGAAATATCTAGTTTTGATTATCTTTGTATGTCTTAAGGATATTTATTATTTTCATCCGTGTTGTACTATATATTTTCTTCAGTTATGAATGAGAGTTTTATTTATCTTTTTCAACACACCACAAAGAATACCCTCTTCAATGAATTAATCTTGTTAACTTGAGTTGCTTTTTACAATTCATTTCCCCCCATAAGAAAAATAGAACAACACCGATCATGTGTACCAGGAGACTACAGTCTCCAAGATATGATGTGGTAATTTTCCCATAATTTAATATACGGTAATGTAAATAGGATATATTTAATGAATTATAATTTATTATATGCCACAATTATTTTTATAAAATTTTAGTTGATCATATAAATTCATTCAGTCTAATTTGTTGAGGAATGAAAATGTTAAATGTGAATAACTTCATACTACCACCCCGACAAATGATAAATTTCATTTCTAATCATTTAGATTCATGGATGTTTATGAGAATTAATTTAATAAATATTAATGATATTTATGTAATGTTTATGTTTCCGTAAATGTTATATTAACATAAAATAAAAACTTTTCTTACTCATTATATCATTCCAACAAGCTACTATTTAGGATGGTTTTACAACCTATGTGAATGACATTATAATATTTATTTTACGAATGGTTCTAATATATTATACATTGATAATATAATATAATACAATTATAATTCATTTATCTTAATGATTATGGAATTTTTCATGAAATGTAATATATTTACTAATGTATACCACCTTTCAGTCATTATATTTTTCAGAACTACTTACTAAAAAATTCCATTTTCAAAAACAGAACATTCATTCCCCCAAAATGTTAAAGTTATATGATTAATCATTGAAACACCATACTTAAATATCATTTATTATCATATAATTATCCAAATTTAATCAACAATTAATTGTCACCCCTTTAATGTATAAATATTATACAATAAAAAAATCAAAATATCGTAAAACCCTCTAATGGGAATAAACTATAATTGAGTAATATATTAATTTTTAAATGTTTATAAAATTAGGTTATAAAATATTATTCATAAGAATATGGTATAAAAATAGTTTACTAAGATTATTATTATAATTTTTTAGTATAATCAAGATCAGTAGTGGAAGTCAAAAAATTAAAGTGGGTTTGAATCTCAATTTTGCTTTATTGAGATATGATGCATATTCACCACTTGTTTCTCTTTTATGGTGTATGAATTTTTCATATATATATTTTTTTCACAAATTTCTTAAAATTAAATAAATTAATAAATCTATTCCATATTCTAACTTATCTAGATTATCAACTTGAAAGATCATCACATTGTGAGGGTTTCGTATCTCTATTTTCACCCCTTGACACATATTGCATATTATATGTTGTATTATTTTTTATGGTTTAATTAACATGCCTTTAATATTTTTATTACAATACTCACATAATTCATTGTATTTAATGATTTACTTAAAATTATAACCTTCGATGGGATTTTATTTCAATGTTTCCAAATACATAAGTATTATTTGTCACTATTTCAAATTTTATTAGAGTTATTTGATATTGTGAACCATAATTTCTATTATATGGTGTATTAGGTATGATATTTATTTTATGAAAAATAAATAAATTTCACTAAAATATATTTTAATATCATTTTATATTGTTTTCCTTATTAAGTTATAATTATTATAAGGAAATTTGCATCGCAATTTTTCTTCTTTGAGTTATGATTCATATTCACCAACTTTTTCTTTTTCTTGGTATATATATTGGAATTATATTACCTTCTAAAACATATATAGGGTTAGTTTAAACATGCTTACTTAAAAATATGTTTCAAATATTGATTGGATAAATATTTACAATCAATATACGTTTTATTCTCATATGGATGTTTATTGATAACCCAAAAAAAATTTATTGTATATTTCTTAACTAAGAACCATGTTTAAATGGATGGATTATTTTATTTTATTCAATTAAATAATATTAACATTTTGTATGTTCATATATCAATATATATGTTCATAGATTAGTAAAAAAATATGATTTTTCATTGATTTGAAATAAATATTATTTACATGGATTCTTGTATTGGAATCAAATAAGTTACAGGTGAGCCATAATATTATATATCCCTTGATTAATCTGTTGGAATGATGTGATAAATGAATAGTGTATTTAAATTCTTGCTTATAAATGAATGAATAATATATTTTATATGAATATGATTAAATAATGATTTATATACCTGATAGCTATAATGATGTAATGCATGAGGTCTTGATAATAATTATTTAGATGATTGATATTATAAAATCCACCACCATGAATTCATTTATTTTTATCTGTGTATATTTTTACATAGTTATGTCATTCATAAATTTATCTCACGCTCTTGTGTATTGTTATGTTATTTGTTCAATATTATTCATTCTGTGATATATTATGAAATATATTATTCATTTCTAGGAATTTGATCTCACCCTTCTTATATTATCATTTTTCACTATTATGATGAAAATTATTACACATGTTAAGTATATAAGAGCATAATGTGTAGAGAATGTTTTTTGATTTTTGGAAAAAAAATCAAGACTAATTATCTTCAAATATAGTATAGTAATTGTCATTTTTATGACAAATACAAGGTATTTTTAAATTAATTTATTTTTAACTCTCTAAAACTCTAAACCTAGAAGCCACTATGTTTTATTGTCACTAAATATTTTTTGGTGAAAATTTAATATTAATTTTCAAATTTGGTTCGTTATGATTAATTTGAAAGTCGGCATGTAATGGATTTTATAAGGAACACCAGATATTGAAAACACGGTATTAGGGAATCACCCATATGATCATTCTATAAGTGTTAATAAACTACTTTATCCGGTCTCTTAGGAATATTTTTAGAGAAAGAAAATAATTCAAAAATAGGGGGGAAAACCTAAGGAATATAGAATCCTATCATTTTGCATCAACAGATGTAACAGGGGAAATAACATTTTTGAGGTAATGGAAGTGTATGAAATGGTCTATATGATATGATATGTTTTTTGAAGAATAATTTTTTCTATTTAAATCCTTACATTTTTAACATTCATACATCTAGTAGGAATGTAAAAAAATTAGAACATGAGATATGATATTGAATAAAAAAAATTGTATATAAATTATAGGTATTCATTAAAAAAAGATATGTTATAGGATGAATTAACATATAATTAGTTAATTAATCATTCAACATATTATTACCATATTCTACCATTAAAATGATCCCATTATCTTACCAAAACCATAAAATACAAAATATTTCATTATCATCATGGATGGATAAATTTTTCTCTTATTTTTGATGGGGTTTGATTTCATAATAAAAGTCTTTGAATTCATTACAATTATCGTACATGTATATTTATTTGACATGGACTTAAACAATCCACCATTAACAAAACCATTATCCAAAAATATGTAAAATTTATTGTTTATAATAGAAACCATAATGATCTTGTTCATCTTGCTCTAAATTTTCAATCATGTAAATTGAAAAAAAATATTTTCTTATGCCCTGGTAAATATCAACCCACATTCATTTGAATAAAAAATCAAAAAAAATTTATTTAATTAAATTGGATAGTAAAAATAAAAATTATACAGTATCTCATGTTTGTGAATTTTATTAAGACCCCAATATTTTGGGTTTTCAAACCTTTTTCACACAAATCATTAAAAAACTCAAATTCATTAATAATATTTTTATCAAATATCCACGACCGCTTCAAATGAAATTTAGCCAAATAATTAAAATCATTTGACACTTCATCAAGGATATCGTTATTCAGGATCTATATTTATAAATTAATAATATTATTGAATATATATTATAATTATTTCAATATATTATGATTATGAGATTTATAATTGTCTAACTGCATATGAAAATAAAATCAATAATGAATTTATTAATGGATTTGTATACCCTAATAAATTGTGTGTTTGAAACCAATGTTGTCACATTTTTTGTTTTTTAATTAATCAAATTTTAAGATCAATAATATTTCTAATCATTGGAACTTATCTTTATATTGGAATAAAATATAATATTTTCAATGAAACTAATTATATTATCCCAACTTGATGACCTTACATTAGAATATTTATTGATTTTTTATAAGAATGGAATTAATTTAAATTATCATCAACACATAAAACAAGATTTAACTATGTCTCAATAATATCTAAATACCATAAAAAGTGAGAAACTCTTCCATCATATAACCATCGACAATTGACCGTTGTAGTAGATATTTTTCACTTAGAAAATATTTCATATTACCTTAAAACATAATGTAAATAAACAATATATAGAAATAAACCACTGACACAATTATTTCGAAAATTATAATATGTTAATCTTAATTAATTATGATAAAAAATACCTCAATATGGGATGCATCAATCGATAATGAATGATCCATACTACATTATCTTTTTTGGATAGATGTCTTGTTATATAAATCATCAAAATGAAACATTATGGGGGAATATCAAATCCTACTGAAAACAAGCCATTATTTTTCTCTATAGATGTTTTTAATCCTTATGGGGTTTAAAGATTTCACACAAATATATGTAAACAATGTGAAAAAAATCAATTATTCAATTTTAATGATAGAAACTGCTCCATTAAAATATACAAGAAAAAATTGTTATATTAATGTATACATTGATATTTTAAGTTAACACATATTGAATATTCTCCTTAATATCAATTAGATACCTACACATTTTTAAATATACGAAGGAAACAATCAGTTTTTATTATTTGTTAATGTATAAATTGATGTAAGATATTTTACATTATTAATTTTCCATATATATCACTTTATATGCATTATATAATTGTACTTATGTGAATTTAAGTGAATTTTTTATTATCCCTTATTTTTAAATATGTTTAAAACTAAATTCACAAATCTATTCTTTTTAATGTTCCTCAAGTAAAAAAGTATGATGCAATAATTGAAAATTACTGTTATTATTAAAAAAATACATTGTTTCTACTATTTCAGGTTCCAACTATATCTGATGAGCTTTGAACTCTTCTCTTAGAATCCTTCAACTGATACCCATTCCATAATTTTTAGAAATAGTATATCACTAGGGAAATATTTTCGAACCTAATGACACATTTTTAGTGGTCTTAACACATTTTCCAATTCAAATAATTATTTGATAAACAAATAAATAGGACATACATAAATGAATCAAAAATGACATGTGAAACACGGGGTTAATATATATTTAAGTTTATATGATCAAATTAAATGATATAAACTAGGAATATTTGAATGCGTGAGTGTTCCATCCATTGAAAGTTCCAAATCCATGGAAATCGATAATTATTTACCTTAAAGAAACATGAATTTTTTACATTTCATCCATTGATGAAACATATATATCTACACCATTGAATTATAACTCATAAAATTAATTTATAAGTGTTTAAATGTATATATTGGTCATGTTTACAATAAATTTATATCTAATATTGATCAAAGAAATTGTGACATAATTATTTTTCCATACACATCATGAAAGTTATAATGTAGTGGATCAAAATAATAGATGATATGTTTAATGTTTTTATAAGAGTCATGAATGTATTTAATACAATAGTACAATATCCAGATTACATATTCCATCGATATTAAAATACGTTTTGATGCCAATAATCAATGTATTTATATACTTTTGAATCACTAAGATGTTATATAAACTGATTATTCTAATATTCCATACTAGGCACCAAAATTTTTTATAACGATTTTAAAATATATATTTAACTAAAAATATTATTAAGGTATATTTTAATGAATAAATTCATCATGAATCAACTCTAATATCATTGACCTTTATTTATCTTCATTTCCACATAATCACTTTATTTGATAAAATTTTAGCTGAAAGGAAAGTATAGTATATTTCATGAATTTTTCATACAAATGCTAATTTATATAATCTAATTATTAATGAAAATAATTTTATTAAATATTTAACATCTCTATTTTATTAATCTATCAAGAAATTTAAATATAAAACACTCATAGGTTATAATAATTATCGTCCTATGTTGTCTAGAGAATATTGTTAATCACATTTTGAATTTAATTACATACAATCATTGTAGTAGGGTTTTCATTCTAATGATATTCAGTCATTTTAAAAAAAAATTAAATTCCCTTTCCAAAATAAGTATCAATATCTAATAATAATAATTTTTATCACACCATTTTCTTACAATCTTCACCAGTTTTAGCATGATATTTTAGTATGTACTTCATTAAATAAATATCATCTTAAAAAACTTGTGATATACAGAACATCAAACTAAAGTGAATAATAATGTTTCAACTTTAATATAAACCATCAATAAATTATTAATATAAAATCATAAAAATAATAAATTAATACTTATTGGTAAATGTTATGAAATATGTTTAATGTCACTTTTTGTTTAAATTTGTCATTTCCCTATGAATTTAGTTTATTTATATTTTTCATTTTTATTAAAAATTAAATGTTTTGAATTTATTATTTTGAATATGAATAAATTCAAATATTTTTTTAATTCATCAAACTAAAAAAAATTATTGGTAATTATTTCAATATTTTTTGAAATAATTGGATTTTGATGAATAATAGAAAATACAAAATTTTAAAATATTTCTCTTTTGGTGAAATAATAATAAATACAATCTGAATTATAAATTTATGAAACATTTTCTATTGAACAATTATATATTTAAGATGTAATAAAATATATTTAAAAATATAATGTTGATCATATAAATATAGGTTTGACGTTCATCATGTCCATGTAATATTACATTAAATTAATAATATTTTTGGTTCTTCTCTTATAATAATGTATTCCAATTGTACCTTTTTATTTTTGGGTATTAAAGTTAAGTAAATATTATTTTATTTATACTATTTTTTATTCTAATGGTAATTATACATTATTTTTAAGTAATATAATTTTATTCTTAATAAATAATTTTTCTAAAAACTTTTCTGGTGTATTTTAAAAAAATATAAGAAATGTAATTTTTTTAAAATTATAGATATTGAATCTAATTAAATGGAATCATTTTTCTAGATATCATAAAATTCAAATTTGGTACTGTATTAAATTAATTTTTTATTCAAAATGAATAGTAATTAGGTTAAACATCAGTTATAATGATAGTCATTAAAAAGGGGAATGAAGGGGTTTCTAATAATAATTTATGATTAAAATACATATAAATCTTGTTAAACATTTATTTTTTGTGTTGATTTATACCTCAAACTATCCTATCATTAATGATTGAGCAATGTGGATCGAATTTCTATAAATACACTAGATTTTGATTGTTGTAAAAAAATAACATAGTGTTTAACAATTTTTTTTACAAATAACATGATGAAAATAATACATAAAATATTTGAATAAAATTTTTAATTTACCAAATATGATAGTAATGTGAAAATCATTATCTTTATAAGATAAATAGTTAAAATGTATTAATTTAGAAATATGGGATTTTTAATTAAAACAATTTTCTATATATTTTTATGTTTAAAATAAAATATAAATTTAAACATAATAGAATTTTAATTAAATAAAATAAACCAAATTTTTAAATTTACAATATTTATATTTAATTATTTGTATTTTTTTATAATACATTAATCATTTTTTACTGTAAAAAATTCATGAATTTATAAAATTAAAAACTTCATGATTTTATAACATTGTAGGTAAAACCTAGAACATTTAAAAGAATCTAAAGTAATAAAATGTTAAATTAAGGGAAAAAATTAGGTATTATGAATTATTATTTGGACATATGGAACCAATGATAAATAATTAATAATTAAAATAAATGTAACTTTAACTTAATTAATGCTTTTTTCTTGACATTAAATCAAGTATTTTAATGATGAGGTTCAGTTTTTTCATTCCTTGTAATCCTCTTTTGTTTTATAAAATTAATAATAAATGATATAATTATTTTATAATTAGTACCCATTATAAATTTTTCACATATCTAAATTTAAATGATTTATAATATCATTTAAAAAAATTGTTTTAGGCATTATAGTTTATAAATTTTATAATTACTGTTTCATTCCTATATAAATTGTATTTTATAAAATAAATTTCCAAATAGAAATTATAGTATTAAAAATTGGTTGTATTTCTAATTTTAATATTTTCTTTAAAAATTAATGAATTATGTAAATATTTAAATATAACCGTTAGAGTAAAATTGGTAATTTTTTTTTAAATTATTGTAAAAGGCCTAAAACACTTTAAAAACATCACATTAATTTAATGGTTGAGATTTTCCTTAATGAATTCATGTTATTCAAAAAAATTCAAATTTTAAATCACAATGACTATGAAAAATACATGTCATTATTGAATAATTATAACGTGTTTTCAAAATATCCCTTACACTCACTTATAAAAACATACATCTTTTACCATTCAAAGATACACTTAACCTTCAAATCACTCCATCAAAATCCATTATTTTTCTCACCCTAAAACCAATCACATGACCTAACCCCGTGGACAATCATAGTGTACAAAACAATGTAAAGTAAATATTCAATTTCATTTCTTATTAATATTCATTAATTATAATTTATATATTTATATTCACTATAAGATTTGTAAATAAATTTTAAAATAAAATATGAAATATATTTATTCATATTAATGTCATTTTATTATACAATTTCATTAAAATATTTTTTTAAATTTATATATTTTTAATTTGAATAAATGAACATAATTTATGAAATCATCATTTCAAATATTTTTAGGGTGAAATTTTGTTATATTGTGGAAAAGATTGATTTTTTCATGAATAATGAAAAGTACTGATTTTTTTTAAAATATATTTTTTCAAGTATTTATAGAGTTACACTCTATTATAGATTATTTTTAATATTTAATTTATTTATTTCCCTTATAAATAATCCAATAGATTTTATTTTAATCAACATTATACTTTACATTAACATAAAAACATTTTTACTTAAAAAGGTATTTTTTTAAATCGTTTTCTTTCTATTTTTTTATTTTTTTAAAATTATTTTCATTAAATTATATAATTTGAATCATGAAAATTGTATTTCAGATTTTCAATTAGTATTTAAAATTTTTATAAATAGCTCAACTCTATTTTTAGTCAATATGAATAATAATGATATTTGATTTGTATTACCATAGTAAATTTATAATATGTTAATTAGGGTTAAAAATATATTGATAAGAATTAATATTAATTAAAAAACATTAATTTATTTCATTGTTTGATTCAATTTCATAGATAATATTCTATGAATAAAAAATATGATATTTTTTTCAATTTATCTTTGCCATTGAACTTTACAAAATTTATTTATAGAAAAATACAAAATACCACTCTCTTGATTTTAAATTTCTACTATTTGTTTTGATTGTTTCAAAAATAAATTATTAGTTAATATTAAATCTTATTTTTTTCATAATGAAATTATTTAGATAATGGAAATTTATTTATTATTTTTTGTGTTGATGTAATCATCTTAAATTCTTACACAACATCGACAATGTTATTGAAAAATAAGAAAAATAAATTAATTGATTTAAAGTTAAAATATATAATTAATTTTTATATATATATTTTTTACAAATAATATTATATAACAATAAGATATTAGTTATGATTGAATAATTTATATTTAATTTATATTACTATATTAATATCGTTAAATTGAAATTAAATGAATACGTTGTAAAGTGATTTTAATGATATTTAATATTAAAAAAATGTATAATTAAATGACCTAAAAAAATATAATATTCAATAAATATAATGGAATTTGGTTTCTAATATCATATATTTTATTTAATGTTCAAATTTTCCTTTTATAGTGACTTTATTCACCACTAATTTATACAACGCATTGATTCCATGGTAATTTTCAAAAGGGTCCACGCAGGATAAAAGAAAGAGATAAGTGTGAAAAAATCCCTAAACCATATAATTTTTATTTTATGAGATTATTTATAATGATATTCGTATTCTATAGTAATTAAATCAATTGAATTATATTTTTGTTTGAAATTAATAAAAATTAATTTAATAATTTTGGTAATTGTAAAAGTGCCACTCCCATAACTTATAAATGGAACCTCTTGTCCTCTCTTACTCACACATTTTGAGCACTTTTGTTCAAAAATATCAACCCAAATCTATTAAATTAAACCCAAAAAATTATTCTACATTCATTGTTTTTATTCTAAAATAATCATAGGAAGCCTTTGGTTGAATTGAAAAGTGGTATATTTGAGAAGTTGTATAGTTCTATGTTAGTAGTTTTCATTTAATTTATTCTTTTTCCCTTTCTAATAATCATAAAACATGATAAAATTATAACATAAGAAACAATGATATACTATCATTTTATTATGGTAATTAAATATTATATATCTATTTCTTCTTTTATAAATTGGAAAACTAAACAATTTTTTATGTGTATGGAAGACTATTGAATCGCAAACCATTTTATTTTTTTCCCATTACCACCTCTCACATTAGGTTATAATGCATGATTTAATATATATCTATATATATGATATTCTTTAAATAATTATAATTATATAAAGGTAATATTTCATATATTTCCTTAAATTTACATCCATTGAAAAATTATAATGGTGTTCATGTGTACGTGTGAATTACAACCTCAATCATGTAATTTGGTTTTCATCACAACATCTGATGGCTAGTATTAATAAGTTTAATGAAGGGGAAAATAAGGTATTAATAATATAATCATGATTATGATAAGATAAATGTATTATCCATAAATTTTATAGAGATGTCGCAGGTTCTTTTACAAATAATATTTTTTTTCTTGTGTTGAGTAATTTTTGTTTCAGTTTTACCTTCGTGCAGGTTTGGGTGAAAATTGTGAATTTTTTAAGGAGGACCACATGTGCACTATTACCACATGGTTTGTGCAAACCATGATCCCTGGAATAGAAAACGTTTTAACCCTTGATAGAGAGGTGTTTCATGGATAAGTCATAGTTTATTATATCGTGCACCCTATTAGGGGAAATTGGCACCCCTCCCCCCATAAAAGAGATGCACGATTAAGAAACATGGTATTGAATACCATGTTCTATTTCCCAAAAAACTGTGGATGTTGTTTAAAAAAACTCAAATTATATTTTTTGAAAAATTCCCAAACATCTATATTATCCTAAAATCAAACCCTAATCAGAAAGTCACGTTTTCTATCCTTTTTAGGACCTCAAATGCATTTTAAGACCTCCCAACCTCGGTTTTCGATCAATCTAAAGAACGATTAAAGATATAAACCGTCCCAGCTAAGAAAATTATTATCCAAATAAAATGTTTTTATGATAATATTTTATGGAATTAATTGAATTTGAATGCACATTATACACAATTTTGGTAAACAACACATCAAGAATAGTGTTATTATATTAATAGAATAAGAACCAGTAGTGAGACAGAAAGGTAATGAATTTTTTACATTAACATGATAACATATAAAATAACTAAGATTCAAAAGACTTCATACTTCCTGGATATGGTGAGGGTACGATATTATAAGAAAATAAATTAATTGAAAAGAAAACACATGAAAAGGGAAGAGAATTACTACCATTCTATATCTTCTCCTTGAGATCCTCATTAAGGCATTTGGTTTTGGACGTTAGGTGAGTCATGTAGGTCTTGGATATGGGGAAGATCCATAAGAAGGGATTTGGAAAAACATAGACAATGCTCAATGTAATGAACCAATTTTTTATTAATAGAATCTCCTTATTATATATATGAATTAAAGTATAATTCCATTAGTAAACACAATGAAATATCATACTATGTGACAATTAACCACAATTTTTCCACTTCCGTGTTTTTAATATCAAATATATGTCATACTTGGTTGCGATCAGTAAGATGTTTGGAGTCTGATCGGAAAAAAATAATATTTGGTTAATAGTAACCTACCCTTATGAATGATATTCAACACTTATGAAAATTAATATGAATGTTATGAATATTAAATCATTCAAACTAATAGTAACCCCATCCAATATTGATTAAATAATATTTAGGAATCTTATAAGTGATAATATGACCATACTAAAAGTACTAATACATTTGTAAGACATAAATAAATATTTAAAAATAATTATATTTATTTATAAGAAAAATTATTTTCCTAAAGTTTGTTCCATAATTAATAATTCTATGTCTTCTAGTTTTAAGAGAATTTTATAAGACCTTATGTAATTTCTGAAAACATTATAAAATAATTTTCACTTTTTTAATATCTATTTTTATTTAAATTATTATTTTAAATAAAAAATTAATTAATCTTACATAGAAAATTAATTTTGACAAATTTATTTCATTTTTGGATTCTACACATTGTAAAATGTTTACGGTGAATTTTTGCGTTCTTTCTAAAATACATAATTTTTTGGTGAATTGAAAAATGCATTAATTTACCATATAATGACATTATAATTTAAATACACTATTCTCGACATCATGAGTGATAAAAGAACCAAAATAAATTACTCACATTACCTCTTTAATATCATTGATGATGGAAGCATCTCTATTTTTATAACTGGATGGAAATTAATAAACTAATGGTTAAAATACTAAGAAATCCACTCTCCCCTCCACTATAAATACCACCCCTCACAAACACGTTTCCTCACACCAATAAAGCTTCAAGACATTCCAAATTTCTTCCCAAATATCTTCCTTATCCCCTAACTCATGATCAAAAGCTATTTATCTCATCAAAAGACCATGCCAAGGTTCGTTAAGGGGGATCACAAGGGGAGGATTCAAGAGGTAATTCTTCTCTCTCTTTTTATTCCATTAACTTTCAAATTTCATTTCATTTATTCTCTTAGACACAACTTATCTTATCCAAATTTCATTATAGATTTATTATTATTTATATAATTTTATTATATCTTGTTAAGTTAATATTATTCCTTATAACCCTCCCTCCCTCTCTTTTTTAATAAAAATGAAGTCATTGTCATTGATGTGTTAATTGAGATACATCATTGGTGGTTCCCTATCATTTTCCCTCAACACCTTAATGGATGTCAATAAAATAATCAAATGGATTAAAAAAATTATAAAGTGTATGTTTTATCTCCTTTTTTGATTTGGAACATACTTATTTACATGAAACTATGTGATAAAATAAAACAAATTCATGTTATCAAAAAATCACCCAAATTAGTCAAATAAGATCATCATTAAAATATATCTAATGAATCATCCTCAGGAAAAATAAAAAATCTCATTACAAGATTATATAATTTATATAATTTCACTACTATTATATATTATCAAATCTTCATGTTTCACCACATTTCAAACAATCATCCATTCTTGAATACAGGTGAAACGTTCAAAAATGCTAAGGAAATTAACACTTCAGAATAATGAATTTAAGCTCTATAACTCATCCAAATTCCCATAAAAGAAATAAATGAAACCATAGTAAACCATATTCATTTATAAATGGTTCTTCAATTATTAATTAATATATATAATTTCATTATAACTGACATAAATTGAAGAAAGTGATCGGATATGAGGTAAGGGGAAATTCTCTGACCCAACACTGTTTCTTTTAAATTTCCCTCTTTAACCCATTTTCAGAATGAATATGCCATAGAAATCATATATTTATCATTAAATTAACTATTATATGATATAAATGTTCTCATATTTATTTTATGAAAAAAATGGTCTCGAAAAGAACTATTATGTCTAATAAACACACCCTTTTTATTTCTTGGAGATTGTTTCACTCCTAACTAAAGGTTAATTGTTTTATGTTAAGATTGATATTTACTCTTTATTTTCAGAACCAAATGTTTAAGAATTTATTATTTATTATGTGAAACCCATTTCTTTCAATGTTTTGTTTTATGATCATGTTTGACATATATTCAATGTGGCATGAATGATAATGTTAATTTCACGATGAGACAGGTGTGATTAAATTTATATATTGCGATAAGAATGATTTAATGTGACTGTTGTGCCCATAATTATACCGCGCTCTTATGAATTTTGTAAAGTGATGAATATCATGATTTAAATTAAAATTATGTGTCATTATGATGCAATCATTTTTCACAACTATGTGTGGTAGTTGACCACTAAGACATGTAGTTTCATTTTTATACATTGCCACATTCCAAACCTTTATCGTATGATTCATCTCATGATATTGATGATCTTTTTATGATTATTCTCACTACATGCTATAGTTTTCATATCAATACTTTTACTGGGATTTTTTATCACCCGTTTTGATGTATATCCTTTGGTGATTATGTATAATAACGAGTTTTGAAGTAACAAATAGAAGTTGTAGAATAACTAATTAAATATATGTTTGTGTTTGATGTTGTAATTGTTATGTTTGGTCCCAGTTTATGAAAGAAAATAATCCTCTAGATCCTCATGGTGTAATACTATTATGTTTTTTATATTTATAATGTTGTAATAGTAATGTAAGAAAATTAGGGTTGTTATAGTTGGTATCAGAGAAAAGGTTTAGTTAACATGGGAATTGGGATTCATAAAGCCTAGAAAAGACATATAGTATGAGAATGACTACAATTATTCATAAAATAAGATCTTATTAAAATAGGGATCCCAAAATATAATCATTTACTGTAAATTTCACAAATGAATAATTTATTTATTCATCACTCATTGACAACACTATAGAGAAGATCATTTATGTGCATCACTATTCTGAGATGGAGAAGGGGACACTATCCCAATATCATTTAGAAAGAGAGGTCGATCAATGGTGGGATTTTATTAAGAACACCATGATATGGGATAAAATTAAAGGGATGGATTGGTAAGAGTTTAAGATCATGATTCTTAATAAGTATTTTCCACAAACAATTCGTACGAAGATTAAGAGAGAATAAATAGAGCTCAATAAAAATGAACAAAATTTTTTCACAACCTACAAAGAAAGTTTCACAAGTCATGCAGGGTACACATTAGGTTTTTTTATCAAAGATGATTTAAAAATTGATAGATTTTTAGTGGATTGAAACCTCACCTTCCAAAGTCTCTTGCAATTCAAGACATTAGGAGTTTTGAAGAAGCTTTTCCGTGTTCCCTCAATATGGAGATAGAGTTTGGAAAATGGTCCCATGGCTAGGGTGGTATGAAATGAAAAATGTAGTTACAAGCTATAGGATCTGATGATATTGGTGGGAATAAAATTCAATGACCCACATGATGAAAATGCGGGAAGTTAAATCATGGGAACAACCTCAAAGGGACGGGGAAATGCTTCCTGTGTTATGGAGAAGGCCAACATGCTTAAGAGTTCCAAAAATACATGAGAAAGTAGGATAATGTAGTAGAAGAAAGGGGGAACCACCCATTGTCCAATACTACAACTGTATGGAGAAAGGTCACATTTTAAAGCTATTGCACTAAACATAGAGCCCTCAAGGGTAATCAGCGTCATCAGCCACCAAAGCCAAAGGAACAAGGGAAGGCTTATGACATCACAACTGCAAACATTGATCATGATAATGATGTAATAGAAGGTTCACTTATTATTCATCGAAGAGTGGAAAACACCTTATTTTATCCAAATTCTACGCATTACATTATATCTTACATGTTTTCTTGAACAAGAGAATAAAATCCCTGAAACATGGAAGTAGAGATATCTCTAAAAACACCAAGTGGAGTAATCATTTCCACCCATGTGTTTGACTCTTATAATGCGAGCATATTTGGGGTGATTATAACCGAAAATCTCATAATACATCCTTTTGTGGAATTTTATGCCACAATGGGAATGGATTTTCTCTCTCTATATAGAGTATATATAAAATTTTGGGAAATGAAAATATATTTTCATATTCTCAACCATCCCATGCACCTTTAAAAATTAAAGGAAGATCATGGATTTTCTTTCAAACATAATTCAATAGTGAGGGTGTTTATACAATATCTAGATGAATAACTCTCCCAAATGGCTAAGTCAAAGTCAAGTGCCACCCTTGAGGAAATTCCAATCATGAGGGAATACATTGATATATTTCCAAATTGGTTACCTGAAATTCCTCGATATCTTGAGGTATATTTCTCCATAGAAATCATACACGGAGCTACTCCTATGTTAAAGTGTCCCTATAGGATGGCTCATATTGAACTGAGGGAGTCAAAGAAACAGCTACAAGAGAATTTGTACAATAGTTTCATATGCCTTATTGAAACACCTCCGGGTGTGCCAGTGCTATTTGTGATGAAGAAGGAAAATAAAATGGGGATATATATTGATTTTTGGGAACTAGAAAAGATAACCATAAAGGAAAAGTATACTTTTATAAGGATTTTTGACTTTTTTGATCAGTTAAGAAGAGATAAATACTTCTCAATGGGGGATCTTCATTTCGGATATCATCATCTAAATGTGAAGAAGGAATATATATTTAGATGACTACCTTTTATACAAGGTATGAGAACTATGAGTTTTTATCGATTCCCTTCAGATTTACTAATTCCCTTATAATATTCTATTGATGTGATGAATAGATTCCTTTAGAATTTCCTCGAAAAAATTTCTACTGTTTTTCGATGATATTCTTATCGACTCCAAGAGAAAGGATGAGAATCAATAATATTTAAGAGTTGTTTTGGTGACATTGAGAAAGAAGAAGTTGTATGCCATGTTCTGAAATTGTGACTTTTTGATGACAAAATTATCATTCTTGGGACATGTGATCATAAGTGAGGGAATTTTTATGGACCCTTCAAAAATCAAAGAACATTAAAGAATGGACCAACCCCTCCAGTGTCACAAAAAGCCGTCGTTTTCATGGATTATCTGGGTACTAATAATGTTTTGTGAGAAATTTCTCACAATTTCCTAGCCCACTAACAAAGTTAATAAGGAAATGTGTAAATTATGTCTGGCCAAAAGAATTATAGGGAAGCATCAAGGGGTAATTAAAAGGCTGATCACTACACCTATACTCACATAACTGAAAAGTGGAGAATGGTTTGTGATATACAATGATTATTTAAGAGAAGTATTGGGTTACGTACTCATGAAAAATGATAATGTGATATCCCACACCTCACGAAGGTTGATGATCCATGAGTAGAAATACCTGACACATGATCTAGAGCTAACAACCAATATTTTTCCTTTATAACATGGTGGAACTACTTTTATGGGGAGAAGTGTGACATATAAACTGACCCTTATGAATATTAAATGATTAAAAATAATAGTAACCACACCCATTATTGATTAAATAAAATTTAGGTATCTTATAAGTGATAATATGGCCATAGTTAATGTATTACTATTTTTGCAAGTCATAAATAATTTATTGTAAATAATTTATTTATTTAAAAGAAAAGGTATTTTTTTAAAATGGGTTCTTAAATTAATAAATATATGTCTTCAAGTTTTAAGAAAATTTTATAAAACCTTATGTAACTTATTAAGACATTATAAAATTACTTTTAATTTAAAATCTCCATTTTCATGTAAATTATGTTATTAATTAAAAATTAAATTAATAATATTTAGAAAAATTAATTTGTAAAATGGATTTCACTTTTGAATATTAAACGTCGAAAAAAATTTATGGTTAATTTTTTGTATTTTAGTCAAATACTTGAAATTTTGTTGAATAGTAATATACATTAATTTACATTATAAATACATTATAATTTAAATACTATATTCCCGACATCATGGGTGATGTATGAACCAAAATATATAAGTCAAATTATTTATTTTCTAACTTCTGTCATGGAATCATCACTATTTCTTATTATGATGGAAATTAATAGACAAATTATTAAAATATTTAGAGAACCCGTCTCCCCTCCACTATAAATACAACCCCTCTCAACAACATTTAATCACACATCTCAAACTTCATTAAATACCTATATTTTTTCCATACATCTTCTCTATCCCTTACCCAATGATAGGGAGCCCTAGGTCTCATAATAATACCAATCCAAGGTTCCTTAAAGAGGATCTAAGAGGAGGATCCAAGAGGAAATTCAGCTCTCTTTTCATTCAACTTCCATTCAAATTTTGTTTCATTTCATTAATGATACTCAACCTCTCCAATCCAAAATTAATTATAACACTAGTATGGTTTATATTTTGTTATTATATATTATTAATTATTCTCCTCACACCCTCTCTTTTTTAATAAAAATGAAATTGTTTCCTGTGAGTTGTTAATTTACCAGCATGATGCGTCATGCACTTCAATTTTACATCAACACCATCAAAGATGTCAATAAAAACATAAAATGGTTTAAAATAGATTTTAATTTTTATGTCATATCCTCTTTTATGTTATGTAACTGACTTATTTACATGGCACTATGTGTTAAAATAAAACAAGTCAGTGTGATCAAAAAACCACCCAAATTATTGAAAAATGATCATCACTAAATTCTATATAATGATACATTATCATGGTTTATAAAAAATTTATTTATAAGAGAATTTATACCTCTGGAAGGTCACTAATATTATATAAATAAAAAAATGAGATGTTAAACCACATTTCAAATGAACATCCATTCATGAATACATTTGAAACGTTCATAAAAGCAAAGGAAATTAACACACCCAAACATTGAATGTGAGCACTATAAACCCTAAAAAGGCTCTTAAAAGAACATAATGAAATAATATGAAACCATATTAATGTATAATAGGTCATTTAATTGTTAACTAATTAATATAATTTCTTTATAGAAGACTATAGTGTGAATAAAACATTCAGATACAAGGTAAGGGGAAACTCTCGAACCCAACTCTCTTACTTTTGATTTAACCTCTTCATCCAATTTTTAGTATGGATATGAATTATAAATATCAATTCATAATTATATTAAATTTTCTTGGATATAAATTTTATATAATTGATTTTATCATAATCCCAATGTTTTCATAAATAACAATTCTTTCAAATAAACCCACCCTTTTTTAATTCTTGAAGATCGATTCACTCTTCACTCAAGAGTAATAGATCAATGATAAAAATGATATTTCCAATTTGTTTAGAGAACAAAATTTTCGGATTGTATGATTTATTATGTGAAACTCTTTTCTTTTCATGGGTTATTTAAAGTTTATGTTTGAAATATTTTCCATGTGTCATGCATGATAATGTAAATGTTATGATGGGACTGGGGGGTCCCAGAATTATATATCCCTCCAATGAATTGGGTGAAGGGATAAATATCATGATTTAAAGATAAATGATGTGTGAAAATGATTCTAGAATTTTTCACTATAGTGTGTGTTAGGTGACCACTTATACATGATGTTTCATTTATATTAATTTATATATTTCATGCCTTTATATAATGATTCCTTTAATGATTTTGATGATGATGTTATGATTATGCTCACCCCATGATATATGGTTATTATCTTTCCTCATACTGGGATTTTAGATCACCATTTTTTTGATTTATATGATCAAATAATTATGTGTACTATGGTTTTTTCAAGGGAAAATATGAAGCTGGAGAAAACTAATTAAATAAATGTTTAGGTTTGATGATGTAATTGTTATGTTTGGTCCAAGTTTACCCCAGACACTATACCTATGGATCATGGTTGTGTAATACTATTGTATAGATAATATTTTTAATGATTTAATAGTAATTTAATTAAAGTAAAGTCACTATACTCACATCTTGAGAGGAGTGATTGGAAGAGTAAAAAGAGGGTGGTATTTATTGTGGAGGAGAGGAGGGATTTTACATTAATTTAATCACTAGTTTAATATTTTTTCTCTAGACTATGAATAGTATTGATTCATGTGATCCCAAATAATAATAAGTAAATGTGAGTTCGAACCAGGTGTTCTTACATCATACCTTCATCACCTATAATGTATTAAAATATGTTTTTATCATTTATCATAATTTATCATATATTAATATTCACAAAAAATTCAAGAATATCAAAAAAAAATCCCAAAAAATCACCCTAACCATTTTTCGATGTGTAGAATTCAAAAGTGAATTCCTTTTTTGAATATAATTTTACAAATAATATTAATATAATTTTTTACATAAAATAATAATTTATTCTAATATTAAAAATTTTAAAACTATAAAATAATTTTTAACACCATGAAAAATCAGTCAAATTCTAATTATCTTTTAACCATAAGAAAAAAAAAATAATAAAAAATTTATTGTTAATAAGGGTCATATTAATATTTTTATTAATAATCACATGGTTATGTTAATAATCATAAAAATTTACAAATTGGTTCAATAAGACTCAAAATTACTTACTGATCACAACTGTAGATGACAGTTTCATGAAATTCAAATCATAGAAGAAGAAAAATTATGTTCAAAGGATAGTTACTGATATCTGCGTAAAAGAATGTTTCTTGATTTTAAATTTATTTTTAAAACCATGGGGTGTTACAGTATCCCCACCTTATCGAAATTGCATGCTCTTAATTTTATTTACTTATTAAACAAGTGCGGGTATCTTTCCATCATAGAATTTCCAGACTACAATGTTTCTTATTCTACATGGTGGTTTCTACCTGAAAAATTTACATGGTGGATTACCTTATTCCATGATAAATTCTCTCTATAATAAAGAATCTGAATTGGTCCCTCTTTATAAGTAAAGGTCCATTCCATCTGAACATCTTCTTGGCTTAGAACATGAGATGAATCTGGAACATACTTTTCAACAACAAAACATGAAAAACTCGGTGTACATGTTATAAACTCAGAGGAAAAGATACTTGGTAGGAAACCATTCCACCATTATCTGGGATTTAATAAGGTCCAATGTACCATTGAATCAGCTTCCCTTTCATGCCAAAATGCATAAAACATTTCCAAGGTGATATTCTTAGAAAAATATGATCACCTATCTCGAAAGAAATTATTTTCCTCCTATTACCTACAAAATATTTCTATCTTCTGTGAGTTATCCTCATGTGTTGATGGATCATCATTATGTTCACATTAACTATATCTTCTAATTTTGTTCCCATACACATTATTTCACATACATCATCCCAAAAATATGTAGTTCGACACCACTACACATATAATACCTTAAAAGTTTCTATATGTATACTATAATGACAAATGTTATTATAATAAAACTTATCTAATGATAGATGTTGATCCAAAATTTCTTATTAGTCCATTTAGAAAGCTCAAAAAATATCCTCCAAAGTATGAATTGTCAATTCTGACTAACCATCATATTGAGGATGAAAATTTGTACTGAAATTTATATCATTTCCCATGGTCTTCTGAAGGCCTTTCCAAAATATAGAAGTGAACCTGGTATCACCGAATGATATAATAAAAAAGGTAATTATATATAACCCGATAATCCCTTTGAGGTAAAGTTGAGAAAGATGATCCAAATACATGGTATCTCGAATAAGAATTAAATGAGTATATTTAGTTAGGAAATCAATGATAACTCATATTTCATTTTTAGTTTGAGATGTATTTGGTAGTTTCATCAGGAAGTCCACTGTTATAATTTCCCAATTCATCTCAAGAACTGACCAAGGATAAAGAATACCGTTTAGTAACTCCATATCCTGCTCGACCTATTGACATGAGAAGTATTTCATAGTAAAATATTCCATATCTCTTTTCATTCTATCCCACCTGTAAAACTCTCAAATATCTCTAAAGTCTTTGTGCTTCTAGGATGAACTAAAATTAGAGAACTATGCACTTCACACAACAATTCTTTATTCAAATGATTACAACCATGATCACATAATCTCTTCGCAAACCTCAATACACAACCATTATCATGTTTAAATTCTAGTAAATTACACATTTTATCAAATTATGCCAATTTCTACAACACTCTATCATCTTTATACACTTGCTAAATTCATTCTGAGAGAGATGACTACACTAAAACCAGAAACAAAATAGAGAAATTTTCTACACCAACAACTTCCAATACAAAATTCATCAAATCATTAATCAATGGGTCTTACTCTAAACGTATCATCGTTAATGATGCATGATTTTTTGGACCTTATGAATCTTCCAATTTTTTTTCTTTTACTGGATGGTAATTTATCGTGAAATCATAATCATTGATCAGTTCAAACCATCTTCTCGGCCTCATGTATAATCCCTTCTGAGTGAATATATACTTCATAATTTTATGATTAATATATATTTGAAATTTGGATCCTTATAAATGATTCATCAAAAAATTCAATGAAAAAACAACATATGGAAATTTCAAATCATGTGTATAATAATTTAACCCATGATGTTTTATTTGTCGTAATGAATAATTAATTACCTGATCATTATATATCAGAACACTGCCATGTCCCTTAAAATAAGAATCATTGTAGATGATAATTCATTACATTTGGAAGGTAGGCTCAGGGCTAGAGCATTCACCAATATTATTTTCAATTCTGGAAAACAATAATCACATTATTTTGTCCACGTGAATTTAACTCATTTTGAGTTAACTTAGTCAGTGGACTAGATGACCGTAAAATGTATTAACAAACATAAAATAATAGCCTAAAAAACAAGAAAACTACAAATCTATGTTATGTTTGCGTTTCTTGGACATTCATCAAAAAAATTAATTTTATCAGGATAAATAGTTATACCATCATTAGAAACAATGTGACTAAAGAAAGACTTTTATTGAAAATAAAAATCAAACATAGTGAATTTTCCATATAGTTTATTTTTATTAAATGTTTTAAAAACCACCCTTATATGTTTTCCATGATCCCAAATACATCTAGATTATAATATAATTTCATCAATAAAAAAACCCAAAAAACTACCCAAGAACAAATGAAATATTCTTTTTATAAGATCCATGAACACATCATATGCATTAGTTCACACAAATGGAATAAATAAAAATTCATAATGATGATATCTAGTAAAGAACACATTCATCCTGATGTCTGCATCTTTTACATTCAACATATGGTACCCTGACCTCATGTAGACCTTAAAGTCTCTATAGTAATACAATAGTAATGTTATTCAAGTATCTATATTAAATTAATAGTCTCATCGAACCATCATTATTTTTACCTAAAAATAGAAGAGCACCCCATGGTGAAGTGTACGGTTTGATAAAGCCTTTGCCTAATAATTATTTTAATGGATTTTGTACTTCCAAAAGTTCCATTTGAGCCATTCGATAAGGGTTTTAAGAGTATTTATTATCATCATGAACTAATTCAATAGTAAACACAACCTCTCAATTCGTAAAAGAACTAGACAAATCATCCGGAAAAACATCCATGTATTAATTTACAACTGGTACATCATTAACCTATATAGTACCCTTATTCTAAAAAATACGAGCATGATAAATTTAATTTCCAACTTTTATCAGTTTATTAACATTATGATATGTTATCAATGGTATGGGTTCATTCTTGTACACAAACATAAAATATTTTTGAAAAATCACTTCTTTTTCTCATTAATCTACCTTATCATGAAAAAAAGCCAATAAATACCTAAAATTACTTAAAACTTCACTAGAAGAAATAAAATGGGTTTTAAAGGTAAACCTATTCCACAAAAAGGATAAGAAGATTATTTTAGTTTCTTCTTACTGTAAATTTTCCTCATGTAGTTTTTACCATGTGTTCTGGTTTTATTTTCTATAGTGTACCTCCTAGCTTTTTAGAAAAATTCATAAAATTGAATGAATGTGTAGACCCCGAATCAAACAACACATTTTTAAAATCTTTATAAACAAGAAGTTTACCTGATGCCACCTCATTTGATGGCTCAACATCTTCTGAAGTGGTTTCAAAGTATTTTACCCCAACCTTCTACTTCCAATCATGTTGATTACCTTCCTGAGTGAGTAGCTTCAGAAAAACATTATCCAAATGAGTCAGTTCTTTACTGTTAAATCATATCTTTATTAACATATAATTAATTTTAAGATCATTATCCTTGTACTAATGATACATGTGTCCAAACATATCACATCAGTAGCATTTCCTTGAATTTACAAGATTTTCACCCTGATTATTTTTAAAAAAAATTTCTAAAGAAGGGAAATGGATTATCTTAACTCAATATTTATTTGATGAATTATTTCCCAAGGCCTACCAATGTATCCTCTACTTATTCATATCATCACGAGGAAATTATGGGTCAACAAACTTGATATTAACCATTTATGCACTACGAACAAGTTTCTTAGATCTACTAATCTCTCATGATGCCAATGATCCTCATAAAAATGGGTTCAAACCAGAGTAAAATCTATTAATTTTACTTTCAAAATCCAGAGTAATATCTAGTGTGTACTTGGAGGTACATTTAAAATTGGATTCATATACTGCCATAAAATCATCATATTTTTTCTTCAGTTCCATGAATTGTTTCTCTATTTTGATTCGAACTATTTTAGGAAAATATTATTCCAAAAAAGAATAATAAAATCGTCCCATTCCAGAATATCAATTTCATCTCTCTATTTATTTTTCATAACCAGATATGACCATTGATGGGATTTACCTTCCAAATGATAAATGGAAAGAATAACCTTTTGATGTTCCAAACATCCCATGATGTCAAATATTGTTTCTAGAGAATTGACCCATCTTTTAACTATCAATGGATATGTGGTTCCACTGAATGCTGGAGGATGTTGTATCAAAAAATTCTCCTAAAAATGACATTTTTATTCATGGGAAATCAAGTTATTATATTGCATAGATACCGCCACTTTTTATATCTTGAGTAAATTGATCCCCTGCTGTCTCAAACTACTTGGTTCTGATTCCAACTATTCCAGAGTGCAGATTCAGGAAAACATCAGGCTCTAGGTTTCCTCATTCATCAAATTACATATTTATGCGTTATAAAACTATTTGTAATAGACATATAAAGAAAAACTCAACATGGAAATATTTAGACACTATAACATTTAGATATTTGATAGAGTAAACATCATTTACGGTATTCTTTTGACATCATTTTAAGCCCTAACATTTTTAAATACATCCTATGATACCAAATATAGGGATCCAACAAAAATTCATTAAATAATATTTATATTTATAAAAAAATACTTTCATACACATTGAGTATCTTTTTTGGTTTATAGAATAGTGAAATCATGACATAAAACATACATATCATCCCATAACCATACATGAGGATAAAACAAAAATATTATCAAATTTTTCATAAATATAAAACATAAATGAAAACATTATTTCATTGACATATCACTATAAAATTTAAATTTTTTCTTTATTTATCTTACACATTATTATAACCTATTAACAACATTTAAAATCTTGGGATGCGGAAAAAACATAGTAAGGGATATAATTAAAGAAATCATTAAACCAGTGGCAACATTAAAACCATTAAACCCATTTCATAAAAACACATTAACATGCATAGAAACATAATGTATTTTCTTTGGGACATATATAACATAAAACCCTTATAATCACTCTTAAACATGGAAGAACTATTTGGTTAAATTCCATCTTAGGAGTACCCAAATCATTGGAGAGCTATAATGGGGCTCACATGTCATATCTGGAGCTGTAGTGGACTCAACACAACATATCGTGAGCTATATGGGGATCAAACCAACATAACTATGTCTATAGAACATATTATGATAATAATGTATCCTTAAATTAGGAGAAACCACTCATTTACTATTTATATAAACAGTCTATATGAATTTTATTGAAGTTATTTTAAAAGGATTTTAAATTGAATGTCCATTACAAATATAATTAGAGTGAGAATTAATGGAAATGAATGGATATGTGTATGAACTATAGATACACATAATACAACATAATATAAATAAAAAAACATCACACAAATAATCTTAATACCACATAATGAATAAATTAAAGGTTAACCCAATGATTGGAAATTGGCTTAAAAATCCCCTTACCTCGTGTTGGTTTTAATTCCAACATGTTTAATAATCATGCATATTAATTAAAAGAGTGTTATTACTATCTTAAATATACATATTAATTTTTATAACACCTTATATGATCATTTAATTAAATCATTTTACACTTTAATTATTAGTATTTTGAACATTCCATTGTTTATGGTGCATTCTTTTCATGATTTCCATTTCAAGTTTCTTTTTTATTTTCCTGTCTAATGAAAATGAAATCCTAGAAGTGGAATGATATGGTATTAATGTGTTTCTAGACTATTTAATGGTACCTTAAATCATTTTTATTATATAATATGTTGAATCAATAGTTAAAACACAAATGATATTCCTTTGGATCATTTTTTGGGTTCCTCGATAATCACGAACTTGTTTCATTATATAATTTAATTGAATGCATAGAATTTCATTACAAAAACTAAATCAGGTTAAATATTAAGATATAAATTTTTCCAACCATTTTAAGGGTTTTATGATATGATTTTAAGGAATTAATGTAAATTGAAAGCACATCCTCCACAATTTTTGTAAACAACACATCACAAACTATGTTTTTATTTTATTCAAAAAAGAGGAAGATGAGAGGGATAAAGACAAAGATTTTTTAAATGAACATAATAAAATACATTATATATAATATTATAAAGATTTCATACTTCTTGGATAAATAGAGGGTAAGAGAGTATATGAAAATAAAGTAATTGAAAAGAAAATTCTTGAAAAGGGAAGAAAATTCCTACCTCTTGATATCTTCACCACGAGATCCTCTTTAAGGCCATTGGTTTTATCCATTTGAAGAGATCAGAAGTTCATGGACGTGGATAAGAGCCATGGGGAGGGGATTCGACATAACATATACAACGATGAAGGCTTTATATGTGTTATAGGAATATGGGGACGCAAATGGTATTTATAGCGGAGGAGAGGAGGGGTTTTACATTTTCTCAATCATTAGTTTGATATTTTTTTATCAAGACTATGAATAGTCTTGATTTATTTGAACCCAAATAGTAATACGTTCATGTGAGTTATAACGAAGTATTATTAAATTCAGACTTGCATCACCTATTATGTATTAAATCTTGTATTTAAGATTTATTGTAATTTTTTGTATTTTACATTCCATCAAAATTTCAAAAATCTCATAAAAATACTAAAAAATAACCATAACCAATTTTCGATATCTATAATTAAAAAATGAAATCCATTTTCTGAAAATAATTTTCTAAATATTATTTATTTAATTTTTAAATAGAATCATAATTTATTAAAATATAACAACATTAGAACTATAATTCCATTTTTAACACCATGAAAATTTATCGAAGAACTCATTATCATATAACCTTCAGATAAAAAAATAATTATACAATTTAATATTACTTTGTGTCATATTACTATTCACATTACTATTCATGTGGTTATGTTACTATTCATGAAAAAACATGTTGATTACAATAGACTCCAAATTACATACTGATCACAATCATAGATGTCCATTTTTTGAAATTCCATTCACAGAAGAATCAAAATTATGTTTAATGTGTATTTATAATTATCTAATTAAAACAACTATTCATGCATTTCAAATTATTTTTAAAACATTGGGTTGTTATAGTAATTATAGAATTTATAGGTTTTTTATACATTTAATTTCCAAATTAATTAAATTGAGTTCGTAAATAAATAATTAAATTATGTGTGATGTTATGGATAATTAATTGTAAAATTTATTTTTGAAATATAAAAATTATGGATTTGGGGATTAATTAATTATTGAGTTAATTATAGGAATATTGGACTAGTGAAACTGATTTGATTAAATAATTTTTGAATCTGTTATCAGCTATTGATATTATGAATCTGACACGATAAATTAATTTTTGATTTAATTATAAGGAAATTAAAGATGTAATTTTTGATTAATTAATCATTGATTTAATGAATGAATTTATTTTGTTATGAAATTGAATGAAATGGAGTAATTATATATTTATTTAGTAAATAAATATTTTGAATAATCAATGTGATATAACGTTAATGTAGGATAACCCAGAATGATGGCGTCTATGTGAAATATATGTCGATTAAGAATGGGGCATGGGATACAAACTGACGCTCCAAATACCCACAGGGGTGATGGACATGACATTGTAGACCCAATTGCTTAATAAAAATATTATTGGAAGGGATAAGGACTGTTGCTGCAAATACACATGGGGTGTGGGATAGGTACTAATGCTCCAAATACAAATGTGGTACTAGACATGAAGTTATATGCCCATGAATTGGTATTGGAATATACTTCCAATTATTTGTGATAACTAATTGAAACTAATGGATAATGAATTCCCATAAAATTATAAGAAATTAAGGATTAAATATGTGAAATTCTCCAATCTTCATCATTGGACAGGGCTTTAATTATGGATTAGGCTTCCTCAAGAACATGAGGGGTTTTATGGGTAAATAAAAAATAATTGATAGTGTGATAAATGTGTGCTATGTTGAATGTACTATATTCTTTAATCAACTGCATAATCTATTATTGATTTTATATTGTTTAAGACTATTTGTGGTGACCTACTATGTTTTACTCACTACCTAATCAGGATTTGTGATCGGTAACCGAATAGACTTCTTGTTTATAGAGTAGGATAAAGTAAAAATCTCTTTATTAGACAGATGATTTTGGATGGATCAAGGATGAGGGAACCAAACATAGTTCGGAACCATTATGGGGAATGTCAGTGTCTTTACTTTTGGGTTTTCATTTTGACACTTGGAACATACTATGTAATGGAATATCTACCTTTCAATTTAGATATTTTCCTTTAAGTAATGATTATCTGGAAGTACTGGTATTATTGTTGTTGTCATACATCATTTGATGTTGTTTATTATTTTCCCACAATTATCCTACCCTGATAAAGAGGTTATAGTCTCCCGATAATTTTTAGTGGACCCTCCCTACTAGTTAGAAACATCTGGCATATGAGGAGGTGCACCTGAGATCATCTTGTGGTCCCTCTCAGGGAGCCACTGTGGAATTTGGGTTCGGAAATTACTACTTGGTATCATAGGATTTATATATTTTTTTATTTTGACTTACTATTTGGGAGAGGTAGACAGGTGACTTGTAAGATGAAAGTCCTGTACATGTTCTCATGCATGGGGTTTTAAACCCATGTATGATTGGAAACACATGTACCTAGGGTGGTATTGTAGTTTTTGATATGCCTTTTTATTTTTGGTGATATTGTGTTTGTTGATATGTTTCTTCCTTTGTTGCATAATTGAACTGAAAATGGTGCCTAATAAGAAATTAATTTTTTTAAATGATTCAAGTTGAGAATAATGGTCGTCTAATGAGAAACTTGACAATGATAACGTTTTTACAATATGTTAACCATGTCTTAAATGTTAGATAGATACTGGTAGTGATAATGCCTCGATTTTGACCTTGTGGTTGTGTTTGGGGAAATTAATTGTTATGAAACATTGTGTTTCTAGTAAATTTGTTATCATTGTGAAATTTTTCATAATTTTTGTGTTTGGATTTGTAATGACATGACTCCATGAAGAGTCTTTGTGAGATGATGATAGGAGGAAATGACTAGGGATGAACCTCTAGTGGTGGATCCAGTGGCACCGGTATAGTTGGGTGAAGATGTCAGATTGAAATTCTGAGTGATTATTTTTTATTTTATGAACTTCATGGAATGAGACCCTTGGTGGGTTATGAAAGGCATGTTAATTTTTGAGATGGAGTTTCAGTTTTGGAACCCTCATATGTTTACACGAGATGGTGGATCATAATAAGTGGATAATTGGATTGAGTCTATCTGTAATATTATTGAGCACTTAAATACCATTAATGATAAGAGGGTTATGTTTACTTCTTATATGTTATGTGGTCAAGCGTAGCATTGGAGGGGCATTCAAAATCAGGATGGAAAACTAGAGACTATAGAGTAGAAGGAATTTCAAGGGATGTTCCTAGATCAGTTTTATCCTGAGACGCTCATCCAAGAGGGAGTAGTTGGTTCACGAGATTGAATCATGGATATGTGTTGATGGAGTATTTCAGATAATTAGATATTTGTAGTGTTTTGTTATTGTTTTTATAGTGTATGAGTCTAATATTAAAAAATAGATTCATAATGGGCATAAATATGAAATTAAGTCTCATGTGAATATCTTTACACCGAAGAAGGTTTCTGAAGTGGTAAATTTTACTCTCATATTAGAGGGGAACCCAAAGGCAGTGTCCAATGGGGGATAGGTGGTTCCTACAGGATAGTAATGAGGTATGGATTTTCAGAGTAGAAATCATCTCTATGACAATGTTACCTAGATCTGTGGGAAGAATAAAATCCAGAAATATGGTTCAGTTACTCATGATCATGCCTAAGGGCTTTGTCACAAGTATAGCAAGCATGGTCACTATCATAACAATTTTCCCTAACCCTAGATTGAATTCCAATTTTGAGGAAGTATGGGACATCTATAGAGTTGTTCCTAAAACCCACAACATATGGGTAGTGACAAAGTATATTGATAGATTCAAAGTGTGGGAAGGGGATCTTCTGCTCTGTATCAGCCTAGAAATTAGAGTTCTACTGTCCATGATAGTAGAGGTAGTGGATTTAAAACTACTGATAATGATCACCAAAATCAGTAGAGTGGTGAAGAGCACGAGAATCAAACAACATCACAAGGAATAGGGGTAGGACGGTTAAATTTTATTCATCCTATTAATTTGGATAGTGAAGTTGGTTCTTCAATAATAATAGGTAATATTCGTGTAGCTTCAACATTTTCTTGTTCCTTGTTATATAGAGGTGTATATAATTCCATTATTTATCCACTACATGTGAATTGATTGAGACTCATGGTAGAGGTTAGGAGTAGTTCCCTGATGACATATACAACATTTGGAGTATTGTCTAGAGGCATCATCTTATGAAAGTTTTGTTCTCTTGAGGTTGGGGTGTATTGTTTTCTAGGATATCATTTTACCCTTGACATGTGATGATTTTAATTGATTTTGGGAATGGTTTGGTTAGTATAATAATGACCCACATATAATTTTACTGATGTAAGGTGACTTTCATGTCTTGTAAGGGTGATTATTATATCCACTGTAGAGAGTTGGATATCCAGGTAGGTCATGAAGGGCCAGTTCATCACAAACTAGGAGTTCTCACAACCCTATTCTCTAATTTATTAATAGATTATGGAGGTGAAAAGCATCTTATCATTACATTTTTTGTGACTTTATTTCGGGATTTTTTTATTGAGGACTTATCAAGCTTTACAAATGAGAGAGATTTGGAATTTACTATTGATATCATGCTGGGAGTTGAACTGGTTTCGATTCCACCATAATGAATGGAAGAAAAATGTCTTCAAGAGCTCACGACTCACCTAGAGGAAATGGAGGACAAGGGGTTTTTTCATATCAAGTACGTAACAATGGGGTTATTATGTGATATTAAGTATTAATGATGGTGATACTATATACCTGTGTTTTGATTACCGAAAGTTGAATTGGATCACTGTGAAGAATGGGTATCCACCTCCATGTATTGGTGAATTGTTTTATTATTTGAGTAGGGATTATGTCTTCTTAAAGATCAAAATGAAATTAGTGTATCATATGTTTAGATTTCAAAATTATTATATCCCTTGGGATACTTTTAGAAATAGGTTTATGTTATATGAGTCCATCATAATTTTATTTGGATTGACGAATTATCTAACAATATTTATGACCTGGATGAACCAAATCATCCATTTTCACCTGAATCATTTTGTTGTTGTGTATTTTGATGAAATATTGATGTACTCCAAGACTCATTATTATCATTCCCAAAATCATGAAATCATAATGAGTATATTAAAATATCATTGGCTATAATAAAAGAAACCTATGTGTCTGTTTTGAATCTATAAGGTATATTTGTTGTGTGAAATCATCTCAGAGGAATGAGTGTCAGTGGACCCATATAAGGGTAAGACAGTTGTCTCATGGTAGTATCCGAAAAATATCATTTATATATGTAGTATTATAGGGAAAGTTGTATATTATTAGAGATTAATCCACGACTATTCCATATTGGTTGTGCCACTTTTCATATTCTATAAATAGGGTATAATTTTTTACGGTCAGAAGAATGAAATAATTCCTTCAAAGAGATTAATTAGATGTTTACACTGGAAAACATATTGATCGTACATATGATATGTGAGGATTGTATGGTGTATTTTGATGATATTGTGATCAGACACATACCTATGATGATTCAAGGAGTTTGATTTCTCAAATATTGGTCCCGACAGATGAGGCTACATGAGTGTAAATACCTTATTCAACACCTAAAGTTGGATATAGTGGATTATTATTTAATGGTATGTGAGACTTATTTTTTGGGTGATATGTTTACTATGTTTACAGATTATAACTTCTTAATGTATACCTAATCACAATGAGATTTGAATCTCTAGAAACAATAATTTGTCATGTATATGCGTTGATTGTATATGTTTCTAGAATATATTCATGGGAAGGGAAATAGTGTGGTAGGAACATTATATAAGAAAAGTTGGACTTAGGAGGTGTAACACCCCGAGATTTTATGAAAAATATTCTTTTTAATTTCATAAATGTCTTGTGTTGTACGCTACACCAAAAGGAGCTTGCACAACACGCTTCCTTGACTTTCCTTGCATTACATGCAATCACGACCATACTCGATAGCGTGTGTAGTACGCAATACCGAGTTTTACTAAACAACGATATGCTATTCAAATATTATTGAAACTAGCCGTTATAAATAGTAATAAACAGTTTTTGAAATTTTGAAATTTTTATTGTTCAAAATGGACTTCATTTCTGGATTCAGAATATCGAAATTAGCTTAGGGTGAAATTTTGGTACTTTTCGGATAACTTTCATTTTCTGATGAATAGTGAAAATTACTAAAGTTTAATTAAAAACAAACTTTTTAATAGAAATAATTAATAGTGATAAATTATTAATTTGATTGGTTTTAAAGTATATTTAGAATATATTTTTACAATTTAATACAATGTTGGTTATTGGATGTAATTTCACATTTAAACCAGACATAAACAACTGTCAATCTTTTGATAGTTATTATCTCTTAAGAACACGCTATTTGTTTTGATGACGGGAATTAATTTTTAAATTAATTAATGCAACTGATATGTTTTGAATTTCGTAAAATATACATCATTTTTAATTCATAATATCATATATAGCTTAGGCATAATTTTTGGTATTTTTCTGAAAACATTCAATTTTTGATGAATAGTGAATCCACTAAGTGGTAGTTAAAAAAACTGAATTTTTCATAAAACTTAATTTTACCCCTTCTGTGAGTGGAATTTCGAAAATCCGAGAGACACGGGTGATATCAAGGACTAAAATGTGGTTCAATGAGATTAAAATAATTTTTGGTGAATAGTAACGTTTTACTTTTTTCCCCACCGTTAAAAGTAAATAGGGTAATTAAGGGTAAAAATGATATTATTATTACCCTAACACATGTCCTAATTCTATTGGACAAGTGTAATTCGAACAAAAACAACCTTAGGAATAACATAGGACAATTTAGTCCCACTTGGATTAGATTGGGACATGTATTATTAATTTATTTAAAGAAGGGTTAAAATAGTTAAATTAAAAGTTTAATAAGTAAAACATTTTTAATATGGGGATATATATAATATAAATTCGATTATAAATATTCATTAGAAATATAAAAATATTTCCTACATAATGGTATTTTATTTGTAATTTTTAGACATTAAATAATTTAATTTATTTATGACACAACGATGATGTAGTAATTATCTTATTAATGAAATTTTGACATAATTGATGTTATAAATACCCAAATACATGTAATTTGAGACTTTTTATGAACTCCAATAATTTTATAGCTTAATATGACATGGTATTAGTGATTTGATTAACTTTTTTCGAACAAATCATTCTGTTATGATTTTCACAAAAATCAATTACTAAATAGTGTCAAAATTGACATAAAATAGTTTTTATAAAAAATATTATATTATTAATTGTTATTTTATTCCTAAAAATATAAGGATTGGCAAAATGACTTATATAATTTTATATATATTAATAATAAACAAATTGGGTTTTTTTTTTGGCTTCTTATAGTTTGTTTATTAACCTTATAGTATAAGAACACAAGATGACACGGTAAAAGTAAAATTATTTTACTTAGTGTTAAATCTAAATGATAAGGTTAAAATAGGAACCTAAACTTGTCTAAATTCTATTGGATGAGAGTATTTTGACCCATCCCCACCGTAGCTTTGAAATAAATCAATTTGGAGCTAATTAAAACCGAATTTGGATTTATAATAAAATAATATTTTTAGTTATTCCGAAGGTGCCCCTCTCCTCCCTTATAGAAGGAAACCTCCTCCCTCTCTTCCTCAAACCACATTGAGCCTTCAAGCTCGGACAAACCCTGCCAAATTCCCTTATCCACTTCCCTAGAAACATCCTAGAGGTTCTGGTCTTCCTAAAAGACCAATTTTGGTGCCCTAAAATGAGGTCTCAAAGAGGCGCTTCAAAGAAGAGGTAATGCCCGTTACCGATTCTTTCATCTTTATTTTTTCTTTCACTTCTTCTTATTTTGTTGTTTCATCATGAATTAATAACATCAGTATCACTCATATACTTATATGTTATTATAAGTATGAAACAACCCTATTTCACCATCTATCCATCGTACGGAAAATGAAATCACCGCGCGTGCGTACGTACGGAATACCGTCTCCACGCCGTGGTGTAATCTATTTTCCCCCACCACCTTACTTGGATGGGTATAATGATGTAAATAATTACTATATATAATTATTGTAATGTGATATTGATTCTGAAATAGTATACATACACTCCAATACAATTCCACGATCATGAGAACGATATCATCGCTCGTGCGTATGTACGGACTACCGTCTCCACATCGCGATGAGATTCATTCTCCACTTTAACCATTCATGAATGACTATAAAGTATATATAATAATTAATAATGAAATATATTACATAATAATGATTCTGGATTTATGTTTATATATATGTATGTCATCTACTTAATTCCATTCAACTCAATAAAGAAAAGAAAACATCGTTCATGCGTACGTACGGTCTACCGTCTCCATGAACGGTGTATTTCATTCCATTTATTGGTCTATTATATATATATATATTCTGAATATATATTATATATAAATCATGTTTTATATTCTAGAATTAATTAATCATTATCTATGTAATCATATGAATAATTACAATTCAAAACACGGACGGAAAATGAAACGATTTTACCCAAAATGCTCTTTAACATGGAATTTACAAAAGAACGGGTAATATTAAGCCATAAGTGAACCATATATGATATCATAACAAAGAGTATGATTCTGGAATAAGTCAATGACATTATTTAAATCATTATACATGTGTTTCGGACACATACGAAGCAAAGAGGACCTAAGGTAAGGGATAATTTTGCAAATCTCATTTTTATCTGAGATTGCTTATTCGTAATTATTTACTAGGGTTATTGTTATCATCCATGTCCATGTTTCCTAAAAATGGTTTCATGTATGTTTAATGTCCTTTTTACCCACTTTTGACTTTAACTACATGTTATTTAAGGAATATTTCTTTTTTTTACGTTACAAGGTACTTTTTTGACTTTTCCGACAAAAGAACGAGAAGAATGTTTTTTTAACTTATACGACATGAATGGATTTTTAAAACATTATTTCAAAGAAGCTTCATTTACAAGTTTTCAAGTTTATTTTTAATCAACTTCTTTTAGTTTAAAACGGTATGACATGTTAAGAAAGGAAAAGTATTTTTGAAGTAGAAAGGATATTTTCCTCAAGAATGGAGTTCAAGTGTTTTATCAAAATTATTTTTCAACAATGATAATAAAGGGTTATATTTCAATCCCTATTATTAAATGGATTTGATTATGATGTGATAGAAATATTTTTTTATGAAATATTTTATCTTATATGAATTGTTTTATGATGTCACAATGTTTATGAATTCCGTTTTTATTACATGGGTTGTGCAATGATGTATGATATATGATTTTGTGGCACACATAAGAATGGAATAATTATGAGATGGGTGGGACCTATATCACCCTCCAATGGATTGGGTAAAGATTTTATATCTCATGAGATAGACATTGATAGAACGGTATGTTATACTGGTTCAGTGAAACAGGACTGAAACGAGGAGTGAACTCGGTTCAGAAATGGACTTTCTCCACTAAGATAGTCTTGGAAATGAGTCTTGACTAATAAGAAATGATTCTATATGATTATGTGTGTATTTCACAAAGTTTCATGTTTTAAGTTATGATTATTGGGATTACATTTCACTACTATGATTGATCCCATGTTATGAAATTATGATCTCTTTTGCAGGTTAAGATTTCCAAACGATATGTTCTTATGAATATGACAAGATTGATATTTATTTTGTTTACCCTTAATGAGAATTTGAGCTCACACATTTATGTTTTCTTTTCCCTAGGACATAAAGAAAGGATTTAGGTTTTAAAAAAAGAATATCATTATGGGAGATGTTGAATATCTTTCACCATGATTAGAAAATTATATTCCGAGTTTCCAAAGACACTAAACTATTACGGTCCTTGTGTGTGTGTTTTTGTTATGTACTAAGTATTACTCAAAAGTAATGTAATGTCCATGTACGTTAAGCTTTGGGTCTCTACATTTGGTATCAAGGGAAAGGTTTAGTCAACCTTTGAAAACTAGGATGTGAAAATGTTAGTAAGATCCCTAGAGATATTTCTATGGTATGTCTAGGGATGTCCCTAAGGATAGGTATATGTATAGGATATAGTCCTAGAACTATGGTAACGATACTAGATTAAACCAAAGATGTTAGATATTGAAATTACTCCCCCTTTATTATGATTTTTGCCTCTCACACAATTCTTTTTGTGTTTTAGAAAATGTATGGAAACAAAATGATTCACGATAATGGAGGATATGATGGACAATCAAATGATATTCTTCATGAGCAACCAAATGAAATGGGATTTGGAAGTCCAAACATCATTATTATGCCGAATCATCAATCTCATAATATGATCAATAAAGTAAAATTTGTTAAGTTTCCTGACTCGGCTAATAAGAGAAAGATGGAGTTTCATGACGATCATAGAGGAAAGAATGTTCAATTTCCCCTATGTAAATCATGTGGGAAGAGGAATCAAGGAGAATGTTTCAAAGGAACAGAAAGATGCTTTGGGTGTGGAAAAGAAGGACACAAATCCATTAAGTAAAAAGGAAAAGGTTTAGTTAACACCAGGGATGAGGATAATGGTATTCCTATGACATCAAAAATGGTTAAATGTTTTAAATGTGGAATGTACGAGCATTATGCAAACCAATACCCTAAGGGAAAGTCTCATGAAGAGAATCAGTATGGTCGTATGGGTAGTATTTATGTTGATGATGATGAAGAGACTACAAATGATATGTGAGATGAAAGAATTGTTGAATCTCAATCAATGGTTTAAGAATGTAGTGGAATGATTACATGTTTTTCATGTGTAATGTTGTATAAGTAATCTCATGGTACTATGGAATAAAGAGACATCTAAGGATTGTTACACTGTTTTCTTTCCTTGAGTTTTGAAAGTGTATGATTAATGGTACCAGTATCCATGAAAGGTTATTCAGATATTTTTGGAATGTAGGTGATATTCTCATAATGAAGGGATAAGGAAAAAATTAAATGTTTGATAGTTTTCATAAGCTCATGACTGATATAAGGAGAAGGTTATATCAAGGTTTGAGTATATAGAATTTTTGGATTTTGGTATGTGGAAAGAGTTAGCTTTTGACTGCATTCATGTTTTCACTATGGTTCAATGGGTATTCATTCTTCAATAGAATACATGATTAAGGTATTCACATGTTTGTAATTTTACCAACAAGATATACCTTATGATATATGGGTGATAAGTGATGGCATTCACATGATTGTTATATGACATTTCAAGTAATCATTTTCTTTATACTATGAGCTTGGAACGAAGTATTTTAGATAAGCCTAAAGATTGGAATGAATTATGTTGGACATAAGTTAGTATTTTTGGATATTATTTATGAGATGTTATAGTAATATAGTTTTAGAAAAAGGAGAACCTGCAGGACGGGCGAGAGCCCACACGTCGGACAAGGCTGTGGGAATCGAACCCACAACCGAAGTAAGAATGGCCTTTATCGCCTACCATTGGCCCATAGGAAGTCCCTGTTTAGTAGAAATTAGTTTTATTATATTATGTAGTATGATATATGAAGTATAAGTCCATTTTAGGAACCATATATGATTAATCTCACTATAGATGGACTTATGTATTTTTTGATATCTTTTCTATCATTTTGTTTGAGACAGATGGAATGACCCATCATTCTATCACATGATCTGCTAACACATCATGAATGACAAATTCAACTTCATTTCTTTAAGAGATGAAGTGGAAATTGTCCAAAGAACGGAAAAAGGTGAGACTATACCAAAATCACGAAAGTATTTCTTCTAATTCAAATTTCATCAACTTTAGGGAATTGATCATGAAAACCAAAATGTTGTCCTAGTGCTCTTATATCTGATGAATCAGATGGTATCTTAGATCGTCACAAATTTACGGCTTTGTGATTGCTGGCATTTCCATAGACATGTTCTCTACCACTCTTCATCAGAACATGATGGTTAGATTTCTCTTCCATATACATATTTTCACCCATGTGGAAACCCATTGATTAGATTATTTGGGTAACCATTACGTTTCATACTTTTTTTTAAAGATTGGTTTTTGTATTCCTTTTTATGATGTCGGTTTCTATTAAAAAAACTTCCTAATAGTAAACCATTTATAACCCCGACAAATTTTGAGGGCGAAATTCATTTTAAGGGGGGTAGAATGTAACACCCCGAGATTTTATGAAAAATATTCTTTTTAATTTCATTAATGTCTTATGTTGTATGCTACACCAAAAGGATCTTTCACAACACGCATCCTTGACTTTCCTTGCATTACACGCAATCACGACCTTCCTCGATAGCGTGTGTAGTACGCAATACCGAGTTTCACTAAAAAACGATATGCTATTAAAATATTATTAAAACTAGCTGTTATGAATAGTAATAACCACTTTTTGAAATTTTGTAATTTTTATTTTTCAAAATGGACTTCATTTCTGGATTCGGAATATCGAAATTAGCTTAGGGTGAAATTTTGGTACTTTTCAGATAACTTTCATTTTCTTATGAATAGTGAAAATTAATAAAGATTAATTAAAAAAACCTTTTTAATAGAAATAATTAATAGTGATAATTATTAATTTGATTGGTTTTAATGTATATTTATAATATATTTTTATAATTTAATACAATGTTGGTTATTGGATGTAATTTCACATTTAAACCAGACATAAACAACTTTTAATCTTTTGATAGTTATTATCTCTTAAGAACACGTTATTTGTTTTAACGACTGGAATTAATTTTTAAATTAATTAATGCAACTGATATGTTTTGAATTTGGTAAAATATACATCATTTTTTAATTCATAATATCAAATATATATTAGGCCTAATTTTTGGTATTTTTCTGAATACTTTTAATTTTTGATGAATAGTGGAACCACTAAGTGGTAGTTAAAAAAACTGATTTTTTCATAAAACTTAATTTTACAGCTTCTGTGAGTGGAATTTATAAAATCCAAGAGACACGGTTAATATCAAGTAATAAAATGTGGTTCAATGAGATGAAAATAATTTTTGGTGAATAGTAACTTTTTACTTTTTTTTACCACGGTTAAAAGTAAATAGGGTAATTAAGGGTAAAAATGATATTATTATTACCCTAACACATGTCATAATTCTATTGGAAAAGTGTAATAAAAAAAACAACATTAGGAATAAAATATGACCATTTAGTCCCACTTGGATTTGATTGGGACATTTATTATTAATTTATTTAAAGAAGGGTTAAAATAGTTAAAATCAAAGTTTAATAAGTAAATCATTTTTAATATGGGGTTATACATAAGATAAATTCGACTATAAATATTCATTAGAAATATAAAAATCTTTCCTACAAAATTTTATTTTATTTGTAATTTTTAGACATTACATAATTTAATTTATTTATGACACAACGATGATGCAGTAATTATCTTATTAATGAAATATTGACATAATTGATGTTATAAATACCCAAATAAATCTAATTTGATCCTTTTTATGAACTAAACTATTTTTATAGCTTAATATTACATGGTAGTAGTGATTTAATTAACATTTTTCGAACTAATAATTCTGTTATGATTCTCACAAAAATCAATTACTAAATAGTATCAAAATTGACATAAAATAGTTTTTAAAAAAAATATTATAATATTAATTGTTATTTTATTCCTAAAAATCTATGGTTCGGAAAAATAACTTAGATAACGTTATATATATTAATAATAAACAACTTGGTGTTCGTTTGGCTTCTTATAGTAAGTTTATTAACCTTATAGTATAAGAAGACAAGAAGACACGGTAAAAGTAAATTTATTTTACATAATGTTAAATCAAAATGATAATGTTAAAATAGGAACCTAAACTTGTCTAAATTATATTTTATGAGATTATTTCGACCCATCCCCACCTTAGCTTCTAAATAAATCAATTTTTAGCTATTTATATCCGAAATTGGATTTATAATAAAATAATATTTTTCGTTATTCCAAAGGTGCCCCTCTCCTCCCTTATAAACGGGAACCTCCTCCCTCTCTTCCTCACACCACTTTGAGCCTTCAAGCTCGTCCAACCCCTGCCAAATTCCCTTCTCCACTTCCCTAGAAACATCCTAGAGGTTATGGTCTTCCTCAAAGACCAATTGTAGTGCCCTAAAAGGAGGTCTCAAAGAGGCGCTTCAAAGAAGAGGTAATGCCCGTTACCGATTTTTTCATCTTTATTTTTTCGTCCACTTCATCTTCTTTAGTTGTTTCATCATGAAGTAATAACATCAGTATCACTCATATACTGATATGTTATTATAATTATGAAACAACACTATTTCACCATCTACCCATCCTATGGAAAATGAAATCACCATGCGTGCGTACGTACGGAATACCGTCTCCACACCGTGGTGTAATCTATTTTCCCCCACCACCTTACTTGGATGGGTATAATGATGTAAATAATTAATATATATAATTATTGTAAAGTGATATTGATTCTGAAATAGTATAAATACACTCCAATACAATTCCATGATCATGAGAACGATATCATCGCTCATGTGTATGTACAGACTACCGTCTCCACAACGCGATGAGATTCATTCTCCACGTTAACCATTCATGAATGACTATAAAGAATATATAATAATTAATAATGAAATATATGACATAATAATTATTCTGGATTTATGTGTATATATATTTTTTTCATCTAATTAATTTCATTCAACTCAATAAGGAAAAGAAAACAGCGTTCATGCGTACGTACGGTCTACCGTCTCCATGAACAGTGTATTTATTTCCATTTATTGATCTATTATATATATATATATATTTTGAATATATATTATAAATAAATAATGTTTTATATTCTGGAATTAAGTAATCATGATCTAAGTAATCATATTAATAATTACAAGTCAAAACACGGACGACAAATGAAACGATTTTACACAAAACGCTCTTTAACATGAAATTTACAAAAGAACGGGTAATATAAAGTCATAAGTGAACCATATATGATATCATAACAAAAAGTATGATTCTGGAACAAGTCAATGACATTATTTAAATCATTATACAGGAGTTTCGGACACAAACGAAGAAAATCAGACCTAAGGTAAGGGATAATTTTGCAAATATCATTTTTATCCGAGATTGCTTATTCGTAATTATTTACTGGGGTTATTGTTATCATCCATGTCCATGTTTCCTAAAAATGGTTTCATGTATGTTTAATATCATTTTTACCCACTATTGACTTTAATTACATGGTATTTAAGGAATCATTCTTTTGTTTACGTTACGAGGTACTTTTTTTTGACTTTTCAGACAAAAGTACGAGAAGAATGTTTTTTTAACTTATACGGCATGAATGGATTTTTAAAACAATATTTCCAAGAAGCTTCCTTTACATGTTTTCAAGTTTATTTTTAATCAACTTCTTTTAGTTTAAAACGGTATGACATGTTATGAAAGGAAAAGTATTTTTGAATTAGAAAGGATATTTTCTTCAAGAATGGAGTTCAAGTGTTTTATCGAAATTATTTTCCAACAAAGATAATAAAGGGTTCTGTTTCTATCCCTATAATTACATGGATTTGATTATGATGTGATGGAAATATATTTTTTTTATGAATTCTTATATCTTATATGAATTGTTTTATGATATTACAATGTTTAAGAATTCCGTTTATATTACATGGGTTGTGCAATGATGTATGATTTATGATTTTGTGGAAAACATAAGAATGGTATCATTATGAGATGGGTGGGACCTATATCTCCCTCCAATTCATTGGGTAATGATTTTATATCTCATGAGATAGACATGGTAGGAATGGTAGGTTATACCGGTTCAGTGAAACAAGACTGAAACAAGGAGTGAACTTGGTTCAGAAATGGACTTTGTCCACTAAGATAGTCTTGGCAATGAGTCTTGACTAATAAGAAATGATTCTCTATGATTATGTGTGTATGCCACAATGTTACATGTTTTATGTTATGATTATTGGGAGTACATTTCACTACAATGATTTATCCCATGTTATGAAATTAGGATCTCTTTTGAAGGTTAAGATTTCCAAATGATATGTTCTTATGAATATGACGTGATTGATATTTCTTTTGTTTAACCTTACTGAGAATTTGAGCTCACCCTTTTTTGTTTTCATTTCCCCAGGACATAAATAAAGGATTTAGGTTTTAAAAAAATTATGATCTTTATGAGAGATGTTGAAGATCTTTCACCATGATTAGAAGATTATATTCTGAGTTTCCAAAGACACTAAACTATTACGGTACTTGTGTGTGTGTTTTTGTTATGTACTAAGTATTCCGCAAAAGTAATGTAATGTCCATGTACGTTAAGCTTTGGTTCTTTAAAGGAGGTTCAAGAGTTATGTGTTGGGTGGAAGATAATTGATTTACTAGATGAGATGAATGTGGTGGTTCAAGAGATCTAGGGGATGATAAATCAAATATCAGTTTTAATACACTATTTGTATTTTATAGAGATCATGGATAGGAAATATAAGGATCCATAATGTTTTAGCTTGAGGGAAAATCAAGAATGCAGGGACTCACCTTCTGAGTGGACAATAGTTGTGGATGCGATCATCTATGTCAGGAATCAAGTTATTTTCCTTACGAGCGTATAGGAGAAGCTAATGAAATAATTATATGATACAATCTAAGAGTTCAATCATGGTGTTTCATAATTTATCTGGATCTATAATGATAGTTTTCATGGATGGGGATTAAAAAGGAGATTACAGGGTTCACCAAACAATGCTAAACTTGTTAGTGGCCAAAGGTAGAGAATCAATGACCTAACATTTTTCTACAATTGTTTCCAATTGCGAAATAGAAGTCTGAAAACGTTACCATGGACATTATGAAGGTTCTCCCATGTATTCGTTGGAGTATTGACATAATTTGGGTTATTGGGTATCATTTAACAAAGGTTGACCATTTATTACTAGTGCATGGTACTTTCTTACAGGAAATGTTTATAGAATTTTATTTTTGTGAGATCATACATATGAATGAGGTCCCACATAATATATTTTCACATAGTGTCTCATGTTTTACTTCATGATTTTGGTAGAGAATAAATAAGGCACCTCATATAAATTTTTTATTGAGTATTAATTCCCACCCATAGACTGAAGGGAAGTTAGTTCATACTATATAGGTGCTCGAGGATATGATATAGGCATGTGTCCTAGATCACAATGGGTCTTAGATGTGAAACATGGATTTGGTGGAGTTCACATATGAAAATTTTAATAAGGAAACTATAAATATTTCTTCATTTGAGGCACATAATGTTAGTAAATGTAGTTCACATCTATGCTTGATGGAGTCAGGTGGGTCAGAGTTTTTGGGACAGAATCTCATGTGTGTGAAGTCATGGTAGATGTAGTTGATGCTAAAACAAATAGCTACAACTTACTGTAGAAAAAATTTATATTATCATAGATGTAGAATAAAAATAGAGGATATAGAGGGTGATAATGTATTATTTTAGGTTACACCTAGTTTGGGCCCATGTATGACACATAGACAGGGGAAGCTGGAACATGAGTTCATTAGAATATTTGAGGTTGTGGAGAGGATCAGGTCTGTGGAATATTGATTGGATCTTTTATATATATATATATATAATATATGTGAGATATTTTACATATGTCACAACTTCAGTGGTATCACCCTAAACCTTCAATTGTGATCGATGCAGATGATTTTGATCTTGATATAGACGGGTCCTTTGAGAAGCATTTGATAGGTGTGTTTGACAACATTGTGAAAGTGTTGTATTTGAATACTATGTCATCAGTGCTTTTGTTATAGAGACATGAGTTTATAAATGAGGATAATTGGAAAATATTAAAAGATATAATTGATAAATGGGACCATATTTTTGACTAAAAAACAGAGATAATATTGGGAGTAAAAGTCACAAAAGATCAGTTATAATGTGAGTAGATTTTATGATGTTGACCTTTTATAAAGATTTCCTAGGATCTGTTATAGGTACTCTATTACATTCTGTTGATTAATTTTTTTGGTTTTTAGCTTGGGGTTAGTTTGGATGAAAATTAATACTTTAGGAAAGAGGAGTGCATGTCCCTATTTGGAGAATGGGTTCCAAAACCATGAACTCTATCCCAACAATGTGTGATACCCTGAATAGAGAGGGATTTCGTGGATGTCTCTTGGTTTGTTAAACCATGAACACTATTTAGAGAAACCATTCACCCCTAGAATATGAGCATGTTTAAGGAGGGTGATTTAGAAAAAAATATACCTCATCCCATCAAATCATGCATGTAGTTTTAATTTATCTGAATTTTGGTTTATAAAATACATGATTGCTCGTATTAACCAAAATTTGACACCCAAATTAGACCAACACATTTTCTCCCATTTTTGGTGGTTCCGGAATACATTCCAAGCCCTCCAAAACACCATTATTGGTGAATAAAATGGTGGATTGAATGTATTTTTCATCCCAAGTATGTGATTTCTTCGTATTTATATATCGAAATCGCTCCTACATGTCTATTCGATTAAAATTTGGATGTTTATATACTGTTGGTTCTATATATAGATATTTGTTTGTCAGATCATGATCCCTTTATTCATGGATTTAAGATAAAAATCAAAATCCAAATATTTTTCATGATTTATGTCTTTCTGCCTCAATTTAGTACATCTTTTGGTGACTATTCATTTTCAAACATGAGTTAGGTGGTCTATTATTCAAATCACATAGTTAGGATTTTAATTTTTTGTACGTAACTATATAATTACTAGGTTTTTTGATAAATATTATTTCATAATTGAATTAATTAAATTGATAAATTAATTATTTAAAAGAATTGTGGAATTTTGGAAAATTAATTATTAAATTAATGATTAGGATATTGACATTATTGAATTTGGGATAATTTATAGTAACTTGATTATAAGAATACTGAAGTTATGGTATTTCAAGATTAATTTTTTTTGAGTTAATGATTAGAATATTGGATTCTGAATTGGAATAATTGATTGTTTAATTTATTATGTTTTATTTTGATTTCTAAATTGACTTGAATAATTTATTTTTGAATTAATTATTTTAATATTGAGGCATTAATTTTTGATTAATTAATTATTGAATTAAATAAATTAGTTTTTTATTATGAAATAGATTGAAATGGACTGATTGGTTAAATAATTAATTAATAAATTTTTTGATTGTGGAATGTGGTATAATGATAACTTCGATTAACCATGAATAATATGATCTATGTCATATATGTTTTTATTGAGAATGGGATATGGGACATGATATAACGCTCCAAATACCCCTGAGGGTGATAAACATGGTGTTCTAGGCACAACTGTTGGGATGTAAATGATATTGAATTGGAAAATGAATGATACTCAAAATACACATTGGTTTTGGGACATAGAATGATGCTTCAAATACCCATGGGGTGCAAGACACAACATTCCATGCCCCAGAGATTGGAATTGGACAATGGTTTTAATTATTTTTGATATTGAAATGAAATTAATGGATAATGATTTCCCATTTCAGTTTAATAAATTAAGGTTTGAATATTTGATAAGTTTCAGAATCTGTAATAGGTTGAAGAAATAATTGAGGTCCACATGTCCTCGGGACCCTAGGGGTTTTGTGTATAAATAAATAATTATTGATAAAGAAAGAAATATTTACATTATTTCTAGTATTTTATTCATTAAACAGCTGCATACACTCCGATTGAATGAATATTGTATTAGAAATAACCGGTGAAAGCCTAATGATTTTTATCAATCCCTACTTGGCCTTCATGATCAGTACTCGAATATAAATCATATTCTATATGAACGATAAGTGATAAGGATCTTTATTAGATGGATGGTCTGGGATGCAGTGTAGATGAGTGAACATGACTTCGTTAGATACCCACATGGGAGTTGTCAATGTCTTTATTTTGGTGTTTTTTTAACACATTACACATACTGTCAAATGGAATATCTACTATTAAATTTTTATTTTGTATTTCCTATTTTGGTCATCCTGAGGCACTTGTATTATTTAGGTTAAGTTATATCAATTGGTATAGTTTATTATTTTTATTCTAGTGTATTACTCTGATAAAGAAGTTATAGCCTTATCATTATCGATATTGTACCCTCACTTCTATTTTGTAACATTTTTCATATAAGGATTTGCGCTCGAGGTCATATAGAGGTCTGGCTCGGGGAACCATTGTGTTGTACACAGGCCAGGAAGTTAAAATGAAACTCTAGATAAATGATTTTTATAATTATTGTTTAAATGTATAATTTATGTAGAAAATTTTTAATTATGTCATTTTTATTATTTTTTATATTATTAAATAATGATATATTTGACCATATTCAACCTACCAACATGGTTTTGGAAGTATTTTCTAAATATCTCCAAAACATCTAGTGTGAAGTTAATTTACTAGTTATCCCATAATTACATGGTAATTATTAATTTAAAATAAATAATAAATATGATTTTTTTATTAAGAATGTAAATAATTAACATAATATTATTTTTTAACATGATATAGAATGTACATGATGATTTTGACAAACAGTAAGGTACATATAAATATAAAACTCAGTTTTAAATATTTTAATGAATTATTTTATAAATAATTTTCATTCATTTCTATGACCAATAAACTATTATATAGATGTATTTATTTGGAGGTAAAATATTTATAATGTATGCTCTGTGTCTATTTGGAATTTTATAAAATATTTTTAGTGGGAATATTTTTAGGGATTTTTTTCATATAGTTTTTACAATTATTAGAAAATATTATAATAATGATCAATTTTAATGTAAATGGATTTACTAGAATGACTCATATTCACGAGTATTTGTATTTATATTTGATTCCTTTATAGGATTCCATTTTTTAGGAATGAAAACCCTTTATTCCCTTTGTTTTTTATTTTAGTTTTGTAAATGAGTTTTTAAATAGAAATGGTAGTTCGATATCCAAAATGATTCTCATATGAATTATAAATAATATTTATTGTGTTTTATGTAGAAAAATAATTAGAATTTTTTATCCATGATATGGTATATGATAATTATATAGGATGACTGGTAAGACTGAAAAATCACTTATGACGGGGGATCCTAAAAAATATTATTCGATTGGTGATATTGATAAAACTTATTCGAATAGGTGATCCCAATAAAACTTATAAGACATAGTGTTCCCCATATATATTATATAATGAGTGAGCCTGATAGAGATCTACAATGAATTGGCTAATTTTCCTTGTTATCAAAGTCATGGATAGAGTTAATTGGGGGGGGTTTAATTTTGATTTAAAATGTATCAAGTTATTTATGAAATATGTTATGAATTTAATTCTGTAAATTTCCTAATAGGTTTTCTATTTTCATATTTGGGTTTTAATGTTTTTATTTGAGAATAATTTTTTTTCATGTGTGAATGATTTATTTCATATAGTCAAAGTATAATGTGAAAAAGGTAATCATTTTATGGGTTTTGATTTTTTCACTAGACTATTGAATTTCTTAATTTTATGTCCCTTGTTGATATTTTTGTGATCATACTACATTTATAAATATTTTTCACATGATTAAATGATGATTAGAAACAAATACGAAGATGTCATGATCCCCTCCCGACATGGTGTTCCCCTCCTTAGCTGGAAATGTGTGAAGGGATAGAGTGACCCTCCATGTGCTGCCTTCAATAGGCCCTGGGATTGTAATTAGCATGAAGGATATAATAAACACCCAAATGGGAGGCATTACCCTCTAAGAGAACACTTGTAAAAGAGAGAGATAACACAAAACACAACCAAATCCAACTCCAACTTCAATATAAATGAAATCCCACGTACACATATGTAATGTCATAAATGTCTACTACAATTGAAATGGAAAACTTCATTTACCAAAAGAAAGAAAAAAATGACAGCATCCACGAAGCCGGAATAGCTCCTACAACCACAAGATAGTATTAACCAGCATGATCTCCATCCACTCTAATAAAACTAAAAAAATAAAATTATATATATGTAGGGAGAGTATAATAGTATACTCATTAGGATCATCCTCGGAGCCTCTCATGCAAAAGTAATGAAACCATACTAAATCACATTGAATAGAAACTGAAAGTAACTTGTCACCAAAATAAGGTTACTAAGTTCCCAGCCTCAACATGGATACTCTAACCACGTATCACATAAAATTTTATAGAATATAATAAATAATATCAAGGATACCCAGATACTACTTCCCCATTGGTTTTCCGGTTTCCCCAATGTCACACGTCCTAAGAATCACTCTCCAAAATGCCTTGCCTACAAACACCTGGATGTAGCGCTACAACATGATCCTTGTGAAAAAAAACCACCACATACACATTTCTAATGTAACCAGGTAGTTTCTGGTATCCATCATATCTCACACAATGTGTATCATACTTCAGGTATTATACCTCATGCCATTATAGCCCATACACTGGGTATGGATCCTCAATCCATTACAATAAATACACATTACTCCTATAGTAGTCCATAAGAAATTATATGTATAATATATGTGTGTGAATAACCAAAATACATTAAAGCCCTCTACACACATATAAGGGGAAAAATAACTCCCATGCCTACCATCACTATTAACTACCAAGATATGAGTGAAGGGCCATAGGGAGAAGTCAACTATCCATCCTCCTACTGGAATGTTGGAGAAAACACCCCCAGGGCTTAGTAACCAAGGGGTGTCATTTTACCTAACTATTTGGGTGGAGTAGGGTATAAAAACACAAAAGGTAAATTATATAATATAGCTCACAAAAACACTATTGCGATAACCTAGTCTTAGACTTAACAGCAGCAAATGTCTCCCAGACTCTCGGCCTCCACTGTAATGACTAGGCATCATATAATCACACAACCATTTAAATAGGTTTATTAAATTACTTCATTACCTTTATATCAATTTTACATTATGTTAACTAATTATTTAAATTTTAATTAAGCAATATGAATTAAAAATTATATTTTATTTGAATCACACCCAATGTCTACTATTCCTTTAAATTTCAACCTTAGAATTGAGTCCATTGAAGCTCCATCCCCATGGGTAAACATCATTTATTAAATCATTTTTTAATAAAAATATTACCTTCCTATATTCCTTGGAAATATAGAAAAACATTCTAAGCTAAAAAACATCAGGGGTATCAACACAATGAGTAGATGAACTACTCGTCATGTATGTTCCACCTATAGTAGGACTATAGAACCATCCTCCCTCATGAAGCTAAATATAGAAAGCACATGAAATACCCCATAAATATTCTCCTCTTTTTGGATGGAGTGTAGTATAACTAGATTTCTTGAGCAGCGAGGAATGCAAAAAAGATAAACAAACAACAAGAGTCATCAAGTATCCAACATTCACATCCAACATGTTTCATCAACTCTAGTGTCCTCTATGACACCCACATGATTAAACTGATGCATATCACAACTCTTTCCATGACTTAATGAAACAACCAATTAGGCCTCCCAGCCCCCAGAAATCCTAATGACCATCTAGTCTCATAACACATCACAAGTAGTTGGAAAATAACAAATTAACATGGATCTTGTCCCAAAACAAGGAATTTTGCATTCACAAGCAATGAGATCTCACAACTCCAAGCATAGGGCTCTTTTTTTGACATGAATAATGTTAACTCATAATCATATAGGGAATTATATTTTATCAAAATACCAGGTCATTAATCCTTGATGAATAAACCATGTCATTATTAGTGGGTTCCAGCTATGGGAAACCTAACAATAAAGATATCATAGTAATCACAAATAGTTAAACATGCTTAATCCATCAATATATTAACATCAAATTACAACAAAAACAACCAAAATCATTTACACAACTTGTTATCTTCATTGAATTAATTATCAATTATTTCCAAATTTATGTTCTTTACCAGTTTCATCATGAACGACATTCTAACTAGTAAAGAATAAATATCATACTATCTTTAAAAAAAAGAGCTAATAACATACGATTGATAGAAGTATATTTAACCAGTCAAAATATTTATTATGTAAATTCTATTTTGATATAGTAAGATAAAATATTATTACGCTATAGTTTCATGTAAAAGGATTTATAAGACTTGAATCCTCTACATCAAATGGTTTCCAATCCTCATTTCCCAACAAAAATCCAACAAATTAGTCAATGATCACCTCTACCGGAGGACTTCATCCACCTAAGGCAGCAGAGACACCACCGCCCTAGACAACACACATGGAAGTCTATTATGTACATGAAGATACCATACCATTATCGGAAAGGAGAAACATAAGGAGAGGAACCCAATGTAATAATGATAGATTATACCTTATATCTACAATTTATCGATACTACTTGGTTTCATTAAAATAGGGGGCGAACATGCAGTCGGAAGGAACACCATGGGAGAAATGATCTAAGGATGCAAAGCTATGCATGTATCCAACAAGAATAAAGGAAAGGTTTGGGAATCTCATACCAGAGAATAAAAAGGTATAATAAGGAAGATTTATACATCGTCTCTTTAGAAGATTTAAAAGGGAAATAGTTTAAGATTCACTTTATTTTCCTTCAAATGAGGATTTCATTAAACCACATGGATGGACCATGTAATGGAAACCCTAAATGATTGTAAATTAACATAGGAGTGATGAGGTTTGAATAGGCTTTAAACCCATTAAAACACTGTTTTTAATACATTTTACATCCAAGAAAATATTAAATGAGAAAAATGAAAAAATAAAGAAATGTGACAACGGAATAGTGAAACTGTTCTTGAAACATTGTTCACAATATAGTTTGTTGGACACTCTTTAAATGACACCTTTTTTTTTGACACAATTTATACACCATTGATTCTATGAAACTCTTTTTGTGACACTATTTATGTGACACGATTTCTATGCCACCGTTTTTATGACACCTTTTTTGTGAAACCATTTATGTGACACCATTTCTGTGCCACCGTTTCTATGACACAATTTCTGTGCCACTATTTCTATAACACCATTCCTATTCCAATATTTTTGTAACACTATTTCTATCACACCATTTCTGTGACACCGTTTCTGTTACACCATTTTTGTGCCACCATTTCAATGACATCGTTTCATGAAATAGTTTTGGAATATTTATTTCATTTTGGGGATAAGTCACCCTGACCACCCAGAACAACCTAAACTCCATATTTTAGCAGGGGAATGGATTAGAGTGGTTTGAGTCATTACATCAAATACATTTCAAAACTTTATCATCCATCATAATTCAAAACCCACCTAGATAAGAACTGTAAAAAGTGTTCGGAACAACCAACCTTCAAGATACATTTCATAGTGAACAATCCAAAAAAAAGAAACAAAAGAAATCCATCTCATCAACACAGATGGTCTGCAATCACAAATGAATATCGTTACATAAAAAATAGTAAAACATCAAAAAAATCAGGGTAGTGAGCACTTATTTGTGATTCACGTTCCAATGAACTCTCCTCCACGCCATGGTGTCACCACAAGACACAACCCAAAGGAATAGAACACTCGCACAACACCTTCTCATTGCAGTCTTACATCTCTTGAGGCCACTCCTCGAAGGTCCCATATTCGACAACATCGATCTCACCCCAATCGATTACATGATAATCCTCATGGAGATAGAGACGAAGCTGCAACACATAAAAAACATCGTGTATCTTGCTCATATGTAGGGGATATTCTACTCAATACACAATTGTTCCAATAAGAGACAACACCTCGAATGTCCCCAAAAACCTGGAAGAATGCTAACTCCCATGACCAATCCTTATCTTCCTATGATGGTGATTCACCTTTAGAAACACGTGATCTCCAGCATCAAACTCAAATGGCCTCCTAAATTTATCGGTATATGTTTTCTGGTGATCGAGCACTGCCTTCATCCTCTCGTAAATCACATAAACCATCTCTATCATATTTACACTAGTTCTGGTATGAGTATTGTTGACCCTACTACCCCAATACATCACAATGAAGAGTGATAATGTCTTCAATACTAGGATTTAAAATATTACATACCTATAGTGGAGTGAAAACTATTGTTGTAAGAGAACTCGACCATGGGTAAGTGCCTCATCCACAATCCCCCAAAATCCCTAAAACAAGAGTGAAATATGTCTTCAAGAGTATGTATGGTCTACTCTATCTGACCATCAGTCTGTGGATGAAAATTATTGCTAACGAAAAGAATATAACCGAATGAATACTGGAGACCTCTTAAATCCCTAGATTTAAAAAAGGGATTTTGATCAGAAATGGCCATCCATGGGACTCCATGAAGTCTCACCACCTCTTCGAGATGCAACCTCATCAAAAAATCCCCTGATCTCTACTCCAAGATCTTTATAATGTGGGTTGATTTTATGAAATGATGCACTACCACTCATATAGTGTCATGGCCTCCCTAATATCAAGGTAATAAAGTACCAAATTCCATTGAGATATCCTCCCACTTCCACTGTGTAGCATCTAATGGCAGGATAAAACCACTGGGGACACTATGCTTGGCCTTCACCTCCTGGAAGACCAATCATCGAGACAAAAACTATGCATTTGCACGCTTCATCCCATGCCACAAAAACTGAATTCTCAAGGCTCGTTACATATTTTTCATGACAAGATGTACTGTTAAAGGTGAACTATGAAACACTATGAGAACCCTCTCACGCATCACTAATGGAAATAAAAGCCCTCCCTTACACAAAACTCTATGTTGTTCATCCACTGACCTATCATCATAGACCCCGCAACAAACAACATGGTCACTCAAGACCTATACCTCATCATTTTACAACCGGGACTCTTCCAAATTCCACAATAGAGATGACTGCCCATTATTCTAAAAAATAACCTCTACCTCCCAACATTTCCCATATCTATATAGAATGCTAAAAAAAATTCAATCACCCTCCAAGAATCACTAAATTCACAAACTGCAACACTAAATAACTTCTTGATCTACACATACACTAAAAAATTCCCTTTTCTAGGTGTATACGATTTTCAAAGTTGTATTACTATATGAACTCCACCAGGAAATGATGCCAAAAGTTCAATTCACACTTGGAGAAATCATTCCTTCGGCTCCTATGATTGGTAAAAACCATAAGGCACTATCCAATGAGGTAATTTATCCACAAAATTAGAGAAAAAACCATTTTTACCAGCTCAGTATTATGGGTGGCATAGTTGTGTTCATAGGGATGCAACTACCGTGACCCATTAGAAATAACCAATCATTACTGCATCAGATCACACCCTAATCCTAGATTCAAAGCATCATGGATAAAATCAATCTGAACTCCCTATACTGGTAAAACATGAACTGGAGAACTTACCAACTTCTCCTTCAGATACTCAAAACCTATCATATATTGATCAGTCCACACAAACACATGATCCTTCACGATTAATATTTTCAGATTAGTCACAAACCGAGAGAAATAAAATACAAACCTCCTATAGTAGCCTGTGATACCAAGGAAACATTGAAACTCTACCACTATCATGGGGGCTTCCCAAGACAAAAACTCTTCTATATTCAATGTATCCACATCTACTCCTGCTTGGGACACCACATTCAGTAGGAAATGAACATATCGAACCAAAAACTCAGAATTTGAAAACATCCCAAATAGTTTTTATTGAATAAGACCTCCCAAAATGGTGTATAGGTGTTTTGTGTACTCCTCTATAGACACGGAGTACATAAGAATGTCATCAAAGAATACCACCATGAACATACCTAGTAACTCACGGAACAAAGTGTTCATCAACCCCACAAACATAGTTGGATAATTCATCATAATGAATGACATTACAACAAAATCATAATACTCTTTATGAAACTGGAATGTAGTCTTCAATATATCTTTATCCTTCACACACATGTGATGATATCATGAATGCAAGTAGATCATCGATAACCGACATCCAACCTTCAGTTGATCGAATAAATAATAAATCCATGGAAGAGGATAACGATTCATCACTACCAATTTGATTAAGCGACTACAATTTAAAAACAACTGAAAACTGTCATTAGGCTTCTTCAACAACCAAATTACTGCTCCCCACGATGACACAATCATTCGAACAAAACTACACTGTAACAAAATATCATGATGTACACGCAAATCCTGTAACTCATAAGGGGCCATCTAATATGGGGACAAAGAGTTATGAGGTGCTCTTGGATGTTGCTCGATTCCAAACTCAGTCTCTCAGCGATGTTGTAATGATACAACCTCTTCTAGAATGTCATCAGGGTACTCTTCTATGACCTTGGGAAACCCCAAGTGATGAACTTCTGAAGAACGTACTATCAGCCTAGTGATCATGGATGACAAGGACCAAACACGCCTCTAGTTACGACCCGTCCTCTGTACCCATGTCGTTACTACCCCAAGCCCACCTCCCATAGGCCGGGGCAGGCGACTACCACCAAGGTATAAATCCTGACAAAATGGGAAGGCATTGCCTTTATAAAGTAAACAAAAACCACAGATTAAGCAAGCATAAGTAAACACTATGTAAAACTGGGTACAATAGTAAGTTAGGAAAGTAAATGGGCCAGAATACAAACCCAAACTAAAAATAAAGTACAACTAGAAAGAAAGTACATCAACTGAAAGTAAAGCTGCAACGTCGATCCGTCCACTGGAAGTCCCACCTGAAGGGTGGGTACAGATGGCCTCCTTAGCTCCTCGGGTCCAGCCGTCCACTCCATGTACATTCTGCCCAGTGGTCCACCTCCAGGTACCGACTTTCTCCATGAGCCACAACCACGATCAGCGCTGTCCGTCGTCTGCATCCAACACAATGTAGTGCGGCCATAGCTCGTGCAGGGGTGAGTATACGCTACTTAGTAGGGACCCCAAGAACCCCGATGGTCTCCCAGAATCCACCAAGGATAATCCACAAAGGAAAGATACAATCACAAAGTAACAAACAACACTACTTAGTTATATTTCCATACATATACCTAAGTTATAAATTCTCGTTCGTCTCCAGCATCCAAGCCCAAGTTTGATCACGTCCGCATAGGATAGTATAACCAATCCACACAGGATAACACAACCCAATCCACATAGGAAAGCAAGTCAATCATAACGAAGATATTGATTGAAAGGAAAGACTCATCTCACACAGGTATACTTCTTCATAAGGTGATAGAGTTGATCAGATATAGCCACTGATTTATATAAGCTGAGACCCACATAGGATACTAAACCAGCGAAGCTGTCAGACCCACATAGGATACAGACCAACAACTCTGCCAGACCCATGTAGGATAGAAAGAACAGAGTCAAACACTGCCATACCCAAATAGGATACATGAACAGTAGTCATCACCGTCAAACCCACGGAGGATTTCAGTAAGGTCTTCGTCGCTGCTGAACCCACAGAGGATTTTAGTGCAGTCTTCATTACCGTCGAACCCACAGAGGATTTCAGTACGGTCTTCATCCCTGCCAAACCCACGGAGGATTTTAGTACATGCTTCATCGCTGTCGAACCCATGGAGGATTTATGTATGTTCTTCATCACTGCCGAACCGACGGAAGATTTCAGTGCAGTCTTCATCACAGTCGCAGCCAGCTCTAGGGTTCCCGCACCAACCATGCTCGATTCCAGGAGGGTCCGATCCAAGAGCCAAGGGGTAGATACATCAACTGACACGTAGTCCGGAGTTGATGTATCTCAAAGTTCCGTCTCGATAAGAGGAACTCAATGTCACAGACGGCGCGTCAATCGGACGCCAGGTCTGAGAGTTAATTGCTTTTTCGTACTAGGGGCCCGGTTGGTTTTTAAGTCAAAACCAACTAGACCACACTCCAACTAAATCCATATCTCGAGCAGAGTAAGCCAAGAGGTCTGTTTCATTAAGAGGAATCCAACAAAGTCAACGACACGTCAATCGGACGTCCGGAACTCATGTTATAAGTGTTTCTGCTCTGAGGGCCAGGTTGGTTTCGTGTTCGAACCAACCATGTTGTACCCAATGTTCTCCAAAACCTTCAGTGTAATATACCGAAACAACTGTATCGATCTAAGGATCACATCAAAAATTATGGTGTGTCGATCGGAGGTCTGTAGCCCATGATATGGGAAAAAGAACGAACCGGTCCGGTTTTAGGGGGTTTTGGGCCCGGACTGACCCGGCCCGAGACCCCCCTTGGGTCGGCCCGAACCGTGTCCGGTTCGGGCACATTAAGGCGTGGCCTGGTCAGGTGGGCGTGGACCGACCCGTTGGGCGCGGCCCGGCCCGGCCTGGGCAGCCGGTTGGCCTGGCGTGGCGCGCCATACACGGCCAGCTCGGTGCCGGCCGGGCCTTTACGGGAAAGGGGGGCTGCTGCCCCCATTGATTGAAACTGCGGCCCCCATGTGGGGGCCGCTCCTTGCCATCCGGGGGTTACGACCCCTGGTCTTTCCTCCGAAACAGACAGCTCAGTCTGGCCGGCCGGTGCTGCCGCAGCGGGACAGCCGCGGTCCCGCCCCTCCGAGGTTCCAGAGGCCGGCCGTTCCGGCCACCCCGCCTTGCTCCGCCGCGGCGCGCCGGTGCCACGCCCCTCCGTCGTGAACCCGCTCCAGCCGCAGCCTCTTCGTGGTTCTCTGATGCGGAATGATGTTGTCGTGGCTTTATTCGGCCTCAACAGCGCGTCTTGACGGCGCCACACTTCTTCACCCATACTTCATTGTTTTCGTGCGGTGTCGTTGAACCGCGCTTCCTTTTCTCGTACCGCAAAAAGTATAATCACCAAAGGGGGAGGAGGTTCGGCCATGTTTGTGCGGTCCGACATCCTCCCATTATTACGATAACAGACAACCCAAATAGAAGTTGACGAATGGAAAAGAAATAATTCACGGCAAAAACTATTAACCCCTACCAGAAGGTGTTGATGAACGAAGGTTTGACGCGAGAAAAGTACGTCGTGGAAAAAGGCTTTTTAAGCAACATCAGTGTCATAGAGAAGAGGATCTTTGACGTCGTGGTACACGGAGTCATGTTGTCGATCTCTGTGGAACTAGAGTTCTTGGTCGTCTTCCTTCGGAGGTCGGCGTTCATCGTCATTTTTCGTGTTCTCAAATGAAGAAGATGACGATTTGAAGGCTTTGAGGAAACTCTATCCCAATCCTTCTCACACCACGAAACTATCCCTTAATGAAATAAGACATTGTCTTATTTAATTAACACACACAAGCCAACGTTAAATTTGAAATTTGAAATGAATTCTCGAATTAATTACATTGTATAACATAATCAATTAATTAATTAAGAGAGTTGACCTTTCATATAAGGGGGGCGTGGGTGTTTTACACAATTAATGGGGGTTTGCGGAAGTTCAAAGGGTGGGGATTGTGTGGGCCCCACTTCACTAATATCATACATAGTGGAGTTAGGATATTAGTGGGTCCCACTCCAACCACCATGCTTAGGTTTAAAAAACCTAGAATAGAAATAAATTTTGTAGCACAACATTTTATTTTATTCTTTAGTTTACCAATTTAATTAATAACCTCACTTGAGCAAACGCAACTCCGAAAAAGGTGTTCTTAAGAAAATACCGGCGATGCAGTTTCATCGGTGCCCTCAGATTTCGATTCCGAGCACCGGTTCAAAAGTTAGGAAAACCCGGTCGTTTGTTTACTGAATGTACCTGAGCTAAACATCGGAAATTGATTCCGGGCACACCAGGCCTCGGAATCAGGTGCCGTTAGAAACTGTGTTCATGTAAAATCCTAAAAAAAATTAAAGAACAAAAATTTCCCTTGAATTTTACAGTTCTTTACATTAATCCCACCTCGGGTCTTTATGTCCCCGTAAAGATAAATCATAAACTATGGGAACAAATGTGGGTACTGAGCATGCATCTGAGCCTCCCGCTCCCATGTGCTCTCCTAGAGGTTCCCATATGGCCATCTTATGGACACTAGAGGTATCAACCATCCACGTAGGACCCGCTCCTGTTGATCCCCGATCTACATTGGGTCCTCCACAAAATTCACCCCATCGTCAATGTCCAACTCCCCATGGTGGATGATATGCGTCGAGTCATGCAAGTATCTCCTCAGCTGAGATACATGAAAGAAGTCGTGCACCCGGTGCAACTAAGGTGGTAGAGATAGGCGATAAACCACCTCGCCTATCCTGCTAAGGACCTGGAATGGTCTGATGAAGCATTGAGATTACTTGCCACCCCGGCCAAATCTTCGTAATCCACGTCGAGGTGAGACCCACAAGAAGACATGGTTTCCATCCTCGAACACTAGTGGCCTCCGCCTCCTATAAGCAAAAGACTTCTACCAGCTCTGAGCAATCCTTATCCACTCCTGGATGACCTAGACCTTCTCTGTTGTGTCTTGGACCATCTCTGGTCCCACAAGTGCCAACTCCCCAGGGTCTGTCCCGCACAGAGGTGATCTACATGGCTGGCCGTAAAATGCATCGTATGGTGCCATCCTGATGGTGGAGTGGTATCTATTGTTTTACGTAATCTCCACCAAGGGTAGCTGGTCCTCCCAACTACGACCAATGTCGAGGACACATGCACATAGCATGTTCTCGAGAGTCTGAATGGTCCTCTCCATCTGACCATCCGTATGAGGGTGAAAGGTAGTTCTCAGACGTAGTTGCATCCCGAATGCCTCCTGCAACCCCTTCCAATGCCGGTTAGAAAAGAGAGAATCTCGATCAGAGACGATAGATGATGAAACACCATGAAGCCGTACGATCTCATGAATGTAGAGGCATCCAAAGCTCTCCACTGAGCCCCGCTCTCTGATGGGTATGAAGTGAGCTGACATGGTGAGTTGGTCGACAATCACCCAAATGGAGTCATCTCTTCTATAAGTACGTGGATGTCCAGTCACTAAATCCATAGATATCCCAACCCGCTTCCACTCCGGGACCTAGAAGGGCTACACCAAGCCTACTGGTACCTGGTGCTCCGCCTTCACCTACTGACAGGTGAGGCATCGAGAAACGAACTCAACTACAACCTTCTTCAAACACGACCACCAGTGCTATCGTCTGAGGTCCTGATACATATTTTCCACTCCTGGATGTACGAATAATGGGGATGTGTGAAACTATCTCAACACATCCTCCTATAAAGAAACGGGTACCATGGTACGTCCTTTGAAAAGGATGATGTTCTCTCCCCCTACAGAGAATCCAATAGGTGCATGTCATGAGGATATATGTGCACACCGCATCTCACAGTCAGCGTCCCCATGATGTGCCACTCTGACCTGCTGCAGTAGTGGAGGAGTGACTGTGAGTGACTGAAGAAAGGATGCACCATCTCTATCCGTGAAGGATATCTGCAAAGTGGCTAGTTGCTCAGTCTCCTCCCCGAGTAGCTGAATGTCTGTCCTCATACTGAGAACATCGGCTACTACGTTCCCCTTTCCAGGAGTAGAGACTATCTTAAAGTCATAGTCCTGGAAGAACTCGAGCCATCACCGTTGTCTCAGGTTCAGGTCCTTCTGCGAGAAGATGTAACTGAGACTCTGGTGGTCATAATAGACTTTAAAGCACCCACATTTTCAGAGCGAAGACCACTGCTACTAACTCCAGGTCATGGGTAGCGTAGTTCTGCTCATGCTGCCTCAACGGACGTGATCCATTGATGATCACTGCGTACTCCTGCTTCAGGACATATCCATGTTCGGTCCCTGATGCATCGCAGTAGACTACGTACCCTACTCCCTCCTCTGGTATCCTCAAGATAGGTGCGTTGGTCAATCTCTCTCTCAGCTCCTAGAAGCTCTGCTGACATCTATCTGACCACACGAAGGGTTTCCCCTTCTTCATCAAAGCTGAAAGCCGAGCTGCAACTCTAGAGAAGTCTGGTACAAACCTCCGGTAGTACCCAACTAGCCCCAAGAAACTCCGCACCGTTGTCACTCTCCTTGGTGTATCCCAAGCTAGCACTACCTCGATCTTCGCAGGATCCACCGCAACTCCTGCCTCAGAGATGGCGTGTCTCAAGAAGTGGACCTCACCTATCCAGAACTGAAACTTCTAGAGCTTTCTATAAAGCTGGTACTCTCGGTGTGTGTCCAGTACAACTTGCAAGTGGTAGATGTTCTCCTCTTTAGTGGTCGAGTATATCAAAATGTTGTCGATCAAGACCACGACAAATCGATCGAGGTGTGGATGAATGATCCTGTACGTGAGACCCATGAACACTGCATGAGCGTTGGTAATACCGAAAGGCATAACCAAGAACTCAAAGTGGCCATACCGACATCTGATAGCCATCTTCTGCATGTCCTCGTCTCGAACTCTGAGCTAATGATAGACAGATCTATGTTATATCTTTGAGAACCACTATGCTCCATTGAGCTGATCGAAGAGGTATTCAATCCTCGGTAGCGGATACATGTTCCTCACGGTCACCTGGTTCTGGCAATGATAGTTGACACACAGTTGCAATCTTTTGTCCGCCTTCTTGGAAAACAATATCGGGGATGCCCAGGGTGAAACACTAGATCAGATGAATCCCTTGCCCTGCATGTCCTCCAGCTGTACTCATAGCTCTCAAATCTCTATAGTACGCATCCTATATTCTGGTGTGTATATCGGGGCTATCCCGGGGTACATGTCAATATAAAAGTCTCCCTCTCTACGAGGAGGTAGTCCTGGAACATCGTCAGGAAAAATGTTCGCATACTGAGCCACCACTGTAGGAAAACCAGGACTCCGCACGTAAAATACTCCTAGGATTCGGCTAGACAACTGATGAGTGATGGGATGTTCTCTCCTCTGCGTGAGTCCATCCTATGTGGCAAAGGCTCCCTTCTCGACGGTGAAGGTGAACCTACTCCCATCGGTGCGAACACACCGTACCTTGCGCCTAATATAGTCGATCTGAGAATGGACTGTAGATATCTAATCCATGCCCAAGATGACATCGTAAGGCCTCGAAGCCGCTAGAAAAAGATCCCAGCCGAAGCACTCGCCTATTAGAGTAATCTCACACTACCGGCACCAGTGCGTAATCATTGAGTCTTCTCCCGTAGGAGTCTCTAGCCGTAAGGATCGAGCCAACGGCTCCGTCAGAATCTCCGAGCTCCGAACAAGGGAAATACCAATAAAATAATAACTTGCTCCTGTGTCTATAAGAACTGCAGCAAGGGTGGAGTAGACACAGATAGTACCTCGAATCATCTCTGGCGTGCCGTCGTCGTAGGCCTCCGCTGCCTGAAGCTGAGCCTGTCTCGGCCAGCCAGCTCCCTGTAGTCGGGGTGGACCTCCTGGTGGTGATGGTTGTAAAGACTCAAAGCGTCGCCCACCACCTGCTGCTCGACCAGCTCCCCTTCCTCTTCCACATGCTCTCGGCAGACCGCCACGGTCGACCCTCTGCCTCTGCCTGGGTGGCCCCTTAACCATCTGCTGCTTTACTGCATGGCTGGTTGTGCAGTCATGAGCCATGTGGCCCTACCCACCGCATGCGTAGCAATGTCTGCTCCTCGGAAGGCTGGCTATGCACCGTGTACCCCACACCTCTGAGCCAGTGTCCCGAGGTCGTCCGCCTGATGGTCTAGTCCGCCTGGACCCCTGCGACGTCCGTTGACTGCCAGCTGCAGATGACTCCTCTATGTGCCGCCCTGGGGTATGTCTCGTTGCTGGCATAGGCTCAGGAAGAAATCTCTCTATGAGAAGGCATCACTCCAGTACTCCTGCCCATGTCAAAATGCTGAGGGAGATCATCGATCCCTAGTCTCCTGACTCAGTCCCTGCTCGAAGGTTCGGGCCCGGAAGAATGGGTCTTGTACCATGTTCGTCGAATAGCGTGTGAGATCGGTAAATCTCACTGAGTAAAGGGTGACTGTCATGTGGCCCTACTGCACCTATAGTATCTCATGGATGTGCACCGCACGGAGGGTGGTTGTGACGAACTCTAAGTGGAAGAGGCTCTCAATGTCCGTCCAGAGGAGTGATGCCTCTTCGTGCACCTGGAGCATCAATATCAACCATCTTTCTGCTTCCGCATGGAGAAGGCTTGCTGCAAGGATCACCATGTGGTAAGCTGGTGTCCCCACTAACCTGAATTCTCAAACCACAGCTTCCAGCCAATCCTCGACAGCCTGTGGGTCCGTCTCCCCATGGAACCTGGGCAGTATCTGACGCTAAAACTCGTGCAGTGCACTAAGGCGATGTGCACTATCAGCGGCTGGGGTTGGTAGCATCGGTGGCTCGGCGGGTAGATGTACTGCCGGTGCCTCTGCTAAAAAAGGGCCCTACACCGAGGCCTCGTCGTTCGGTGGGTTGTCGGCTCGCACAAAACTCATAACCCTAGATGGCTGCCGTCGTGGGGCCATCCAGATATGAAACAGGTGTTCCACGGACAAAAAGTATACCTATTGAGATGACACAAAGTAATCACAATGAAAACTTGATACACACCTTCAATCAATGTTTTTGTGTACTGAGTTGGAAATCAGAAGTCAGGGTCTTGTTGTATGGATACGTCGGTCGCCGCACCAACACTGGACTCCCTGGAGTGATAACTAATCTCAATACCCTTAACACTATTGCTTCACACAGAAGAAAGATCAGATTCTCGAGTTCTACTGTTGAACCGAACTCCTCTGATACCTATTTGTCACGACCCGTCCTCGGGACCCATGCCGTGACTACCCCAAGACCGCCTCCCATAGGCCAGGGTATGAAGACTAGAACCAAGGCGTAAATACTGACAAAAAAGGAAGGAATTGCCTTTATAAAGTCAAAAAATACCACAGAGTAATCATGCAGAAGTAAACACTATGTAAAACTGGGTACAATAGTAAGTGCGGAATGTAAATGGGCCAGAATACAAACCCAAACTGAAATTAAAGTAAAACTGGAAATAAAGTACAACAAATGAAAGTAAAGCAGAAACGTCAAGCCATCCACTGGAAGTCCCACCTGAAGGGTGGGTGCAGATGCTCTCCTCAGATCCTCGGGACTAGCCGTCCGTTCCATGTACGTCCCGCCTAGTGGTCCACCTCCAGGTACCGAGCTGCTCCATGAGCCTCAACCACAATCAGTGTTGTCCATCCTCTGCATCCAACACATTTTAGTGCGGGCATAGCCCAGGTAAGGGTGAGTATACGCTACTCAGTAGGGACCCCGAGACCCCCGAAGGCCTCCCAGAATCCACCAAGGATAATCTACAAAGGAAAGATACATTCATTAAGTAACAACCAACACTACTTAGGTATATTCCCATACATATACCTAAGTTATCAATTCCCGTTCGGCTCCAACATTCGAGCCCAACTTCGATCACGTCTGCATAGGACAGTACAACCAATCCACATAGGATAACGCAACCCAATCCACATAGGAAAGCAAGTCAATCATATCGAAGATATTGATTTAAAGTCAAGACTCATCTCACACAGGTATACTTCTTCGTAAGGTGATAGAGATGATCAGATATAGCCGCTGATTCATCTAACCTGAGACCCACGTAGGATACTAAACCATCTAAGCTGTCGGAGCCACATAGGATACTAGCCAACTACTCTGCCAAACCCACTTCAGATAGAAAGAAAGGAGTCAAACACGGCCAGACCAACTTAGGATACATGAACAGTAGTCATCACCGTCTAACCCACGGAGGATTTCAGTATGGTCTTCATTGCTGCCGAACCCACGGAGGATTTCAGTGCAGTCTCCATCGCCGTTGAACCCACGAAGGATTTCAGTACGGTCTTCATTGCTTCCGAACCCACAAGGGATTTTAGTGCAGTCTTCATCGTCGTTGAACCCACGGAGGATTTCACTACGGTCTTCATCGCTGCCGAACCCACAGAGGATTTCGGTGTAGTCTTCATCGCAGTCACAGCCAGGTCTAGGGTTCCCACACATAGCATGATCTATTCCGGGAGGGTCTGCTCCACGAGCCAAGGGGTAGATACATCAACTAACACATAGTCCAGATATGATGTATCTCAAAGTTCCGTCTCGATAATGGGAACTCAACGTGACAGACGGTGTGTTAATCAGACGCCCGATCTGAGAGTTATTGGTTTTTTCGTTCTATGGCCCAGGATGGTTTTAAGTCAAAACCAACCCGAACTCACTCCAACTCTGTCCAAACCTCAAGAGGAGTAATACAAAAGGTTTGTCTCACTTTTAGTAATCCAAAAAAGTCAACGGCACGTTAATCGGATGTCCGGAGCTCACGTTATAAGCATTTCCGCTCCGAGGGCCTGGTTTGTTTCGTGTTCGAACCAACCCGGCCATACACAAAGTTCTCCGAAACATTGAGTGTAATATACCGAAATGACCGTCCAGCTTCAAGGATCGCATCGCAACTAACGGTGAGTCGATCATAGGTCTGTAGACCATGATATGGGAAAAAGAACGAACATGTCCGGTTTTAGGGGGTTTTGGGCCCGTACCGACCCGACCCGAGACCACCACTGGGTATGCCTGAACCAGGGCAACCCGAACCGTGTCCAGGTCCTGCCCATTAGGGCGCGGCCCGGCCCGGTGGGTGCGGCCTGGCCCGGCCCAGCCTGGGGAGCCGGTTGGCATGGCGTGGCGTGCCCCGCACGGCCAGCTCGATGCTGGCCGAGCCGTTGTGGGAAGGGGGGCAGCTGCCCCCTTGATTGAAACCGCAACCCCCAAGTGGGGGCCGCTCCTTTCCAGTCGGGGGTTACGAACCTCGGTCATTCCTCCAAAATGGCCGACTCTGTCCGGCCGGCCGGTGTTGCCACCATGGGATCGTCGTCGTCCTGCCCCTCCGAGGTACAGACGACCGGTGATTCTGGATGCCATTCCTTGCTCTGTTGGGGCTTTGAGCCGCGGCCTTGTCCGACCGGCGCGGCGCAACGATGCTGCACCCCTCCACCGTTGCCCCGCTCCGGCCGCGGCCTCTTCGTGGTTCTCCAGCATGGCGCGACAGTGTCTCTCTTCCTCGCTCGTTCTTCATTGTTTTCGCGCGGTGTCGTTGCACCGCGCTGCCTTTGCTCGTACAACAACAAGTACAATCATCAAAGGGAGAGGATGGTCAGCCGTGTTTGTGTGGTCCAACGTCCTCCTGTTATTATGATAACAGATGGTATAAATAGAAGTTGATGAATGACAATGAAATAATTCACGGGCAAAAACAATTAACCCCTACCTCAAGGTGTTGATGAACGAAGGTTTGATGCGGGAAAAGGACGTCGTGGAAGAACGCTCCGTAAGCGTCTTCGATGTCACGGAGAAGAGGATCATCAGCGTCGCGGTTCACGGCGTTGCGTCGTCGATCTCCGGGGAACTAGCGTTCTTCATCGTGTTCCATCGGAGGCTGGCGTTCTTCATCGTTCTTCGCGTTCTCCAACGAAGAATATGAAGATTCGAAGGCTTTGAGAAAATCTTCCCCCAATCCATATTGCACCACAAAACTAACCCTTAATGTAATAAGAATTTGTCTTATTTAATTAACACACACAAGCCAACGTTCAATTTGAAATTCGAAATTAATTCCCGAATTAATTACATTGAATAACTTAATCAGTTAATTAATTAATAGAGTTGACTTTTCATTTAAGGGGGGTGCGGGTGTGTTACACAATTAATGGGGGATTGAGAAAGTTGAAAGGGTGGGGCTCATGTGGGCCCCACATCACTAATATTCTACCTACTGGAGTTAGGATATTAGTGGGTCCCACTCCAACGACCAAGCATAGGTTTAAACTACCTAGAATAGAAATAAAATTTGTAGCACAACATTTTATTTTATTCTTTAGTTTATGCATTTAATTAATAACCTCATCTGAGCAAACACAACTCTAGAAAAGGTGTTCATAAGGAAATATCGGGGCTGCGGTTTCATCGGTGCCCTTGGATTTCGATTCTGAGCAACAGTTCAAATGTTAGGAAAACCCGCTCATTCGTTTACTGAACGTACCCAAGGTAATCTTCAGAAATTGATTCTGGACACACCGTTCCTCAGAATAAGGTGCCATTAGAAACTGTATTCTTGTAAAATCCCTAATAAAATTAAAAAATATTCGTTTAATTTTATGGGTCTTTACAACTCTGACTCATCTGAGTGTCTTATTCCACAAAAAACATTGTTGTCTCTACAGTAGCATCAATGAGTACCACCTTACTCCTGATGGAATCTATGATAGCCAACACTAAATAAAACCAATACATGCTAATTATGACATTGTATGATTGTATTTGTAAAACTATTATGCCTCCCCAAGAGCAGTGCTCCCCTGCACTGTCTCACAGGATCTTCCTAAATCAAACATGCCAACTCGACCTCCAACTGGAAATGTCAATGCTATGGTCACTGGAATCCTCTTTAACTCATGTCCAAGTGAATGGAAATGGGAAGGTGATATAAAGGAGTATGTGGTTCATGAATCAACCAAGGCATAAACACATGTAGAAAAAAAGAATAGGTTACCTCTAATCATGTTTGGATCACCTGGCCTTGGCAATGTTAAAGGATGAATATGACCACGACCTCATCCACGACCTCTCTGACCATGATGAAGACCACCACCACAGCCGTGCTCTACTTTCTAAGGATAGGGAGAACCACAACGAATTCCAATTACCACCCCATCAAATCTCTACTGATACAAAGCCGGTGCAACCAGATACCGCTGCCTCTACTAGAAATGACTGAACGGTGGAACAAAGAGTGGAACACCTAGTGCACGACGACCGCTCCGAATGGTTGGGAAATCTTGATGCTGATGAAATCATCATACACCAAAAAAAGTGTGCGATCTCCTGGAATATGATAGAGAGCTTCGACATCTTTTCAAATGAGATGCTGAGGGATGGGGCCTACCCCCATCCCAACATAATCATTTCTACCCGGAAAACTCGGATCCCAGAACCACATGTCTGCCTCATGATGAATCATGATGACTACCATATCATGATGATCCAGTTCTGGATAATGTCCTCTCAACTGCCACTGTCCTCACCACTACCTCAAAATATTTATTCAGCATAAACGGGTTGACTGGGCGCTGGATCTCTAAATTAAATTCCTCCTAGAAATGCCTCCCCCTAGCCTCCTCATATAGAAATATGTCCTCAGAATATCATAAAAGGTTCCTAAAATGTATTCCAAACACTCTCAAACTAAATCTTCCCTACCAATGGGTTTTCATCTCCTGGCTACTGGATTCCTTTACAATAGATGAAATAAACACCACTATAAACATGTCTCAGAACCCCTACCATGGGATATCTAGCACCTTAATATCCTTGAAGAAATAAGAACCTCCACTGTCTCTCATCCCCATGATACATCATCACATCCATAGACATAAATTACTCCTTCCAATCAACGATAAAAATGATGGATATTCCAACCTCCTACAACTAGTCATATGTGACTGCATCAAAAACAGAGCCCAAATACTTCTTTATACTCTTGTGATGAAACTCTTGGAGTGTCCTTCTCTAAGTGTTATCATATTTAACCTCAACCCTACCAAGATCTGCTGGTGTGGCCTACTAAACAACTTTTGCGGGAATGTGATGAGGACGTCGACCTAGAGATGTATTGAAAAAATAACAAATAGTTAGAGCTTCTAAACTAGAAATATGGAAGTCTCAACATAAATTAATTAATTATTTTATTTTAATCATTTAGTTTAACCTATCCCAAGGTATACCCATTCAAACACAGGCACATTGAGGAATGATGTATGATCCTTTCATTGGTCTCTACCCTGCAACTAGTATCACCTAGTTTAGTAGTCACGGTAAAATTAATGGTCCATGTATCATTCAATAGGGAGACATAAACGCCATTGTCTCATCTCGTCTACAAAATTTAAGTCACTTGCTAAACATAATTGAAACCATTACCCTACCAACCCATGCTACCTCACCTATGACTAACACCAAAATACATTCTATTTTTAAAATAGACCTATGATACCATTATGTCACAACCCCCTCTCAACAAGGTATAAATATCATTGGCCGAAAATGTGGGAAGGGATATTATGACCACCTGCGGCTTTCCTCCAGTAGGCCCTGAGTTGGAGACTAGCTTTGATGGTATAGTAAACACCAAAATGGGTGGAATTACCCTCTAAGGAACACTTGTGATAGAGGGAGATAAGAAAAGTCCAACCAAATCCATCATAGATTTCAATATAAATGAATTACATTGTACACATATGTAATGTCATTAAAAATGGATACAACTGAAATAGAAAACTGCAAGTACTAAGATAAAGTAAAAATGATAGCAACCACGATGCCCAAAAAGCTCTTACAACCCCATGCTAGTAGTTACCAACCAGATATCCAACCTTTTCTAGGTGATGTGGAAAACCATTTATATATATGTCGGGTGAGTATAATAGTACACCTAGAAGGATCCTCATCAGAACCTCTGGTGAAAAAGTAATGAAAGCATGATTAATCATAATAAACATCATGTGAAACTAACTCATCGTCTTAACATGCATACTTTGTTCCCAGTATCACGATGGATACTCTCAAAATATATTAATACAAGAGTATATAATATAATAATAAATATCAAGGGTAACCCACTACTACTTCCCCACAGGTTTTCAATTTTTACCTAGCGTCACACGTCCTATGAATCTCTCCCTAAAAAGGTATTCTTGCAGACACCTCGGAATAGTACCACATGCAACAAACCACCACAACCATGTAACCAATGTAACCAAAGAGTTTATTGGAGCCATCATAGCTCACATAATGTGTATCATACATCGGGTATTAAACTCTAAACCATAATATCCCATACACCTAGTAAGGATCCTTAAGCCTTTGCAGATGATACACATTACACCTATAGTAGTCCATATGAATATATACCAAGAATATATGTTTTTGAATAACAAGAAGCCATTATATCCCTCTACATACATTTATGGGGAAAACTTACATCTATTCCTACTAGCACAAGTAACTATCAAGAGAAGGAATGGGGCCAAAGTGGGTAGTCAGAAATCCATCCACCCATAAGAATATTGTGGAAAACACTCTACAGGGCTCAAAATACCTAGGGTGTTAGTTACCCTAACTGATAGGGTGAAGTAGTGCATAAAGAAACAAAAAGTAAAGAATATTATATATTTCAAAACCATACTATGTGAATTAATTAGTATTGAACTCAGATGCTGCTAACTTCTCTCGGACTTTCGGCCACCAATTCTAAGTCTAGGTATCCTATAAACACCCAACCATTTAAAAAGGTTTATTATATTACATTATTAAATCTCTTTTAGTTTTAATTTATGTTAATTAATTCATTATAAATTAAATAACCATTATAAATAAAACATTATATTTCATTAGGTTCACACCCAAAGTCCACTATTCCTTTAAATTGCAACCTCAGCATTATGTTCCAGCGAGTTTCTACCCCATGGGTTATTATCATTTATCCAATCATTTTTATATCATTATTACTTTCCCATATTCCAATGTATTCTAGTAAAACATTATATGTTTCAAAACACCAGGGGGATCAACACTGTGAGTATATGAACTACCTGTAAAGTCTTTTCCACCTATTATAAGAGTGTAGAACCATCATCCCTTGAGAAGCTAAACATGGAAATCGTGTGGCATAAACTACATGTCTTATCCTCTTTTTAGAAATAGGTTAGAAAAAAATATTCATTGATAAGTGGGGAAATTAAATAAGATATACAACCAATAAGAGTCAACAATATACCAACATTCACATCCAACCCATTTCGTCATCTATTGTGTCCTTTCTAACACCCACATGCATAAAATGATGCATCTCGCCACACTAGGAGTCAACCACTACAACATACTATTGGGCATCCCTTCCCCCACATATCACAACAACCATCCAGGTTCATAGCACATCTCATGAAGCAGGAAAATGACAATGAAATTAGTTTGTTGACCCAAAACTAAGAATTATACCATCTCATGCAATGATATCTCACAGCTCTATGAATAAGGCTAATGGACTTTAAAAGAAATAAGGTAAGTAAGAACCCTAGAAGGCATTATCTTTTATCAAAATACATGTTATTTAATCCATATTTAATTAACTTGTATTTAATTTTTAGTTTCCAACTATGGGAAACATTACAAAATTCTATCATAGTTGTGACAAATAATTAACCTTGCTTACTGCATTATATTGATTAACATCAAATTACAACAACAACTATATTTGTGTACATTCCTCTTTATCTAGAGTAAAATAATAATCAATTAATCCCGATTATATGTTTTTACCTATTTTATCAATAATTACATACTAATATGTGAGGAGTAGATATCATAATATCTTGAAAAAACAAGATGAAATAATAGACGATCGATACCAACTTATTAATCTAGTAAAAATATTTATTATGTCAATTCATTATGATCTAGAAAGATAAAACATGATAAATATGTAGTTTCATGTAAAAGGATAGTGAATCCATGAATCCCCTACATCAAATGGTTTCTGATGCTCTTTGCATGATAATAGTATAATAAAATAGATCTCGACCACCTCTCCTAGAGGACAACATAAACCCGAGGAGGCAGAGACACCACCACACTTTCCAACACCCAAGAAAGTCAATTAGGAACATGGTGATAGTATTCCATAATAGGAAAGGAGAAAAAAGGGGAGGAACCCATAGGAATGATGATAGATCACACCTTATATTGATGGATATTCGTTAATTCCTAGTTGCACCAAAAAAGGGGCACACATGTGGTAGGACGAAAATATTGGGAAGACACAATCTACGGATACAACACTATTCTTGACTCCTATAAGGAGTAAGGAAAGGATTGAGTGTCTCCCTCCAGAGAACAAGAAGGTTGAACAACGGAGTAATATATATCAACAATTTAGAATATTTAAGAGAGTAGTAGTTTAAGATATGTTAGATTTTCCATTAAAAGAGGACTATGTTAAACCATGTAGTTTGACCATGTAAAGGAATCTCGATCTTTAGAGAAATTCATATAGGATTTATAGGCATTGATTTGGCCTTAAAACCATTGAAATAAGATTTTGAATGCATGTTTTGTGAAAGAAAAAATTGAATGGGGGAAACTGTAAAAATATAGGAATTTGACAAAGGAAAAGTGAAACACTTCTGGAAGCATTGTTCATGAGACAGTTTCTAGGACACCATTTCTATGACACAGTTTCTGTGACACCATTGTGGTGCCACCATTTTTATGACACTATTTAGATGCCACTATTTCTATGACACTGTTTTTATGACAAAATTTCTATGAAACTGTTTCATTGCCATCATTTGTGTGACACCATTTCTAGGCCATAGTTTCTTTGACACTATTTCTATACCGCTGTTTCATTGACACTATTCATTTGCCACCATTTTTATGATGCCATTATTGTGGAACCATTTCTATTTCACCATTTTTGTGCCACCGTTTTTATGCCTTAGTATCTGGGACACTATTTCATGAAACAGTTTCATGATATAGTTTGGAAATTTTGTCTATGGGTTAGGGATAAGTCACATTGACCTCGCAAAACACCTCAAACACCAGATTTGATCAACAGAATGTCTCAGAGAGGTCTGATCCATTACATAATCCATGTTGGATATAATGATTACTTTTAATGGAAATAATACTTGTTTCATTTTAAATGATTTATATTGTTGAAAAAATGGATATAGAGTATGAGTTCATACATTGTTATATATCTATTGGTAATCTAATATTGGTGGAACAATTATCTAGAACTTTTACCCATAAATATCTCCAAATTTAAGATGATGAATTCATGAATAAAAACTCAAGATTATTTTATTTTTTTAAAAAAATATTTATAGTTTCTATTAGATGAAATGATTAGATAACGTTATTTTATACGATTATATTAATTAAATACACTAGAGAAATTATACATTATGGATTATTTGAAATGATATGGAATCTAATTATTGCCATGTTTTGATATCTAATATATGTATGTTCAAAATGGTTATCTATAGAATAAATGGAGAAGGTGAATTAGGAATGTATCAAGAGTACAATTAACTTCAAAATTCGTACCCTAGAATAGTTGAATTGAATCTAATAAATTTTTCACAGTGATTACTTAGTTGATACATGATATTAATGGTCATGGAATCTAATTTAGATAGAAAATATATTTACTATATATGATACTGTTGATGGTTGATAATTTTTGGAAACAACACACTCTATATTTTTGTGGAATCTTAATTCTAGTTGATTCCAATTCAAGGATTAATTATTTGTAAAATATTTTAAAATTTATAGGATGTACATAACCTAAAGACATTACTCTTTCCATTCACCAGTTGAAGTAGAAGATGATCAATGATGGTCATTGCTTAAAAATAGTAGAGATAGAGAATATATTGATTCTAAGGAATGAGGAAAATTTTATAATATTTTTCAGGTGAAATAATTCTTTAAAGTTGTTCAACTCATAATGGAGAAATAAATCATTGAATTTAGTCAAAACGATAATGATTCAGTACCCATATAAAAATAAAATTTTAAAATATTATCTTGGTATGATCAAAAATATATTTTGGGGCCTGGATGTGAAATTAATAGATTTTACTCCGGACAAAAACGAATTTTATGAAGTCCATTGGACAAATGTGAATTTATATTTTATGAGAAGGTTTTTCATTGTGTTGTGAAAATGGAGACGGGTTTTTCTGAAATTTATGTTCTCTAAGATGTCAAGAATAATAGGGGGACAATTTGGAATGAAATATGAAAATATTCATCTAATATATATATAGAGTTAATCCATAATCATTTACCATTTGTGGTAAAAAAAAATTTGGAGTTCATGATAGGAACTGGAACATTTTACCATTGTGGTATGTTAGGTCACATGGACCGTGAATACAAAGAAATTAATACCGAACAATCCATGTATGGGGTAATAGATATCCGTCGAATTATGAGATATTTTAATTATAATTATTTATATAATTTTGATAATTTGTGTCCAATATCATTTACATATGATGTAAATTATCAACATTGAAATAAAAACGGTTGTAAAATGCATTTTAAACTAATAGGGTTCATGATGTAACATCAAATAAAGAGATTGAAGGTATGCTATTTATTTATTCAAATTAGAAAAATTCATCGTTTGACATTGATTATTTTCATTCATTAATTTTGGATATAATTAAAAGTAAAATGGGAGTATAACCACATGAAAAATAGAATTTTTTTTTGAAAACACTTTTTTAAAATATTAATTCATGGAAGACTCATAAGATTCATTCAATTGTTACTAGAGGGACAGTATTTACCACATTTCATATTGAACTGGTCAAAGTAGAGTTTGATATTATTTAAGGTATGGATTGGATTTCATTATATTAGGTTAAGATAGAACATAGAGATAAAATACTTATTTTCAATGATTTCATTCCCTTGATAACATACGAAGAAGATGAGAAATTGATTAGAGATGGCAATGAATGTTACTAATATTCTATTGTTGAAAATAAAAATATGTTAACATTAGATATGTGCATGTAAGAAATGAATAAATGTATGAATTTAATATTTTTTTCCTACAGTAATATCTAATTGAGATGATGATTTTATTATCGAATTATTTCTCTATGCTATGCATATTTGAATACACCCTTATTTAATGGATGAATTATAACTTTTGGAATTAAAAAAATGAAATAATTTTTTGATAGAAATTAAATTTCTTAAATCATTTCACAATGGGGTGATCTTATTTTATTTTTTTAAAAAAATTATTGTTTAATGATAATTCTCTATTGTTATTGAGTTTTGAATAACATCACTATTAATAACAAGTATCAATTCCCTCATATTTATGACTTATTTGATCATCTCTTGGGGAAAAATTTAATTTTTATGATTAATATGCAGATAGTGTACCATCAATTGAAGGTGAATTAGAAATATAATCTAAAGATAAATTTTAAAAATAGATACATGCATTATGATGATTTATTTATTCTTATTGAGTTTAATAATGTATCAACTATATTCATTAATAGTATAAATATAATTTTCACGGACTATTCAGATTTTATTTTGGTATTCCTTACTGATGAAATATTTTTATATTCTACAACTCATGAGGATCATGAAGGAATCCATTGTATTGTTTTGAAATCTATAAAAGAAAATAATTGATACGAATACTTTAGTGATTTTTAATTTTGGTTATAGTAGATTTATTTCCTCTGATATTTTTTTAATATGTAATAACAATTGATTAGTAAAAACTAAAATTGTTAAAAAAATAAAAAATACCTAATAATTTTATAGATATTTATACCATTATATAATTAAAATGTTAATACAATTGGTTTATTTAAAAATTTATAGGGTTATCTAGAACACTGATTAATTTAAAACGAAAATTATTAAAACTCATCTTGATCAATGGGTGTGATGATTTTTTCCACGAACTAGAATGAATATTGGTGAACTCTCTAGTTTAATACTATCATCTGGAAATAGTTTTTTTCATATATGATAACATATAATTGAAGGTATTTTGTTTTTTAGGATTTATAATAATCAGGTAATTTATTAGGCTTCTTTTCAATAGAAACCACATGAAGTGAACTATACTATACATATTCTAGAATTATCTGTTGTTCGGTTTTATTTAATAATTGGTCGAAATAATTTATGTGGAGTAAAGTGTAAAATACATAATGATCATACACGATTTAAGAATATATGTTCACTCAAAAAGTCTTGGAAATGAGGAAAAATATGGATGGAACTAAATATGGAATATTACTACAATTGTTTTACCATTTAAGAAAATATAATCATGTTTCTAATATATCAATAAGGAAATATATTTGTATGTTAAACATGTTATATTTCTGTCTTGACCATTTGGTTAATTATTTGATGAAATTTTTCAAATAAATAGTTCATTTAATAACTTCTTCAATTTTGGTTGTTGTTAGACTAAACGCCTCTTTTAGAAATAATAGAGAATGATATGAAGGATTATAATGTTTTTAAAGAAAATATAGAATATGTTATGAATAATAACATTCCATATTTTAATATTGATAAATATGGATTTCATATGGGTATAGATTATTTTTTCATTGTGATTTTTTTAAATATATAATTGTTACGAAAAGATTATAGTTCTATGTTTTTCATTCCTTTTGGATGCACTGTTATATTCATATAATTTTAGAATTGTAACTAGTGGGATGGAATGAAAAATGTATTACCAACATTACCATGAAATAATTAAACTATTAATATGTTAATTCATAATGAAAAATTACAAAGGGGTTCATTCATATTTGTATAGTGTCAGAGTTGAAACGGGGAAATAAAATCATGGTTTTTTATGGGATTACCATATATATCACAAGGTAATAATGAAATTTGGGTTATTATTAAATAAATAACTAAATAGAAAAAATTTCATCCCATTAAAGATATTATTTAATTAGATCATATTTCTCCAATATACCTCAAGGTGATATTTAGGTTGTAAATTTTTACTCTCTCTTTTATATCCCACCAAAATCTGTGGTTTAATTATAAATTTTTGAAATACCCTTCAAATTCATTGGATACTAAATTAAATTTAATTATAATTTTTTTATCGTTTATATGATGTTATGTTCATTAGAATAGTTAAAATAATGGAATATATTCCTCAATATTCATCAATGTGTAACATAGGATGCTTGGATCTATATATATTTTTAAATTTTTCTACAAATAAATTTTTCATTACAGCATAGAAATTGGAACCTTTGAGTGATAATGTGAAAATTGATATTCGAATCTTTCTTGGTGGGATGATGTTGGAGAAAGAGATTTATTAATAGAAGAATTAGTGGATGAAATTATTAAGAAGGTGATAACAATTATACAATATCGGATGAATCCATGATATAGGTAGGAATGTTTTTAAGATAAATATAAAATAGATCAGTCTTTCATGGTAGGTGATTAACTTTTTTTAATGTATCTAGATGGGAAATTGTTATTTTTTTAAAAAAAAGGAGGCCATGTCATTTTTTCACTAGAACATATGAAATTTTGGAGAAATCTAGAATATTTTGCAACCATGTATCCTTTTATTCTTGTTTCTATCAAGTACATAATGTATTTCATGTTTCATAATTAAAAATATATATAATAGATATATATATAATGTTTTGATCTTCGATATAGTTGATTTATAAAAAAACCATTCATATAATGAAAAATTAGTATATATATATTTAACATATAGTGAAATATTTGAGATATAAGGTAATACATCATTTTAATTTTTTTTTGGAAAAACCACATGGTTAAGTAAACAACTTGAGTGTTTGAAAATGATATAAAGGAGTGATATCAAGAACATTTTTTTAATTAAATATAATTCTATGGGGAAACTTATCAAAGGAAATATTATTTTAACTACCAAGGAAACATTAATAATTATTTTTCTTCCTTATTAATATAAATAAATTAGATTTTATATATATAATTTCTGTATATTAATATTAAGTAATTTTTCATTCTAAAAAAAGTTATTATATTCTAATTAAATTCATTTTCTATATTTTTTTTATTTGAATGATTAATTTATAAATTTTAATATTTGAATATAAATAAATAAAATTCTTTTAAAAAAAATCATATTTTTAAGATAATATTATGTTAAAATTCGTGTATTTGTCTTAAAAGATTTATTTTTCATTTAATAGTTGAAATATTTATTTTCATAGAAATCTATATTTTCATTTCAAATATATAGAAATTAAAATTATATTTTGGAATATTTGTAAATTTATTATTATTATTATTTTAAAATGAGCCAATTATTTTTATTGGAATAAAAAATATAAAATAAATTTGTTTTATTACATTTTTACATGTAATAAGTTTTTTTTTTAAAAATCATTTTTATCATATTTTGGGTATCTCATTTTAAATTGATTTATACATCATCTATAAATTGAATTATTAAAAATTTATTCCATATTTTGAGAAAGGAAGTTCCAATTTACTAAAATGATTGGCAAAAGTTTTATTCAATATTAATAGACACTATATTAAAGTTAGTTACCATCAAAAGGTAAATGAGATTAATAAGTGTTAAATTAATGTGATAAAGAATCAATTTATTATAAACACCTATATTTATTTCTTTAGATGAGTATATTTCATCAATAATCATAAAAAAAATTAAAATATGACAATTTTCAGTTTATATTTGACAATTACCATTATAATATATTTTTTTAAATAAATACAAAAATAGTCACTCCATTACTTTAAAACTTCAGTTATATGTTAACATAAGGATAAAAATAAGTTACTACTAAATTTTCAATATTTTTTTATAACTATGTAATTTTTTAGGATGAAAGTTAATTTTTATGTTTTTATTTTTGTTATAATTAACTAAAATTTCTAGGAAACACCAAAATAGTGTTACGCAAGTAAAGGGAAAAATCATTTTTTTTAAAAATCATAAAAAGAAAAAAAAATTTGGTTAGTTTTGGTATCCAAGTATAGAAATCTATAACATATCATTGATATTTTCATAGATTATATTTGAAATAAATTCTTATCTTGATGATTTTAATGTCAAATTAAATGAATAGTTCCAAAAAATGAACCCAATGGTATTTTATAATAAAAAATATTTTATTAAATAATTTAAAATTTCTCAAAATATTTTATTCATCCAATTGAATGAGATATGTTTTATTATATAAAAATGGTAAATTTATTGATTAATTTTACTTTTATTGTAATTTTCATGACCCCATAAGAGTAAAAAACTTTGACATTGTGGTTATTATCAAAATTGTTAATGGCAGGTCAAAACAAAAAGAAAATATAGTAAACAACATCATAACATGAATGAATTTTTTTAACAGGATTTATATTGTTAACAATAATATATTTTAATTATGTTAATTTTAAATTACATTCCCTTTAAAATATATTTTTATTAATTTAATACATTATGTAAGTCCAAAGATCTCCTCCTCCCACTTATAAAAGAGAACCACACTTCTATATTACTCACAATTTTTGAGTACTATATCTTGGAAAATAACTGCCAAAAACCATTACATAAATCCTTACACATTTTTTATAGGGGGTCGGTTTTTCAGAAAATATTCAATAGTAGTATGTAGGTAGATTCCCAATGTGGTTGTACAAATAAGACTTATAGATCATAACAAACCATTTTAATTTTTTATCCATATACTTACATGAAATATTATTCAACCTTGAAAAAATATTACGATTAGTATCTTCATAAAAATTATATGTTTTTTAAAAGAAATAATATATATCCATGTCATGTTATATCAAATTGGAAATGAAACTGTTATTTATTTGTACGATGAACTACCAACACATGAACCGAAGGAAAATGTTTTCCATCACTACCTCTCAAAACTGTTAATAATGATTGATTTAATGTAAATATATATATACATACATATTATAGAAATTGTTTTTATTATTTAATTTTAATATGTAATCTATTATCATACATTTAAATTCATCGAAAAAAATAAAGTCATTCGTTTGAACATGTGGATCACCAGCTCTATGAAATGATGTGAATCATTTTTCATCATCACATCAAAAAAATAGTGTACATATGTTTATTTAATTAGAAATATGATCTTTATGACATAATTATAATTATATAAATTTATATTTATATTTTTCTTCAGTCCATATCATTTGTTGTGAATAGAAATGTATGTCATGTGGGAATACGACATAACATCTACAAGATTGCAACACTTTTGATTTTCCATGAAAATATAACATGGTTGGTTTTTTATTACAATTTTTTATAAACATTTTAATTATTTCATAATTATAATTCTATAGGTGATGAATTATGGTCTTTATTACTATATTCAACCTTCCAAATTCATTTCAAACAAATGATCAAAATATCTGTAAAACATCCCATTTGAACATAATTGATTAAATAAATAACTATAAAATTTTAATACATAAAATTAAAGGAATAATATAATTTAAAGAGGTTCATAATAAAAAAATGAATTAATATAAATTTTTTTATTACGGAATATAAATAATTATGTGATGATTTAGTCACATGGTAAGTGAAACATTTACATAAAAAGAGATTTTAAATGTTTTGATGTTTCATTTTGTAATTATTTTTCATTAATGACCATATTCATAAAATTATTTTTTTGATATAATTATATAGACATAAATTAACCGTAAATTACATTTTATTACTAAATTAAATTTCATAAAAAAAAATCAGAAGGAGAATTTTTATTTATTTTTTAGAATGTTTTGACTTTCATTAAAAAGGGAAATGGATCGTCCTAGTTTACCTTATAGGGAATAAATTACTTTTCCAACAACCGAAACTATTATTTTAATTTTTATTCATTTATAAAGTTCTATGTTTTCATCAATGGAAATATTTCTCTCATTTTTTAAATGAATTTGAGTTTTAAAAATGAGTCTTCAAAACGAATATATATTTTATTATAAAATAATGTTCTTAATATAGGTTCTGAAGGGTGTTTCATTAGTTTTGTGAAAAAAATGTGAAATAAAAAAATATTTATTCGTGAAATGATAATTGATTATTATATATGATAATTGGTGAGCCTGATAAATATTATACTATGAACGATAAAAAAATTTCTTATATGACATGTGAACTCGATACATTTTATATAAATGAGTGAGTCTGATACATCTTATACATATATGAGAAGGTGATACAACATATATCATGGGTGATCTTAATATATCTTTCAAATTGAATAGGAATTTTTTATTCATAAAAATAAACATGGGGGATGTCAACTATGGTGGGTTAACTGATGGATTTTATTAGGCCCAGTTATTTTTTCATGGGTTATAAAATTAATGATCTAGGTCTAAAAAAATGTGATGTAATTTTTTTTTATTTTATTGTTTTTATTTGATATAAAAATGTTTTCACCATTATGAAATGATTTATTTCATGAAATCTACGAATATTCTTTAAATGTCTAATATTTTCTGCATTGTCATGATTTTTACAGGACTAAAATATTTCATTCTTTAATGTTCCATACTGATCATTTTATGCTCCTATCATGTTATAATAAAAATCATATTTGTTTTATGGATGATTAGGAACAAGTATATTGTTTAGATGAAATTACAGAATATTTTACCTAATTTTTTTTGGTTTATTTATATTTTCACATTGGGGATGAAATGGAGATCAAGTCGAAGTTTAACGTTTGAAATATATAAGTTTGTTATGTATGAGTTATGATGCTATTCTCATATAAATATAAAATTTAAAGATCCAAAACATGTAAAAAAATATAATTCAAAGAGAAAAAATAATTATTATGTTATTTTTTATGATTGGGCCTTTATACATATAAATTATATTCAAATCAATTTTGGGGAGACTTCCAAATAATGATGTATTCTCTAACGTAATTATTATCCAATTCATAAAATTTCTTACAAAACTCACACTTCCCTATCTATTACAAACATAATAAAATGACTAAATTAGAATAATTAGTATAATGAACTGTTTTCATATTAATGGTACAACCCTTATTTATTCATTTCAGTCAATATATAAAAATTGACAATCTTGTGTATGCACGAACTACCACCACAACAAATGAAATCATTCGTTTTTCACCACCACCTTTCATGGATTGTATTAATGGTAGTATTTATTAATAACACTAATATATATATATATATATAATTTATTCATGATTATGAAAATATAATTTATTTCCCCCTTCACGATATCTCATTGATTTAAAAATGGAGATGTTAATCAAGTGTAATAAGGACTACCACCTCTATAATAAAACATTTTTCAATTTCCAATGGATTTTCATATGTTATATGAAAATATTTAGATATTTTTCACATTAATTTATACATAAAAATTCTACCATTTTAATTTTTTTTGTAATATAATTATGCAAATAAAAACACTTACGTGACCATACAAACCTAGTTTCAAGAATAATATTATTACAATAATCATATCCACAACCCAGATTGGGTTTTTACCAACAACAAATCAGAGGAAGTCTAGGATAAAAGCATCTTACCCATTTTTACAAGGGAAGAAAAACAATACATTCCATGTAATAACTTCTCCAAAATTATTTATTATAATAAATGTACAATATAGTTTGATATAAGATCAATCATCACAAATTTAATCCAAGGAGACAGTTTGTACCAATAAAAAACGTATAATATCACACTAAAAAAAGAAAATAATTAAATAGAATGAGTAAGAGATAGATGTTTATAAATTGGGATTCATTTTCATCCAGGATCATTTAGATGTTAAGAGTCATTGAGTTCTTGTTTGGAAGGATATTATAAAACATTTTTATTATATCTATATAAACATAGTGTCTTAAGATGTGTGTATATTTAAAATCCTCTTTTATTATATTTTTGTAATTAGAATATATTATTATCACATTATCATCTTCTTCACACTTGAATAAAATATTTTTAGAGAGATATTAAGTATGAAATTTCCAATATTGAGAAAATTATCATTCATTTAATGTCTTGACACTTAAATTATTTCATAAAAACAAGGTATTTGAAATTCGAACAACTACACTAATAAGTTATACATGGTTGGATTTATTCAATTCATCTATGAATATTTGATATCATGAAAACATGTCACTGTCAACAGATATAGATAGGTGATGTGGTTGGATCATTACTTCATACTATTAGCATGCTATTTATATGATCAATACATTACAAAAATAATATCGATATATCACTTTATGATAATTTATATACCATGGAAGTAGACGTAAATCCTTCTTACGACAATGTGATTACTTTTTACAATATTATGATTTCTTATTGAGATATGGTGATTCCTTATTATGTTAGGTTGATTCTTTCTTATGGTATAGTGATTCATTATATCTAAAATGTGATTCCATCTTTTTTTAAGGCGATTTATTCACCTGAACATCATACGCTAAGGTGTAATTGTAATGTCAATACTTATCCATTTTTGTAATTTTTTCCAGAAGTTGATGTTCTTACAAAAAAACATAATAATAAGATAAACATGATTTATGCTTATTAAAAAAAATTTAAAGATATTTAATAATACAATGAACATTATTTAGGATCTCTAAAACAAATTGGTGATGGTCTAAGTTGAAAATATCCCCTTTTTATGATAAAAAATAAAAATATTTAAATTAAAATTAATTGAATGAATCAAATATTTATTTTCAAAATATTGGAATAAGATTAATTTAAATTATTTCTAATGTTAAAAAATGGGTTTCTACATTTAATCTTTGTAATGTTTCCCCTTGTGGACACCTTCATGATTCATTGTATTTTAATTTATTAGTTAAAAAAATCTCCCCCATTGAGATTATCAATTAGAATGAATAACATAGAAATAATAGAAACAGGTAGAGAATTATATCAATTTATCAAATTTTTTATTAAAAATCAAGAATTTAGTCAATGTATAAAATATTCCTCCCATAAATCATATTCAGAATCTTAATGAGGTGGATTTCATATCCATATTTGAATGTTGATATCATTTTATTTTTATGAAAATAAAAGAGTAGAGGTAGTGGAAGGTGTAGAAGTTGATGATGGGTTATAAATAGAGGGATTTACTTCAAAAAGTACACACATAGTGATTTTTCAAATCTAAAATAATGATTGGGATGGGGTGATACCAAAAGGATGGATAAAATAGGCAGTGATATGTTGTGACCAAGGAAAGGGTGAGGAAGCTAAGACACTAGTATGTGCGTTTTAGAAGTAGGGGTCCACCGGCTGGGTAAAATCACTAATATCTTGATACCATACTCTAAGAGCATAATAAAATATTCTTAATTATCCATAATGGAATTCAAAATATTGTTAATTGCTTTAAGATTCAATACCTGATAATTAACAGATTGATTTAGTGGTTGTTTTTTTAATACAAAACAAGAGTTCCAAACATTCATTTCAAGTATGACTCTTTGAAGATAATATTGAGGTAATAATTAATTTCTATTTTTATTGTTTCTATGTCCTTGTTAGATACTTTATAATCCTCAAGAACCAAATTTTCAATTTTAGTAGCATGATTCTTACACAAATCATAAATAAAATCAATATTTTTGATAAAATATTCACACAAGGCTTATAGCACAACCCAAATGCACTACATGATCATTTATTCATCAAGTAGAGGAGCAGAAGACAAAAAAGATGGCTGAGAAATTACATTCATGAATATATTTTCCAATCGAGTTACCATATTTGAAAAATTATCTTTAAGAACCCATATGAGCTATCATACATAAAATATAAGTTTGAATCATTTAAATTTTCATATTAAATTTTGGATGGTGATGATTTAGTAGACTAGAAAAAAATTAATATAGATACTCCAACCTCAAATTTTATATTGAGTTTTGAAAAATACAAATATGATATTACAAAATCCTGAAAAAATGATTTTTGAATATGGCCAGGTCATCCTTAGTGACAAACAAGGTGGAAGAAACTGTAGGTCTAGGAGTATAAATACATGTGTATATAGATAGATTCCAATCATCTACATCACATAAACTCTCTATCTGACTAGTTCACATAGGCTGGTCCTTAATCCTTGGTGAATCATTAACAACATCCTCACGAGATAATAATAGAATAGTTTTATTTATATAATGAATAAAAAATTCATTCATCAAATATATCTCTAATTTTCTTTGAATAGAAATAGTGGAATCTCCAGTATGTTCCAGTGGATTGCCCGCATGATCTTACCAATAAGATCTGGGATAATTTATGCATAAAAATAATATCTAGGGGAATTTTCCTCCTAAAAATGTGTATCTAGTTGTAGTTTTCTATGGATAATTCATATAATACATGATCCTTCTGATCTATCATCATCATTAGATTCAACTAACATATCTCACACTAGTTCATCATCAGAATATTCATCATTTAAATATAAAACCTACATTATTTATTATTTCTATTATTATACCACTTTTTTCACATTCTTATAGAACATATTCTTTATTAGATTATTCATCTTCCACTTATATTTCACCAGAAGAAACAAAATCCATAGAATATTAAAAAAATTCATCATTATCCAGACATAGATATACAAGAACACTTTGCATAACCATATACTCTACCAGATAAAATAGCTCAGATAAATTCTTTGGGACTACTATCTAATCTTATTTCAAATGGATCCATTCTACTTTCATATTTTTCTAAATATATTACGTATGATAGAATCTACCAGATATAGATAATTTTTCCCCAATTTGAGAAATTAATACATTGAATTATAGCAATGATAAATAAATATATGGTACACTAAAGAGATAAAAATTGTGTTAAAAAAAATACATGGATACACAATATACATCATAAAAATCTACACATATTAAGTTTTACAACATTATTTAACAAAAATAAGAAAGAAAATATTGATGCCTCAAAATAACAAATTATTTCTTCTCTCACAGATTACATGCTGAATAATTTTAAATCGAAGTATAAATTAAATACATAACTCATCAACAATTGGTATTCTAGGAATTCCATCACAAGAGAATTCATATAAATTAGTCTCAAATAGAAATGTAGGATAATTTATAGGATAATAATTCATATTATATTTACACTCACCTTGATATAATAGATTCACTAAACATTTAATAGATTTTTAAAAATATTAATAATATGATGTTCTATACCTATGTATTCAATAGTAATATCACTGTCTTGATGATGATCACTTAGAAAGTGATGTATAATATGAATATAATTTATTCTAGAATGATATATTGTATTAATAAAAAAAATATCACTCTAATGAAATTATATTTTTTAGGGATATGTTTAAATTCATATTTATAGTCCAACAATGTGTGTTTCATCGATGTAATATATGCACACGGTCTACCCACTACAATGTATCTATCTTCACATTGGGTAATGGAACAAGGTTCAACATTTTCACTACATTATAATATTATAGAATTTTGTGAAAAATGAAATTTTACAGAATTACATTTTCTATCTAACATAAAACCAGCTAATACATCATCAATGTAACTAACTAAATCAAATTTTTTCCAAAGGATTATAAGAATCATTTGTTGATATTTATTTTTGAGTTATCTTGAAAATATATTTCATATCCAATCGATGTGAATTATTTGGATTTTTTGGAAAATGAGTTCAAATACACACCTCAAACAAAATATCTTGTTGACTAGTAGTTAAGTATAATAAATGTCAGTCATACCACTATAAGTGATTTGATCAACTGATTTTCTATATCATTAATATCTTACTGAAAGGTAGTACTAATGGGAGTATTTCTACCTTTAGTAATATATCGTCAAAATAATTTTATAATTTCTTTATTATATATAAATTGATTTCAAATAATTCCACATTTATTTTGAAAAATATTTAAACCATGATAAAAATATGTTGACCCATTAAACTCATTTAAATTAAATATTTATCATTTTTTAAAATTAAGTTCATAAATAATGATCAAATTATGAAAAAATTATATCATTAATATATATTTGAATTACAAAATAGTATTTTGAATATTTTTTATAAATAAATTAGCATGAGTGATTAATTTAGTAAAACTAATAGAAATCCTAAATGAGGTAATCATATCGTACCATGCTCTATGATCGTATTTTAAAGAATACAATTATTTTTTAATTTAGAAAGATGATTTGAAATATTATAATTTTTAAATCCTTGGGGTTATTCAACAAAAAACAATCTCAATTATCTAACCATTTATGAATTCTTTTTTGAAATCCATTTTATAGTGTTTTAATTCCAAATGTACTTCATAGGAAATAATTATTATAATGGATTATCATATATCCATTAGAGAAAATTTTCCTTAATATTTAATATCCTTTAATTAGATATATTCTTGTGTGATTAATCTTTCATTATTTATTAATATATTTGTTGACACGTCAACATTGTTTCTAAACACCCACTTAGTGAAAATAGTCATAGAGTCTTTATGTATATTTAGTATATCCTAGACTACATTCAATTTAAATTTAATATTTTTTTATTCATTTCCATTTCCCCATATTCATCTTTCATTGCATCATTGATTTTAGTTCAATATTTGACAATAATGAACGATGCTCAACTTAATTTCTAATAGCATATCTTGTATGTGTTACATTAAATTGAATTTTATTAATGAAAAAAGAAAAACAATACAGGAAAAAATACAAACAACAAACACCAAACAACCATAATGTATGGCTATGGTGAAAAGGAAACCAAATTTAAAAACACCCAATGAAATAGTGTGTGATCTCGAAGACAAGAAGAAGTTTCTGTAAAAATAATTCCGCAACGGAAGTCTTCAAATACCCTCTGTATGAGCTTGATCGCTTCATCACCAAAGACGCAACAACGAGGACACCTACAAGCCCCCCATCAAAGGCAGCAACCGACTTCTTCAGATCAACACTGCTCCCACAATATTATATAGCTTCAAAAAATAGAAATCAATGCAAACCACTCCAGGCCAACACTCCCGAAAGAATCCCCAAAAAAACTGCATCAAAAAAGAAAACAGAGCAGATCTTGTCTGTGTTACATTGTTTATATCTCTAACTATATAATCTATAGGATGGTGTATATGATTTTTAATAGTACAATGAAGAAAATTGTTATATATATCATTTTCATCTATATTATTAGGTTCATATTCAAGTTTTTCCTTATAACTAGATTATTTTTCTTATTGTTTCACATAATTATTGGATAAATTTTCATTGATATTCATATTTTATATATCATCCTCAAGACTGTATAATAGGGTCTTAAGATCATGATGAATAGTTTCATAATATTTTTTTGAACATAAACCCCTATAAAATTATTTCTTTTATTACACGACTTATACTATTTTCTATATTTTGAAATCCCATCGAATATTATTTCATCACTCTTGGAAGCATGTTTTTCATGATTATCCCTCGTATTGAGGATAAATACATTTTAACAAAAGTCTATAAAGTAAATATACTTTTGATTTAACATATTCTATAATTTATAAGGATATTTATTTAAGATAGTTATTATTAAAACAATATAAATTATATAACAAGGTGTATTAATAAAATCTACCACAAAATAAGAAAGTAAATAATAGTCATCCAGCATGGTCCATGTGATCTCTTGAAGATTTCAATTTAACTTTTTCATTACGCCATTATAATGTGGAGTCCTTGTACTATAAATTTTATTTCTAAAAAAAATATTTGATAAAAAAGATTTAAATTCTTCATTTAAAAACTCAGGAACATGTTCATATCTTAATATCGAAATTTATATTCCACTATGATTTTCTAAATACATAACATACACTTTAAATTAATACTAATCATCACTTTTGCGAGGTAAAAATAATACCCATGTATGTAAAGAAAATTCAAATACAATAACATAAATATAGTTCTTACAAATTATACTAGAAATTATATAAGGTTATATCATATCTATCTGAATAAACTCTTGTGGTTGAAATGTAGAGACATCATTTACTGATTTGGAAGATATTTTGTCTCATATACCTTTTTGAGAAGGTTTAACGAATTTTTCATTTGAAAATTGTAGTTTATATATATCCACAACTAACTTTCCATAGTTTTATTTAATTTTTAATGAAAATTGAAATGCCATAATCCCTTATTACAAATAAAATATTATTTATTAAGGATACTTAGACATGAAATATTTCATGAAAATAAGGAATATAAATTAACAGTATATATATATAACCACTTAATAATGTAGTAAAAACAAAATCTTTTTTAGAATATAAAACATTATATAAATTATTTTTTAATAGAATATTAAATCCACTATCACATATCTAGGATATGTTAGATATATTATACTTAATTAATCAACAAATATTAATGTAGTAATTAAGACAACGTTATAATTACCAATTTCGATAAGAATAAATTTTTTACTATTATCATTTTCTCAAAAACTGACATGCCCAACATCCATTATTAGGTAATTATTGAAACTCAAAAAGTTTCCAATCATGTTTCTAGAATAATTACTATATAGATACTATACGTTAATTCAAGATCAATTAATGGAGTTTTCATATAAGAAAATAACACAAAAAATTACTTTAGTTACTAAATCTTTATGGGTCCATAAATGTTGTTAATAAAATATTTAGGATTCAATAATTTATTAGAAGTATTCGTATCACATATAGTATATGTTTAGAAATAATAATTTTTTTAAAAGCATGTAAATAATATTTAGTTATAAAAGAATTTGAGTTGTGAAAAAAATAATTAAAATGATCGTCATCTGTCCAGGTTGACACCCTATTCTGGTAGTATACTAATGAGTATATTTTTCAATAATTTGGATAATGAACATTCTACCACTAAAAAATAATTCCAAATATTACTTTAGATTATCATAATAAAATTTTATCAAATTTTTTTCAACAATAAGTTAATCATTTCAATCCTTATTAATAAGTACACCAGCCTTAAAACTAGTTGTCAAGGTATGCTACTTCCTTAGAGTATTAAATTCACCTTTGAGTTTATTGAATGTATCTCCCAAAATATTAAAATAATAAAACATTTATTCATTATACACGTTATCTTAATTATTTTCATTTTAATAATTATTAGAAATATGAACCAAAGATAATTGAAATGCATTAGATACCTTAGATGTTTTTTCCTAAAATACATATTGGATCTATCAGGTTTATCCCAATGGGTTGAGTCCAAATCACATGATCTATAGTATAAAGCAATTAATTTTTTTTAATATATTTCTTTTACATATTATTAATATCATACAATTTCTTCTAGAATTTTATCTTAAGATAACCATATTTGACATGACCATTTCTTCTGCACTCATGGAATACTATCTGATTTGTATCATAATACATTTTCTAGTACATTCTGTAATTTACTCTATTTCCACACATTTCTTAATAGTTTTGTTTTCTAAATAACATATTCCCTTTATAAAACATTGTGAATAATCTATCCATGTAGTAAATTTATTCTCCACTATCTTTACTTGAATATTCATTACATGATATTTTATCTTTGATCTTTTCCTTTTATTTTGGAGTTATAGTTTGAAAGGGATATATATTTACTCTTTGTTTCACAGTCCTCATATATGTTTAAATTGAGTTCCACATATTACATAATATGTTTTTCTATCAACTACATATTGTTAACCATACTTATAAAACATGATTGATAAATTGAGACTGAGTTTCCTCTCAATCTGTCTAGAAAACACCTCAATAGGCACATCACTTGATCTTTTCTAGGTATTGGTTCTTCCAATAAATGCATTGTTTTCACAATATTATTAAACCTAGAATATATATCAATAATAATTTCATTATAATTAATCTTAAAATTAATATTTTTAATATTATGAATATTTAATATCATTTCATTGATATTAAATGTTTTCTTGAGACACATGTAAAATATCACAAATCCCAAAAAAAATTGTTCAAGAAGATAATATATTAAATTAACTATCTATTAAATATTTATTATTAATAATTTTTTTATTCAGAAATATATTTATTGGATTATTTATTATCTTAAATCCAATTAACTTTATTTGGTTTGGGTAATATATATTTTTCTTCAATTGCCGCATAGATTTCAAAACCCATGCTTTCAATATGAATATTTATTTTAACATTCCACTGAGTATATTTTGTTCCTTTAAAATTTGGGGTTTTATTTTCACTATATCCTTTCTGTATATAATTATCCATAAATATATAAATTTTTTAAAAAAATAGGATCTTTGAAAGAAAACAAATTCACAGTTCCAATTTTATTTGAAAAACCTCTAATACCGAATGTTAGTTAAACTGAATAACTCAAGTGGAAGGTTAATTGAGTTCCCAATAATTTTTTATTCTAATTTTTTTAAAAAAAATCCCCAATTTTAACTAAAATACACGATTATTCAAAAATTCGTAATTATATAGTTTAGATATTTCTAATAGTTTCTCACAGGCATGATTTTAGCACAATTAAAATATCTTTTTAATTATTTATCATTTAAAAATATGTTACATAATCAATTATATTATATTAACGCAATTTAAAAATTAATATCAAAGTAGATACAAATTAATATTTAAATAATTGTGTCAACTTTGACATTGAAATGATGAAAAAATATAAAACACATAGTGAAAAAAACAAGGGTTTGGGTCTCATGAAGTGCAAAAATCCCCTCCACTTATAAACCACCTCCAAAAAATATCATTATAAAAATAATTAGATCCAAAACCTATATCATGTTTTATAAAAACAACAACGTGAATATATTCTCGGCTCAATTCCTCTTCCATTGTTATACATGGGAAGAAAAATAATAAATTCCACACATGACCTTTTCTACAATTATTCATGACAATATAAGTAAGAGATATATTAAGGGAATAGTTATTATTCACTAATTTAATCATAACAGATAGTGTGTATGAATATTTAGATTACAATATCACACTACTCAAAATTAAATCATAAAATCGAATGAGAGAGAGATAAATATGAATATAACGTGTTATGATACACTATAAAATATTCATCAGTTGTTCGGATTCTATGATATTTTCTTTAATATGATCTTTAATTTTTTTGTTATATTAATAAAATAGTGTTTCATATGAGATTATCTCATTGAAAATCTCTGGTTATTCAATACGTTCCATTGAAACTTCTTTGTAATGTATCATCATTTTCATCATGTTAAAAATTAAACTTATTAAACTAATTTGTTATATAAAATATCCATTTGAAAAAATCAAGTCCTTCATTAATTGACCCCTAAAATCAATTATTACTTAAATACTATCATTTATAGATTTAAACTACTCTGCTTCAATGTTATAAACGGTAGACTATCTTAACTTGATGCATGATTAACTATTCTCACGAAAAATTATCCCTTTTAATTAATGTAGAGCTGTGATTCATTATAATAAATTTTTTACACAATTATATTTCTTTTCAAGTGGTAATTTAAATCCATACTATAGTAGGGTAATTGATTCGTGTATTAAGGTGATTCATTCTTAAGGAAAGTCAATTCATTTTTTTGTAAGGTTATTCCTTATAGTGGTATAGTGATTCCTTGTTAGGGTAAGGTTATTAAATCTGGTGGTAATATGATTCCTTAATTTAGTATGGTGATTCATTCTTGAGGAAAGGTTATTTTTTCATCAACCATCATTTGGAGATGCATCCCATTAATCTCTATAAAAATACATTTTTTTAAAAAAAATTCCAACAAATTAGTGTTTTATAAAAAAGATTAAAATTCATATTAGTAACAGTAAATTTATTTTGGATCATTATAGTAAATATTAATATCAATTATAATATTATTAAAATGATATGGGATCATTAAAATTAATAGATTCTAGTATAAGGTAACTATTCCAATTATACTGTGAGATTTTTATATCAGTGATTACAAAAGTTCATGTTATGGTAAAATAAATATTTTTAAGAGGTTCATTAACATAAAAATATTTGTGATTCTAAGTGGCATAAATATGTATGGATGAATATTTGGTGTCTGATATCAGCCTAAAATTTGTTGGTTTATAATTAAATCTCACAATATAGTAAGGCATAAAAATAATGGGTTTTTTCACACATGTTTTGGTAGGACTAATTTAATCCCATTTTATGTCTTGAAAAGATTGGGGTTTTTAACATATTCATTGGAATAATTGGATTAATCACACATTTGTTCTTATACATATGGTATTTCTACAATTCCATGTTTTTTCCATGTAATGTGAAATTTTTAGGATTTAATTTGTTTTCATGAAATTCTAGGTTATCTTGTGTACCCCTTATTTTATATGATTTACACACTATTTTTTAATGTTCTCATGTTTTATGTTTTATCATTCTTTCTATTATAAATTTACTTTTGTGATCTTATGTTTCTCAAAATTTATATATGATTATCTTTTATGGTATCATAATTTATTTGAAATATATTTATCTTATTCCTCATGTTCTCCTTCAGGTTTATGATATATTACCATATGATTTGTTTTCACTTACTGAGCATTTGAGACCAGCACTTTCATATGTTCCCAATCCGTAGATTATGAAGATGATTATATCATGGGAGCTATATGGAAATGGTTTCAGAGGAACATGATTATGAAGAAATATTTCAAGTGTTATAAAATTAATTTGTTAAATAGATAATATACAAGACACTAAACTATTCAGTCCATGGGTTGTGAGGCTGTTAGTGAGATGTATTATTTAAATATTTATATTACCATATTATTTGAGTTTTTTTTACCATTTTCTCTTTATATTATTATATATTTTCATTTATTATGTTTTTAATTTCTAAAAATTTATAAGAGTGTAACTCCTCTCATTTATAAAAAGTCACATCATCTACCCATTTATCCTGAAACTTTGAGAACTCTATCTCAATTGTGATATTCTAAAACATCTTCCTTACTATAATCCCTATTTCACTGAGGTAATAAACTCACCAATAACAAAATTCTAGGAATTATTATTGTGTATAGAAAAGGATGTTATCCAGATAGGAGGTACAATTTTTAATTGAATATTTTAATATATATTTATTCTTATAATCTATTCAAATAAAATATAAATATCATTATTTAATGTAATAAATAATGTTAATATATGAAAATTTTATTATTTTAATCGAACAAATATTTTCTTCCACTAATTTATGAGTTGAAAAAATTAAAAAATTAGTCGTTCATATTTGTGGAATACCGCATCCACGAAGAAATATGTTTAGTCTTTAATCACAATCACACATGGATGGTTATGTAAGAATATTTTAAGAATATATATGATTTTTATGAAATAATAATTATTTTTTAAATTTAATATATTATATACCATAACACTCACCCATCCTTTAGAAAATTGTAGCATCACTCATGCGTTTTTGTAAGTAACTACTTCTACGAAGTTATGCATTAATTTTTTATTTTTTGGTGCTGAAGTTAGTCATACAGTGGGATTTAATGAATAAATTTAAAATTTATAATATTGTTATGATTTTATAATGATAATTTGTTTTTTATTTTTTCATATTTCTATACATTAGAAAAATGGAATCCCCACTACTGTGTATGTTTGGCCTATCAGATCAATGAAATGATGCATTAATTTTTTCATGAAAACCTTATATAAATGTCTATTAATGTATAATTAATTAATTAAAATTATAATTATATCATGTTTAATATTCAAAAGATGACGGAACCATGAAAACATTGACTGTGGTATTTACACAAATTAGTTTTTGGATTGAACGATCCCAAAATGATTTGTGCAATCATAACCAATTTAGTAAATAATTATGAATTCATAATAAAATATATTAAATGAATATTGATGATGTTATTTACATGAATAATTTATGTTTTTGAATTAAAGTAATTAGTACAACATTATTATTCTGAAATTTACAATACATTCGTTGAGATTTGTGACTTGATTATAGAGATATATAATTTCAATTCCATTATATTAAGACTTACACCATTTTCAAAAAGATTTTTATTTTTTGTGGCATATAGACCTCCAAATGGATTTATTATAACATTTATTTACTAAAATTAAATATTTTGAAAATTTAGTTATTGTTATCACGTTAAATTTCCTTTTTATTAAAGAATCACTCATATCCTAATATATTTTTCTTTAAAACACTATTTTAAATGTTTTAACCTATTTATTTTCCATATCTATTTTCATAAATGTTTCATTAAATTTATCATTTTTATTTAAAATAAATTTAATGTCGTTATCTACTATTTTAATTTTCAAATATTTAAAAATTAATATATTTAAATATAACTATATCAGATATTTTTTACTTTCATTAAAAAAGTACAAAGAGAATGTTTTTAATGTCCACCCAATCACAAAATTTTCACACCATCATAGAAAATGTTCATTTACATGATTCCAAAAAAATATTTAATGGTTTTAGAAGAATATCCTTTTCCTAATTTTCTTATAATTTTTAATTTTTAAAATATTTTCAATTGAAAGTGATGATTCTTTTCTATTTTATGATATAACATTAAGTGAATTTTAATACATGTTAAAATGTGTTTTCCAATGGTTTTATATAGAAATTTAAATCTCGTATTTATATTTCACTAAATTAATATATTAAAAATTATATATTATAATGATTCGGCCTGCTATGTCCCAATAATTCATTAATAAATAATATGTTCTTGAGAGGAGAAATGTGAAATTAACAATTAGTTTTATCATTTTATACAGTTTATTTAAAAGTTCCATGTTATAATTATTATAGGGATTATGTGGAAATATTTCCACCATACTTTTATATTTTTTAAAGTGAATTTATATAGTAAAATTTTTATTCCATAATTTATTAAAATTATCTCATGATTTTATGTAAACATTAATATTTTCTAAATTGGTGAATTTTTCATGGAAAAGATTTAAAATTTTTGTAAACCCTCATGAATTAATATATTTTCACTTTATGAATGATAAAAAAATATTTTATAAAAATATTTGTGAAAAATGCTTCGTATCATGGTTGAGTATCTAATTATTTATACTCATTGTTTATTCGAAAAAAATAGAAAGCTTCCCCTTTGAATATTTTTCTTAAAAAAATTTATTAATGATTTTTTTTTTATATCCTATAATGAATTTTGTTTCACTTATCTGAAATTTTCAATATTTTCATAAAACATAAGAATATGTAGGTATTATTGGAAGGTATCTTGTAGAATGTACTCAATGAAAAAAAATATCTTGAATGAACCACGAGTGTAAACATAAGAACCTATTTCATGTTAAAAATAAACACTAGTGGACATGTTTACCTTTTCAGGTAATGTATTTCTATATTCTCTAATATTATAGACCTAAAATATCCTAGAAACATAAGAGTGTGAAACTATATTTATAAATCATGTAGTTATTGGTTTTGTATGTTTTTGGGTGTTAAAGTTTGTATCAAAGATATTGTTTATATAAATTTATTATTTATGATGTCCTTTGAGTATTTATTTTAATTATATATAAAAATAAATTTGATTATGTTCTGAATAAATATAGTTATTTTTTAGGATTAAATACTGAATAATATTTTTAAAATAAGGTGTCATTGTTAATGAATTAATACAATTTTTTATATAGTTCATTTCAATTTTATTTTATATACTCACACAATTCATATTGGTTTTTGTAAATAATTTGAACCATAAAAAATAATGATATAAATTGATGTGATTGAAAATTATGTTATTTTTTAATATAGAAAACTAATTGGATGAAGTAATAAATGAAAAATATTATCTTTATTTCTAAATAGATTTCTTGAGTTATGATTAACAACATAAACCAATGTGAGTTTCATAACACAATAGATACGAAAAAATAGACTATCATAGATAATCTGGTGGTAAAGACCATGGAATAAAAAATTCTCAACATTATATGAGTCATAAATCTAAGATGATGATTCTAGTGGTATGTATTAATGAATAAAATTTTTTTATATGTGGAAATGAAAGGAATGTCATAATAAAGTATTAAGGTATAGAAATTTTTATTGAACGTGTTGAAGGTGAATCATTTTATTCCAAAAGTATAGATGGAATGTTTTAAATCAGTATATTATTGACATTTTTTATATCAACTCCCTAAAAAGAAATATCATTAAATAGGTCATCATAATTTTAAAAATATTTTTTTCTGTCAAAAATTTATTATGTTAAAAATATTGGTGAAGAAACTATGAGTAAAAAATAAAGGAAATGAATTATTTTAATAGTTGTGATTATGTTTAATTTCTGAAACATGATTATATTTTTTTTCTTTAATCCTAGAACATTAATAATCATTTTGATTATATGAAATATTTATTATGGAATTAGATGGAAAATATTTGTTAAAAGATTATGATTAACATTTAATTATTAATGTGTCTGTATATGTTGTTTCATGAGTAATGATGTAGGTTTATTTTATTTGAGGATGAAAATGATTTAATATTATTTATAATTTTTATGGTAAAAATACCCTTTTAGGAATTATATTATTTTCAGGTGATTAATGATATTTTGTTGTGGATTATTTTTTTTGAAAAGATGATTGAGGAATATATAACCCTATAGCTTTTCATATGATTTACAATGAAGGTTTTCTGGAAAAATGTTATTATATTTGGTATAAAAGATGTAAGGTAAATACAATATTTTGGGTAAATATAATCTTTAATGATCAGTTAATATTTATTATTTGGGATAATTTTTAATTTTATTTCATGGAATATATTTTTAACCATATAGATAATCATGAGATTAAAAATAGATTTAGTTATTAGAGTGTTAAATTTATCATCGATGATGTTCAGGACATTTTTTGGAAATTTATTGGATTATAATGAATTAAAATATATTTTCTAGAATGTGATATTAAGATAATGTGGTTGAAATTACTTGAAGAATAAATATTTAGTTAACTTTTGGATGCTTATATTTGATTTTGTTATGTTTGTATGGATGTATCATGTATTTAGTGAATACATAATAGTATATTTTGGGGATTATATGATTTGGGAATATAAAATATTTATGTGATCTTATGAGTGGATGTTTTTGCTTCGAGATAAATATTATGTTGATTTTGGTGAAACATGAGATAAAATCATTTCATTCAACTGTTTATAATTTTTTTCTATTACATTTTGATTAGTTTAATGGTTATTTGTTTTTGGAATGATTTGAGTTGAACATTTTCTGTTATTATTGATTTTTTATGATTAATGAATTATTTCAAAATACAAAGGTTCATTAAAAATAGGATATTACCTTAACTTGTGATAACCACATTAAATTTTGTAAATTGATAGAAATAAGATAAAAAAAGTCATAATATTTTTAATCATATGATTCATTACAACTTAATGATATTACTTATAGAATGAAAAAGGCATTAGGGTGATTCATCATTTATAATATGATATCATGTGGTGTTGGGAAACAGCAAGTGACAAAACCAAAGGATGAAAATTTTCTTATTCATTGAAACCAAGAGAGTATATTTTCTAATATTTTCAACATTGTGTTTAAAAAATTACTTATCTCAAGTAAGGGGAAAAATATATCAAGTCATATATAGAGAATATTTCATAGATATTATTGCATAATTCTTGAATATTATTCATAATTATGTTAATTATAGTGGTAAATATCTAGTTTAAATATAATTTTTTAAATGATTATTATTATTGTATTAACATTGGTATTAATGTTATTTTTAAATGATAATTACATTTATGTGGATAAAAACATATTTCCTTGCAATTTTATATATTTATAGTCCACTCCAAATTCCTTTTATTTTAGTCAATATTAAGGTTTTGTTATTAGGTATTCATATGAATTAATTGTTTTCAAAGCCATATTCCACTATTTGGAATTGTTTTTGGAAATGAATAAATCCATTGTCCATCATACATGAGATAAATATTTTTTGTGTAATAATTATTGGGGGGGGGGTGTAACACCTTATGATTTTAGTATACATTACATTAAATAAATACCATGTTGAATAACATGTGATAAATGAAAAAACAAACAATTTAGAATAATAAATTACACAATTCAAATGAATAAATAAATAAATTAAAAATATGTAATTAAAAAACAGATAAATTAACACTCATTGGAAAATGGTATGAAATAAATGTAAGAAGAAATTTATCTTATTTCAAAAATAAAGATCATTTTTAAAAAATTACAAAAATATAAAAGATCAAGAAGTTATAAAATAATGAACACCAAGGGAATCAATCCCTATAATATCAATATAGTAGGTTGAAGGGATGCTATTATAATAAAATAAATGGATGAATTATCGTCTATGTACAACGATTCGAGAATTTGTGTAGCCTTATTCTATTATCATCGTGTGTGAATAAAATATATAAGGGTTTCAAGAACAATATTTTATTTTTTGATGAGGTAAATAATGAAACATGGAATGGATGAGTTCTCTTGGATAGAGGTAAAAATAGTGTAAGAATTAATTTCAAAAGAGGTCAGTTCAATCGCATTTGATTGGAATTATTTAGTCCCATTCAATATTGAATATTTATCTATTATGAGGGAGTATCCATGTGAACATACAATGATGAATGTAAGGATAACTGATCAAATTGTGCGATGAATGATCCCTTCTTCATTTATCATTCCATATTTGTATTCCCCATCCACATTTAGTTTACAACCACTTGGGGGTTCCAACAAACCCCATGATCAAGGAGGATGTTATTTTGAACTAAATATAAAGATATCCTACCAACCATACTATTTCATAGCAATGGGAAATAACTTAATTATTCAACTATGAGTCTTTGTCAATAATAAAGAATATATATCTCGCCCTCAATTTTATCATTATGAAGTTGAATTCATCATTCCTTTCATTTTCCATTCCATTTCAAATGCACTGTCATATGAAAACCCAGAGAATTGATCTTTGATTTTTTAATACCTTTTTATTCTTATTCCATAATAATATTGGAGAATAATGTGACAAAATGAATGAAACGTGGAGGGAAGGATGGTTAAATAACCAAGTGACATCCAAAAATTTATTTTCCACACACCTTCATGAAACATGATTGAGGGTGATTCTCTAGTTGGGGTCAGATAGTGAAGTCACAAGGTTATTAGGTTTATCACATCTTGTTGTATTTTATCTTATGATGTGATTTAATAGTTCCATAGGCATTCAACCACGATGTTTAATTTTTTATGGGTTGTCCTTACACCAGGGATCCCCCCCTATTCACCCAGAGCCCCTGGATTTCAAGCATCACATATTTGTATCCATTGGATGTAAAAGTTTTTCATAAATAATATTTAAGGATTCAATTATCTAGATCACCTAACAAAATAATATTGTAAAAAATGAATTATTTCTGATATAGGATAGAAAAATGGAACATGATATTGATTATATCTTATAAAAATGAGAGATTTGGTGTCCAGAACCCTATGAAAATGAGAGTTGTACTATCCCAATTTTGAGTGCAAAAATTGAGGTCTCCATGACCCAATATACAACATGAGAATCATTAATGATCGTAGATATGGATTTGTGTAATATTTCATAACCGTTATATACTAACAGATTTATTATTTAATCCATGTTTATAGTTGAAAGTGATAAATCTTCCCCAAAGGGACTTACCTTCCACCACCTCCCAAGATAGTTTTACTAGGAGGTTGTACATGAGGACCAAAACATTTATCTTGTAAAAACATCCTTATGCATTAGGAAATTGCATCATTATCTTTGAATATAAATGGAATATAACATCTTCATTAATGTACGATAATAAATAATACATTATATTCCACATTTTTTAAGTACTGTATTTAACATCATAAGGGAAAACAACACATTAATGGGGATTGAGCTGAAAAAATAATTCACAAGGGAGGTTCCTCTAATGAATGAGTGGAACCAATTCCTCCATTTTTTGAGGTGATAAACCACTCCATCAATGTGATGGATTTAAATATCCCTAGAATATATTTATCCTCTAATGTATTCCATGGGGATTCACCTCGTTTGAAGGACAAGTTGTGTCTCTATCATTTTAATATGCCTCTCCAACCATGCACTAAATATGAAAAAAATAATATTTTATCAAATATGATTAATTTGAAAAACCATTTAATCTATTCATCCAATGTTTCTTGGAATCCATTGATGAATATTCTATTGGAATTCATATTGTAAATCATTCTATTTGCAAATATTATGTGGGACACTCAATTGAAGTGACTCTTATATCGAAAGGGGACATCATACCCTTATTCATATTTCTATTAATAGTTCTAAAAAGATAATATTGAACTTTAATAACTATAGTATTAGAAATATGGTTTGTCTACCTTAATACACTAGAAATTTTGAGAAATTCACAATTCATACACATAAAACAAATAGAAAGCCTATGGGAGATACATAATATAAAGTGTAATGGAAGAAAAATTCCTAAACATATTTCCACATTGAAGATAAATCCACATTCTATGCTATCATATTCCTTATCCATGTAGAAATTCAGAGCTGTATTGGAACCTAGAATTTTCTTATAGAAGTCAACTTTGATATCTAGGGAAATGAAAATAATAAATTTGGATAGAATAACCCTTTGATGATGATGTGATGGTACTCAGAATCCGAATTTTAGTAATATTTTATGGGTGTTCTATTTATGAAATGTTTGAATATCTTATTAGGGATGTTTCACATTTTGATAGGGTGATACTTCTTTAACGAGGATTCATATTTCACTTATTAGGCCTATGATCATTATGGTATGATAGGACACTTGGGGGATGGACTCCATTATAAGAATACATGAATGCCCAATGAAATATTTTCATTAATCAAATCCCATTATTTCACATAAAATGGTCCTTGAAAAGAATAATGAATTTGGATGTTATCAGGGTTAAGTGGTTGAATTTTTTTTTATATTTCTCATTTATTTGGAATGTTTCCCAAGAAAGAGTGTATGAGACCCAACACCATAAAGGGAATATAGTCATAAAAAGACATAGGACCCCATGGTAATCAATCTTGAATATTGGGATTAGAACCAGTTAATAAATAATGGAAGTTATCCATTACCCTACCACCCACCACCTTATGATTTTACAAACAATCACTTTTATGACATTATAATGATGAGAAAATTCCATCAAATATTATTAACCCATGTTATAGACTAAATATATATCTTAAAATTAATATAATTCCTTAGAAACATATAAATAAAGATAAAAATCTTTGATTCAAATTTTCTAAATTTTGGAGATGTTTTTTATCATATAAATACCATTTTATGTTTTATTTTTAATAAATTATTCATACTTTTTCATACTTTTTTTATGATATTAGAATAAAAAAAAGACACAAATTATATAAAATATAAAAAAATTCACAAGTATCAACATTATCCATGATTGTGGTGTGAAGTCAATTTTATGTTTAAAATGGGAATTTCTCTAAAAAACGGTTCTAACTGTGTTATGAAAAAATTTATTAACATAATTATTTAGTAGTTATTGAAATTTAATCATATATAATGAATTATATATTTTTAAGGAACATGTTAATTTTTTTAAATTAGGGTATTTTCATTTTTATTTAAAATTAATTATCACTATAGTAAAAGTTTGTTTCCAAAGTAATGTTTAAAAGGATTAATGTGGTTGGTTAAACTAATAGATTAGGACTCAAATTTCTCTAAAACATATCTTAGTTTTATTTTTTGATACTGAGGAATAAATATCTCCTATATTCTGAATTATACTTCACTGATTCGACATTCCATGGGAAAAAAATTATTATATTTTAATGTTCATAATATCTATATGGGTTCTACTTCTCTCACTTATAAAGGAGTAACACATATACTCCCTTATCAAAAAAAATTGACCACACTAACAAGATTTTTTTTTAAAATGAAATAATAATATACACCCCATGTTATATAGGTCCTAAACATATAAAATATAATTAAAATGATGATTATGGTGTAAGATGATGGAATATATATAAGGAGAATGTATAAATAATGACCAAATTATTACTAGTATATTTCTTTTTGTTCTTACATTAATTCTATTAAAACTGACATAATATATTGAAATCGTTATTCTTAATATACTTGAATATTATAATGTTATGAACAACCATTTTATATATACATTTTATTTATTCTAAAATTAAAAGAATCACTCTTACAAACATGTATAATACATCCACCGCAAAGCATTATGTTTTGATTTTCACCACCACCACACATAGATAGTTATAAACATGATTTATTTAATATATATATATATATATGATATTTATAATTTTTTTATCATTCAATATTTTTATTATATTATATATCTTAAAAACTCTCCATCCATTAAGATATGATATCATCACTCATTTGTACATGTGGGCTACCAACTCCATGAAGTGAGGTAATTAATTTTTAATATACCACTCACATGATACTATAAGAATTTATTTAATTATTAAATACGGTATTTATGATATAATTATTATTTTAAAAAGAATGTTGTAATATAACATTATATATATATATGATATTTATGACATTATTATATTTCAAAATATTACGATATAATCTACATTAATTACTTCTGATCCATTGGGAAATGATAACATCACTAATGAGTATTTTCAGACATCCACCTCCATCAAGTGATGTAATTTATTTTATATTTCTATCTAACATGCTACTATAAAAATTTATTTAATAAATAAATATGATATTGATAATATTATTTTTATTTTACAAAGACAAACTTTTCTCGACTTTATTTAGTTTTCATCCATTATAAATATATAAATTCCACTCTTGTGTGCGTGCACACTACTGCCTTAATGAAATGATTAACTAAATTTTTCATAATCTCTTTTCATGTATGGTTATAAAATTTTATTCTGTATATAAAATTTAAAATTATAACAATTAGTATTATAGATATGATAAAACTATGTACCTTTTAATAATGATCAATAGAAAAAACCTATATTGGACCAAACAACCCCAAAACATTTTCCATGAAATTACATAATTTTGTAAATAAATATAAAATTATGATAAATCAAATAATGGGAATTATTTTTATTATATGAAATTAATTTTTTTTAACATTCTTAATAATTAATATATATTTATTATTCAGGAATGTAAATAAAATTTGTGGAGAGTTGATACCTTAGGTAAGGGATTTCTAATCTAAATAACATTTATTTAGGTTTACGACATTTACACAATGTAAATATTTATTGGTGTAAAAAATACCATATGGATGTATTTGGTCATTAAATGACATAAATTCAAGTAGATGAAAAAAATATTTAATGTTTACTCCTTAAATTTATTTTTGATTTAAAATTTACTAATGTAATAAAGGGATTTTCATTGAAATATTGCTTTAATTTTTTTTCATCCACATCCATGTAAGGTTAAATCCATAAAAATTAACTTATCTTGAGATTTTCTTCCCTAATTCACTTCATGCATTTCAACTTTCTTTGTTCTTTGGTGTTTTAGGCAATTAGATCTTACCTTTTACATAACCGAACCAAACTTTTCATAGTGGACACTTTTACTTAGTATCCATTTTTTACATAATATGGAACATTTAAAATGATAAAAATTTTATATTCAAAAATATATTCCTATTATTTAACATGAATTGTTATTATTTTGTTTCTCATCTATAAACTATATGAAAAATAATAATATATTTGAAGATTACAAAAATCTAGTTAAATGACAGAGTAAGAAATGTATTAGTCTATTGAAAAAAACTAAAAAACATAAAATTTTTAAACTTTTAAAAATATTATTTGATTTCATTAAATTAAATATAGATAAATGGAAAAAGTAATTTTTGGCCAATATATCATTTTATAACCAACCTTTTAGGTAGGAATTGTATTCATAACCCATGTCTGATATGACTAGAGCCAAGGTAAATATATAAGAGACATATCATTGGTTTACTAACTCTTTAATTACATTAATGAAAAGGAATATAACTAAATATATTGGAGATTTTTATCAGACTCACTAATAATATATGTTATACTGGTCTCACTGATCATTTAAGTTGTATTGAGATTACTTGTTGTATAAGCTGTATAGGGATCACCGTTAATAAAATCTATTCTAAGTAGAACCATCATAACCTAAAACAAAAAAATTACAATTTTAGGATTAAAACATACTATTCATTCAATGTTTCATCATAAAACCCTTATAAATTTATTTTTAACCCATATGAAAAAAATTTTGATATCAAAATACTCTTTCATTTAAAAAACATTTATGAAACTGAAATACACAAATGAAATTTAAATAGTTGTATTTATTTGATGAAAACATGTAATATTATATCTGAATAAGATGTTAAAATTATTATTGCGGTTCTGGGGAAACTATTGTGATCATATATGCTAAAATAGAACATTTTTTTAATTTTTTTTATATTCCATTTAAAATACATGAAAATTATATTTTTGAAAAAAATTGTATGAAATTCAAAAGAGACATTAAAATTTCTGTATAATTGATTTATTTCAATATAAATAAATCTATATTATAATATTTATAATATGTATATGAAATAAGAGTACATATAATATATATCTCAAAAACATAAAAAATTAATTTTAATGTTAAAGTGTCCCTTATCTTGAGTCAGAACCACAACCCACATTATTTATTTTCAAAAACACTGAAATATTTTATTTATTTAATTTATTGTGAATATTTTTTTATTTTTTTATATCATTTATTCTTATTATTATATGTTATGATTACTTAGATAAACAATTTTGCTCAGTTTTGATGTTTTGATGATTTTTGGATCACGAGTCCCAAAATACTTCAGTCTGATGAATAGTTCAAATACATAATTATGTAATCATGTCTATAATACAAATCATAAAATTATTTTTTATTTTTATATATAAATTCAAAATTTATATCCATCCATGGTATATGTTTATGAAAAATTAAATATGTTAGAATAATAGAGATGGTAGGCCGTATATACACATGAGTATCATTTCCAATTCTAAATGTTCTTGAGGGAAAATGGTAAGTAATATTTTTTCAATTAAAAGTTAACATTATATAAAAAATAATATATCTTTTTAAATAAATAATTAAATATATATATATATATATATATATATTATGTGATGTGATGATGAAAACTGAATCTCATTACTTCATGGAAGTGGTAATCCACCCATAATCATCAAATATGTTAATATTTTTTAATTAATGTAATGGTAGGAAAATATATGATATATTAACTTTATAAAATGGTAATTGTTTCATCAGTATCAAATATATTCATTTCATATATCATTATAACCATCCATGAGATGCATTTACTAAAAAATAACTGTAATGACTCATGAAGTAGAATTGCATCATACACACGAATAGTTGTATAGTTTCCCATTTGGTGGATGTGGTGAAGGATATAGATTATTTCATTAAAATAATTTCAAATAAATATATATAAGATTATGATTATATTATTTTATCATATTTTTATATGACTTTAATTATGTAGAAGAATAGATAATAAAAAATTCCTTGGTTATGAACCAATTTTTTTTTTAGAAATTCCCTTTTATGGGTATACCTAATGCCTTCCAATGTTGGATTTATAATAAATACAAGCAATTCAAAAAACAGAGAATCACAAGTGAAAAAAATCATATATTCAATCCAGCTTCCACGCGGTGAGATAATGAAATAAAATAGAACAATCCTTGAATATTAGGAAACATTACCATCAATGATATTACTATGATAAAGAAGAAGATACAATCAAATCCATAAAAGTAAAGACAAAATGGATAAAACACAATGTGTGAGTAAAGTAAAAAAACCCCAATATGACTAGAAGACACCTCCAAACCAACTTGAACTGAATGTGGTGATGAAAAGAGAATCCAACATGCAATAATATTCATTCCCATTATACGTGTCATATAAAAACAAATATAGAAGTAACCAATGAGAAAATTTATGAGAGAAAAAACCTAATAGGTTACCACCACATACTCTATAAAATGTATAATATCATGAAATAAATAGTTATTACTTTAAAAATATAAATATATTTAAAAAAATTATTAAATCCAAAATTAATTTGTAAATATTATTGATGATTGTTTTCATAAAAGTGTTTCATATTCACAAAAAAAAATTTGACAACTAGAATTGATACATTAGGGAATAGTATCCATGAATCCTAAGGTAATAATGTTAAATCCTATCCATGAAATTCCACCATGGGATTTAATGTGATAAAACCACATAGAAAAACATCTTAGAAACAATCAATGATAAAAACCACCATGTAAGGAAAACATGTAAATTACCAAAGTTATTTTAATTCAGTGTCTATACTACGGAGAAAATTTTACAAGAAAATAAAGTTCCTAAGTCAAGAAATGTATTGAATGCTAGTAATAATGGGTCCTATCATAGTCCATATATATCAAAATTGTTACCTCCTACTAGAGCTATACACACTAATGCAACTCATGTCTATTTTCCAATGGAAACATAGTTCCCAATGTTTCAATCATGTGTATATACATTAAAAAATTGTCAAAATTTATAAAACGTTTTAAAAGCCTCGAAAATAAAGTATAGTATTTGAAAACCCAATTCTAATTCTAGAGAAATCATTTTCCATGAAATTCCCCCTAAATATAAATTTCTTTTTTGAGAAATCATTTGAAACCACATAAGACTGATAATAAATGAAAAAAACTATTTAAATTATCAAGAATGATTTTTAAATTAATCCAAATAACCCACTGTATATAATCAAATTACACAAAATAGTATAAATATAGCTGCCTTCAACAACAGTCATTACCAACCATGGGATTTGCCTTCCAAATACAATGCATAACATGAAACCAAATAAGATCGATATAAAACACTATCAGATCATAAATATAAAATACAATGGACAACACAATATATATGACCAATTTTAAATTATAAAGAGAAGGATCACTTACTTTTAGTGTCTCACTATAACAATGTTAATGAACAATCCCTAAATGAAGCATCCTATAAAGGATAGAATCACTAAAAATCATATGGGTGAGCTGTAGGTTGGGAGAGATATGTTTTCAGGTGGAAAAAAAAATAAATCATCCAGATAGTTACTGAAACTCATAGGTAACGAGACATACAAATGTTGTTATCTCATTACACATTGTGTATTCCACGAAGCATAATGTTTGAAAAATAATCTACCTTTTAATTAAAATACATATGTTTTCCATTACACCTTATGATGTTAGTAAATTATGAGTAATCCATTAAAACCATTTATAAATTTCATGAAATATTCATAAGGACCATTAAAATATGTCTAATCTATTTACATGATGTGTAATCACATAACATTAAATAAAAAACTCTGTTTTAGAAGAAAAATGATAAAGACCTCCGGAAAACCTCTGAACATGGGGAGAGACCCTCAAATATATAAAAATGTTTATACCTAGAATTAAATAAATTTAAATATATATTCTTAACTAAAATATAGTTAATTTCTACATTAATGGATCTACATCCCTCAAAATCTTCTTAACATACCAAATATGGATGATAAATTATATATGAACAATGGAGTACTTGAAATGAGGAATGGGGTGTTACAATCTCCCCACCAAAAATTATTTCTACCCCCAAAACACATCATATTACTATAAATACAAAATGTGATGGATATTCCACATCATCAACAATTCCATCCCAGAGGCCATGTGGATATACCATTTTCATTGCCATAGTATCCTGACTAATGGATTTTTTTGTATAATAACTTATCTCATCGATCCATAATCTGAACTAACTACTGAAGTAAATAGGTCACTATACAAGATCAATATACTCCCATAAAAACACATGGGGATAATCACATACATACCTTCTCTACTGGGAAACAAGAAATATATCGTGGATATAAGTCAAAACAGAAGGAATATATGAATGATATTCCACCTTTCATAGTCATCCAAAGATCTCAAAGGGTCCCAAAAACCTTAGGGCCAACTTACCCTATATTCCAAACTGTTGACATCCCTTCTAACATCAAACACTAAAAAACCCCATTCACCAACCATAAATTATAGTGGATTATAAAAATGGTCCTCATATGATTTCTGAAATCCCTATTCCATGTTCAATGTCAACCACATTAACTTTACAATCTCTATCATCTCTTGAACAAGACATAGGCCAACAAAGTACCGCTCTCCCAACATATCCTAGCATAAGGAAGATTTATATGGACTCCCATATAAGTCCTTAATGGATCTATCGTAATTAGTAATTGAAAATAATTTCTATAGGAAAACTCAACCAATGGAAAATTCATTCAAAAAAGTTCCATTGAAATCAAACACCCACGACAGAAGCATATCCTCAAGAACCAGGATAACCATCAATGATACTCCATCCTTATATTAATGAAATTCCATTATAAATATAATATGGGATGCCATCACCTATTTTAAACCATCCTATTATATGGATGAAATCCTCAGGTCCTAGTCAGATACAACCATAGAGGGAACCCTTTAAAGTCTCACAATCTCTCTGACATATATGTCCCTAATATTTTTCGTCGTAATTATATTCTTGATATATAGTAAATGCGATAATTTACTCTATCAGTCAATGATCCCAAAAATATGATCACTCAAAATTGAATAAAATGGAAGTCCAATAATGAAATCCATAAAAATATGATCCAATTTAAATATCAGAATGGGTAAGGGAAGAATAAAACACACATATATATGGTATTTTTCCTTAATTTTCCTACATGTACGAAACTGTGATACAAAATATAAAATCCACCACCTCATACATAGCTCCTAATTCTATCTTTTCTTACCATGACATGAAATTATTGCAATAGGGTGTACAGACCAATAGGAATGGTATCCACTTTCCATCATCTGTATTCTTAGTAAAAGCAGAATGACAAACATATGAGGGATGAGAATGGTACTACTAGGTGACCATGAACACTCTATTAGGGTCCCCGCACTATAATGGTTTTTACCCAAATTTTAAAACATTGTTATTTTTTCAAATGATCAAGCCAAAATCATGAATCAAAATATTAGTAATATTCCATGAAATCCATGTGCACAGGTTCACCAATCTATTCTACTCTGAAGATCATATTAGAAAACAGACTCATTAAAGACTACTAATCAATGGATTCCTTCGTGTTTATGTCATCAACAATCTTACCAATTCAATAGTAACCAAATTTCCATTATAAGGGGTTCACACAATATCAAAATCAATTTTCTTAAGTTACTCCACCCTATTCCCATTCGATAATATGTCAAAATTACTCTATGTAAAGATATATTTTTTGCACTTATGATCAGAATAAATAGTCAGACTCTAACCTAAGAGAAAAATCAACCAAATTTTAAGTGCATTAATAAATTCTACTAACTTATGATCATGTGTAGGAATGATTTTTTTTCAATTTGGAATAACTAGCGTGTGCCAACAGACATAATCTATTTTCCCTTCATCAAGACACATCACAAATATGTACTAGAGGAATCATAGAAAAAATAGTGACTCAAAAAAATTTCATGAATAATAAAAAATGATTCTTATGTCAACCTCACCATCAAATCTTCAAATGTTCTCTAACACTAGTCATTTCATTATACAATTTCAAAATTACATTTTAATAAATTCCTCAATGATGAAACTTTGGAAAAATATTAATCAAACCATCTATATTGAACAGGAAAACACAAGAATATCCATATCTCAAAAAAATTGGATTTCTCTAGGAAATAATAACCTTTACTTTTTATTATCCACTAAGATAAAAATATCATGTATAATATTCCTTATGAATACACTTCCTGGATCCAAAACACACATTTGGAACACTTACCATATAAATGATGTTCATTCATTGTTTGATGAGTTATATTTAAATGGTCCTTATGGTCATCCAATGTCATTTAGTACACTAAAATATTACCATTGAATGACTACAAAATATTCCATGAACTGCTAAATGATCAGGTTCATCAATGACATAAACACTGTGAAAATGTTTACTAGTTCGAATAACATAACCAAAAACTCAAAATGTAACACCATGAGATTTGGGAAATATAATTATTTTTTGAATAAATTAATTTTCATTTATGACTTACATTTCAGTAATTCAAACAGTCATTTAACGCATAATTGACATAGTGTTCACTACATGAAACACCGACATGGGGTACGATACACTCAACATAGAGTATCTAAAAAACATAATTTTATTATGATAATTTTTTAAATGATATTATTTTAACATATTCATTAAACATATTTATATGAATTGTAATAAGTAATTTTAAAATATATATTTTAATTTGTTTTATAAATTATTCATATTGATGACTAATGATATAATTTTTGACATTGTCCTTGTAAGTTTCAACATACTCTTTTCTCAAATCAATTTCATAGAATGTTCATCTCTAAAAAAAATTGTATTTATAAAAATTTAGAAATTAGACATGAAAAAATAAACTTCACTGTTGAATTTATAATTTCAAAATCTTTTGTGGGATAATTTATGGGAATTTTTTGGAACATCATTTTTGGATGAATTGTGAAAAATTCAAGATTTTAATAAAAAATATAATTATAGTCTAACTTATTTACAAGGATAAAATATATTTTAATTTTTTTTAAATATTTAATTACAAAATAATTTAGTCAATTAATAAAATTTTGTTCATAGAGATAAATTTCTCCATGAAATTGGTTATAAAATAAATTGAAAACGTTTGATATTTTTCATAAAATCATTTTGTCAACCTAACTTGATATTTTTTTAAGATCATTTCAGAAACATATGTGATTAGAATTTATAAAAATTTATTAATTTTTATGAATAATGATATTATATAATTTATACTATGACCAACATAATTTTATTATGAAAAAAAATAGTGAATGTAATTAAAATTTTGTACTCCGATGAAGGTAAAATTAAGAATAACTAAGGACTAAAGCGTAAATTTACCACACAAAAAGACCATTAAAATTTTCAAACACCCATATTAAGGAAAATTATTTATCAACTAACCATAAATTAATGAGTTTTTTCTATGAAAATTTTAGATAAAAACATTGGTACAGGAAACATTTTTTTAAAAATGTCGAGTCTGTGCATTTTATACCCAATAAAATGACCCTACTTATCCTTCTTATTATATCCAATAAAACAACATAGGATCTCCCAAATATATACCTAATAATGTTAAAAATATACCTCCCTTACTCCTTGAATCCACCATTATTTCTTAATGAAAACCATGGATGTTTTGTGGCACAAACCAAATGGAGTTACCCAATTAAGGGACATCGTCTTCTCTAAAGCTCTATGCTTTTATTTTCTTTCTCCATGCCCTAAAATATTTTTTATATGATTTTATAAAAAAAATATAGTATCCTATATATAATAGGGTATTTTAATTCTATAGTCTCAAACAAAAATTACCCACACATCCATCTAATGTGTAACAATCTAGTTGTTTTAATGTATAATGAACTACCACCTGACTAAATGATGACTGTTCATTTTTCCATTATTGAATCGCATGATGTACACTATGATGGGAAATATATTTATATATATTATATATTATATATATTATATCTTTAATATTTTTTCATTATTTTATAAAATTAATATTTTTACATTTCATTTTGTATTAATACGACAATTTCGTTTGAGGAATTGTGGACAACCGCCCCTAAATGAAATGTGACTCATTTATACTCTACATGGAATGTATTATGGATTGTCTCAGTGAATATATATTTGATATATATTATATAATTAATAAAATTAAACAATTATATACATTAATATATAATCATAAATTTCTTTTATATTCCTTCTTTCAATATGATAATTGTACAGAAACAACGTCCATGCGTACGTACGACATACCATCAGCATGAATGATGTATTTTCTTTCATACATCTATATTCAGTGGATTATTATAATAAACATGTACTAACTATAAATGAAATTTAGATCATTTTTTACATTCTTGAAATAATGATATATGTATATGGACCAATGAAATAACAAATAAAGACACATTCAAAAATCAATTAGGATATTTCCTTAAGTGAAACCATGACAGAGAATTATTAACAAATGGTAATATAAATCCATAATAAACCCATATATGATATTATAAGTAATTACATTATTCTTTTATAGAATTATAATATGTTTATATTTATTATACAAGTGTTTTGGGAGAGTATTATGAGTTTCAAGACAATAGGTAAGGGTATTTAATCCCACATTTTTATTTCCGTGAGATACATGCTTTATTCCCCACACATTGCTTTTTTTTGTATGTTTTATACCCATGAATGAGATATATGATTAAAATTAATAAATTTATGATTATTTAAATATCTATAAAAGGATCTTAATTTCATGAGATTTATGTTTCAAATGTTACCAAATCATTAAGATGGTTTTGTCTCAATTTACCTTCTTTGAGACACATTCCACATTATCCGCATAAATTTTTATATGAGTTATACATAATGACATTGGCATGTTTCATAATAAATATATATTATTTCATGATATTTTATTCTTCACGTAATTTCACACTCTTACATGGTTTGTATGGTTCCATGTTATGAAGTGATAAGAGTTTATTGAAACAATATCATCACTTTTAGATATTGTTTTTGTTAATTATTCCCTTGGTGAAATCATTTGATCCATATCTAAAAAATCATTAAATTTATTAACCTCTAGTAATTAAAAATATATTCATGTAGAAGTAAAAAATTTCAGTCATTGGTAAATATTATTAGGTCATCTCAATTTTTTATTACATCTTTTTTCATTACATTTTACAAACATATGATCTTTCAAAGTTCAGTGACATGAAGAAAAGGTATATAATAGATAAAAACAAAATGAATTATATAATTAAAAGATAAATGATTATTTATGTTTGATCCGAAATACATATATCATGTCCTATAACTTTGGGACACAAATTAATGTAACGAGTGACCATAATACATAGTAAGGAAAAACAAAGGAAACCATTTTATTGTGATATTTGGGAATAATAATAAGAACATGAGGAATATCATAAAGGCATGATAAAGAGGGATAAGATAATTATAATAACGTGAATAATAACTTGGAAATGTGGATATAACATTTATTTGAGTAACTCATAAGCATATCACCATGGTGTATCACTGAGGTTTCATTACAATTACAAATGATATTTACCATGGTATTGTAAATCATCACATCTTTAGTGACTGAATTCCTTACTTAATGCATTGTAGTGTTACCAAGATAAAACCATCACATGTTTTAATTAATATGAGATAAAAATATCATAATAATATATTTCATAATTAATCTATGTCAAATAAAATAAATGAGTTTCATATCAAAATACTGGTGTTTTAGAAAGATCAAAAAAACAAGGTCCTTTTTTCATTTTAAACAGAGTCAAAAGGAATTAGGGTATCAAGTATGTTAATGCCAGAATAAATAAATAATGTTTAAATCAATTTAAATACCCACAGAGAAGCAGAATGTTTTATTTTTGACAAAGGAAAATAATATAATATCTTGAGAAAAATAGGGAAATTTTGATAAGTACAAAGATCATCATTATTGGTATAAAAAGTTGATTTAGAAAACATAAAAAGACATAGAAAAAGAGTATAACCCTCGTGAATTATAAATAATATAGTAAGGTATGGACTAAAATTTACAAAAGAATGTTTTTTTAAAAATTTACATATATATCACCTAAAAAGTGATCTTGGAAGGAAAAGAGATGTTGAGATTTGCCTAACCATGAAGAGTGAATCCTAAAACTCAATGATTAAGACCATGGGGGATTCAATAAACCTTTGGAGGAGTACTTAAGAGGAAATAATATCCAATAATAGTAGATAATTACATGGTAATAATATATTATAATAAAATTTTGTGGGTATTTATATAAAAATTGTAGGAGTTTTTTATTAATATCTTTAGACACCATAGTAGTGTTATTTTTAAAAACATGTAATTTACGATTGTATTTCCCATGGTATTGGACGAATGGGTAACCTATTAAATTATTTTAATCCAAAAGAGTAGAATTTTTTTTACTCATTACATCATTATGAAATAGTTATGATGTCTTTAAACAGACTGAAAAACTCTTACTATATTTTCAGTATTCAGGAAAAACTACAGTATTTTATAAAATTCTCATAAATTCACCCTAACATAATATTGAAATTCGGATTTGAAAAAAACAAATTTATATTATAATAAAAATATATATGTATGAAAATTTTTTATTTTTAATTTAAAAATTTATATATATTTATTATAATAGTAGACAAGAAATGCATTATAAAATGAATTGTAATTTTTTTTTCACTTGAAGGAGAAAAAATATTTTATCATTTAGAATTAAATAAGATTATGTTTTTAAAACTACTCCATTATTATAATGATTAAGAAAAAATTAGTTTAATATAATAATTTAAATATCTCTAAGAAGTATATTTTTAACCATAAAAATAAATATATCGATTTACATCTCAATTATTAAAAAAACAATACTTAAAATGGAAATGATAAAATAAAATTTTTTAAAACTGTGGGATTAAATTTTATGTAACAAGGGTCTTGATACATAAACCTTTATAACACCCACATATTATCTAAGGGTTAGCTGTACGATCTTGATTGAATCATTGGGTGGCTTAGTTGACAACACCCCCATGGTAATCGCCACTAACTTGAGATTCTCTTATAGGAAAATTCATTCAATATTAAATTTCTTAAGCTCAAATTGGTCTTGGTCAACATTGACTCCCAAAGATTCAATCTCCCTACCATGTTATGAAAAATGTGATTCGTACATCATTACTCTACTAGATGAGACTATAAAATCATCTTTATCATTAATTAACCATTATCATATCTATTTATTATACTAATTATATCATTAAATTATTTTAAATAGAATTGAATGAAAATTTCATGATGACCAATAGTCATAATTGACCTATAATCATACAACAGTCAAAACCCCAAGGTAACATTTCAATTAGACTCACTTCTTTATTAAAGGGTTTTAGTTATTTTGAGTAAAAAATAATATAATACACATTTTGAGGAGACAATTATCATTCACAAAGTTTGAGTCGTTACATGTTAAAGGTCATTTATATGGTTCTTCAATAGAGATACATTGAAAACATCATTAACATGAGCTAGATTTGGAAGAAGTGAAAGCTGATGCCACTACTCTTATGTGATCAAGGATATCATAGGGGAAATTTTCCTAGGGATAAGCTTCCATAACATCCCAAAGCACATGAATCTCTTACAAGGTGAAATTCAAAGGAATACTTTGTCACCAATATAATACTATAAGTCACCTTGATGGTTGTCATCATAGCTCTTATACCGACTGTGAGAAACATTTATGTGTTTTCTGATGGAATGAACCTTTTTAACAATCTCTAGAATGATATCAGGAATAATAATATTTCCCTTACTAGCATCATCCAAACATAATGGAGTTACATACCTCTTTTCATATAGATCTCCATATAGTTCAATTTGATTACCTAATTAGAAGATGTTTTTGTATGAGAATTAAACTAATGGGATATGTTGACCCCATCCATCATTACATTCCATCAAGAATGTTCACAGCCTGACCGAATTTTTTTTTAATAGTCCTTCATGATTGGCCCTCAGTTTGAGGGTGACAGGACATGCTAAAATTCAATTCAGTATTAAGAGAATGTTGAAGACATATGTAGTATTTTTATGTGAACCACGGATCATGATCAGATATTATTGAAAGTGGAAATCCATGTATCCTTACAACATCAATCACATATTTCTTGTAATGTTTCACAATAGATAAATATAATCAAATAGAGATAAAATGGGAATTCTTTGTAAGATGGTCCACAATAACACATATCCCTTTGTTTCTATTGGATGTTCCTGGGGGACCAGTGACAAAGTCCATAGTGATATTACCCCCTCCAAGCAGGAAAGGATTGACGTTGTTGTTAACCATTAAAAACTTGTCTCTCTGCCTTCCCTTGTTGATAAAATAGGCATATTTTAGTTTTGTCATAAATCTATCATTTCATCTTATCCCACTAGTAATGATTATGATGGTCCCTTTTCATTTTATTACTTCAAATTTTTATAGAGAAACTATATATATGAGCTTAATCCATCGACTCCTTCTTTATATTATAAATATATGGGAAACATAGTTTGTTATAAAATTTTAGTTCAACTTCTTGATAAATGAGGAACTCTCGATAATACCAATTCTTCATAGCCCTTATATTATTTTATAACAAAGGGTCCTCCATTTTATATTTCTTGATATTATTTAGTAATGACATTTGAGAAATCATTTCAGATTGGTTTGATGATGACTGATTCCTTATGATTCCTGTGTCTAGTTTTACTAGGCCTCTCATCAATGGATCTCTATGATTCCTCATAAATTCCATCACAATAGGCTCTTACATACATTGTGCATCAATGAATTTGTTTTCTCTTCTATGATGATAATTATTTGAATAATCATTATCTTCAAAAAGTTCAAAAAATCTCCTCGGTATCATGTTCATTTCATTTTGGGTGAATATATACTTTAAACCATGATTGTATTTTTATATATGAAATTTCTCCATATAATGATAGTTCCTCCATCTGATCAGAGAAAAAACAATATTAACCAGTTCCAGGTAATGCGTAGAATAGTTTTTTGGAGGATTTTGATTTCAGGATGTATAAGCAATCATCTTAACATTTTGGTAGAGGATGTACCACATCAATTTTAGAGTTTTAGGTCTAAAAAATAACGAGCCCTTATCTGATAGAGGGATGAGTTAACATGGGTGTAGTATCCAATCTCTACATCAACTCTTTGAATAATTTTTCGAACTCCTTTTTATAGATGACCTTAAAACCATTTCAATTTAACATTGTTACTGTATTAAAAATGCATGAAATTTTTTTCACACACCATTTATAATATCCCACTAAAATATAGAAACTATAAATCTCAATTAATGTTGTAGGATAAGGCCACTCAATGATAACCATTTTCATTAAAGGGTAAAATAATATTTCTTCATTAGTTACAATGTTCCCAATGAAATAATTTTCTTGTAACCAAAATTTGGTTTTTCTAATCAATCCAAATAACAGTTTCAAATATAACCCTTTGATGATCCTTATGTTCCTCATGAGTTTTTGAATATATCTGAATATCATCAATAAAAAGCATCACAATGTTATCAAGGTATTCATTAAATAATACATTCATCAAATCCTTAAATATAGTAGGATTATTAGTAATGAAGAAGGGAACAAAAAAACTGATAGTGCATATATCCTGGCTTAATGGTGGTATTCAGAATATTTTATTTCTTCACCATCAATTAACAATGAATAGACCAATGATCAATCAATGAGAATAATTGATCCTCATGGAGCTAGTCCAACAAATCACCAATTCATGTAAGTGGGTACTTGTTCTTCACTTTTATCCCATTATGTTCTCTATAAGGAATAAATAAACACATTGATCCATCCTTATTCTAAAAAAACAGATCATTTCATCCCTATGGAGACATAATTTTTCAAATAAAACCCATATCTAAAAGATCTCAGAGTCGTTTCTTAAATTCCTCATGATACACATTTTCCATTATATATGGTATTTTTTATATTGGCTTGGATCGAGAAAAATGTTCAATGCATAACTCTAACCTATTTTTGTGGGGAGGCCCAGATAAATCCTTAGTAAACACATAAATGTTTTCCTAAATCGGTGGGGACATCTTAAACTCATATATATTCATTTCCTTTTACATCTTCAAAAATAATTTCCATAAAGAAGTATATAAGCATTGCTTATAAAAAATTATATGGATGAGATATCTATCCTTTGAATAAACTGTAGGTTTCAAATTTATGACTAATGATATTTCATGCATTTTCATTTGAACTTATCTTTATAATTTTAAAACCCATCCATCCCTATTATAATTTCAATTTCTAGAATGGGAATTATTACTAGATTGAGGATGATATTATGCTCACTAAATTGAATAATACAGTGTCCATTAACTCTTGTTTCTCAGATAATTACCACTAGAGTATTGGCTGTTACTTCTAATTCTTGTATCTTAGAGATAGATTCTACATTCATTTCAATCCTGGAGGAAATAATTGAAACCATAGAAACAAAATCAAACATTGTACATTCTATATTTGAGAGATCAAATAGAGTACCTTCCACCACATCATTTGGTCCTATAAATTATGTCTTCATAGTAAAAAAACTTGATCACGATACCTTGTACTATACATAGGTTGATGGTTATTCCCCTCAACTCCCCTAATATATGGACAATGATTTTTATAGTGGTTGAGTAATAAAAACATGATGTATTGGAAATTATGTAGGGAAGGAACCACCATCCCATTATCCTTAATGTAGTGAAGTTGAGTGTTCACCTCACTATGATATTTTCAAGCAATATTTTCATCTATTTCACACTTACAACAATTCCCAATCCCAAGTAGGTAGTTCCTTGAATTCTTTTCCCAAAATTGTTTCATGTGTAATGTTGAAGTTTATTTTCACCTCTTCCTTGGTCAAAGATCCCCCCCATGTCTGGAACCAAATATCTCTTCATTTCACTCGATCTGTGCAACCATTGTGTCCCCCTGAAATCTACCTCAACATTCTTATCACTCAACATCATCTCTTCAATGTTTTTATAGTCTCAGTTGGTAATATTCTTTCATATATGAGGTCTTACTCCACAAAATAAAATATCAATATTTTTATTAAGAAGAAAAACAAATATAGGTTTATAGTAGAAAATTATTTGAATATTCATCTCATAGTTTCCCACGTATTCATTTCCCTTCTATATCACCTCTCAGAATTCCTTCTCCATTTCTGTTTAAATTAAATGTGTGAAATATTTTTTAAAGGTTCCATTGAAATCGTACTCTTCCATAACATCAATATCCAACGTTGGACCCATTTTTTAACTATATTCCTCCAATGATCAGCCACTTCCTCTAATAGTTACACCAACATGGTTAATTTCATTTATTTTAAACAATATAGTATATTAAAGAATATTTCTATTGATCTTACTAACTATTTTCAATCAATGGGACGGTAGATCCACTAAATGTTGGCCATTATTGATGAAGAAAGGAGTTAATAAATGTTATTTCACTCTAGGTGTATCCTATATCTGGGAATGATTAATGTTTTTCTCATATATTGAGTTATTTGATTCATTATTCACATGAATTTTTCCTTCACAACTTCCATTGTAAGGCCATCAGCACCTGATCTAATGCCCTCACCATTTGTGCGGTTTATCCAATTTCTCACCATATTCTAAAAGATGAAATATTTATTGAGAAACATGTTTATTTTAAAAATATTATAATTAAATTTTAAATAATGAGGAATATAATGTCATGATAAAAACATGTAATTTATTTAAACAATTATCTATTCTATAAAACCATCACAAGGGTTCCTAAAAAGCTTGTGATTGAAAAAAAAAATCCCTTATGAGTGCAGAAGGGCCCGTTATCCTACACGAGTTACTATTTTTTTCTACATAAATGTGGTTTTTTCAGGTGTTACCCCTAGATACATATGTTCTAGATGCACATCCACTTCATCGTATCCAGATAGTTATTTATTTTTTCGAAGACCACTTACATAAAATTTTACCAAATACATTGAATTTTTCATATATTTAAAATTATCTATATGATTCTTTCAAAAATTTTAAAATAATAATTTACCAAAATAACTAAAACATCCTTTTATACCAACAATAGAATCCCACATTTTTATTATAAAACTTTTCATTACATTTTAAAAATAGTTGATATATTAATGTTCATGTCTTGAAAAAAGGTTCATAATACATGAAAACATAAAAAATTATTCTATTTTACAAGATATTGTTTTTCGAGGTTAATAATAAGTAAATTTTTTTTCATATCATATCCTAGTGATATATATAAATGTAAATGGGGATCATAAAGGCCAATTAGGGAAACAAGGGAAATATATTACTTATGATCTTGAAAAATGACATTATTAAATTAAGGGATATCATAATGCCATTTGAAATAGGCATATAATAATATTACTAACCTAAATAATAACCTATAAATGTCAATAAAACATTTAATTGAGTCATTTATAACCATATCATAATGTTATATCACTGAGGTGTTATAAACATTTCTACGTTTTATCACTAAGGTATCATCAAACATGTCAAATAAAGATATTAAAATATTTACCCAATATGTTGGAGAACTATCAGAGCCTACCCTTCACACGTAATATTTAATTATATCCAAAAATATAATAATAAAAAATTTAATAAATAACCCATGGAAAATAAATGAAGTAGGTTTCATATGAAAATTACAGTGTTTTATAAAGTTCTTCAAACAATGTCATTTTTTCATTTTAAACCCATGGAAAAGGAAGTATGCCTTAATTTTTGTTGATACAAGAATTAAATAGGTCATTTTGAAATCTATGTGAATAACCCTATATAAGAAAGATTTTTGAGTATTCGATAAATAATATAAAATAATATCTTTCATAATAGAGTGAAATGTTGATAAGTAAAATTGACAGTATAACGTGTATAAAATGTGGTTTTAGAAAAAATTTAAAAGATAGGGGATCATGGTATCAAACTCATGAAAGAATATTAATACATTAATTGATAGACTGAAATTGACATAAGAACATATTATGAATAATTTAATGACATGCCACATAAAAAGATAATTTTATATGCAAAGAGAACATGATATTTTATTTACCTTTAAGAGTTACTCCTACATAATGATGATCGAGTCCATGGGGGCCTGAGTACACCTTATTATGACTCCTTGGGAGGTAATATAATCTAATAATTGAGGATAATTATTTAGAAATGAAATAAAATTGATAAATAAGTAGGTATTTATTGAAATATTGTGGGTTTTTTTATTAATTTCCACCTCATAGTGGTATTTGGAAAACCATGGGAATTCCCATGTATTTTCCCATGATACCGGCCACTTGGTACACCAATTAAATTATTTTAATCCACAATATTTGACCAGAATTTCATAATACTCATTACATCATTATGAAATAGTTATTATTTCATTAAGAATACAGAAAAACTTAGAATTTATTTTTACTATTCATGAAAAAATAAATATTTTATAAAAATATCATAAATTCACTAAAACATAATATCGATGTTCTGATTTAAAAAAGAAAATTTATTTTATCATATTAATTACTTAAATTTGAGAAATTCCACTTTTAATTATAAAACTATTGTTTCTTGAAAATAATAGGGGACATAAAATTTATTGTAAAATCCAATGTAAAATTTCCGACAATTGAAAAACAATTATAATTTTTAATTAAATAATTGTGTTTTTATAATAATATTTAATTATAATAAATATATATTAATATATAAATTAATATAATAATTTATATCCTTATAAAAAATCAATTTTTTTCCGGAAAAATTAATTTATCAAATTCTATCTAAATTTTAAAGACAAACAGTTCATAAAATAGAAATAATAAAATAATAGTTTTAATAAAAGAAAGATATTTCATTTTAAGCCACTAGGACATTAACACACTACCACTTTTAAAACCAGAATCAAAATTAAGGTGGAGGTGTGCGATGTTAATAGACTTATGTAGTAGCTCAGCTAACATCTCTTGAGTGGAAATCTACAATAACCTGAACTTCTCCATTAGGAAATTTTGTTTGAGCGTAACATGTTGATGCTTGGATTGGTTATGGTCAAGTGTAAAGACAAACAATGATACATAACTATGATGTTTGGATAATTGAGTTTCGTATGAGATGACAATACTGGATGAAGCCATAGAATATTCCTTCTACATTAACCACCCATTGTCATTTCTATTTATAATATTAATTATAACATTAAAATTATTATTAATATTATTTTTTTCAAAAGTCATATTGACCAATAGTCATAATTGGGCAGCATTCATATAACGGTCGAATCCCAAAGGTCAGATTTCAATTATACATACTTCAATATAAATGGGATATATTTTTATTGACTGAAAAATAAAATAACACACATTTTTAGTAAAAAATTACCATTCAAAAACTTTGATTCATTACAACGATGTTTAAGAAATGATTTTCAAGAAAGCCCAATATTTCTCTCTCCTTGGTAAGAAATATGTGTTTTTCCGAAACCAATATTTCTATATAGGGTTTCAATGAATATTATATTATTCTATAATAATCATTAAAAGTATTTTTTACCCTTTTTATCTTTTAACAATTTTTTTCAATGGAATCTTATTGTGCCTTTCTAAAGAAGTTATTTTTTAATCATTTTTTTGGAAAAAGTATTGCCTTTCAGACCTCGTATGACATTTTGGATTTACCCACTATCATTTTTGTGAAACATCATTTGTATGTTTAAATGACTAATTTATAATAAAATTATTTTAAATAATATATTTAATGGAATGGTTTTGTATAGGATTGAATATTTATTTGTAAATTTTTATGGATAATTGTTTTCAAAATATTTTCAACTGACATTTTTATGTTTAAAAAAATTCAGAAATGTTTTCAAGATTTATTTTTATGTTTTCAATGAAAATTATTTTCAAAATGTTTTTAATATCACTTTATTTTTTTCAATTAAAAAGGGTTCCAAAATGATTTCAAACCATTCTTTATAATATTTAATGTTCAATTTTAGGGAAATGGCTGAAAAAATGTCATTATGTATTAAAAATAATTTTTTTGAAGAAGAAATGATATTTTACTCGAGAAGTGTTTTTAAAATATCTTTCCAAGTAATTTTATATTTAATAAGACATATATTTATGTTACTCAAACTCTTATAATAAATGATTCAAATTTTCTATTAATATTTCTTCTTGAATGGATTTTTGTTGAATGATGCTTATGAACCCCATTTCTCTTCCACAAGTAACATGCCTATGAAACCCACTTCCTTTCATAGGTTATTATTTAGATGAAATGATTATGAAACAAAACTTTTTTACATGGGTTGTGATATGAATACATGTTTGTAACACCTATTTTATTTAATGGGTTATGATATGGTTGTTTTGGATTTTGTGGCACACATTTGTAATATTTCATTATGAGATGTGTGGGAACTACATATACGTCAAATGAACTAGGTAATGATAAGTGTTTTATGAGGTCAATGTTTTCATGAGATAGAATCCCAAACATAAAATAGGACGGTAAATGTGATGAAGTTCCATGACCAAAAAAAGAGGGTATTAAAGAATAAATCACATCTTTGAAATAAAAAGATACATGATAGGGCATACCAAGAACTATAGAAAAGGTTACACATGAGGAAATCCCAAGATTGAAATAGGAGGGTACATAAGAGGATATCCCAATCCCTAAACAAGAGGTTATATGGGAGGGAATCCAATGCCCGGAGAAATTACATGGGTGATTAACCCAAAACTAACATGATACAATTTCCTCGGTGGGCTTCCTTGACATTGAGTTTTTAGATTCTTATGAGTTTTCCAAAATTACCTGCCTTATTCATTTGTTATGATTTCATGAATCCAGATTGTACTAATCTTATGACACATGTATTATGAACTTACAATATTAATTATTATTTCTATCATTCATGTTATGATCTTCAAATTTTATTCATAAATTTCATACACATTATTCATGTTATGTTATCACATTTACTTTAATTACCCTTAACTAGAATCCGAACTCACCCATTTTTATGGTTCCATTCCCTAGGTTCAGAAAAAATGATTTAGGTTAACATAAAAAATTTTGATATCTTTATGGAATATGTTGATGATCATTCACAATAATATAATATTATCTATCCGACATTCAAAATACACTAAACTATTACAGTCATCGGGCATGTATTTTTATAATCTATTGATTATTAATCTAAAATTATGTAACATCCGTTTAGGCTAAGGATAGGTTATTATAGGTGGTATCAAAGAAACTTTTTAGTTAATATTTCTATAATATGATGAGAAAACAAAATTGATATCCACAGGTATATTTCAAATAATATTTCTCAGGATACCTATAAGGATAATTCCAAGGACAAGGAAATGTATAGGAAAATTTAGCAGAATTTTTTTAAAGGAGAGTGTCAGTTATTTCCTAAAAATAAATCCAAATTCCAGTACAAAAAATTGGATTTAGATCTTTCAAAAATGTAACATATATTAACAACCATAAAAATATATACTGGGATTGACTCTAGGTAATCTGGCACACGACAATAGGCCTTACTACACACCTGGTTTGATAGTCCTGTGGATATGATTTGGGAATTCACAATATCATTATGAACGATCATAAATGATTTAAATAGATGATTAATATGAATAACCTAGGATAACACTAGGCTGTAATAGGATAAATATGTAGGAGTCATGATTTATTCAGCCAATAATAAATATTTCTTGATTATATGGAATCCCAATTAGATAAATGTTTCTCATACTATTCCATATGGTTTTAGTCAATAGAGAGAACATCAATGAACATGGTTAACATTTAATTTTTTAGATGTTGAAATTATTGGGATTATATGAATCTATTTCCAAAGTGAAAATCTCATAAAGATAATTAGAAAGATGGTATGACTGTTGGGTATACATCTAATGATAAAGACACCACAAACGTCATACGAAAGTTATGTGATGTTCATAGAGTATTATTTATATAAGAATCATGAATAGATTAAAATTGATGAACCTTAAAACGTGACAAATATTTTATATTCTATGAAACATGATTTAAATAATATGTTTATGTAGCCTATGTAATTGTTTAAGAATAATGTTATTGGAATAATGTATTAATTTTTTTGAATTAAAATAATATACTATATAAATCACAAAATATTTAATTATTTCTAGAATAAGTTTTCATTAAGGATTAATAGGGGTAATTTGACTGGTGATGAAAATATATAAAAGTTATTTCCTGTAAACGTGATATTTTGTTAAAGGGAAGGTAACCATTAATTAATTCTTGATGTTGAGATAATGATGTTTAGATAATGATATACTGGATATGAACAAGTAAATTGGGTGGTATAGATTATCTTGGAATAGATTATTGAAAAGGTGTTCTATGTCGTCAAGGTTGTATTTTACAACATCACAGATTTAAATAATATAAAATTTAATCATTGGAATAAGAAATAATTCATCTTTTCAAAAAGGATTTATATTAAATAAGGGGAAAACGTGTAAAGTAATCATATGTTTTGAATATGAAAACAAAGTGATACTTTTTGATATATGGAGATCAATGTTTAAAAATTTTCATGATGTTATTTCAAAGGATTTAAATTTTAATCCTTTTGAAGGTTTATAATGTTAACCCATTTATAGATTGGTTAGGTTAAAATTAAAATGATGTCAGTAATATTGAAATGTTATCACTCCATATGAGGAATTATTAATATTAGAAATCCTTTTCAACCTACTATTTGTTGATGATAACTTATTGGATATCACAACTTGGGATTCATGATCTGTTAGTACTTCAGGATTGAAAAAGAAACCCTGATTTTATGAGAAAGAGATAAAGTGTATCAACAAGAAAAAAAGGGAGGCATTGTCCCGAAATCATTCAAGTATATCTTTTCATGAAAATTAATCAACTTTAGAAAAAATGATAATCAAGACAAAAATATTTTCATAATACCTTAGTTTAAGATGAATCATTAGGTCCCTTATGTTATCATTGATATATGGTTTTTTTATTTTTATCTTTTTCTTAAACCTGTTCTTTATCACCCTCCATTAGAACATGATGTTGATTCAATAAGGATTCCTTAAAGATTTCACATTCCTTCATGTTTTGAAATTCACAAACACTCTATCGTAAGGAAAATTTCTTTTCCACTAGGTATTATTATTATCATGTTTTCATTGTTCATATCATAATTTCTCTAATTCTAACTCATTTTATATCTTAGTATAATATTTTGTTTTGTATATAAAACCTCAAAATCTTAAAAATACATAGACATAGACCATTCTGTTATCAGGATCCGAATTCATGTTTTTAGTTTTCAGAATTCAGAATCCAAACTTGTGTAGTTCAGACTCAAAATTCATTGAATTCAAACTCCAAACTGTCTGAGTACCGACTCTGAAATCACTAAATTCAGACTCCGAAATGTATGAGTTCAGACTCTGAATTATCTTAATTCAAACTCTGAATATTATGAGTTCAGTCACTGAATTCTCTGAATTCATACTCTGAAATTTCCGAGTTTTGAATCTGAATACTCGGAATTCATAATCCAAACCTTTTGAGATCAGTCACTGAATTCAATGAATTCAGACATGGAATTCTATAAATTCAGACTCCGAATGCTTTGAATTCAGACTCCAAATTCTTATTAATTCAGACTCTGAATTTCCTTGAAATTCATGCTCCGAAATTCTATATAATTAAGGTTCCAGATTACTTTGAAGACAGAATCCTAATACCCATGTATTATAGACACTGAATGTTATTTTGGTTAGACTCCGAACATTTATTTTTCCTTATACTCTGAAAAATGTATATGGTTAAGCAAAGATATTTTTTCTTACTCTTGTAATAATTTTAAAATGATATCGAGGTTTCTATTTCTCACCAACCATTGTTTGAGTGACATGTGTTCAAGTCCCTATGAAATTCCAGGAAAAATATAACTGTTAGAAGAGGTATCCGAACGTTGAATATGTGCCTATAAATAAGAGCTCATTTTAAATAGGTCACAACTTTTGATGAACAGTTATACGAGTCTAGAGATTACATGCAGTGAAGTTATTTCTAGAGAGAGGATTTCATTCTTTGTGCATACTGAACATCTTGTTCAGAATTACTTCATGTGATTCCAAATATTTCTAAGTACATTCAAGGGCGTTCAGGGATATAAATACAGAGGTACCGACTATATTGAAGTTCACAGGCTTGCGGGGAAAGCACGACAAACTCCAATATTCATATTGAGGGCTTAACCTGGTGTAGGTCAGACCTAAATTCTTGAAAGTATAAATCAAGGGACCTTTACCCAAGGTTGTTGGATACCCTTCTATTTTGGTTAAAAGATTTACTACTTGTTACTTGTATTGTTTCTACTTTTCCACTGCATTTTGGTTGTTAAGGAAAGTCTAACTATCTTATACATTCTTGTACGTGTACTCTGATTTTAGGATTTCATACACTTTAAGGTATAATCATTATCTTTTTAAACTTTTCTTAAGTTTCATTTCAAGAACCATGTTTCCGGAATGAATCAAGTTTGTATAACTATGTTGTTTTGTGAATTCACCTTGTTTAACTTTGTTAAACATTAGAATCTTTAAAAGTTCTTAAGGAATTTTTTAAAGTATACAATTCACCCATATTGTATATTGAGTATCTATATTAATTATTATGATCCTACAACTGGTATTAGAGAAGGTATCTGAAATATTTATATTCAAATATACGTTTTATTGCTCAAGTTTATGATTGTTTTGTATTTTCCTAACATAGGATATTTTTATCCTTGTTTACAAACATTTATTACTAACACATTTCAATGGAAACGATTTTTTTATTGAGATGGAATGAATTAATGTTGGTTCAATAGAAAATCTTAATCCTACTTTACCATTGATATTTGATGGGAATGATTATGAATATTGGAGACACCATATGAATACTTTTGTTATTAACACATGGGTGGAAAACTTTGTTATGCTGATGGGAGATTACACGATTATTGGTAATGAAGTCAAAACTTTTACTAATCAAGAGAAATCAGAATATCAACTAAACTAGAAGGTACACAATACACTGTTGTGTTCCATGACCTTGAATATATATATCCATATTTCTTGTTGGGAAGATGAAAATTGTATTTGGAATAAGATTGAAGTTACACATTTTGTAACTTCTAATATTATTGAATCTATAAGATCTATGCTTAGAGCTATGTACCATGGTTTTTTCATTCCTTATGGAGAACCTATATGTAAAGAACAACATAGATTTATTACTATTGTCAAAATCTTACAATCCTTGCGAGAAAAAGGTTTGGATGACGAGGAACCTATAGAAAAGATTTACGAACTGATGCCTAATGAGTGGGAATCTAAAAGAACAGTTATAGATGAGAAGTGGAAAGTCTCACATATCACACCGGATAAACATTTTGGAACTCTTATTCAACATGAGACTACAATAAAGAGATGTGATGACAATGTTAATAAAAATAATGGAAATGGATTTGTTACTTTTAAAACTACTGCAAATCAATACTTGGTACATAGATAGTGGATGTTCCCGACATATTACTAGTAATAAAAAATTCATTGAAAATATTATTAAGAATAAAGGAGGAAAATTAACATTAAGAGAAAATGCTAAGGGAGAAATTATTGGTATTGGTAAAATTGATCATCTCATAAATACTTTGATTTCAAATGTTTTATTTGATAAGGGTCATAAGCAAAACCACATTATCATTAGTTAATTATGTGATGAAGGTTACCTAGTGAATTTAAGGAATGACAAGTTCTTAGTAAACAATTCCAAGGAAAAGATTATTCTTTTTGCCCATAGGAAAGAGAATGTAGACACACTAAACCTAGATGACCATAGGATCCAAGATCTACCTTGTATTAGTATAATGGAAGATCATTCTTGGTTATATAATAGATGTTTAGGACATAGTAACCTTTGTATCCTATAAAAACTACCTAAGAAAATACTAGTTATGGATCTACCAGAGCATAGATTTGATTCTCCAAAAGTTGTTGATCCTTGTTAATATGAAATGAAACATAAATCAAGTTTTAAATTAGTTGTTGATGTCTCAACTACCGAGGAATTATAGTTGGTGCATATGGAACTTTTTGGTTCAACATAAACCTTAAACAGTGGAGGAAAAAATTATGTATTTGTCTTAGTTGATAATTACACTAGATTTACGTAGGTCTATTTTCTAGCAAAGAAATCTAGAGCTTTATCTTATTTCAAAACATTTAGATCCAAAGTTAAAAAATGAGAATTATCTTCCTTTGATCACTATTCATAGTGATATTGGAGAAGAATTTCAAAATTCTGAATTTTTAAATTTTTGTAGTATAAATGGCATTAATCATAACTTCTCAGCCCCCAGAACACCTCAAAAATGGTGATGTTGAAATAATGACTATAATTATTCAAGAGATAATAAGAACGATTTTGAGTGAATATTCGGTAGCCAAACATTTATTGTCTGAAGTTGTAAGTACTGCTTGTTAATCTATAAATCGTTATTTGATTAGAACATTTCTTAATAAAACTCATTATGAGTTATGGAAAGGTAGAAGACTTAGACGTTATAACTTAATGGTTTTTTGTTGAAAATTATTCATTCTAAATACTAAAGATAATCTATACAAATTCACACCAAAATATGATGAAGGAATTTTCTTAGGCTACTCCACAACTTCTGAGGCTTATAGAGTTCTCAATAAAAATAGTTGTATTGTTGATGAAATAGTACATGTCATATTTGATGAATCATGTCATTTGTTTAAATAAAACCTCAACTTACATCTTTGGATGTCTTCTTAAAAAATGATTATCATTCTTTGTTAGAATATCCTTCTGATAAAGAAAATTTTCAAGAAGGTATTTCGGAAACATTTACCCCAGAATATGTCCTTCCATATGTTGTGAATAGGTTTTACAAAACCCAAATTAGTTGTTTCTAAAAAAAATCCTATTGATAGAATTATTGGTGATGTAAATAAACCCGTAAGGACTAGAAGTTCCTTAAGAAATGAAGTATAACATCTATAATTTCATTCCCAATTAGAACTGAAAGGCGATGATGAAGCTTCAGGTGATGACGATTGTATAAAATCTATACCGGATAAACTAAATAAACTCGAAAGGAATATAGTGTGGAACATGGTTAGAAGACCGAAAAAATCATTGTTATTGGAGTAAAATGAGTATTCAGAAATAAATGTGATGAAAATTGAATCATAGTAATAAATTAATATTGATTGGTTGCTAAAGGATTTAATCATCAAGAAGGAATAGACTATGAAGAAACATTTTCTCCAGTATCTAGACTTGAATCTATTCATATTATACTTTCCTTTTCATATTTCTTAAATATACAACTTTTTAAAATGGATGTTAAATGTGATTTCCTTAATGGTATTGTACAGAAGGTTGTTTTTGTTAAACAACCTCCCGGTTATAAAATTTCAAAACATCCTGAACATATTTACAAACTTACCAATTTTTTGTATGTACTATGAAATCCCGTCGAGCTATATATGACGGGCTTACATGAATTTTGCTTCAAAATAATTACGTTATGGGAAATTATGATCCAAAAGTTTTTATAAATAAAAATAACAAATTTTTTTTGATTGATTAAATTTATGTTAATGACATTATATTTTGTTAAACTCCCCAATCCTTAACTTATTCCTTTACGGATCTAATGAAATCGGAGATTGAATTTAGTATGATGGGTGAGTTAACATTTTCTCTTAGTTTTCAAATTTTATAAAAAAACCCGAAGGAATATATATATCCAAACATAATTATACTAAATATCTTCTTAAAAAGTATGGATATGACAACACTAAGATTATATGTACTCCCCCTGGTACCATAAATTCACTTGATCTTTATAAAGTTCGGAAACCAGTAGATCGAACATATTTTAGATGTATGATAGGAAGTCTACATTACATTACAGCTAGTCGTGTAGACATAATTTTTTTAGTATAGTTCTATGCAAGATATCAATCTAATCCTAAAGGATCTCATTTAAAGGCATTGAAATGAAATTTTTTTTACTTAAAGGGAACCATGGATTTAGGACTGTTTTATACTTCTTAGAATTATTTTGTTTCAAAAAGTTTTTCAGACGCTGTCTTTGGGGGATATAGAATGGATAAGAAATGTTAATCCAGAACTTGTCATTTCTTAGGAGATTCATTAGTTTCTCTGTCATGCAAACAACAACACTCATTAAAACTTTCCACTGCTGAAGCTGAATATGTAGTAGTTGGATATTGTTGTGCTCAAGTATTGTGGATGCAACACACACTCATAGACTATGGTATGAATTTTACCAAGACACAAATTTTGTGTGATAATAATAGTGCCATTTCCTTAAGTAAAAACCCTTCCCATAACTCTCATGAAAAACAAATAGGTATTAGACTTCACTTTCTTAGGGATCATGCAGAAAAAGGAGATATCATTCTTCAATTTATTGAAACACAAGATCAACTTACTGATATTTTCACAAAATCATTCCCCTCCTATAGATTTGAAAACTTGAAACAAGAGATTGGAATGATAACAGTAAGGTAATATTCCATGTTAAATTCTTGTTGAAATAAATCTCTTTACATGAAAGAACACTTTTTCATTGGGGGAGTACATTTGATTGTTACATTTTTAAATATTTTGTAGTCAATTTTTATTTTCTACACTGAAAATTTTCATAATGAAGTGTTTCTTAATTAAAAGTTTTATAATGAACATTTTTTTCCTAATATTTTCCTAATGAACATTTTTGTATTTAAAATTTTCGTAATGAATATTTTCATACATAAAATTTTCATAATGATCATTTTTGTACTTAAATTTTTCATAATGGGGATTTTTGTATTGAAAATTTTCATATTCAAAATTTCCGGAATATAATGTTCTTTAAGGAGAATTTAACTCATTAAGAATAATATTCCTTGTAATCTGAAAGGTATGTCTCCTTTCTTAATATTTTCGTAATCATCTTTTACCTATGGGTATTTTTCATCGGTTATTAAAATTTTTGTATTCTATTTTCTGTGAATCTGAATATTTTTATTAAAAAACTAAAAAGATCAGAATCCATCAAAATTCTTCATCAGTCATTTTTTTAAGCAGTTAAATCTGATCAGAAGGCTTTTGGACCTTTGTATTTATTATAGAAGCTGGACCGTCTCCTCATCCTATATAAATGACCACCTAAGGTTGTCCCACATCGAAACTCAAGCCTTTATGTGTTGAAGCTCTGACCCTCCTACATAAGCTTGTTCTGGATCATCAAGGTTTCCTTAGCACCAATTGTCTGTTGAAGCATTCTCTAAAAAAGATATGTTTCCCTTAAAGGAAATCTCTAAATGACAGGTATATAGAGAATGGTTGGTTCATCTGAATTTCTTCACTATGTATGATTCCATTATCTCTAAGAATAAAAAGCTGAATGGGTGGTAGAGTCTTTTCATTTCGAAACCTAAAGCCCATGATCTGGTGTATCTAGAGTTGCTGATCGAATTATACGAGACAATAACATTTTTCAAGGAAGAAGGAAGTAGAATGTTTTCATTAAATTGTTATGGGAATACATATTCACTTTCATTCACCAAGGAGGCATGCTTGGTTGGTATTCATTATGAAGTAGAAGCAGAGTTCTGCTCACATAAGTTTCCTGATGTTCAAGGATGTTTTATTAAATAAAAATCCATGGATTGTCTTGTTCTTTCAGAGGCAAAGAATCTTAAGATTGTTCACCAATCTAAAAATTTTGGGATATCATGGGTTCAAGGATTCATCATTCAGAGAAAAGGTGATAAGTAAACATTAAAGAAGAGTGACATATAAATTTTGGATTTCTTGGTAAACATAATAAATATAATCATGGTTAAGAATTTATTGGTTATAATTGAAAACATAATGAATGGAAATCTAATTTCTCAGAATATTATGTATCTAGCAATTTTGTTATATATGATTATTCGGTGTATGGAATCCTTCAAAATTTCTTTCAAAACTATGTAAAGAAATTTCAAAGTCATGCTGTTGAGTGATGACACCTTAAAAAGATTGGAAGTTGGTTCTTCCAAAGAATCCGAAGAATTATATGATTTTCCTAAAGATGAAGTTGAATCTCTTTCAAAGAAATATGAGGTGGTTGAAACCTCTAAAAAGGGTGGAAGAAAGAGGAAGGTAACCGGAGTGGAAGACAAGGGAGAACCCCCAATAGAAAAAGAAACACAATCTGCGCAACCAATGCAAAAGAAACAAAAAGCCTATCCAGATGAGGTTTTGACTTAGTATAGGGAAGAAAATAAAAATCAGAAGGAAGGAGAGCCAATGTTTGGCCTAGAACCTGCTGATGAAAAATCATTGAAGGAAAAGGTAGCTGAATAGCCTGAGAAGTAAGATAAAGAAAATAAGTAGAATAAAATGTTGATTGAGGCAGAGGTAGTACAATCACTTCTGAAGGCTGAAGAGAAAGAATTTGAGAATATTCCGGTACCAGAATCCTTTCTGATAGAACCTTTAACAGAGAATCTTATTAAAAAGTTTGTGACTCTTTAAAAATTCCATGAAAAATAAGTATAAGAAAAAAATTATTAGAATAATATGAATAAAGTGGTGATATTGATGATTTGTTAAAGCAATTAGAGTATTCTCATGAGAAGGAAAGACCTTATGAAAAATTATCATTCCGAACCTCCGAAGCCGAGTCAACAAAACATTCTACCCTAGGGAAAGATGAGAAAAGTGGAGAATATGTGAACAATCTGTCTAAAGAAAAAATATCAAACAATGATTTCATTTAGCCATAGGATGTTGAGGCAGGAGATAAAAAAGAATAGGTATATGAAGATAAAATTGTACAAATTTTTGATAGTGAACAAGAATCACCCAATCACGATGAAGTAATTCCAAAAGATAATAATGTGAAACAGGTGGTTGTTAATACACCTAGAAGAGCAGTGGTGCATAATAAAGAAGTGGGTGTTGCATCAAAGAGGAAAGCTACTGATATTGAAAAATAATCCCCACCATGAAAAATATCTGATTTGGAATCGTCATCTCTTCGAAATGATTTTTTTGTCCAATTATTGTAAAAGATTTTTGGAAATATACCCCTATTTATAAGAATAGACTTTAGATGTCGGATGATTTTTCATTCCTTAAATCAGAAATCAGATTCAGTAGCCATGGTGCTAGATAAGTGCATCAAACTTGTTCCTTTTCACAAAACCATTTACATAAACAATGAATCCCACAAACGATCATCAAAGAAAATGACTAACTGGCCAACGAAAACTATAGAAGACATGAAAATTATTAATGAATTCCATGAATGTGTCAAGTATTCATTTGACACCAAATATGGGAAGATCCAAGATATCACAAATAGTTTTGAGGAATAGATAACTCTGGAACAGAATTCTCAGATGCCAGATGTGAATGATGTGAATGGTAAATTATATTTATTTGCTCAGATTTGGAAGATGGAAAGTCATCATATAATCTAACTTGAGGAAAAATTTTCTATGAAAGAATAAGTTCTAAAGGGTCAGTAAGAATCTCTTAAGTCTTAGGAAGAAAAAATCAAAGCCGCGGAGATGAAAATAGAAGATCAGGATCATCTTCTCAAATGTTTAGAAGAGGATCACAAGGTACTCAAGAATCTCAATACCATAGCAAAGAAGTTGGTGACAAAGGAGAAGAATAGATAATATTATTCAATTCTAATCTTCTGTTGTATTTCTTACTTGTATAAATTTTTCCAATCTTAATGAAATTTTGGGTTTCTATTTATATTTATATTTGTATAGTACTAATATTTTACATAACATTTTTTCTTTTCCATTACCTGTATTCCTTTATTAAAATCACAAAGGGGGAGAAAGAAATGTTAAAAAGAATACTAAATAACGTATAAATTTCACTGAGGGGGAGTTTATCTAAGGGAGAGTTTATCCAAGGCGTATTTCTTATAAAATATTATTTTCGTATGAAACAAAATGCTAAGTCACAATAAGAAAATCAAGAATATTATCCTTAGTGATTCCAATGTGTAATGGGGAGTTATTCATATTCATAATTTCCCATGTTTTAAGGGAGATATGTTTTATTTTTGAAGTCCAAAAAAATATTTTCTATGTCCTTATATTATTTTTTGTAAGGATGTTTGTGCTTTCCAAAAAGGGGGAGATTGTTGAGTCAATAATGTTTCCTTATGAACATTCCATTCATCAATGAATTGAAAATCACAAACACACTATCATAATGAAAATTTATTTTCCCTTATGTTTTATCCTTATCATGTTTTCATTGTTTATATCATAATTTCTCTAAACTAAACTCATTTTATTTCTATGTATAAAATTAGGTTTTGAATCTAAAACATAAAAATATTATAAATACTCAGACATAGAGAATTCTGTTTTTAGGAACCATGTTTTGGATCCAAATTCTCTGAATTCAGACTCTGTACATTCTGAATTTTGAATCTGAATACTCTAAATTCAGACTCTGATCTTTCAGAGTTTTGACTTTGATTTCGCTGAATTCAGACCCTGAACTCTCTGGGTTCGGAATCCAAATTCTCATAACTCTGACTCTGAACATTATGAGTTCAGACTAATAATTCCATGAATTCATACTTTGAATGTTATTAGATTAGACTCTGAATTCTATGAATTCATATTCCCAATTCTATGAATTCAGACTCTGAATTTCCTTGAAATTCATACTTCGAAATTCTTTAGAAATCAGGTTCCGAATAATTTTGAAGAGATAATATGAATACCCATGTATTATTGTCACCGAATGTGATTTTGGTTTGACTCTTAACTTTTATTTTTCCTTACTCTCTATAAAATGGATTTGGTTAAGAAACCATCTTTTTTATTACCCTTGTTGTAGTTTTAAAATGATGTCGTGCTTTTGGTTTCTACCAACCATTGATTGAGTGACAAATATATAGGTCCCTCTAAAATTCAAGGAAAAATTTGACTGTTGGATGAGGGAGAGAACCATTGATGATGTGCCTATAAATATGAGCTCTTATGAAAGAGCTCACAACTTTTGATGAAAAGTTCTATGAATCTAGATATCACATGCTGTGAAGTTATTTCTAAAGAGATAGGATTTCACACTTTGTGAATACTGAACAGCATGTTCATAATTGCTTCATGTGACTCTAAAAGTTGTTGAGTACATTTGAGGGCTTTCGATGATAGGAAGGCAGAGGTACCGACTATGATGAAGTTAGAAGGCTTGTGGGGATAGCAAGATAGACTCTGATATTCATATCGTGGGCTTACCCTGCTGAGGGTAAGATAGACTTTCTTGAATGTATAACTCAAGGACCTTTATCCAAAGATTTTGGATACCCTTTTTTGGGTTAAAAGATTTACGACTTGTTACTTGTATTGTTTCATGTTTTTCACAGCATTTTGGTTATTAATGAAAGTATAACTATCTTATACATTCTTATACTTATACTCTGATTAATAAGATTATATATGAATTAAGGTAGAATATTTATCTTTGAATCTTTTTCTTAACATTCATTTCCAGAGCCACATTTCAGGAATCAAGCATGTTTGTAGAACTAAGAGGTTTTGTGAGTTTACCTTGATTAAATTTTTTAAACATTACCATCTTTAAAAGTGACTAATAAATTTTTTAAAGTATAAAATTCACCCAAACTCTTGTATATTGAGAATCTACATTCATTATTTCGATCCTACACATGATGGTCAGATTTATTTTCCACGTCCATGTCTTAATTATCCTCATATGTTCTCCTATGTGGGAATCTCATTATGAGTTACTTTGGGAAACCATTATTTTTCCAACATTACCTCATAAATTTATGATTTATTATTCATTTTTAATGTTGTTTTCTATGAAAATATGTTTAAGGAATTAAACCTTCGATAACCCATACAAATTTCATCGCTGAAATTCATTTTATCAAGGGTAGAATGTAACACCGATAGATTTTTCGAAATATATTCTTTATAACTAATTAATTATTCTTTTAATCAATATACCTATTTAAAACAATAATTTAACATGGAATAAACTTATCATGAACCACAAACAACACAGACATGGTGTTTGTTACAAACAACGCCAATTTTCTACAGATAATAATTTTATTGTTATAATTATTTAAATGATATAATTGTAACCTCCCCATTAAAAATATTAATATAAATAATAATAACAACATTTCATCTATTTTTTATATAGTTTTATATAAATAAAAAATATTTCCGATGAATGACATATTTTCTGTTGAATTCCATGTATGTTTAATAAAACACATTTCTCAAATGAACTACTATTAATGTCCTACGATGTAAAATAATGAAGTTAATTTGTGAAATATTCATAAAATGATTTTGATAAAAAAAATTAATTTATAATCTTGTAGTTAAATTTTTGTGAATTTATTGGATTTTTCATAGAAATATCGTTTTTGGGAGATTAGGGTAAAATATAGTATTTTAATTAAGAACAACATTTTCGTCTAATTTTTTAGAAGGTTGAAACATATATTAATATGTTTTCATAATATAATTATATACTATTCTTATCAATTACTATGATTTGGGTCATGAAGATGAATTTCAATTTTGAAATTTGGCATAAAAACATAAATAACATTTGACTATTTTAACAATAAAAAATCGTATTGGTGATACAACTGTATGATTAATTTGAAATTAATTTATGACAATTATGTGATTCGAATTTGGAAATTTTTATTACATATATTTAATCATAATACATTATATTGTTTAATAAGTTGAAACTAATTTCTCAAAAAATATATTAGTGAATTTAATTAAAACTAATAACATCGATTGGGGTATAAATATGTATTAGTAAGGAATAAAAAAAATTTATCTTAAATTATGACCTAGAAACATATCCAAAACCCTTTATATTAACATTAATAATCCATTAACCATCCATTCATGAGTATTTTTGGTGTGAAAGTTTTAGTTAAAAACGTGGGTACACTTATCTTGTTTTAAAAAATACAAAGTTTGTCCTTTACCTTCAATATAAAAGGCACCCACCTATCCCTCTTCATCAAACCTCTCAAAAAGCATAAGATTATAAAATATCATCCCAATAAAATTCCCATTAACTCTTACTTACTACTCTAATCCTCCCTTTTTTTGGAATGTAATCCAAGGATGCCTATTGGCACAAACCAAAAGTAGTTACCCAATTAATAGGTAACATCTACTCTAAAGCTCCGTGCATTTATTTTATTTATCCAATCCATAAAATATTCTAATTATATACTTCTAAAACCAAAAATTATCCTAAATATACTAGGATGTTTTTATGCTATTTTTTTCTTCTAAACAATCACATTCATCCATCTAGTGGGCAAGAAACATATTGTTTATCTTTACTGTGAAGCACTTCCTCATTAAACTATCATTGTAAAATATTCCATTACCACAAATCATAGTATAAATTAAGATATTTTATATATTTAAATGTTTTATATATTGTTATTAATATTACTTTAGGCTTTTTTAATTCCTCTATTACATAAATCAATATACTTTCAATTGTTTTAAAAAGGTAATTTAATTTGAGGAAGAGTGGACTACCGCCCCTCGAAGTGAATTGAATTGTTCATACACTACATGGATTGTATTCATAATTAGATTAATAAATCTATATTATATATTAAATATAATATAATAATGATATATATATATACATATATGTCTTTTATATTCTTTCTTTTAGCATGAAAATTAAACGGAAATAGTGTTCATTCATAGGAATTGTCTACCATCTCGATTAATGTTGTATTTTGTTTCATAATTCTATATTAATGGGATTATTTAAATAAAAATATACTGCATTTAAAAAAATATTTAAATAATTGTATATATTATAGAAATTATTATATTTAAAATGACCAAAGATACAATACATTATGACACATGAAGAAAAACAAAGCAGATATTACCTGAAGTAAATACATAACGTAGAATTGTTAACAATAGGCTAATATAAATCCATAATCAAACTGTATATGATTTTATAACTAAGAATATGATTCTATGATAGATTTATAATACATTTATATTTATTATAATGTGTTTTTTAATGAGTATAATGATTTTCAAGACAAAATGTATTTAAATTTCATCTAACTTTTTATTTCTATTAGATCCAAGATTTATTCAACACAAATTCTTTTTTTGTGGTTTCAATTACTCCCATTAATGTATTATATAATTATAATTCATAAATTTATAATTATTTAAATATATATTCAATGATATTCCTTTTATGGGGTTTATGTCTCAAATGGTACCAAATAAGTTAGATTGTTTTTTTCTCGATTTAGCTTCAGTGACACACATGTCTTATTATGCATTTATATTTTTATATGTGGTGTACGTATTTCCTTTGAAATTTAATATCATGAATTTTTTACCTTCTATGATATTTTATGATTAATTTCACTTTAATTTCTGTAATGGGTAGTATGGTTTAGTGTTACTAAGTGACAATTGTTTATTGAAAAAATATCATTGCCTTTTGAGATTGTTTTTGTTTATTATAACTATGATTATATATTATGATATCTATCTAAAGAAAAATTATTAAATTTATTGTCCTATTTTTATTCATAATATATTCTTTTATTCGTATCATTTTATGACTCATTGGTATACATGTTGTTTAAAAAAGTCTTTTTAGGAAAGCCTGATTTTTTCGTCTCTTTGGTAAAAATTTTTTTGTTCCATCAAAATAATATTTTCTAAAATGGTTTCCAAAAAAATTCTAACATTCTCTTATAATATATAATATATATCATTACCATTTTTTACTTTTAGAATTATTTTCAATGTAATATTCTTTTAACATCATGAGAATGGTATTTCTCTAACCTTTTACAGGGAAAAAGGATTGTTCTTCATACCTCATAAAGAATGTACAAATTTTTATGACATCATTAATATGATGATTATTTTTCATGATTGAATTGTTAAATTTTATGAAAAATTATTTTAAAAGATATTTTCAATTAAATGGTAAATTTTTTTCAAGCATGATTTATATTTTTTTATGGAAAAATATTTTTAAAATGATTTCATGATTCTTTTTACATTATCTAAGAAAATTGTTTTTTAAAATATTTTAAAGATTATTTTATATATTTTAAAATAATTTTTTTTTCAAATTATTTTCAAATTTTTTATATATTTTTTGAAAGAGTTTTTTTTCAAAAATTTCAAAAAACTCTTTATATGTTTTCAAATTAAAAAGATTCCAAAAAATATTTCATATATTTCTTTATAATATTTCATGTTTAATTTTAAGAAGTTGGTTTTAAAAAGTTTTTTATGGTTTAAATATACTTTTTTAAAAATTATATTATATTTTCTTCAAGAAAATTTTCAAAATATTTTTGAAATTTAATTTCTATAAAATATGATATCTCTTTATATAACTCATTCCATTTTATGAAATGTTCAAAAGATTCCATTCATATTCGTTGCGGAATGTTTTATGTTTTCAAAAAATGATGCTTATGAAACCCATTTCACTTCCTCATGATATATACTTATGAAAATATATTCCTTTCAGGGGTTATTATTTTTATGAAATAAACGTAAAAAATTCCTTTATTAAATAGGTTAAGATATGATTACATGTCTATGACACTCATTTCATTTAATGGGTTTTGATATGATTGTTTATGATTTTTTTGGAACATGTATATATAATTTAATTATTACATGGGTGGGACCTATAACAATATAAAATGAATTAGGTAATGAGAAATGTTTTATGATCACAAAGGGTACATAAAATGGCATCCAAAAACTAAAACAATAGGTTACATAAGAGTATATTCCATGAAAAAAACAAGAGGGTAAAAGGGTGGAGATCCTAATTGCAAAAAAAGAGGGTACACAGGATGACATTTCATGCCCAACACAAGAGGGTAGACATGTGTACATCCAAAGATAGATACAAGAGAATATATAAGAGGACATCACAAGACTAAAACAATAGGGTACATGGGAGGTAATCCCAAGTCTTAATAAAGTACATGAGTTATTAACCCTTTCCTAACATGTTATAGAGGCCATGAAAGGCCATCTAGACATTGTTTAATTTTATTCTTATTTGTTTTCCACAATCTCATTTTTTATTATTATGTTTTGATTTCACTACTTGTGCCCTTAATTCATTTATGATCTATTTCTTATAAAATTAAAATCATTTTTATGATATCTAATTTACATGGTATTATCTTCAAATGTTATTCTCATGTCTCATTCCCTTTGTTCATGTTTTGTTACTATATTTCCTTTATTTACAATTATTGAGAATCTGAGATCGCACTTCTATTAAGATTGCATTCCCTAGGATATGAAGAATGGTTTTAGGTTAATGTACTAATAATGGAGATATTTATGGACACGTTGAAGATAATTCACTAGAATGAAATATTTTTATTTCATTTTTCTATAGATAATAAACTATTTACAGTTTTTCGTAATGTAATTTTTTAATGTACAAAATATTTGTCTAAAATGATGAAATATATATATGTATGTTAAATCCTGGTAGCTATAAAAATTACTAGACAAACTAATATAGTCTATCATAGGCATATTATACTCTCAAACCCATAACCGGTGCTTCCCTAACCATATCCTAATCATTGAAAACTAAAATCCCTCTTGAGCTGGTGGAAAAGTTTATCATTCCTTAGAAATTTAATCTTTTCCATATGGTCACCTGATTCTTCTTATGATTTTCAATACAATGTTCGAGGATCCAATATTCTTTCTTATAAAATAAGGTAGGTGTATCCCAACTTGATATCATATGAAAAATAAATTCTTTAGCCATTATATCCTAAATATATAAATTTTTCCCACCAACAGAGTAGGAACAATTCGATTAGATGGCCTAGAAAATGGCATCGTACAATGCAGAAGGTCAATGGTTAACTCAACCTATTGTCGTGGAAATTACCCATAGAAATTTTCTAGAAATGCCTCGGGTTATGAACACACCACTGTAGGAAGCTGATAACTCAAACTAGGGGAATCATTATCAAAAAACATATATAACAACTAAACCAATATCACCCCACAGAAGTTACATCGGGGATTTCCATTTAAAATCTATAGTCCCACTCACCTTGGAAAATATGAGTGGTCCCATAAAAATATAAGAACAGAACATGATGATGATAATAGTCTATCTAGGGCTTAGAACCGATCATCCAATTTGACCCAATAATCTAGTTAAATATGTCAATATCTTGAACTAAAAAGGTTAATACCACCTTGAAGTTGGATATCATCTCCGGAGACATGGGTCACTTAAATAATTGTTCATTCATATTTCCCAAAGAATTTGAATGATCTAAAAATCATGGAATATGTTCTAAACGAAATTCCAATATGTAAAATAACTTTAATGATATAAAATAGTGAGTAGAACCTATTAAAAACAAATATATCCATGTAGAAGATTTAATAATCATTTTACCACTAATTTTAGATATACCTTCTTCAGATTCCTATGGAATGTAATATACTTCATAAATATATCATGTCTTAGCTCAGACATGAGATTTATTAGTCACATGAATGTCATCCTTAGTTAGAGGATAGGACCCACCAACGTCGGTATAATTTTCATGATCCAATGAATCCTTTTTGAAAGTGGATCCTACCATAATTCTCGAACATATCTTCATACAAAATATTTTTAAAATCCTAGTTATTCTAAATGATGAAAAGTATTTAGATCCTCTATATAATTCAGCACAGTTTAAATAGGATTCCCACACCGATGCAAAATAATCAACTACTCTCTTGATTAAACCCTTGAATCTAGTTACGAAGAATATTGTCTATTTTTTTCATTATTTTTAATACATAAAAGCACAAAGGATAAAATATTAAACAACTGAATATCCACCCTAACATATCTTCAGAAAAATTTCTACCATATCCAAATATTTTTTTAACTATATCCAAAAAAATCCAATGGCACACTAGATTCATCATCTACATAATATCTTGCATCCTTATTAACATAAAACTTCAATCCTTCAAGTACTCAATAGTCTCATGCTCTGGTTCCAAATGCACCAACTTGGGAAAATTAGTGGAATATTTAATATCGGTATGATCTCCCTTTTACATGTTCAGAAACTTCAATCTATTTTATACAGATAAAATCATAGGTTAAAATTGATGATTTTTTATTTCCATGAAATAATCCAAGGTAAGAACTTCATGGAACAAAGTGATAGGAAAAATTCCCATCATCACCATCCTAGTCACAAAATAACATACATGTCTAAACCCACCATTTAGACATCATGATCTTGAAGATCATCATAATAGACTCAAGAGAGTCCTCATATTCATGTGGTCTTAATTCACCATATAAGATGTTTAGATACTACATAGTAAACTGAAATAAATGATTCCCCATACATCTCAAGTTCCTCATATGAACATGACCAAATGTTTTAATTTTTTAGATTACTACTTTACCCAATTAAGGTTCCTACGGAGGGTTTATATGTGAAACCTATATTGTAGGTTTCAATCTATGATTTTGGAGACCTCTTTTCTGAGTCATTTTTTATAACATCACAAAAATTACCAATTAGATCAGCATCAGATTCCAAAATCATAGTACAACTTCTGGAACACAAACCAATGCTTTAAATAGTTATAAATTAATGCAATTAATAAATATGCTCGTGTATGATATTACTTGATAATTAAATGGTAAATTATATTAAACATCACACATAGTTTATTCAAATAACACCACACTTCAAATATCAAACCTGTTAATAAATCATTGATCACCAAGGTAACATGGATGCAATCAGAAATGTGAGTTTCCTAGGCCCCAATACCATATATATTATTTTAATTTGAATATTCCTACCTCAGGTACACCAAATAAATCGATCCAAATTCTGGAGGGGTTAAAAAATATTAGTTTGAACCTTTCATCTAATGCCAATTGTTAATAGCATATCCTGGTATAGACAATCCATACACCAGATCAAGCCACTACATGGTGAGGTGACGAAAGAAAACTAAAAAGTTCTTAAATATAAAAAAACAAGCCATATAACCAGTGTAATATGAGGAAGAAAATGATACAACAAAATCTATAAAAGATAATTCAATCTGAATAAACAAAAAAGTAGAATTAAATAAAGACTAACAAGTCTCAATGTTAGAAGAATTAATCTTAAAACCAATCTGAACTGAATGCAATGACATCAATAGAAGCCAAAATGTCACAATATATCATTCCCATTAATATAATCCTTCTTCATAACATCTATAATTTCACAACATCAATTGAATTCTATGTGAAAAAATAGGATAAATCCATAGAGTATATATATGGTATAATATTAAGAATCAAAGAATAATATCATTTATTAAAAAACAGTTTTACAATTAATTTTCATAAAACCATTATCAATTTGTGAATAATTTTCACTGTATTTTTCATAATATCATTTCATATTCTTCAACCAAAAATTTGATTAGTATAAGTGAGAATGTTGGTAAGCACATCCATGCATCAATAGGTTTGAAAGTAATAACATATCCATGAAATACCATTATGTGATGTCATGTAATACAACCAAATATAAATACTTGTCAAAAACAATCCATTATAAAACTATCATGTGAAAAATTCCATAAAGGAACAAGCAGTATATAATTTGGTATCTACGCTGTAAGAAAACACATAGTAAATATTAAATATCCTAAACCATGATAAATGTTGGATGTAATGAAAATATAGTCTTGACATAGTCTGTCGATATTCAAAAGGATACCTACTAGTGGTTTCAAACACACTATGGCTATGCATGTACATTTAACAGGGAACCCAAGGTTCCCCAATTTCTAAATACATTTCAGAAACATGATCATAATTTATAATACATTTTAAAATCTAATACATTCCCCATTGGTGTTTGAGAATCCATTTAAATGTATATAAAGTCCATTTTCAATGTAAACCCCATTTAAGAACATTTTCCAATATAAAAAATACTTTATGACAACATATCACTTCCAATTAGTGAAATACCAAAAAGAATTTATCAATAACAATATGAAATCAATAAAATTAACACATTTTATTGAAAATTCTTCTTCAAATGGTATAAAACTACCCACTTCTGTCAATGGTGATTGAAATCCATGAGATAAACATTCAAATGAAAAGGGGTGGCAAGAAACTGCAATGAAGGGGGAAGGGATGAAGGTTAAGGGGGACGAGGAAACGATCCTTCCATCTGTTCTATTTACATTTGACAAGGGTCTAATGTAAGGAGGAAGGGATGATGGTTAGGGGATTAAGAAAGGATGGATTCCCATGGTGACAAATAAGAAAAGGAGAGGGAAAGGGTAATAAGAATCCATGTTCCAATATCCACATTGGTGTTTGGCTCTGAAGATGAGAGGAGGAGCAATGATTCTACATCCTGCAAGAAAATCTAGGGCTTACGCCAAGATGGTTTCCATAAAATTGATCATGGTAGGGGAGGGATATTTCTCATATATTACTAAAATGAAAATTAGGTATGAACCATATCTTCCCCTAATAGAGAACTAAGGTTTCGGGCCATCTCTTTGAGAAGTGATAGGCCTTGACCCTTCCCTCTTCCAAACCACGAACATCCAAACTTTGTGTTAGGGAGAATGGTCTATGTGACTGTGGATATAAAAACCCACAATCAATCCATGAATCCTAACCAAATTATTAAAAAAATGTGGGAAACCTCTGAATGTGGATAAAAAATACCCAAATAGAAGATACACTAATGTGCCTTTAAAAAAAATTTATAAGTCAGGAGGTTTTGGTGGAGGTCTCAACAGAATCCATTTCATATAAGGTAGTCAAGGAAGAATAAGACTTGTCATGAATGGCCATGATGAAGGAATTATGTATTTTAAAACAAATAGAGTGATTAAAGTAAGTGAATCATGGAGGGTCTCCCATGTAAAGAAGGGAGCACAAGTATGGGAGCACATGTAAGAAAGGGTAGACAACTAAGGGTGTACGAGTAGGCTTGGGTGACCTGATGTTCACTTAGGTGACGAAACTAGAGGTATGGTAATACATGGGAAATTCCTTTCTCATTCCTTCAAGAGTATTCACAGGTGATCCAAGAAGTGGGGCGCTCATGTTCCAATGGGATGAATGGGAGGTGTGCAAGTATTTCTGACATGGGGAGGTTCGGTGCTTTAGGCACTCAAGTTTTATGATTTTCAAACACTAAAAGGATTTATTTCCAATAATCCTCAATTAAATCCTCTACTCAAGGTGATAAAGAACTACATTGAATGTTTTAGAAGACACTGGGGTTGTACTAGGTAGACCATAGTAGGAATTGGGCTTCACGAAAAAAAATTCGTACAAATGACGGCCCCAAGGGTCTATTTAAACGAAAATAAGTGACCTTGGAAAAAATGTGTTGGGTTCTCAAGTAGGCTATGTGAATTTGGAGGTGTGCAATCTGGATGTGCGACATATGTGGGCGTGCAAGTGGGATACGTGCCGACAGATTTTTGGCTAGACTTGTGCTACCAAAAACTCATGCCTTCAAAAATATTGACTTTTCTTCATGTATTTTCCCCCTTTTATTTATAATGGATTCCATCCATCATATTTTTAGAATATTTGAATGAATGATGTTTCAATAACACCCTTCCCCCACTTATAAGCTGATTTGAAAGGAAAAAATGATGCTATACTAATGCAATGTAATGAAGGAGAAAGAAAAGAGCACTGGGGAGCGCAAGTATTGGCTCTCAAGTGGACTTGGACGCAATAGATTGCATCATATAATATTTTTGGCACACAGGGTGACATGCGTCGCTTATATATAATAGCTTAACTTCCTCAAAAAGTTGTTCAACTTATAGATTTTCATATCTCTACGTGCAAGTATTCATTTATTCAGGAATTTCTATTTCATCTCGCTTATTCAATATGATTTTTATATGTGTGCTATAAGTGGGGCGTCGTACATGAACACCTACTTATACATGAACACCATGTTTTAAAAAGGTGTTCCTTAATTCCATTCCTAATTTTTTTTGTTAAACACCAAAAATGAACTTAGTTTTCAAAGATGATCTCTATCTTCTTGGTGGTTCAAGGGATCCTAAAAGAATTGGAACTGATGATGATATTTCCAGCAAGAGGATTAATGATAGGATGAATTTCATTGGTCGTGATTACTTTGACGTTTGTGAAACCATTCTTCCAGACATAGTAACATATTTGAAGATTTATGATTTCAACTTCGTTCAAATCACTTATCATCTTATGTATTGCTATGGACATTTGTAGGATGCTAACATTCCAGATCCAATGAACTTTACTACACATTCATGGATTCAAGATTATACCAACATCTCATTTGAAAATGTTTCTATTGGGGGCTCTTTTTAGAATGGTGGGAAAGAAGAGAAACATCATATTATGCACCATAGCTTGTGTGCTCATGATTTGAAGGCACAAACAGCTAAGTTGCAGCCACACTACAATTCATCCTTCTTTCGAGATTCTCATAAAGATCATTCTATCGTTTGGAAGAAATGTTGGGACTTCTACCCAAGAGGAGGTATAAAATCCACATCGATGTGGGCATACTGGGTGTGAAGGAAATGTGCAGAATTTTCAGATTATTTGAGAGTCATTGTGATTAATGAGGTTCTCTAGATTGGGAAATCCTTCAAGTATATGAATGATGATTTTGTTCCAGAATTATTATGTCAACGGAGCCCAGAGTCCAATTCCTTCTATTTAACACATGGAGAGGTAGGTATCGGCATGGGGGATGTTTATAAGCTTTCTGAAGATCTATTCCTTGGAGAAATGTTTTATGAGTTTATTCTACCCAAGGTGGCATTTCATGACATTGAGAAGACACCATATTTGGTTTGTGAGTTGATAAAGATATTTAAGAACATCAAGAATTTAATCACCATTAAAACTTTCACCAGGAGTGATGTTCATCCAGATGAATGGATGGATACATTTTTAATAAGGACGATGGAAGAAGGTCCCACTTACACCTATCTGAATATCTCTCCAAGGTTAGAGAAAAGAAGAACTCCTAACACATTTTGGCCAACATTGGAGAAAAGAGAATTTAATAAATAGGGATAAGAGATCAACCCAAAAATTCCTACAAAGACATGTCTAGAAGGATTCTTATCCATATGTCTCAGCATGTATTTATTTCCATTTGGAGACTCCAAATGAGGCGTGAGGCTAGGGAACTTTTTTATTGCAACTAAGATGATAGAGAAAAAGATGGTAGGGTTGGATAATCCTATTTTGGCCAAGATTCATAGGAGTTTGATACGTGTTTGGAACGGGAAGTCTCCCTTTAAAATAAGGGGACCATTCCAAGTGTTTTAGGGATGGATTTCTACTCACTTTAGAACTTATGCTATAAATAGTGGAGTACAGGTTTATAGATGTTCTTTCTGACCGTCTACTCAAGCCTTTTATGGTATATCACATGTGTCCTTGAGGAATTACATTCTTTCCTTATGGTAATCTTCCTACGAGGTGATTTTTTGTTGATGTAACATCCATTTTAAAATATAGGGTTTATATGCTAGCTTGCAGAGATGGCGTGTTGTTCACTAGAATAAACAAGGACATCATATGTGAGACCAAAACTCCTCATATATTTCTTCATAAATTCAAAAGACTGTAACAGAATATTGTATCCCCTCCCGTGCATAATAGATGAGAGAATCACCCAGTGGTTTCCTAGCAACTATTGTTGTTGAGATCAGCATAGAAGACTGGGGAGGTATTTAATTTACCATTATCTAATGATGTAAGTAGATTAACCATCTGGTATACTGAAAACTAGGTAGCATCTTACCCGGACGGGGTATTAAATCACGTTGTCCCAAATGTGGGGATAAAGATATGTAGTAGGAAGGAACCTCGTTGTTTGGAAGGTAATTCTTCATTATCAGGGGGTGACTTGCATGAATCAGAGGGCGGAGGTGGAGATGATCCAAATTCAATGAAGGTATCACGTTCCGGATATAACCCTCCTATGAGAAATAAAATAGACACCCCATCAATCCCTACAAAGTTTGTATCAAGGTGAACTGATCGCCATCATTTTCAAGAGAAGAATACTTCATTCTCTAATACTTCATCCATGATTGTGGGAGTAGGGAAAAAAACTCAATTCCAAGGTTTTAGGATCATAATCACAACCCACAAACATACATTCTGAATATATACGAATGGAGTATATTCAAAATGGAAGAATTGGTACGGTGATGCTGGAACCATGTGGACGGATCTATGTGAAGGAATGAATATTCCAGGAGTAGGGGATTTGCAGGCTTCTTTGGAAATTCTTTTTAAGGAATATCCCATTAAGGTAAAGACTGATATTCGAGAGGTTTAAATTCTCATATATTCCACCGATGGATCAATTCATAACCTAAATAATGTAAAGTAAATGATATGTCATGGTACCACCAAAGATATTGATCATTCATTATATGAAGAGTGGGATGAATTTGTAGATCATGGGGATGTAAATTTTTATTCTCTCACATTATCATCGATTTATTCAACTCATAATTTCATCAAAACATTTTTTAGGAGAAAATTCATCTTATCAAATAGTTTGGTAAAGGAAAAAATTAAAGATCCTATACCAAAGTATATCCTTTGATTCACTACTCTTGGAGCTATTGGGTCACCCCAGGAATTGGGAGAAATATCTCCAAGACAATAGGCCCTGGATGATAAAATGGAGAGGGTAATAGAATCAACAATACCAATATTTATAGATGATGATGCATTCCCTCTGAAAATCACGAAGAAGGAAAAAAACTGAAGAAATAGGGCCATGGTTAAGTGCTTTCCTAGCAGTGGTAAGTCCCCTTAATAATCATGAATTTTAATCTTTATGCAAAAAAAATGTGTTAATAATTTTTATGATTACATGGTGTTTTTCAGTTGCTTCTTGGAAAGAAACTATTGATAATATTCCAAGAGCCGTAGAAGGTGCTACTAATTAGACACAAATTCTTTCCAATCTAGTGGTTCTTGAAGAGGAATTGAGGCTAAATAATCCAACATATATACCTATAACCGGTCTGATTCATACTATCAGAGGAGAGGATGCTTTAGTTAAATCAATAATACTTAATAAGGCATCAAATGAAACAATAGCTAATAGTCATTCTATGATAATTTTAGGTACATCACTTGCACCAAAAAATCTGGAAACAACTGATGTTGACACCAAAATTATTGTTGAAGAAGCTACTTGGGGTCAAAGGTTTCTGGAGGAAGGTTGTGAAGCAACCACACTAGGTTCTCCCAAGGGTGATACTAAACATGAATCAGAGACATAATTATATGAAATAATGATCCTTGGAATTCCTTTTGAATAACTATTAGAACATGTTACCATATAAAATTCTTTAGAAGATTTTTTTGTTTCTTGTATTCAATCAACTTCACATGAGATCTCATTATTCACCCAGTTAATCTTCATATGATTATCCTACTAAATGTGGTTTATTGAAATATGTTGTTTCATCTAATGAAACTATTGTTGCAATAGTACATGAAGGAAGTGTTGATATTAACGTCAACCCCACCATTGCAAAGACATTGGCTTAGGAGGATCGTGAGATAAAAGGTCTTCCTGAGATTCAATCTAAAAATCGTACGCATATTACAGATAGAACATCTCATCCAGAGACATTTAACAAAATTTCTGAAATAGAGAACATTGGGGAGGATTCTTCTCGATCTGATGACACACTATTAGGTAAGAGATACTGATATTGTGATTGCATTCACTTTTCTTATATCTTGAATCTAATCAGAACCATGATTCATGATATACCATATATATCTATCAACATCAATGGATAGGTCTAGAGGTGAAGCCTCTATAGCAGCCAAATCATCATTGGATGTTAAAGAAACCAATGTATAAGGAGGAACAAAACATGACACTTCATTTAGTGAATTATTCCCAGAATATATTCCTCCTTATGATAGTGATATTGAATCAGACCCAGATCTATAGAAGGATCTTTGTCTTTCTCATTGAAAACTACAGAGAAACCTTCGGAAGATAATATCAGAGATTCCCCTTAAAGAACCGCCTTCATCAATTACATGACTTTCATCTCTGTTTATCACGCTAGGATTTTTCAGTTTTGAATACAGTGAAATTTATAATGTAGTGAAAGAGATTATCCAGAGGATGGAGCAAGAGAAAAATCATAGGCATGACTTGGGAAAAGAAAAACTGTCAATCAATATTGAAGAGTTTCAAGCAGCACTGTCCCCATCTAATGGTAAACATAATACAAAGATGTTGGGACTGAAGCAGACAATTAAAGAAAGATAGTTCTACAACCATAGCTTCGACAAGAGTTTGATATCATATAGGGGTGCTTGACCGACATCATATCTCATTATGGGATGTCCACAAGTATTTTGAAAAAAACATTATAGATTCTATATAAGCACTTCATTATGCTGAAGAGAGTGAGTCTAGTTAAATTGACAAAACTCAATAAGAAGTTAATGCGGATCAAAATGCTACCAAACTACTGAATAATTGAATAAAAAGCATTTTGTAATTTCTGAGAGATAGAAATCAATTTTTGGATGCTTCTATGTGAATTTAATTTCATAAATGAAATGTATTTTGTGTCTTATCATTTTTATTTTCACTATTGGTAACAGATTTTGATTTACCTAGGCCATTGGGCCCAGTAAGCATTGTTAGTACCTTTTCTTTTGTTGTTGGCTGTATAGAGTCATGCATATTGGGCAATAAAGGGTTATATTTATGGTCGAATATCTTTAAACATAAATTTTAGAATTAGATTCCAAACAAGAATCTGTGTCTAAGAATTTCATTAGTATTATTCAAGTATTTCCTAGTGGAATCTTGATCCATGATTTTTATGGTCAACAAATTTAAAACCTATATCAATATAAGTGGTGTCTTTTCCCAGAATGAAGTTATCATAATTTGATAATCATGGTATGGGGGTTGTGTTATGCAGGGACAACTGGGGAATAGGTTACATAGCCAAATGGTGGCTTCTTTTGATTAAGAGACCTATTATGTAGGAAACATATGAATGGCTGACGAAGGGCACAAGATGCATTGTCAAACAAAAGAGCTATTTGAAGTTTACCATTTTACTGTTGATAGAAATGGGAAAATATGATTTGGGGGACTCAAGCCCAAAGTGGGTGGGTTTTATAAGGAAACGAATTTTAATAATTAAAGGGATATATGATACATACATAACTCATGATAATAAAACCATTTATATAAAAAAGTTCTGTATGAGTAATGGTCAACATTTATCAAAAAGTGGAATTTCTGATATCATATTGTATAGTTTTAATTCATGCATTGATGAAATTGGTATTGGGTAGTTTAATTTCATGCAGTGAGGACATTGTACAGTGTAGTTTTATGTCATGCAATGAAGGCATTATACTGTGTAGTTTTAAGTAATCTAGTGAGGACATTGTACTATGCTATTTTATATCATGCAGTCAGGATATTGTACTATGCAGTTTTAAGATAGGCACTGGGGACATTGAGTTGTATAGTTTTATGTCATGAAGTGAGACATTTGGGTGAATTTAATTTAAGGTCTTTAACTCTGACATAAGGTATGAAGCTCTCCCAATTTCTAGATATTTTCTTTCAAATCATACTATAATATTTAGGTATGGAAGGGAAAATTTTAAACAATGATTTGAGAATTTTTGGAACCGGGGAATGATATGAGAAACGGGATAAAAGCATTAGAGGAAGCATTTTCCAAGAATGAAGATACCATTACATGACAAAACTTCTATGAGGCATTTATTTGGCATGGCCATCTGGGGTATATGATGCATATCCAAAGAGTGGAATCTTTTTACTGACAGTTCTAATGTGTAAAAAACAAAGAAAGGCCACTAAATGGCACATTTTGTATAGTCAAACAAAATATCTCTTAGATGTTTTTCATTCTATTACTAAAATACCAAGAATTTTTTTGGAGATTCAGATTTTCCGAAGTAGATAATTTGGTTTATGGATAAAGGTACCTAAAAGTAGGAAGTGTATTTCCACCCAAGATATCAAAACAATCAGAGGAACTAGACTCTTATGAAGGTATGACCCAAACATATGAGGTATCATTTCTGTAGTTTGAGGTCATACGACTAAGACCAGAAATGGAAAACTTATATAATATGTGGCCATGGGATTAAAAGGTTATATCATATAGTATTAAACACATTGTAAGGGAAATGTGTAAACCATGGTCATGAAGACTTTCAGATAGTTAGAATGATTATAGGAGAAGTATACATGAATGAATGTTTTAAAATACATATTCTTGTATATTATTATCAATTATTAATGGGGAAAAATATACTATAACAAAAAATGAAGTTAACCTTACATGACAAACCCGTTATGTGGGTTTCTCTATCCTGGACTAAATAGGGCATCTGCTGCATAGCCAAATAGTGTCATCTTTTGTATGAAAGGCCTGCTATTGAAGAAACTTATGCAAGGTTGCCTAAGGACACGTGCTGCATTGTTAGAAAAAAGAGCTCTTGGGTATTTGAGACTCTATCACCTGAAACCGTAAGAATGATTATGAAGATCTGGAAATATTCTATATTTAAAGTGTGAAATATGGAGGGGGGGGTAATGCCCAATTAATATGAGAAATATTTTAACCAACATTGGCTATGAGTTAATTTTTTCTTCATAGATTTAAATCATATTTAAAACAGAGACTTTCCATGTTTCCTATGAATTAATATTGGGTTATGCAGTTTTAATTCATATAATGAGGACATTATACTATGCAGTTTTAACTTGTTCAATGATGAAATTATAATATGCCATTTTATTGCATATAGGGAACACCATGATAGCCCCATAAGAAATTTAAACACCATATTTTTAACAACCCAAAATTTCTTCAATGGAAATTTCTTTCTTATAAATTTATCATAATCACATGAAATCAAAAACATAATTAACTACTTTGTGTTATGTGTCCCTTAAAACATATTTTTTTCACTTCTTTGATGTTAATTTTAAAAATCTAACATATACGGTTACGTTTTTATGTTATTTTGAGTCTAATAAGAAAAATATAATTTTTTTGTGGAATAGTAACCTACACTTATGAATGGTAACATAACCTTATGAATAGTGATATACCCCACTTAATACTAACTTTGTCGATGATGGTATGTAAATAATATTCATGTGGAAGTACGATATACCTATGCTTTAGAATAAGTAAATAAATGTTTTAAAACTATTGTTTTTAGAATAAATTATTATTATAATTAAATATTAATTTAATCATTTATAAATTTTTTTTAAAAAAACGGACATCATTTTTGGATTCTACGCTTCGATAAATGGTTAGGGTGAATTTTTTGAATTTTTCTGAAAAACTAGAATATTGGATGAATGGTGAAATATGGTAAAATACCACATATAAAAATTATCATTTATATACTCTTTTTATGAGATCAAATGTGATTTAAACCAATTTGATTCGAACTCACATTCATTCTTGGTCATAGAAGACTCATTATTCCTTATCTTGTGGAGAAATAATAAATTAATGATTATAAAATTGAGAAATCCCCTCTCCCATACACTATTAAAACCCTATATCACTCCCTCTTCACTTCACACCTCTCAAACCCTGTTCCATCCCTAAATTCTGTCCAAATATCCTCCCAACCTCTTCTACAATGTCCAGGACGCCATGGTATCATAAAAAAACCGAAATCTCTCTCTTAATGAGGCACTTAAGGAAGTTTGGTTCAAGAGGAAAATTTATCTTTTCAATTATTTTAAATTCCTTTCTAATTCATTTGTTTTATTTTGATTTTATTACCTATATTTATCAAAATGTTTTGGTGAATCTTGTACATTACATATACTTTAATTATTCCTGATAGTGTAATAATTTATCATCATCTCTTCATTTTAAAATTCTTTTATACTACTGGTGAGAGTACCATCCGAGAAGTGTCAATTTACCACATTCATGGATGATGGTATTTTGAATTCTATTATCATTCTAAATTATGATCATGAAGCCATTATTGTTATGGTTGAACCAGATTATTATATATTTAATACACCTTATGTATGTTTTTGTAATCACTTTTTACAAATTGTGTTATGTTATAATGAAAAATGAGTTCATTGTAATCGAAACCCAAGAATTAACCGAAATAGTAATCATTAACGTTATATTTAATAATTCATCATAATTACATGTAAAAATGTTATATAAAAGACCCCTAACACCTATTTATGATCATAAATAATATATTAATTCAATTCTGGAGATTTACGTCCATTCAACATGAACTCCATTACTAAAGGACTAGTGATCCTATTTTGAAAATAATGAAAACAAACACCACAGAACGAATAAATTCAATATAATAACTTATCAATAAGAGAATAAATGAATTATATAGTATTATGATAAAATAAACATAGGACTAATATGTTCTTAAATAGTTTATTAATAATTATAATTTCATATTCCATGAGCTTATGTTCAGGATTAGAACATGTTCATATTTAATGTAAGGTTTTTCCACCCGAAAATCCATTATAATTTGGGATATTTTTATTGCCTATTACCTAAATAAAACTCTTCTGTAGTATTATGTATAACTAAAAAATTATGGTTTTGGGTTATATATATGTTTACTACCAAAATCATTCCTTATTTTATAGATGTTTACACGTTTAAAATGGAACATTCAAAATTGTTTCTAAAATACATTCCTGGTCCAAGGGAATTTCTATAATTCTAAACTATTTTAAATGGAACTCAATAATATATTTTTGTAAAAAATTATATTTATTAAAAAATAATTTTTTATGAAATTAATATTGTACTTTACATCTGGTTTTATACAAATATTTTTCTAAAATAACTCTACATTTCCATGTAAAGAAGTATTTATCTCTATATTAATGGATGATTTTATAAGACTATCTTAATTTAATTGAAAACTATATTGATTCTTATGTATTATTGGAATTATTATGGAATGTTATCATAAAAAAATTTAATTTAACAGGTTATGATTACTTTGGATGTGGATGTGCTATCTTAAATCCATTTCCAAATTTATTATGAATGGTTAGAGTTTATGCATAATGTTTGGGAAAAGTTATTTGTATTTCATATATTAATTTAAATATGAATTAGTTTGTTTTTTATATTTATCCCCATTCATATGAGGAATTAATTAGACATAGTAAGTGTCAGGGGGGACCCTCTATAGCCCATCGGTGCATCAGATGGTATTCTGTGACGAACGACAGTCATGGCACAACGCCTTGAAAAAATAATTACTTATGGTCTTGGAACACGGCCTTGAAGTTATGATTATGTTGTCTCGTATTATTCATTCCCTCATTATGAAAATAGTATTGATCGTTCATGTGGTTATTCGAGTAGTATAATACCAACGATTATGTTATGTTATGGTAACATTTATTCAGCTCATAATTCTGCAATATTATGTTCAAATTTATTTTTAGAGGAATGAGGTTTCAATTATTCACCATGTCTAATGTTTATGTTATATTCTGCAATATTTTATACCCTTACTGAGCATTTGAGATCACTCATTTCTCATATTTAAATTTCTTATGACATGAAAATCTCTAACAGGGTTGACATGCCAAAATAACCTAGGAGTTATGGATGTGGCTAAAGACTTTAGATGTTCTTTTCATTTTAATTATAACATTGAACTCATTTATGTATCTTTTTATCAATAATACTAGACACATTGGTATTCAGGATTTTAAGTCTGTGTTTTATGATAATATAATCATATAAGACTGTGGATCCAGGAAACTGGGGTCGTGTCGTTACAATTGGTATAAGAGGATGTTTAGAAAAAACATGGAAAATAGATTTAGAAAAGGTAGATTAGGGAAGAGTCTCTAAGATAGTTTTTGAGGATAAAAGTAAAAAATCATCCTGTTATTTTGGTAAGGAATATATTATGTGGATCATTCATGCAATACATCCATGTCATCATAAGAGCAGGTAAAGGTAGCTTTGGAACAGATGTACCTTGGAGTAAATGCTCTGACAAGGAGTTTTGGGATTGACCAGGGGTATCTTGTAAATGAAAATGGGCCTTTCAGCACTCTTGGTTACAACACTATTAGGGGATATACATAAGATAATTCACATTTCAATTTAAATCCATTATAGAGGAATTAAATGTAAAATTTTCTTTAAAGATACCATGATTAGGATTAATAAATTAGCTATGTGTAGAAATTATATTTATGGTAAGTATTTTTATACATTGAGATTATAAATTATGACGAATACACTAAAATAGATTATGAAATTATTTAAAAATGGTGTATAGTGGATGGAATGGAAACCACATGAACCCACATGTCCCCTATAAGGATTTCTCATTGATGCATGATAATGATGTTGGTTCTGGTGTTGTGACTAGTTCATAGAATCTTTTAACTATACTGGGAAGACATACTCAGGTTATGAATAAAATCCTTACCAATATGGAGGATCCGGATACACCATGTGGAGGAGCTATGGTAGATAGATTTATGTGACAACAACCTCCATCATTTAATTTGACTACAAACCCATTTGTAGAAGAGAAGTTGATATGTTCTTTAGATAAGATAATTATCACTTTGGGATGTAACGAAAGAGAGAAGGTTGTCATGAAAACCTTTCATCTAATCAGTGATGCAGATTATTGGTGGTCGTTATTCCAAAACACAATAAAGGAGGAAGAAATAGAAGATATATAATGGAGGGATTTTAAACAAATATTCATAGAAATACATTTCCCTCGTGAACAGTGAGAAGCTACGGAGAAGAAATTCGGGAATCTAAGGACAATGTAGGCTGAAAATGTAGCCATGTTTAAAGCCCACATTACAATGCATGTAATTCATGTTGTGGTCTATATACGTAATCCATGAAGAAAAATTGATTGATTAATTGATGGTTTAAAACCATTTCTATTAAGGGATCTTGTCTTCAAAAGTTTATCATAATATGAAGATATAGTCTCATGTGATATCAAGATAGAAAATGAATTCTCCATGTCTTATGACTTTATGGTAAATCAAGAGAAAAAGAGGGCTGCTAAAAACTCCCAGAAAGTAAATAAGGAATGAGGAAGAAGGGAAGAGTTGAATTTCTATAATGAAATAATTTTGGGAAGAAACACACGGGCACTTTCATGAAGGGAATGGTAGTCTATGACATGTGCAGTGGAAAACTCCACATATCTCAGGACTGTAAGGGTAATAAAGAAGATACCATTGTTCTGGGCTATGATTTTATAGAAATAGGACACTATGCACATGAATTTCATAAGAGTTAGATAAATTTTCCCAATGAAGGAAAATGAAGCAAGGCCATGCATATACAGTCTCAACTATAGAGGATGAAGTTCCAAACGAAGTGTTGGAAGGTACATTGGTTGCTTCTTCCAATATAGCCAATACTTTATTTGATTCTAGATCGTCGAATTTATTTATATCTTCCCAGTTTTCTAGGAGAATTAGATCTATCCAATTTGGTTTAATAAAGGAGTTATTAGTCAAAAACGCGGGTGGATGTATCATTGAATCAAAGGTGTGTTGATTAGTCCCCCACATGACACATAAATGTTCTTTAGTTTCTAGACTAATCATCATAAAAATTGATGACTATGACATAATTCTCAGTATGTATTGGATGTCAAATTATGATTTGAAGATTAATTACAAGGAAAAGGAAGTTACAATTTTTTAGAATGGTGTAGAATCCCTTAATTTTAGAGCAGAAACCGCTCCATTTGATTATCACCTAGATCCATCCCTAGCTGCTATACTAAATTCAATTATTGGGGATAAATGGAATGAAGTATATACGAGTGATTAGATGAATTTACAGATAGATAATGTACCTATTTTGCATGAATATGTTGACTTATTTACATAATATTTACCTTGATATCATCTAGAGTGGGAAATTTAGTTTTTCATTGACTTAATTCCATGTTAAAGGTCCATATCAATGACCCCTTATAGAATGGCCAGTGTGTTGATATTTGAACTAAATAAAAAACTTGAGGATTTGAGTGATAGTGAATTTATTCGACCTAGTGTTTCTCCATAGGGAGACCCTTTCCTATTTTCAATAAGAAAGATGGATCCATGAGGCTATGCATTGATTACAGGGTTATAAATTCAATTACAATATGGAAAAAGTATCCTCTATAATTAATTGATGACATAATTGACCGAATTTATGGAGCCCAATTTTTTTCAAAGATTGATATTCAATTGAGATATCATTAGTTTCTTGTTAGGAAGGAAGAAATTCCAAAAACAGTATTCTGAACCAGGTACATGCATTAAAAGTTTACAGTAATGACTTTTGGACTAACTAATCAACGATCAGTTTTTATAGATTTGATGAATAGAGTTATCATGGAATATATTGATGAGTTTTTTGTGGGTTTTATTGATAATATCCTAGTATAATTCAAAATCCATGAAGTTCATGAAAATCACATGCACACTATTCTGAAGACACTTAAAAAAATAAATAATATTCGATGGTTAGAAAATGTGATTTTTGGATCCAATCATTTTCCTTTCAAGGACACATTATCTCTAAGGATTGAATATATGTAGATTGTGCGACGAAAATTGTTGTAAAAGAATGGTGTACTCCTACAAACGTAACTGAGGTACATAGTTTTATTGGTTTATTATGTTATTATTGGAGTTTTGTTTATAACATCACTCGTTTAACCAACCTAATGACCATGCTCACATGAAAATGGGTTATTTTTTTATGTAAAACGGAATTTATAGAATGTTTTGAAGAATTGAAGAGGTGGTTAGTGAATACTTAGATCCAAACCCACCATAGGTGAATTATGTGTTTTATATCTGTAGCTATGAAATAATAAAGGGACATTGTTGTGTCCTTATGCAGATTGATCGAGTGATTACCTATGCATTCAGGCAGCTAAAAATTCATGAACAAAACTATAAAAATGGTGATCTTGAGGTAGTAGTCGTAATATTTTCAATAATAATTTGTTGAATTTACCTATATGGAGAAAATTTTGAGATATATATATATCATAAGATCTTGAAATATATATTCTCGCATAAAGAACTCAACATGAGTCAAAATAGATAGATTGAGCTACTCAAATATTATAATTTCAAAATACACTACCATATAAGGAAGGAAAATATGGTACCATATGATTCAAGTAAAAAGAATCAAGGAGTTTTTAAAAATATGAGAGTTGGAATGGATCCTTTGTTCATGGATCTAGTAATGATAGATATGGAAATTATCACGGAAGGTAATAGACCACTACTTTTTCTAAATGGTTTCCAAAAATTATTTACTAAAAATGATTAAATGTTCTCAGGATGAATATAAGGAGTTTCAAATGAAAATAAAAGATTTAAAAGATGGTAAGTTGATGGAATTCACATTTGAAGGTGGCATTTTGATATTTGGGATAAGGCTTTATTTTCCCATTATTCCTGAGCTAATGAGGGAACTATTTGATGATTCTCATAACTCTAATTTCACTATACACCCTGGTAGCATAATGATGTATCAAGATCTCTGAGAAAACATTTTTTGGGATAATATGATAAGAGATATTTCTGAATATACAAAAATGTGACCGGTATGTCAACAAGTGAAGGCTGAGAGGCTAAACTCTAAGGGGATGGTGCAACCACTACCCATACCAAAATGGAAGTGAGAGAACATTACCATTGTCATTGTCACCAGATTTACAAGGACATCTAGAGAAAATAATTCTATATGGCTCGTTGTGGATCGTCTTACAATTACAGGACATTTTATCATGATTCGAGAGGACTTATCATTGGATCAAATTTCAGGGATTTACATCAAAGAAGTGTTAATGCTGCATGGAGTACCACTATCTATTTTTTGACTGTGATCCATGATTCACCACGATGTTCTACAAAATTCTCCAACATGCTATAATCATTGAACTGAACTTCAGTATGGCCTATCATCCTCAAACTAATTTCCAATCAGAGCAGACTATTCAGACATTGGAAGACACGTTGACAGAATATTCGATGGAATTCAAAAGGGGATGCGACCAACATCTTCTACTAGTTTAATTATCCTTCAACAATACATTCCACTCGATCATATGAATTGAAAAATATTATCCCTTTTATAGGAAATGGTGCAGAACACTAGCATGGTGGGATGAAGTATGTGAGCGTATGCTTCTAATTCCGGAAATGGTCGATGAAATGGTGGAGATAGTGAAAACCATTCAGTAACATATCAATGAATCCCAAAGTCGAAATAAGAGATATGTGGATAACTGTCGATGATACCTTGAATTAAAAATTAGCTACCTGGTACTTCTATGCATATCTCTATGGATGATGGTTATGTGGTTTGGGAGGAAAGTAAAGCTAAGTTCTAGGTATATCGACCCCTTCAAGATCCTTGATTGAGTCGGAGCTGTGACACCTAAACTGGAACTTCCACCTACCATGTCTAGAGTAAATGATATCATTCATGTATTCCTATTATGGAAGTATGTTCCAAACCCTTCACATGTAATCTATTCTGTGGTGGTATAGTTGGAAGATGATCTTCCCTTTGAGGAGGAGCAAGTGAATATCTTGGATCATAGAGACAATGTTCTATGCAATAAGACTTCAAATTTGGTCAAGGTACTATGGTGAAACCATAATAATGAAAAGGAAACATGGTAAATAGATAATTTAATGAAGGAAAAGTACCCCCATCTGTTTTTTTTCATGATTATTAAAATAAATTTAAAGGGTAAAATTTCTGGAGGGGGAAAAATATAACGACCTAATATTTCTACAATGGAAATGTATTTCTTATAAATATGTCCTAATCAAATGTAATCACAACATAATTAACTAATATGTGCTATGTGACCCTTAAAACATAAGTTTGTTACTTTTGTTATGCGAATTTTGAAAATCTGACATACAGAGTTTGCGATCAGTATGTTATTTGGACACAGATAAAAAAATATTTTTTGTTGAGTAATATCCAACCCTTATTAATTGTAACATTACTTTTTGAATAGTGATATACACTAATGAATATTAACATTACATATGGTGGTATATAATTAATAATCAAGTGGAAGTATGATAAAAATATGCTTTGAAATAAGGGACTAATTGTTTTAAAACTTTAGGTTTTAGAACAAATTATGATTGTAATTAAATATTAAATTAATCTTATTTAGAAAATTAATTTTCAAAAATGGACTTCTATTTTTCATTATACACATTGAAAAATGGTTAGGTTAAATTTTTTGTATTTTTCTAAAAAAATCGAATTTTTTATGAAAAGTTAAATACAATAAAATATCCTATATAAAAATTATCAGTTAAATAAACTATTTATGACTTCACAAGTGATGTAATACCAATTGATATGAACTCACGTGAATTCTTGGTCCTGAAAAACTCAGTATTATTTTTATTGTAGTGAAATAATAAGTTAATGAATATAAAATTGAGAAACCCTCTCTCCAATCAACTATAAAAAATCCCTATCACTCCCCCTTCTCTTCACTCCTCTCGAGCCTTCTGCCTTCTAAAAATTCAGTTAAAATATCCACCCAACCTATTCTCCCACTTCCAGCATGCATTGGTCTCATAAAAATACAAAAAACATTCCCCTACAGAGGCTCTCAAGGAAGTTTGGTTCAAGTGGTAAATTCCACTTTTCGATTTTTTTTCATTCCTTTCTAGTTCATTTGTTTTCATTTTAAAATATTTCCACTCCTTATCCAAATATTGTGATGACTCCATTACCTTACATGTACTTGAATTTCTTCATGATATTGTAATATTTTATCATCATCTCTTCCTTTTACCTTCTATTATACTAGAAGTAAGAGAACCATCTAAGATGTGTCAATTTACCACATTCAGGGATGATGGGCTTTAGACTTCAATTATCATTATCAATTTTGGTCATGAAACTATTCTTCTTATGGTTGAACTAGATTATAATATATTTAATATACCCTATGTATGTTTTGGTATTCCCATTGTACAAATGGTATTATTTTATAATGGAAAATGAGTTTGTTGTAATCAAAACCCAAAAATTAACCGGAAGAGTAATCATTAATGTTATATATTTTAATTCATCCTCATTCTATGGAAAAATGTTATATAAAAAACCACTAACACCTATTTATGATCATATATAATATTCTAATTCTATTTTGGAGATTTATTTCCATTCCCCATGAATTCCATTACATAAAAACAATTGAACCGATTATGAAAATAAATAAAACCAACACAACGGAATGAAAAATAACAAATAATAACTTATCAATAAGGGAATAAATGAACTAAACTGAATTATGATAATCTAAATACATGTCTAATGGGGTTTTAAATAGGTTATTAATAATTTCAATTTCATATTCTAGGAGCTTATGTTAAATATCAGAACACATTTGGAATTAAGGTATTGGTTATTCCACGCAAACATCCATCTTCATTCGGGTTATTTTTATTATCTATTACCTAAATGAATCTTTTTTGAATTATAATTTAATCATAAAAAATTATCTGTGTGAGTTATATATATTTTTATCAACCAGAATATTTACTTATTTTATGGATGGTTACGCTTTTTAAATGGAACTTTTGAAATTGATTCCAAAATAAAAACCCAATCAAATGGAATTTCTCTAATTTTTACCTATCTTCAAGGAATATCTATAATATGTTTTTGGAAACCATTATCTTTATAAGTCACTAATTTAATTATAAATATTATAACTTACTTTTCCTTTGGTTTTATACAATGAATTTTCCAAAAGAACTCTTCTTTTCCATGTAAATGAGTATATATCTCAAGATTTACTCGATGATTTTATAAGTGTATATTCACCTAAGTCAATACTCTTCTTGATTCTTATGTATTATTGGGATTAGTATGCCATGTTATCATCTTTTGTATTTAATATACTGGTTTATGGTTACTTTTGATGTGTATGTACTATCTTAAATCTATTCCATAATTTAATCTGAATGGTTATTGATTATGCATAATGTTTAGGGAATGTTATTTTCATTTCATATATTAATTTCAATATGAATGTATATGTTGTTTAGGTTTATCCATATTCATAGGAGCGATTAATTGGACATTGTATGTTTTATGTGGGGCCTTCTATAGCTCCTCGGTGCATTGGTAGGTCTCATGAGACAAACTACTGTCATGTCACAAGGCCTTGACAAAATAATTACTTATAGTATTCGCACGATGCCTTGACAGTATGGTTATGTTGTCCTGAATTATGAAATCCCCCATTATGAGAATAATATTTATGGTTCACGTGGTTATTCGAATAGTAGAATACCCATGATTTTGTTATTTTAGGAAATTATTACTCAACTCATAAATATTCCATATTATGTTCTAGTTAATTGTTAGAGGAACGTGTTTTCTATTATTCACCAAGTATAATGTTTCTGGTATATTCCGCTATATTGTATAAACTTATTGAGAATTTGAGCTCACCACATTCTTATAGTTCAATTTCTAAAGTCATGAACAATTTTAACATGATTGATATTCTTAAATAACCTAATAGTTATGAAAGTGGATAAGGAGTTTCTATGTTCTTTTTATTTCATGTTGTAACATTGAACTTATGTATGTATCTTGTTTCCAATAATACTAAAAAACTTGGTCATTCAGGATTCTTTTTATTTATTTGATGCCAATATAATTAAATAAGACACTAGCTCTGGGCAAATGGGGTCAGGTCCTAAAGTTATTTATATAAAGATGACACATAACCACTTCTTAAGACCATGTGAGCTATGCTAAGTGTGAGAAAAAAGAGTAGTAGGGGTTCCTTTTACGCTAAAAATGTTACACAAGTGAATAATATGGATGCTATATTTCCATTCAGTTTAACCTCATACGGTGATGATGAATATGAACCTATGGCAATGGAATGACATATTTTAACTTGATTAACGGATAAAACCCATTTGTCACTATGTGTCTTGCTGGGGAAAGAATCAAGTCATACATAGTTCTTAAAACACTAACTTTGTAGATTTGATTCTTATATAAGAAATAATGTTTTTTTATTGTGTATGGGACCATGATTGGAGATCTAGGTATCTCTATGTATCACAAATATATGTGAATCAAGCCGTACATAGTTCATTAAACAAACATTCGCTATGCTAGTGGCGTTTGACATGAATAATGGTGGATTTAGACACATTCTACCAGAAGGGTAAATCTTAAGACATAAAATGGTATAAGGACAAAATTATATATCATATGAAAACACTCTGTATATATCTAATTCATTTATTGGAGGAGAAAGGAAAATAAAATTATTTTGTTATTGTGGATGGGCCCAAAATGGGAGATTTAGGTATCTCTATGTATCTCATTGGAAAATGAGAATCAAGCAATATGTTGTTCTAGAAATAATGTCTCTATATAGATCTGACTTAGACATAGGAAATAAAGGGTCTCATATACTACTAAAGAGTAGTGATGATTTCAATGATGTTTTCTTATGGATGCTTCTAAAGTCAAATAAGGAAAATGTTGGTTGTACAAATGATTTCATGCAGTTTAACGTCATGCAAAAAGGAAAAAGATGCTGCACATTTTAATTTCATGTAACTTGGAAGATTATGGTTATAATGCAGTTTAATGCATTGTTACTAGGACATGGGGGCGATGTAGTTTCATGTCATGCATTAAGGGTTTGGTACTCTATTGTATTAAGTCATGTAGTGAGGACATTATACTGTATAGTTTAAAGTCCTGTAGTTAAGATGGATGATACTACACAAACAATTTCTTTAAGAATCGCACATTGGTTTGAGTGGTAATAAGCACTCCATCCATTGATACTAAGGTATAATCCCCATTTGAATAGAAATTATGAATGGAATAAGTTCATTACCTCTTTGGATGTACATTGGGTGGTTTCATTACAGGTATCATCAGAATCATAAGGACCAATACCAATTCTCCATGAAGAAATGAATGGAGGCAAACTTTATTTTTAGAAGCACGTCCTATTATATTCTGATAGACTTCTAGATGATGCAATGTATGAAATCATTTCTCATCTAATCATTCAAACTCATTGAACTGTTTCTATGTCCTCTCATCTGTAGAAAATTTATCACAGATTGCAACTCTGAGTGAGGGAAATTTCATTTCAATTGGAAAAACTGCTTCAGTTCAATATAAAAATGAACAAGGAGTTTCTAGAGTAGTAGTATGGGTAGTTTTCCGATAAACCCATAAAAAATTAAAATGTTTATTAGGACAATATTTATTATCATTATCCACCATCTTCTAGAGTATATTAGATTGGGTTTTATTGAAGGCATCTATCTATCCGTTGACCACCACTTGATAGAGAGTTGAATAGTTGGATTTGATATAATGTTTTTGATATAACTTTTTCACATCAGCAAAACATAAAATGGTTCAATTGTCAATAAAAATAGTATGAGAGACACCAAATATGGGGATGATATTAGTTTTGAAAAAATTAAAAATTCATTTTTCTCCAACATTTTATAGTGGTATGGATTCATCCCATTTAGAGAAGAAGTCAATAGCATTGAGAATATACTTGAACTACTTATTTGTGGCTGGAGGATAATTCGCTACTACATCCATTCCCCATTTTGCAAATGGCCAAAAGTATTTAGTTGTTTGTAGAAAATTCATGGGTTGATGAATGAAGTTGGAATGCACTTGGTAGGGATGATATTTTTTTAGTGAAATATGTACAGTCATGTTTCATTGATGTTAAAAAGTATCCATGCCTTTGGAATTGGTCAGAGAGTCTATTCCTAGATTGGTGAGCATGAAATGCTCCTGAATATACTTCATTCATGACATCTAGAGTCTATTCTCTGCCAATACTTCTGAAATGGAATCCATAAAAGCCTCACATGTATAGGATTTTTTGTTTTCTAGACTTTCATAGAGTGTGAAATTGGATGCTCGTCGTCAGATGTGTTCTTTTTTAGCCCTATCTTTTGGAAGGATCCTATTGTGATAATATTTTATGATGGATGTTCTCCATCCAATAGTATGAATATATGTTTCCAAAATAGGGCTAATTTCATTAATTTCCTCCATTATAGTTTGAATAAAATGTGAGACCACACGATGATGGGATATGATGATGATTGTCTCATCCCAATTTGTATTTTCCAAGTCTAAAGTTGCATTAGCCAATGCATCTTCTTGAGAATTTTGGGATCACGAGACATTAGAAAATGACATCTCTGAGGAAAATTCATCCATTAACCCTATGATGTTGTCATGCAAAGAGATTAACTCATCTTTTCTGATCGAATATTCCCCATTAATTTATTTTAATACAAATTATTAATCACCATTGACCTTTAAATGATCCATTGGAACTAGAAGGGACAATTTCAAAACTACGATGAGAGCTTGTTATTCGACCTCATTGTTGGTACCACCTTCTAACAACAGAATGTAATAAGGAAATGCAACCTTTTCTGGGGAAATAAAGACAATTCCAATCCCAAAATTGTTGATTTTTGGGTTTTCCATTCCTTTTATTATTGGGCTTTTGGAAGCACCATCAAAATACCTTTCCCATGTTAGGAAATTATCCTGAATAGAGAAGACCTCTTAATCAGAACGTTCGTATTATATGATGTATCATCTATAGATAGATGCTCAGTAAGAAATTCATCTAGAGAATAGACTTATATTGTCTTTTGAAGAACAAATTCGATATCAATCTAGTGAAAATAACCACCCACCATGCCATACGCCTTGTAAGTATATGACCGCTAAGGATAAATTTGAGTGGATTATTGAGAGACACCTATTAGACTTGATGATTCTACTGGTAGTGCCTCAATTTTTGAACTGTGAAATGTAATGCTAGGAAACACATTTAAATACTTGAATATCGTGTTTCCGCATCAAGAATATTGTAAATAATATCGTAAATGTTGATTTTAGTCAAAACATCATTCTTTTGTCTAAGGAAGGCACCTAGTGATCACTGTAAATATGTCATGTAGAGAATAACTGGGATTCCTAAAACCGGAGCCATAAATACTGGTGGAGTCAGGAGATATTTCATGAGGGTATCAAATGCTTCATTTCAGTCTTCAGTCCATTGGTAGTTGATTCCCTTCCTCATTAATATGGTGATGGGTAAACACTATCCTACGAAATTATCGATAAAGAACCGAATATAGGGAAATTGTCCAAGGAGTCCTTCTAATTTTTTCAAATTTCTAGGATGATTCATATGAAGGATTAATTTTTTTCTCAGGATCAACATCAATACCACTATGGCATATAATAAAGCAAATAAATATTACTGAGGCTACTATGAAAGCACGTTTCTTGGGGTTCATCTTCAAACATTGCTGCCAATGTTTATTGAATATAGTCTCGAAATCAGCCAAGTGATTAGAAAATGGAACAATTACCAACACAAAGGGTTTCAAACCATTAGTATGGCTCCCCAAACTATTTGTATAGCCTATACCAATGGATTGGGAAGACATTGGGTGATTTGGCATGGGGAAAGACCTATCCCAAAGGTTTAGAGAAAACTGTTGGGAAAGACCTATCCCAATGATTTGAAAACGGTTGTTATATGTCTTCCCGAAAGGTTTTCCAAACTGTTGGGATAGGTATTTCCCAATGGGTTGGGGAATCCATTGGGATATTTAAATATATAAAAAATAGTTTCAGCATAGGTTGGAACTCACAACCTCCACGTTATATATCAATGACTTTACCCCTATCATAGAGTATCCTTTGTGAATATATTTGGATAAATATATATATATATATATATGTATGTAATTTATATATTGATTTCTTTGATTATATATGATAAATGTACTCATAAAAAATAAGGTTACCTACCCCAATGGTTCTCAAAACCATTATGAAGGTCCTATCCAAAGGGTTTTGAGAACCGTTGTGATAGGTGCCCATTCATTCCCAACAGTTTGGACAAACCGTTTGGAAATGTGGGCTCAAGTTGGACATTTCCAAATGTTTTGGAAAAACAATTGGGAAATCCATATCCTTCCACAATGGGTTTAGAAAACCATTGGGATAAGTGACCTCATTGTGGGATTTTCCAACGGTTTGTCCAAACAATTGGGATAGGGGGAATATACCAACGGTTGTTGAAAATCGTTGGTATAGATGCGTTTTTATAGGTCATATTTATAATAGTGATAGGACCTTTGTCTATATTTGACCACAAAATAATATAAATAACATTTATGATATTTCCATATAAAGGGTTTGAGGATATGATGCATGGAATGTTGGTATGTTTCACCAGCATTCATTAAGCCAAAGGGAATTACCTGATATAAAAACACACCATGAGGGGATATGAAGGTAGTATATTCTTTCATCCTCAGGGGACATTCAGATTTTATTATACCATGAGTATCCTTCTAAGAAGAAAAGATCTCCATACCAAACTGTTGCATCAAATAAATGCTCAGTAATCAGAATTGGAAAATCATCTTTTGTAAAATGTCGGGTAAGATCTCGAAAATCAATGAAACTACTAATTTTCCCATTTTTCTTTTTCACTGGGACAATGTTGGACATCTATTTGGGATATTTAACTTCCCTAAAAAAGATGTCCTTTATAAGATTACCAACATCAGCTTCAAATTTAGAGGCATGACTGTGGTGTGTTCTACTTGCTGTCGGCTTAAATCCATGACATTCCTCTAGCATACCCAAATGATGTGCGTCTACATCAGGATTATGACCTGGAATTTTTGTATAATTACAAGAAAATATAACTTTATTTTTCTTTAGAAATGATGTATACACCACTTGCTCTTCATAGGTCATGTCCACACTAATTAGTGTGTGGCCTGGATCTACTACTATACCTATATTTATTTCTATGAGCTCCTCTATGGTGGTAGAGACACCTTCCTCAAATACCCGAAGAGCATACCTGAGATCTTCCTATTATCCTTCATTAGGTTTTACCTCTACTGTTTCCACGTGAATAGTAGATGACGAGGTAATTCTTCCATAGTTAAGGGAGGTGTTAGTATTTGAACATCCTGAAGAAGAGTCCACTCTATCTGACTCTACATATGAAGAAGTGTTTTCATGTGGTAATAAAGAGGAAATAACTGATTTAGAATGAATATATTTTTCTTCATCTATAATTGCTACAATTTCTTATACTCTGATTGATGAAGTAGCGGCTTGTTGTTTCTCAGTGGATGAAATAAAGACATATCTTATTAGGCTTTCATCATTGCTTAGTGGACCAACAGTTTCTTCCATGTAGTTAGGATCAATTGTCGAAATTTACATTATTGATGTTAATGGATGAGTTCTAGGATTTGGGATTTTTTTCAATTTGAATGAAGGGTAACACATAATTTGTACTCATATGAATTAATGGATTGGATGGGATCTTTTCCAATCTCTTAGGTGCATTAAATCTGGTTATTTTTGTTTTCATGGACTTCGTTCCTTCTATGTGATAAAAATATGCCTCAATGTTTTGAAATTCATATATTTTAAATGGATCATTATCACCATAAAATGTCTTGATTTGACCATTGAAATAGTTCATACGACATTGGTGGTATGACAAAGGTATGGTTGCATGTTGATGTAGCCAAGGCATTCCAAGAAGAATTTTCATGGTTGTGTCCTAACGAACAACCATGACATCTGAATTGGACACAAGATCATCAAACTGAGTTATGAGTGTATTCTTTCCCAGATGTTCATGTTCATTCTTGTCATACCCTTGCAACATTAAATTGGAAGGATATAAATCATATTCTGTCAAGACCAATCGACAATGTTTCCAAATGGGAATGAAGTTGACCTCGAAGCCATTATCAATGAAGGCTCATTGGATGTCTACTTTATTGGCCTTTCCAGACAAATACAATTGTCTAATATGTCCATTTAAAAAATCATCCTCATCTTCATCTACAAAAGATATGAATGCATGAAATTCTACATGATCATTCTCTATACGGTAATCCTCGGTAGCAGTAACAACGGTTTCAAACTCTTAAGGTCTTGGCATTACCTAAATGAGTGCTTATCGAAGATATTTTGATAGAATCAAAGCATCCAAAATTCATAACATGGACGGTACTTGGGCCAATTGTTAAATGTAATCTTAATTATGGTCCAATGTTCTTTGTTTCCCATAATGGATATGTGGTTATGAAGATTATTTGGAAATTGATGCTTCTAATGTTGTCGTATTCTCTATGAGAGTTGATGCTCGAAATACTCCTAGCATTGGTAAATTAGACTAACTAGGTCTATAAATTTTTTGAGAAGAAGATAGTGTGACTTATAATCGATCATCCAAATTAATTGTGTTAGAACAGAACCTGTCTTTCATGGAAGAAACTCCTTATACTTATTGATCCTGTTGAAGTTCTCTTCCACGAGTTTCTACCGCATATATGGTTCAAGTAGGGGTAGAGTTAAAATGGTGGTTTCTAGAATACCCATAACTTCCCCTATATCCTCGACTATGGAATCATCCTCAGGTACCCCAATTAGTTACTAGGAATTATGGCTCATTATTATTAGAATCACCATTGGAATTAATATCTGTTAAATCGATAACATTAACAGAACCAAAGATCAATTATTCATCTGATGATGATTCTTCTTGATAGGTTAATTCTAGTTGTTCCATTTGGTGAGGTGTTTCCCATTCTTTTGAAACAGAGGGAATACAATCTTCCAGGGACGAGGAAAACATTGGCCTTGACATGAGATCTTCTTTTTCTGACTTCTGTTTGTTATTATAATCAATTCGCTTCTTTGTGGAATGGCCTTCTAATAAAGGTGGTTTTACTATGGAAGGAGAGGCTAAAGACACAACCGGTTGTTTCAAATGTGTTCGTAAATTGTCCTGAGTCTGGATGATCATTTTCCAGGTTAGAAAATTATCATATTTGTACACATTTTTTCTTTTGACCTCTTTCCATTTTCCTTCTTCTTATGGATGAGTAGCAGTAACACATGCTACTTGAGCTGATGAATTTTTTAGTTTTATTTTCCTAGAGTATACCATCTTTTAAACGAGGTCCTTGAAAAAAAACTCTCTGGGATGGGATTCCATATAATCTAGTGAAAGGGAAAAAACATTGTATGATCTTTATCTCCTTCTTTATTTTGATTTTTTCAACCTTGGAATTTGAACCAAATTTCTTTCTAAGGCTAAGATATAGTAACTAGGAACTTCTTCATCCCTGAATGAATAAAAACTATTCTTTAATTCCTCAAACTATTTCCAAATTTGATATCGTTGATCATATTGATGAGGATGTCGTGGTTGCTGATGCTTAGGAGGTAGAAATTATTCTTTTCTTATCCTCCTCCTTGGAGGTGAGAGAATTACATGAGGTTTAGCCTTAGTTTCTATAATATAGTCTTCAATCTGTTGAGCGATTGAAGTTCGTTCTTAAAACCCTCCTGTGTATTTCACAGGGATCAATGGTGTGCCTAACTCATCAAAAACTATCGTCTTTGGTAGCATTGAGATAAATTGTTGAAGGAAATTAGGACGGAAATCTTCCCTTCTAGAAATTTATCGAGATTGTAAACTAGTATACCAAACAAAAGATGGTCCTTGTAATGACTACACAAAACACCTAAGCATTACTGCTTCTTGTTGATGATAAGTTCTCATCATGGGAACACAATGGGAATCAAAATGTGTTAAGTATTATTTCGTATCTCCTGAACAATTAATGATTGGGAATGTGGTATTCAAAAAATATAGTGGGGGAGGAATTACATCCACCCATTATGGGTATGCTCTCTTTTTCGGTTGAACTGGTGCATGTCATTCCTCCATAGATTCCAATAGAGTTATTAATGCCTCTATTATGTTCATAATAATTGGGGGAATATCTGGATGAGCTGGATTCTCTGCAGGTATAGCAACTGGATCCTGAGCTGGTGCAAATAACTACAAAACCAATGGTGGCGGTGCTGATATCTGCCTTGGATAACCCCCAAGAACATTCCAAACATGATGTATTTGATACTTCCATGATTGTGTATGTAGTGGAGGGAATACATTATCTACATCAGTAGTTACATGAATTGCAATTTGTTGATGAGCTCCTGCAGGATTTTCTAGTTGTGGACCTTCCTGAGGCGTACATCTAGCATAAATACTATTTCAAAGTAACTCTTTATTGAGTCTTTTCAACTCATTCATTTCCTCTTCTTGCTGGGAAAATCACTCTTCATGTGAAATAGATTGACCTTCTCCAGTAGAAAGGTGAGATGCAATATGAATTTTTCCTTTCCCCTTGGTACATGCCTTTTGAATAGGGGGAGTTGGTTATTTGAAGGCATACCCAGATTCTAGGTGAGCCTCTAATTTTGGGTGCACATACTTTCTTTATTTTCCTCACTGTGTACAATATTATAGATCAGAACTTCATATTTTACTCCCCTAAAATGGAATAATTTTCTGGAGGATGTTATGCAGTGGTTGTAATGAAATTTACTAAACCATAATGCATTAATGGTATTCTTTCTGTGTTTTTGTGAGATTACATTCCTTTGTGTCTTCTATAAGACAACATTATACTATAAGGTGAATTCCATGGAACTGTTTGGAGGACAATAACCTGACGGTAATCCTCATATAGTTCAGCTGTATTCTCTTTTTGTGGCTTCTTTCCTAACTAGGAGAAAACTGACATTGGTTGAAGAGGGGATTATAGATGTAAAAAATCCCCCATCCCTACAGCCTGGGGTTTTTCATGTTCTTCTTCTTCAAATATTTGATATTTATATAATGAATTTGAAGGTTCAATTAAATAATCCCCTATAATTTCAAGCTGGCTTGATTCATGAACTCCAATGGATGAAATTATTAAAAATTATCTTCTTATTTTGTGTATTTTTGTTTAGACATTAGCTGGGTGCATCATCCGATAACCGCTCAAATCTCCTTTTTTAGAAGTTCACATTGCTATTTTAGACATTTTCATCCCCTGACACCGGACGTCCTCCATGTGGGACAACTGATCAAGATTCTCATATGCTTGATGTAAATATAACTCAGAATAGTTTTTTTCTGGGGGCCTAACTCTAATGAGAGCTGGTTGAGGACTGAAATTGGGAATACATTTTATTACATACAATACCTATTGATTGGGGTCTACTGTGAAAAATAAAAATTCATGAGACCTCTTTTCGAAGACATTTCTTCTTTAGGAGTGCAGTGAAATTTAATGCTCCATATTCAACCCATCCTTTGATACAAACAGTAAATGGGGAATTATAGATTATCTATCGTAGCCTCTTTAGATATTTGAGACATGCATGATGAAGGGTTATCTACATTTTTTCAACATTATGATGTTGGGAAACTGAGAGAATCAAAAAGTCAATTTGGCGTTGCAGCCCCTCTATTAACATTACATGATTTTGATATTCATCTTATGGTTATACATTGGATATCAAATGATGAAGAGTTTTCCATTAGTTGAGGAAGATTTCATGAATGCAATATTCTTTCATAAATTCTGGAATGCTATAATGAGAATTTTCCAATGGCTAGAACATGACAGGTATTTATCTTTTAGCTAATTGGTTCCTCATTTTTAACACATCGTCGTCATCTTTAACTAGAGTTTTCTCCACATGGTCTGACTAAAGTGGATGCTCTGTATTAGAAGGCAAATGAGGCAATGGAGGTTCAGAGAATGATTGTTACCTTAATATTTCTTCTTATTGAGAAAGTGTTTCACCCGTAAATGACATGTCATCAGACATGACATGTCTTGTGTTTGCAAGTGCCTAGAGATTTGATGGATTTATTTTCAATACATTTTCAATTATAAAATTGTCTTGACAATGTGAAATACGATGGCCGAGAGGACATTCATAGTGAATTCCATCATGTGGTGGATCACCAGGATGGATTATAGTAAGGGATAAATCTTCATTCACTTTGGTCTTCCAGCCACAAGGAGGGTTTCCATGGCTCTCATCCGAATATAAAAACTCTCAATTGACCAAATTATCATGAAGAAAGCCTTTATGAATAAGTGTCCGATGAGGAACTTTAGAATTAAAACTACCACATTCAATATTTTGTAAGGATAGGGTAGAATCTTGAGTTGAAATAGATAAATGTATGATGGTTTCAAGAACTCCTGCATTTAGAGAATCCAAAGCACATCTTGACTCTAGATTTTCCAACAGTGCATGGCGATACCTCATCTAAGATGAAATATTATACTTATCTAGGGCCATGTATTGGGAAAATTCGTTATCATGGGAATGAAAATGTACCTTCCATGGAGTGGTTACCAGAACTGACTGATTACCTATAATTGGAAAGGGTGTATGTTCACATTCTTATTATTTGTATGATATTGAGAAGTATGCCCCATGAACCTCTTGGAGTTATATAGCGGTGTATATCTACTGCAAGATGGCATGTCGATCTGTTATTCCATGAATATGGATATATTTTTGTGTTTGTTCCCCTGACACTGTAGAAGTTTTTATTATAACATCCTAGTATGCTTCTATAATATGGACAGGGACTTGCGTCTTCCATTTCGCCATCGATAAGATGTGTTTGGTGACTTCAGCAACCAAAAAGATATTATACATCCATTTTGTATCTAGAGTAGGTGTATGTGTGTTCTACTGTCCCACTTTTCCTATAAATGGATATTGATAGTACTCATGTATGGTGGAAGAGAGTTGGGACTACCTAAAATTTGTCATCGGAGCTTTCCGACTTACGTCTTCGGCTGCTACAAAACAAGACTATTGGTAGATATTATGAACATTGGTAGGTGTATGAGAATATAGGTTGTTTCCCATCTAGTATGGTTGAAATACTTCCCTCCACAATGGCAGACAAGAATGTTGAAATAATAGGGTAATGTAAATAGGGGTATGTTCTAATTTACTAGTTTCCACACCATTTGATTAGAGGGATTATTTAAATGCAGTCAGATGAGCCTGCTGACTGGCTGATAAAATGTAAGCAGGTGTGTGTGCCAATTCAGGGTACTCCATCAAATTTATAGGTTGGAATTGTGGGTTGTTTTCAAACCATCCCGATGAGAAGCAATAATATGATGAACAAGTGTATGTGCCCACTCTTTATTTTACACTAAGTTAAGTTTATGTATTTATCTAGAGACGAAATAGGTGAGAACCATCTCTCTATTGACAGAATGATGTCTCAGGCAGTTCATCTTGCATTCCCAGGATTGAGATATTTGTGCCGAATGACCATAGGCAACACCCCCATCATTTTGGATGTACACTACCACATGATTTTTGTAGTGATTGCTGGTGGAAGTCCTCGAGAAGAACACTCTCATTATTGAATTGAGGGCTTGAGAGACAACTTGATCCACCACCTATAGTATGAGAGGGATTCATTATTGTGTTCCTAAGAAAAGGTCTTATAACAGTTGAAGATATTGGTTGGCACCATCTACTTCTTGATCAGTTTCCGTTGTTGGCCAAAACATCGAGGATTGTTTTTGACCTGAAGGGCCTTACATTTGGCTTCCAAAGTCAGGATTGTACAGTTCTAGAGATATTCCTTTACCAGCACATTAGAGACCCAGCATTGAAGATGTTGGGTTAGTGATGATGTCTTTCTCGTGGATGGATATCCATCTTGAGAAATGGTTGGGTTGTTTACATATGTAGTCTTAGAGAAATACATTTTTTATTGATGGTAATTTCGAGAAGGAAAACATGAAAATAACAACAAACTCTATTAAAGAAACATCATTTAGATGGATACGTGCCTAATTGATTCCTTTTTCTTTCCTTCATTTATCAATTGATATGGGCCTAACATGTGGGTAACATTATTAACTTTCTTAAGGATTCATGTCGGGTTCACCATTTTTATTTCTTAGTTACTTCAAATGCGTGTTCTTGTATCAAGAGTCACTATTTCCATGAAGTTTCCATTGGATTTATTTATGGAACTAGAAGCTTCCAATAGTTCTTTATATAAAGGGGACCTACATTCTAATGTTAGCAATTCATTAACATAGAACATTATGATACTTAAGTATGGGCATTGGTCGAGAAGATGGATGGTCAGACTCATGAAACCCTTATTTGTGGGGGATAATTGTATAGTATTGGAAAATCATTGTAAATTTAATGTATTTTCATGAATCCTTATTAATTCACCAAAAATACCAAAAGTTTCCCTTGGAATTTACAATCACTTATTAACATGTGTAAATTTTTGAATCATCAGAATGCATTCACGGTTCTTCATTAATAGAAATATCTATATGTATTCATGGTTTTCCATTAATGGTGTCCTCTAATATAGTTATTAGATTTTATTTTAATCATCGTTGTGATGATACTAGTTTTTAAGCCACTAATTGGGGACTCTGAAATTTATTTTCATCTTGGGAGATGAAGGTTTGATATTTTTTTGGGTTGATGCTCATAAAATGGGCTTCCTACGTATCCTTTTGAAAGAAACCAGAACCCTAATAGTTCGGTGAAACATAATGGGACACATCAAACCTTTTAAGGTCATGTGATAAGGTCATCTCCATACAGTTTAATGTCATGTGGTATGGACATATAAGTGGAAGTTTCATAATCAAAACATAGCGTGGGACTTATACTGAAGCAGCCCAATGAAATTTGGAAGGAATATGGTTTTCTAAGTAGGATCAGACCCTTTTGGAAATATGTCCTTATAAGAACATTGTTGATTTAGGGTATTTGGTTTGAACCCCAATAAGGATTCCTACGTAACCCATATTTATGGGAATCAATCCCACATAATTCGATTAGTCTCATAGGTGAGTATAGTCTTTTTAGGGAAATGAGTTTGGGATTACTTCCTAAATATGACGCCTTGATTATTTGGGGTTTAATTTGGGGCTTCTTCCTAAGGAGGATACCCTGCTTAAAGGAATTAGGGTAGGATTCTTGAAGTGGATGTACAGTGAGCTCTGGCCCTGACATGGCTTCCTATGTATCCTAGTATGAATATGAATCAGCAATCTCAAAGTTCATTCGATTGTGAAAATGTTGTGACCATGAAAAATCTCTAAGCCCGTGTGAGTCATTCTTAGTGTGAGAAAGAATAGGATGTCAATGATTCAACAAAGGAATTCAGACATCAAATATTTTCCTCCTCTTCTGGTGGAAGAAGGCGCACATATAGTGTCCACGGTGAACATGGTCGAGTCGACCGCGTAAGAGGGCTAGTCAACGAGCCTTACCTTAGTTCTATTTACATTGGAAAAGGGTCCAATTTAAATAGGAAGGGATGAAGGATATGGGATTAAACCAAGATAGATACCCATTGTGACAATGTGCAATGTGAGAGGGAAAGTGTAACAGGAGTCCCTTTTCCCATTTCCCATTTGGTCTTTGGAACTGAAGAAGAGAGCAGAAGAAATGATTCCACCTCTTGCATGAAAATATTGGGGCTTATGCTAAGATGGTTTCCCTAAAATTGATCCAGGTAGGGGAGGGGGACTTTTCCATTATCATTAAACGGAAATGTAGGTATGAACTATATCTTCCCCTACTACAGACCTGAGGCTCTAGGTCATCTCTTCGATAAGGGAGTGGCAAGGAACCAACCCTCCTCAAAACTAATAACTTCCCAACGTTGTTTCTGAGAGAAATGTCCACTTGACTGTAGATATACCAACCCACTTACACTCCAGGAATCCTAACCCCATTGTGAAACAAATTTTGGAAACCTCTGACTATGGATATACAAATCCAAATAAGAGACACACCGATGTTCCTTTCCCCATGGTTCGATAAGTCAGCATGTTTTAGTCAAGGTCTCAATGTAATCCCTTTCAGAAAAGGGATCCAAAGAAGAAGATGCCTCCCCATGAATGGATTTGATAAAGGCTTGATGTCTTATAGACCAAAGAGAGTAAAGAAAGTAAGTGAATCATGGAGGGAACCCATGTAGAGAAGGGTGTGCAAGTATGGGTGTACAAGTATATAAGGGTGTGCACGTAAGGGAGCACAAGTATGCTTGGGGGACCTGATGTTCACTTAGGTGACAAACAACCTGTCTGGTAATACTTGGGCGAGACCGTTATCAAGCCTTCCAATGTATTCACATGTGATCTAAGAAGTGGGGAGCTCATGGTTCTTTTAGAGGAACTATTGGTGAATAGGTATTTCTGACTTGGGGATGATAAGCTCTTTAGGAGCACAAATGTTTTGGTTTCCAGACACTAAAAGGACATAAGTCCAATGATCCTCCCTTATATCCTCCTCTCATGGTGTTAATGAACTGCCTTGAATGTTTCAAAAGACTGTGGAAATGTACTAGGGTGACCAAAGAAGGAATTGGGCTGGAAGGAAATATTTCCTTACTAATGAGGGACCTAAGGGTCTATTTATAGGCAAATAAGTGACCTTGGGAGAAATTCGCTGGGCGTGCATGTAGGCTGCACCTCTTATGGGGGCACGAAAGTGGGCCACGCAACATATGGGGGAACACAAGTGGAATACACCCCGATAGTGTTTTGCATTGACTGGGTATACCAAAAACTCACACCTTTGAAAGTATTGACTTTTCTTCATGTGTTTCTCCCCCTTTCCTTCTAATGGATTCCCATCATCATATTTTTAGACTCTTTGACGGAATGGAGTGTCAACACTGATGTTTCACAAAATTATCAACTATCAACATGTTCTTCTATGGTAAATAAATAATTTATTTAAAATGGATTTTTCCACCTTTTATAGGTTGTTTTGACTAAGCCGTCATATTAAAAAATTTCTCATTTCCAATACCAACCGTTTTAGGTTTATGATTTTAAAGGTTATATTATTTTTATTTCATTATTACTTCATCTCTGATATTTATTAGTATATAAAAAAATTCTCATCAGACAAATATTAAATTAGTAATCATTGAAATCATTAAATAATTTATCATTTCAACTTAACTATAATGTATAATTATTCAAAGAAAATTTTAGTGTCATTAAAAAAATCTAAATTTATCAAAAACATTCCTATGATAAAAATATAGGCTAATAGCCATGAAACATTACATAATCTTTATATTTTAGACAAATATTCACATCTTACATTTCAAGGATTTTCATGGATTATTATTTTTGAGAATTAAATCATAAATTTTTCATAAAAACACTCATATTATAATGTGGAAACATCTACTCATTATTTATTTTTCCCATAACATAAAAAATTTAAAATGAAGCATGATTACTTTTCATGATTTTTAATACCATTTAACTACACTTATTATTTTATCTTACTAGTCCTTAAAACATATGAATATAATTTAAAAATATAATGGGAAAAAGTTCTGTATGGTACATGTAGAAATATATCTCTTTGTCCATAGGAAAATTAAAAAACCCCCATAAAATGGTAAATTTTTTAAATTATTAATTTGTTATATGAAATATATATTTCACACATTACAGTAACCATATTTTTCTAAAATATATTTTTTAAAATATATGAAGAAAATGGATATCCTATTAGGAATTATAAATCATTCTATTTATAACCCATTTTAGAAATAATGAATTTCAAATTAAATATATAAGAGAAAACCTCCCAGTTAACTCCCTTTTTCCATATATGGAATTTAAGTAACATTACCCAATGCCTTAGAGAGATATATTAAGATCAACCATCATATAAGTCTTATGAGGATTGCACATCTTATAATTTTTATTATGACCAATCGTTATTTTATACAATTATCATGTTCCATATAATGAATGAAACAATTTTTTATTTTATATTTTCATCACAAAATAGTTAAAAATATCTTGAACCCATATGTAAAACATTATTAGATATTGAATTTTTTTTCCCATTAAAATATCATTTTGTGAAAAAATACCCATAATAAATGGAATGAGGGGTTTCTATTTGAATAAAAAAATGTAATTTTATCATGGAAGAAAACATAAAATTGCAATTATAATGTTGTGAAATTGATTTTACTCCATATGGATTAAAACAAAACATTTTTTTCTTTTTTGAAAGATGCCAATACATTCTATATAAATTAAATTTTTTTTTTGGAATACAATTTTACGAAATTAAAATATAATGTATAATTTTCTTTAAAAGTAATATACGTCAATATAAATACATCAATAAATTTTTTCATGAAAATATTAATGGATGAAGATGGATTTAAAAATTCTTCATTAAAAACTTTAAAATGATGTTTTATGTTCATGTTTTCCTTTCCTTGTGTTCAAATGATCATAAAAGTAATTTTTAATCCAAAATAATAATGTTATGTAAATTATTTAGTTTTTCAAGAACCATTTATACGCTTATTATTTCTTTTTATTTTATTTATAACTATTTAATACTTAATTAAATAATCAATTATGTTTCTATTTAATGTTATGTTGATATTTTGATCAAAATACCAAAATGAGTTTGGTAGGTTGACTATGCTAAAATAGATCATTATTTCCCCAATTAAAAAAAATAATCATGAAAAATTAATAATTTTTATACATTTATTATAATTATAAATCCATCATTAATTGTGATTATAGAAAATGAACTACACCATAATCATGGAGAGAGTATGTTATTTTTGTAGGTGAGTAATGCTGAATTTTTTCAACGATCATTATAGAATAATGTTATGTATTATATTAACTTCACAAAATGATTATTATATCATAAATATCATATTATGTATTTAAAAAAGTTTTATACACCATCCATGTGATTTGGTGATGAACCATGAGTTATATCACTTCAAGGAGGTGGTAATCAACATATACACACAAATGGCAATATAATTTTCAAAATGAATGTAAATGTTATAAAGTAAATTACATATTAACTTAAAATATCGATAATTATTTCATTAATTTCATATAAAAAATCCTTTGTTATAACCAGTTGTGATAGGGGTGATGGTAAAACAATACATTGGTACTGGAGGAAGCAGTCCACCGTGCACAAGAAGGATGGTTCCACATATCATTGTATGGGAGAGTATATTGATATAGTATATTAAATTAACATAATAAAATCTAAATATATGGAGTATATTATTCTATTATATTATATGTTTTCAGAATATTTTAACGAGGTAGAAGGTGAAATAAAATTATTTTTCTTGGTTAAGAACTGTACATATTCTTTTGGAAAATGATTTATGTATTTACATAAATCCTCCCATATTTGGTGTTATGATAAATATAATGTCTCTATGATCTATGGAGTAATGATTTAGAGTTATTTTAAAAGTCATTTGATTAGGATAATGTTTTATTTGGTTCCCTATAACCCAAATCAATGTACATTATGATAACGTGTATTCATAGTTTTAAATATTGTTAGACCCCATATGAATTTATGACTATTCTTCTACCTAAAATAATATGTTTCAAAATCCTATGTATAGATGGTTCTTTGAACGGTCCTTGCATTTTTTTTAACTAAGATGAGAACCTAAATGTTCTATGACACTATTCATTAATATATGTTCTATGGACAGCTGATATCATTTTATGGGGACAAATGATATATTATATAAAGTTTGGAGACTCATAATACTTTTAAGAACCTTCCCATGGGGTACATCCTTGGTAAAGTCTAGTGAGGGCTATTATGAGAACGAGACCCACTATTTTGAAATAAAAATTCATATTTGTCAATGGATGTTTCAATATGCATATATGTGTATTGAGCCTTCAGCATTAATTATACTATTAATGAATTTTATAAGTCAATTAATTTGATGTATTGATGAAATCCATGTTGAAATATCTTCATTGAGAGGTAGGATATGTTGGGTGTGTTATGAGTTATATTTCAATAATGAATAATGAGGGAATTATATTTTTCCTTCATTTATTTATCAGATGATGACATTTTAGGACCTTTTATCAAATTAATATCTCTAAACTAAACATTGGTCATGGTGTTCAATCAGAAGGGTCGATTTTTATAATGTTAATGAAAGATACATCGATCACAACGGTCTATTACACAAGTTTACAACTTTCATGATTAAGGTTTTTGTGATAAATGGATTATATTACATAGTAAATGTCTGTATGAGATATTATGTCATTGTGGCCTTAAATTATTTCTCTAAGGGTCCCTTGGAATTTTTCTAGATGCTAAAATTATACATTAGGTTACTTCACCTAATGCCACTGAGAAAGAGGCCTAGATTGTAACACACTATGTATACCAAGAATCTCAATAAATAAATATATAAATATATTTTATTTAATAATATGAATAATTATTATTCCCACACGTGGTTTAATAATTATTCAAATTTTCATAATAACATATATCTTTTCACTAGATATTTAAGAGAATATTATGTGAGAAGATTATTTAATAACTATTTATTTTTTAAATAGTGAATATAATATTTATTTTTTTATTAGAGAATACTATAGTGATATATATTTATTAAATAAATAGTCATTATTCATGGTCTGATAAATATAGTTGAGTAATAGTGAACCAAGATTAATGGTATGGTAAACAATAATTAGTATTGAATAATATTTAAATAAGTATTATTAAATTTCAATCTATGTGTTTAGCACATGTCATAAAATAATAGTATAATAAATATTTTTATTGAATTGGGGATCTGTATGGATTATATATATAATTAAGGGATCTTTTGAAATTATTTATTTGTAACCATATCTGTACATAAACAAAATTACTATATTTTTAAGATAAGAAATTACATTGTATATTTTGCACACTTAATCAAAAGAATCCTATTGAACACCAAGAGAAATACCTACCAAAACAAAGATCTATGAATAGTGAGTTATTTTACTCCATTTACCATTCTAGAGTTCAGGATGATCATGGAAAATACATTTGATGTGATTTATAAGGTAATCATAGGTGAATAACACATGTAATTAGATCTTCCATGATAGCACTCAACGATTCTTATGGAAAGGTTTAGAGAATTGTGGACCAAACATGGATCAATACTAGATGTAAAATTTTCTTTATTCATAAAAATAAAATAATTCAAAAAATAGATATATTTTCAGATCCATCAACTAAGAAATGATTCGCACAACGTAAATATTTAATCGAATAAATTTATTATAAATAATATATGATTATCCCTCAATTAGTTCTGGAATTATTTCCCTAATATGTTTTATTTTATTGAATTATATTGATCATGGAGTATATCATTGTGAAATTAATTCCATGACCATTTATCAGCAAATAAAATAAACATTTAACATGAAGTAGCACATGCTTCAATTGTGATCAGAACATTAAAGTGGCATTAGAGGGGTCATAAACTTATTTATAGTTATTTAAATATTTTTTATTGAAATAAACTTTTTATAATTTATTTTTCAAATCTAGTTTAATAGTTTTTTAAACCAAATTAATGTATTTTCATATTCTTATTTTTTTTCTCCTATATCTTATCAAATCAATTATTTTTATGAGTGAAATTAAATAAAATATCTTATCCATATGAGCTAAGGAATCTAGATGAATGAAACTACAGTACACACCATGTAATTATAAATACATGCCATGAACTACTGTTCTATGCACCATGATTAAATTTTGAATTAATTCATGGCATGTGAATTGAATAAATGTGATACATTTAATTATACACTGCATGTTGACTATGTAGGCCTAGCGCATGGTCAGCTGGAGTACACATCACATGGCCCACATACATGACATGTGTTTCTATAGTCACTTAACTGTTGTGTATCTTATAACATATCTTATATTACTGGTGACCATATAACTCAGAGACCACATGTTGTGCAACCCATCTACACATCATTTACTCAATTTTTTTTGTCATGTTTTACACGTTGAGTCACAAGGCATGCTCCATGTATCGATAGTGATAAGGGAACATTATAGGTATATAAATTGTACATAACATATTCTGATACCAAATTATGTAAAATAAAAAATAATTTATTATACTTTGTAAAACTTGTAAATATGTGCTTGCATGTGGTTATTAAGTTGATATGTAAATCCTTGTGATGTGTTTTAATATATAAAATTGTTCAATTAATATATTCATAATGTTTGGATCTACATATCATGTATGAGTAAATCTACAATTATTAATTTACAATCATTAAATGATAAAACATGCCAAAAAAATCTTGTAATCCATGTAATCATTAAGTAGATAAAACAAATCATGAATTTTCATTCATAGTCTTATATGCCCCATGTCATTAGAGTTGAAACTATACGAGTATAATACATGATCGATATATCTAGAAAGGTATTCACCATGTTTCCTCTAGGGTAAATTTATGTACACTGTTAATTTTAAATAAATTAATTTAATTTGATAAAAATTATTATGGGTTTGAATCTAAATGACATTTGAATGAGAAATAAGACAAAATACTAGATTAATTGTAGAATATAATTAATTTAATTTAGTGTGATTTATCCTAAATAAAAATAATTATAATTGAATGTATATTTTTTTAATGATTCATTCATTCCATGCATTTGGATGATCATGAGCATATACTAGTAATTTTTATGTGGTTGGTTTCATTTAATTTATTTTAAAGTCAAATTTTTTGCATGTGTTTCATATATCATCCCATAATGTAAGGGACTACATTCCCATGGTTTGATTTTTTAACCCTTATCCCCTCACCCATGCGTGAGTGGAAACAAATTTAAGGGATTTAGTTCTAAGACTAGTATAGGTGGTTCATTTTTGGAGCATTGACATAACGATTCCTAGAGATACACATATGTGGAAAAGTGAAAATCTGTAACAAAAACCATAATTGGTACAAGGTATTTTCCCCCCATGTTCAAAAAACAGATTGTTGTCTTCTAGATAAACTAACAATTAGTAAACTCTAATGATCATACCCATAATTGTTTTATTTCTATCAAGATGTTTGGTTATTTCATTTTGTGTTTTTTCTCACGATCACATGATTTAATGAATTAAAAAATAGGAAATATAAAACAAAAATTAAATGGAAAATGTTTAAATATTATACAATACATGATTAATAAGTTATGTAAATACACATAATAGAAATATCATGGGAAAATGTTGTTAATTGTAAATATACATATAAAAACTAAAATCCCTCAATTATATATATGAAGATGGTATAGCCTTCTAGTACTTTAGTTATAATCGAACCATAGTTTAAAGTGATTTACCAAGATTTTATATGGTGAATTAAATAATTATGGAATTTTAACATGATTTTTTGGGATGAGTTTACTTAGTTCACATCAGGGATTTACTACCAATGAAGGATATTATGTAACTAAGAGGCATGAGTTGAGGAAATCCAATTTATATACTTCATAATTGAGTGGTCCACTCAACAGATCATGGAACTATGATTTAATATAGTATTAATTCGGAATTACTACCTAAAAACATTTATATTTCACAAAAAACCATAGTTTTATAAATTAAAATTGAAATAAGGATCATTTCTACAAGAATGTCTATGAAACACGATATTCTGAAGCTGATGTTGTTAACTATTATGTTTCGACAATTTATAGAAGAATAATAAATCTAATATTTAAATTTTTTATAAATTCTATCAGATTAATTAATAAATATGTACTCAATTTTTTATACAAAAAATAATAAAATTAATTAAAATATATCATTATGATCTATACTTTACAAGGATATCCTTATCATAAGAAGAAATTTCCATGAATGGGAAACATTCTTTGACATTATCCTATTCCATTAGAAGAGTTATATGTGAAGAGAAAAAAAATTCATGAATCTCATACTATTAGGGATATTAAGGATGATTAATCTCTATTGAAGAAACATTTGATCAATGCTATATATATTTAGTGTTTCACTCCATCATCTGCGACCAAATATCTGTTGATGAAACATAGGACATGGATGCATACAACATGATTTCTCATCATTAAATTATTTATCATGAAAATATGATAAAAGGGAGATAAGATATCTCAAATATTTTTTTACAACTATTCTTTGTGATTATGTCCTAACTGGGACTTTTTAGTCAAGATTATTAGCTACATTGAATGCTGATACATCTTAGGGATTTAATCTCTAGATGTGTTCCAAACAATCTCATTCCTTCCACACTAAACAATACATCCTCTAGTTCCATTTTTAATAATTATAAGATTAATAATGATAATATTATTTCAATAAAATTACTATGACACTCTAGTTTGACAAGAAAATATTGTGTGAAAAAACTTGCTCCATTCGGTGAATAAGAAAATTAAGAACAATGTAAAGGGCCCCAAGATTAAAAATGTCTAAATCATCAAAGCACCATCCTTCCAAGAATAGGAGTTTATATAGGTATGGAATGAAAAAGTGGATGTATGCTTTTCATCACTAAAAAAGGCCATTGGATGAATAACTAAACTTAGAATCAAGGGGAGATTGCGTTGAATTCATTCTATAGTGTAATATTTAAATATCAACACATTGGTAATTAGAATTATCTTTTGGAGTGCACAACGTATCCTAATATAGGAAAAAATTATATTTTAATATATTTATAGTTGATAGGTGGATATCAAATCTATATGTGGTGCAAGCCTGGATGCTCTACCCTTTCGTGGCTAACATAATTCATTTTTAATTATAATTGTTATAGTTTTAATGTATTGTTATTATGTAACAATTGTTACCAAGAACAAATTTATGGTATGATTCATAGATTAAAATTATTTTTTTATTTTAGGGAAAAATAATTCTTTTACAATGAAATAATACTTCATAGAATGAAAATTTAAAATAATGGTGGTTACGTATTAAATTCAGAAACTTAATTATGGGAAATTGATAAATAATCATGTTCACACAACTCAAATATGACCCTACTATGACATCGCCATCATGTTCATGAAAATGAGAAGCATTTAAAAATTTATTTTAAATATGGCTATTTAGATTATTAGGAGATGAAACCAGTTGAAATATATCATGATTGGTTATAAGAAAAAATGAACAAACTTTCATTCAACTGATAGGGAGAAAGCACCATATAGTTTCCATGATTGGTAAACACTGATGTGGAAACCCATTTTCCATGTTTTATTGAGGTTTTTATTCTTACATCCTGACTTTTTTTGATGACATGAGTAGATATGGTTTTGTCTACGCGATGATCTATAAGTCTACATCCTTTGATAAATTTATAGAGTTGATGAATTAAGTATAGAATCATATTATAATTAATTTAAAGAATCATCCATAAGATCAATGTGGTGATCCTCTTAACTAATTGTTTATTGAATATCTATAGGAGTCTTGGAATCAGGCTCTACTCAATCCTCATTACACAACATAGTGGAATGGTGTTTCTGAATGGAGTTACCATGACTTGTTATAAATGATACGGTTGATGATGATTCATGATAATCATCAATTATCTTTTTTGGGATATGAATTACAATCTAAATCATATAAATTAATATGAGTTCAAAAAAATGATGAAAACAAAAATCCCATTGAGTTATGTGGTGAAACAAAACCAATTTTATCTCATACATGTGTTTGTGTTTGAAAATAATTTGTTATTTCCTTTTAAGGAAACAGACTTTCACCATGGTTAAGAAGTTGTGTCTTCATAGGGTATCATATGTAAATAAAGAGATAATATCTATTCAACCCCTTAGACAAAATTTTTATAATAATTAGACATGTAATTTTTTTGGGAGGGAGAACATACTTAAAAAGGATAGTGGGATAAAGATTCACTTCGATGAATTTGATTCTCATAATACACAAGAGTGGGTATAGAAATAGTTTCCACGGGTCTTGATGGATGAAGTAGATCCTAAAATAGAAGAAATAATTAAAAGAAAATGAGAGGTATGGGAGCCAGAGAGATATTTTTTCTAGTCACACATGACAGTGAAACATTATTGGTCTAAAATGATGAACATATCACCTAAAAATAGAAATTTAAGATCTAATATGATATAATATAGAAATAATACATGAATTAAAAAAATGATTTTATGTATTAGAACCATGTTTCGGTTCTGAATGATTCACAAGTTGATGTAATGACATCAGGGTAAAATTCATTATTAAAGAGAAAAATAGGAATGCATGGTTAAATAAATACCTACAAAGATATTATAGTGGATAAAGGATTAAAAAATAATCAAGGAGTTTACTATAATTAAACCATGTAAAATGTAACCTTATTCAAATCCATTAAAATTATAGTTGTTGTAGTAGCTCACCATAAAGATGAAATTTGGAAGATACTCATAAAAATTTGTTTACATAATGAGAGACTTCATGAATACTTCTACATGACACAACATGAAGGGTTTTTGCCTTTATGATATTCCATTATGAATTTCATATTACAAATATCTATATATGGATTGATGCCAACATCTGGGTTCTAGAACATTCAAATTGATATAACAATAAAGAATTTGGTATCATAAAAAATTAATGTTAGACATTTTTTTAAAATATGATTACTAATAATGTAGTTATTATCATAATAGTACATTTTTATGAAATATTACCTATTGGAAATGACATTGCAGTCATACAGTCTATTAAGTGGTAGTTAGACAAGAGTCTATTCATGAATGAATTATGTAATGCGGCCTATATTGAAGGACCAAGATAATGTGTGATAGATCTAATAGGATTTTGGGAATATGTTGATGTATATACATTGATTAGATACCAAATAAATTTAGTATGGAACCATCTAAGAGGGGATTTGTTGCCATGTAACATGGCATACATCTTTCTAATAACATGTTTCATTAAAAACACCAAAAGAAAGGGGGAATTTGTAAGATCAAAATTGATTCAATGATAAGAAAAATATTTTTTTGTAATGTTATGTACTAGTGTTTATGTTTCATATGAATTGAGAATTGTATGAATATATCCATAAGTTACCATTGAAAAAAAATTGGTCTATTGATAATATTGTCGTCATGTATATAAGAAGAATTAAGGAATTGTTCAGGCAATCTGAACAAGACAAGGCGGTAGTCATTATGGGTAAAACTAATATTAGTTTTCAAATAGATCAAAATTATCTAAATTCATGGATAAGTTTTGTTTTTTCTCAATATAGGAGTCATGGGTTAGAAGGTCTCATAGAAGCCTGTTTCCACATATTCTACCATGGATTCCATGTATATAAAGGCTATTTATGTCGCTAAGGATATTCTTTTTGAACCAAAAATTTTCTAGGAAATGGATGTGGTAATTATAAGAAAATGACATATATCATTTTGTTATTATATTTATATAGTTGTGGATCTTTCAAAATATCAAAGGTCACACAAACAAAAAAACATATATTCTAGAAGTATCACTAATTGAGTTATTTTTATCAAAGGTGTGATGTTTTAGAAAGAAGGGTGACCATAGAAGATAATGTGGTGTAACCATTGACTAACCGTCTATATCAGAGTAATAACGAGTATCATGTGAGAGCTAGATGACTGGAGGTTGTTATCAGTTGGTTGTAATGAATGTAGAAGTAAGTTGGAGTTGATTCCACTGATCCAACTTCTATGTGAATTATGATAACATGTATTCATGTTTTTGAATAATAAAAAACACCTTGTCCCATCTTGAGTCTACTAATTTATAAAATACTTTATGATAGGTTCATAATATTAGTTTCCACACTCAAAGGTTGTATCAATTCCCCAATATGAAGAGAATCCATTAGTGATATGACACATTTCTTAAATAAATATTCCTTGGATAGATGATTTCATTTTATGGAAAAAATGATATATTTTATCAAGGGTGGATACCGTTGGCTTTGGGGAAACATATCATGGTGTATTCCTTAGGTAATATCATATGTATGATATTCTGAAAAGAAGACCCTCCAATTGGAAATACACATTCATATATTTCATTGGATTTCCTTATCTTCATATGTGTGTATTGATCTATATATTTTATTATTATTGTTGTTGAATATTTTAATTTTATTAATTTTATGTATTGATTAAAATTGTGATGGTATATATTTATGGTTAGATAGGATATTTTGGGTGCATCATGAGTAATATTGTATTAATAAATAATGGGAGGAAGGATTCATCCCTTATTTTTGTTATCATATGATGATATAATATTAAAATTAATGTAGATTACAGAGAATAAATATATATGTAGCCATGGTGTTTATGGGATTGTTTGATTTATGGAATGTTAATGAATGGGTAATCGAGCATATAAGTTCATATCACTATAGTGAAACCTACTTCATTAGAAATATCTTGATAAAGGGATTATATTACATAGTAAACACCTATATGAGGTATTATTTCATTGCGAAAATTTATTCTTTTTCTCAGGGTGAGTTGAAAATTTTATAGATGATAACCATCGACACTAGGTTACTTCACATATTTCCTTATTGAAAGATACATATATGACCACACATAGACAATATACAACATATTGGTTAATAATATATATTTATTTATTATTTAATAATTTTAATAAATATTATTCTCATATCATATTTAATTATAATTCAAGTCTTCTTCATCTCATATAATCTATCATTAGTCATTCGTGTGAATATTATGCGGGCCGAATATTTAATAATTATTTAATTTCTATTTATTGAATCTAATCTTTATCAATTTCTTATAGAAATAATTAGTGATATTTATTTATTAAATAAAGTGTTATTATTCAACGAACTTTAAAATTTTAAATGGAATAGAAGACAAAGTTTAATGGTCCTTTGAGAAAAAATACATATTAAATAATATTTGAATAAATAAATTTAAATTTAATTTGTGTGTTTAGAACATGTCGAGAAATAATATTATTGAATACATTATTTATGACATGGGATTCTATATGAATTTATTAAATAACAAAAGATAATTGTGTAATTATTTATTTCTAAGAATTATGGTATATGCACACAATTGTAATATTTTATAAGAGAGATAATTCATTAGTTCATTTTTCACAAGGAATCTATAGAATATTCATGATGCCCTTGGGAGCTCACTTATTCAAGAACACATCCATGAATGGAGAACTATTTTGCTCCACAAACCACTATAGCATTAAGAGATATAATGGATAATGCTTCAGAATTGATTATCGAGGTGAGGAAAGGCTAACAACTGATGTAATATGATCTTTCTTGCAATGAACTAGACATTCCTACAGTGACATTAATTTTTTTTTGAAATACTTGTGGGTCAACTCAAGAGGATATCTTTTCTTTATTACAAAAACTAAATAATGGTACACTGTATATCTATTTTCAGATCCCTAAACATAGAATGAATTCTGACAAGATAATTCTTTAATTGATTTAATTAATTATAAATTATATGTGATGATCTTGTTTTGGGTTATGGAATTCTATCCCTAGTATATTAATTTATTCATTTATGTACATCATGGTATTAATCATCATTTAAATATAGGTTTAATGATTATTAATTGAAAAAATAGAAAAATTTTCCCTTAAGCATTGTGATATCCAACTTTTCCTATAACCAATAGAAATGTTTACAAAATTTGCGAGAAAGAGAGGACAAGAGGTGTCTTTTATACTTTTAGAAAGGGAATATTTTTGAATTACTAAATATATTTAATTAATAAAAACATAATTTTATTCAACATATATCCAAATTTATATATTTTAAATATTGAATGATTATGTGTCTAAAAAATCTCATCCAATATGTTTTGGACATGTTAAGTTATGTTTTTTTCATTATATTTTTGTTTTATCATGCATTACCACATTTAAAAATTAACACACTATCAATGTTTTTTACTATTTTGAGGTAAAAAAAGATAATATAAAAGGATAAGTAGACCATTATTATAAAATGATGGATATTATCAACCATATCCATTTCACATGGTCGTATATAATTATTTTTAAATATAAATCATTTAGTAAAACATTTTATTTTATAAAATATTATTATCTTTTTTGGAAATATTTATTTAAAATCACTTTAATTAAATTAATAAAGTAATTAAGAATGGATCTAAACCTTTAAAACATCCATAATATGTTTTATGGATCTATATAATTCATCTTACACTATAAATGATGTATACAATATACCATTTAGAGTTTTCAAAATCAATTACTCATTTTTTGTACTCCTTTCCCAAACACTATGTCAGTATTGTGTAACAATTTAGTGACATTATTTCATAACATAAAATATAAAATAAATTAAATCGAAAAACAAAATTTCATTATCCAGAAATATAACCTTTAATATATATTCGAAACTTATTTTTATCATTTATGTGGATATAGAAGATAAATTTTAAGGATAAAGAGATATATTTTTTTTCTCATTTGATAAAATATTATAAATGTTAAAATAAAATCAAAATGTAAAAAGGATATATATTATATGTCTGTTTGATAATGGAAAACATCGATGCATACTGTTAAATAAGGGGAAAAATTTTAATTACTTTTAATACATATCACATTATTATTAACCATAATTAACCCATTTTACCAATAACACAATTACATAAATCAACAATAGTGACTATTTATAATATAAAAAACTAAGTTGACCAATTAATTAAATTAAGACTTATTACTTAAAAAAACTGAATATATTTTTCATGATTCAATTTAATGTAGCATAATAGATTAATTAAGAGTCAAAATCACAATTTGTGATGAAAAAAGGTTTTCAAAAAAATATATTTTTAATAATAATCATGTTTTTATACAAAATTCAAGTATAATGTTCATTTAAGTATCATTTATTTTATTATTTTTAATAAAAATTTTGTAATTAATCATTATGTCTAATATAAAACATATGTTGACTTTTTTGATACAGGAAAAAAATGATAGTTTTCTATATAAATCAAAATTATCACTAGTTATTGATATAATAATCTATTCATAAGAAACAAAACAGTTAACAATTAGAAATAATTTATATTATAAATTCAAAAATGAATTTAATTTTTCTAAATAAATTTTTAAAATTTATAAATTAATATTAAAAAAACCTTACTATAGATGAGACAAATTGATAAGAAAAAAATTATTTCTTTTTTGAATGAAAAATTTATTAATAATATTATAATGAATAAAAAATAAAATAAAAAATGGATTTTAATAAAGAATAAAATTGATTATTATCATATTTGGGTTTTTATAATCCATGTACCATAGAATATCACATAAATTTTCTTATTTATAAATTAAATATTTTTAAATTCCATTTTCAACAGATTTTTAATTTTTTTACAATGGTTTAGAATTGAATATTTTTAATGTTTGCTAAATAGGTTATTATTTTCCTTTATTTAGAAAATTTACAATTAAATTATTTCTAACATTATTATGTGACAATTTTACCTCATCATAATTTCTATTATTAATTATCAATAATCCCTTATATTTATCTATATTTATTTATGTAATGTCAATTAAATTGTTTTTGAGAATTTTTAGTTTTAAAATTTTTCAGAATAACAATATATTTCCTTCCATTATAATGAAATATAATAAAATGATTTTCATTTTTGATAGGAATGATTTTTAATGGTTTTTATAACGTAATGTGATGGATTATAATAGTTTTTAATTAGGATATGGTTCTTTTAATATTTTTATGATGATGGAACAGTCTGTTATAACTCTTTAATTCAATGTGAAATTATATGTTCTTAAGAAGCGATACGTGGAATTAACTATGAAGGTTATTACATTTAATTATTTATGTAAGAGTTATTATATGATGGATTCTATGGATAATTTCCAATGACAACTACATGGTATTTATATTATTTAAAATAGATTATTTTGGAAGTATTTTATCTCATAAGGTATGAAAATAAGATAATGATTTAAAGGAAATATTATGTTCTTTTAAGTGGGAATGGTTTATTTTAAAGGAAATGTTTTCAGGTTTTGTAGAAAACCATCATGAATTATTATTTTAACTATTCTCATTCTAAATTTCTTTTTATAAATAAATCTGGGTAATAATGATGGTTTCATATGTAAGGAAATGGAAATTTGAGGTCAATGTTCATTTTTTCAAAATAGTTTTTTATGGATTTTTCTAAGTTTTTAAAATAGAATAATGGTTTTATTTTATTTTTACTCTTTTTTGAGATTTTTTATTATCCAATATAGTAAAAATAAAATTCACATGATTTATGGATGTGTATGGTTTATATAAAGGTTGAGGGAGTCACATCTTGAAAGAATCAATGGTGTTAGGAATAGAATATGAGTGTAAATATATGTTTTGTTTTTTCTGATTCTCTAAACATCAAAATTTATAAAAATTTGAAAATTTAATAATGTGTAACTCCTATTATACATAATATAATTAAGTTTATTTTCTATTAAAAGGTGTTATATAATGTTTTTTAACCATCATTTGAAATTACAATCTTGAAATTCACATTTTATTCTTCCAAATATGGATCAACATTCAATTGAAAAATAAATAAACTACCAAACCCCATAAAAAATGATGTTTATTTTGGGACATTTTAATACAACTTTGTTCCATTTTTATGATATTAATAAATACCATTATAAAACATTAATTCCATTAAATTAATTAAAATCATGATAAAAAAAATCAGCAGCTTTATAGAATGAGAACATTGATATTAAAAGAATTATCATTATAAAAATTTTATAGAGAAAAAGTAACCAAATATAATATAATTATAATCAATTTATATAATTATTACATATTTTTTTATAAATAAATAATAAAATATATTAATAAATTTATACATCACGTAAATGAAAAAACACATATTTTATTAAAATCATATATTATTGTTAATGTGAATTGTAAATGGCCAACTATTTTGGTTTTCTACATTTTTACATTATACATTAATTGTGGTTTTTAAAACTATATTTTTAATATATTTGTTATTTATTTAATGACTGAGCACATTGTTGTCAGAGTTTCCATGCTTAGTAAATTTAAATAGTTTCTTGGGAATTCCGAGCAATGTATCTTCCCCATCAATCTAATGTGAATCCCTTGAGGTAATCAAATTTTTTAAATTTTAAATATTATTATTTGGAGAATAAATATATTTTACAAATAAATTAACAATATAAAAATAATATAAATTATATAATAATTATATAATTAAAGAATTATATGAAATTAAAAATTACACAGGATACATAGGTAGTACAAATAATGTCACATATTACAAACATCACCTTTATATTTGTATACTGAGAAAAAAATAATAATATAGTTAATTAAATTATCTTTTTGGTCACTATGTTTTAAAATAAAAATGATTATTTTTTTCTTTATTTTAATGAAAAAAATTATAGAAAAATATGACAAAAAATGAATCAAATCACACAAAATAGTACAAAAAAATTACCAAATTAAATATTTGAATAGATATAAAACAATGAGGGAATGGATAAATAAATGATAAAATAGGAGTGAATAAAAAATAAAGAAATAATAAAAATTAAAAACAATTAATATGAGTAGAATTTGTTCTAGTTAAAAATTATTTAATAAATTATATAATAGAGGCATGGTGGGTTGGAATGATCCCTGGAAAACCTGGGTTCACCATTATGGTGGATGGTGGAATAAGGCATGTATGAAGAATTCATGAGGCATATTAATTTGGTGAATAGAGGACCCCATAGAGTGGATGATTCTATTTGAGGTTTGTGTTGATGGGATGAGTATTTAGAGGTGGATAGTGTTGATGAAGGGTGGGAGGGGAGGATTACTATTACATAATTGTCTACAGAAAAATAATAATATGTAGCTCTATTGAATTATTAGTAAAGAATACAAGAGTTAAGATAGAATTTAATAGTTTATTAGTCTTGGATGATTGGATTGTTTCATAAATAAAATTGGAGAACATTAGAAAATAAATGAATTTTTTTTGAAAACATGACTATAAATTATGTCTTATCAATTAAAAGTATATATAGTTCTCTTATAGGTATAATGGGGAAAGGAGAGAAAATATTGGTCAGATCAAATACACAATAAGTGGTAGAATATAGTGGAAAATTATATAACATAAACATGTAATAATTGATATATAAGGAATAAATGAATAAATTGAATTCATAATAATCTAAAACAAAGGGATAATATATCCAATAAAATATAAAAACCATCGATAGAAATAATCACGGATCTCACACAGAAGTAATATATATTATTTTATATCAAAACATGATATAAATGCCATGTTCTATGATACTATCCTCTAATGGGATGATATATCATCCAAAAACTAGTTTTGTTTTGTCTCATGAGACCTATAGATGCATTGAAGTGAAATATAATTCCCCTCATCACACATCACGTGATTAATCCTAAGATATATTTTATAAGAATCAATAAGGATTTTTATAGAGATCCTAACGGAACGACATATTAAAGAAATAAATGGCCACCCATAAATTAAATAATAGAATAATAGAATAATTCTTTTTTCAAGATAATATTATGGATGTCTATGAGAGAATACATTAATCAACTCATATGTTGAGGTGTATAATCAATATAACATAATTTATGGTTATCAAATTAATATATTGGTGGGGTTTGTTTTAAAGTGTGGGGTTACCCATAGAAGACTATAATTGGGTTTAACAGTATGAATTGGAAGGAAAATAATGAAATTGTAGGATAACTTGTTTATAATGGTTCACCAATTTCATGTGAATATTATATTCAATATCTCAAAGAACTGTTATGCTAGTTGTGTAGTCATAATCCCACTCATAGAATATAAGGGTGATGATTGAGTCCAATATCAACCCAACCTTATTGGTGTTATTTAACCTAGGATCAAACATTATATAGCCATATCCATATTCTAGTATCTATATAGGTATTTATTTTCATGGAAACAATGCACACTTTTTTTAACAAAACATATGATTGATTTTCCACCATGGAAAATATTGAGTTTCACATTAGTTTTTGTAACACTGTAATTAATAGATTTTTATATATGGATAAAAATATATTAATTTAAATCCATAAAAATCCATGATTATTTTTATATAATTCATTCTTGTGAGTTTATGATATATTAAAAATGTAGAAGTTTTTGAAGATGACATGAGACAAAAACAATTAAGACAACAAACCCCCACATATTGTTCGGGAAACTATATAATGAGAAAATATTGAAAAATAGTACATTTAATTGATCAAATAGTATTATTAATAAATTAATTTAACAATATAAATTCTAAAACAAGGAATATATACACCATATAAAACCCTTACCTCATATCCTAAATGAGGGGAACTTTAAAGGGTAAACCCATTCCTCTTATGCTCAATTTCATGAATGTACACTAAACTCTAATATATAAAAATAAACATATATACCATTAAACATTAAAATATAATATAATTAATATTCATTTATAATTTTTATATTTATTCATTCTCTTCTAACATTCTTTTAATTTTCACATCGGGTACTTATAGTTTTAAATGTTTTATTGGTTTCATAATACTGGAGTTTATATTCATTATTCTTACAAAATTGAATAATTATTTTGCAATTAAATTTACTTTTGGTTATTTTTTAAATCATTTATGACGTTTCATATTCATTTATTATATTTTTAGTCATTATCCTTGATGATGAAATTGATTACAACAACATTTCAGTGATTTTTTCCAATCGAACGGTGTTTTCTAAATAGATGAATTAAATATTGATTTAAAATCTAAAAAAATAAGTTTTTAAATATTTATATAATATTATAACCATAATTATGATCTTAAGGTCATATATGACAAAAAACCATAGTTTGGTTCAATTTTGTGGTTAAACTAACCCAAACTTGAACATGCCAATAATTAATGAATGATTATTATGCTGATTTGTTCTAATATAATTATAAACAAATAATAATGACCAGAACAAATAATTTTTTTATTTAGATATCCTTGTTTAGGATTATTTTTAAACATTAAATTTATCTTACTAAAACAATTATTTCAAATTTTCAAATTAAAAATCAAAATAAGAAATATATTTGAAAATATAACATAATTTTAATAAGGGATCTTCCGAGTTGAACATTTGTTTTAAATGGTTTAACTAATGATGTTGTATTTTTCATAATATCATGAATATGATCCCAATTTATCATTCAAAGAAATTTTTCATGTTATAAAACTCATATTTATGTCATTATATCATTCTACGAATCAATAATGACTTGTGGTGATGAAAAAGGAATTTTATTTGTTGTGGTGGCGGTAGTCTACATATATGTAGAAACCACAATTTTATTTTTATTAATTGATACGATACGTGGATATAAAAGGATAATAAAAATAATATTTTAGCAATATAACATATTAATTTACAAATATTAATATATATTTTTCTCAGAATAAATTAGAAAGAAAATATTTCTGGAATAAAATGATGTGGTTGGTAATACTTATGTTGGGGACATGAGTTTTCATTGGAATTATCCTTTTAAATTAAGAAATTATGATACATAATGGTGAAAAAAATATTTCTAATATGGAATTTGGTTCTATGAGGATAAATATGGAAGATTGTAATGTTGAAATTCAAAGGACATGTGAGTCGTGATGTGTTTGAGATGAAACCCCATAATAATTGAGGAGAAGGGATTTTTTATGAGTAACTATTATATTTTCAAAAATATAAGTTAACTATTCATATGTTATTTTCCAATAAAATATAATAAATAGGTAGGTACTATGATTTAAGGTTAAAAATCAACTTATAATCTATTTTTGGAGATGACATTATGTGTTTTTTGGGAGTTATTTATCCTTTTAATTTTATCCAAATTTTTATGTATCTCGGTAATTAATTATTAACATTTGTAATTAATTTAAATGATAATGATTATTATGTAACCATTTACATAATTTGATTCAGATAATTATAACAATTATGATAATTTAAAAAAATCCAAATGTGTAAATTTTTAATTGTAATATGTAAATCCTTAATCACGTAAAAACAGATTTAAAAAAATATAGTTTCTGGAGAATTAAATGTATATCTAAGATCGATTTATCATGGATACCAATTCACTTGAATAAATTTATTTATTTTGAAAATATATTCTGTATGGGTTTCTTCATGGAAATAAAAAAATTAATCTCCATTAAAAATACATGATTTAAATTAAACACTAAAATGCTTTTTTATTAATACAACATTTTATCTTGATCTAAAAATAATATAATAAGCTTTTATAAGTTCAAAAAAATATTTTAATATTCCTAATGTTATTCAAAGAATTAGTTTCATATTGAATGAAAGTATTATTATGATTTTAGTTTACTATAATATAATAAAAAATTATAAAAATTAAATGTTTTGTGAAAAGTGATTTTTTTACTGAAAATTGATCTTTTTATTTCTAAAACACTTTCTCTCGGGTGTCAGTAATCTGGGAATATTGATAATTACAAGAAAATCCAATCTATAACTCAAATACAAATGATGTGAGCACATGTTTTTTATTCGACAACTATTCCAATAGTATTTAAACTTATAACATGTCTTGTACTTCGAAAATTTTGGGATACATGTTAAATTGATTTTTTAAGACGAAATACAATTTTTAATTGAAAAAATTATACACAAAACTAAGAATAAACTATCAAAAAAATAATATTTAAATACGAATGTTATAACCTAGATATTAAATTGTGGGGGATATAAAATATTAACTAAATTATGGAATATAAATTGGTCATATTCACTAAGTATTTATTAATTATTTCTTAAAAAATTATGTACTTAATTTTTGTAAATTAATTTTATTCTTTAAATGCACAGTGTTCATGATTGAATTTTATTGATTTTATAACCAAAAAAATATAATTAATTTCTATAAATTTTTCAGATTTTATTTATTAAAATAAAAATTAATTTTAAAATAACCATATCAATATTATCTTATGGGTAAATCTATATTGTATCTGAAAATCTTGATTTGACATGGAATGCTTAAAATACTGATTTTTTCAAATCCTTTTCACAAGTTTGAAATTGTAATATTATGTTTTGGATGAGATTTAAATTTTAATTAATTAATTAATTTTTGTTTAAATTAATTCAATAATGTTTATTGAAATAGATTTTATAATTTAAATTTCTATAAAAATATATTTATGATTCAAAATATTTATTTTAAGAAAAATCATTTTTTTCGTTACGTTTTGATGATTTAAATTTAAATTAAATTATGAAAATTCAATTTTTTTACTTTTTATAAAACGATTCCATAGTTGGAAATAGGTCATCTAAATTTTTTAAATAGATCACTTTTATAATTTAACAATTTGAGTAGTAGCCTTGATAATTTTTCTCAGAAAGATTAAGGGTAAATCAGGTAATTATAGGTAAAATCAAAATGACATGTATGTGAAAATAACCACAAAACATAAAAAAAATTAATTTTATGAGCAATATTCATCCTTATTCAAACATCTATTTGGTAATATTACCATTTAGGGCCACTTGGAGTATGAAAGGGCACATAGAATATTTTATTTATAGAAAATTCTTCATGATTTTAATGGATATAACATTTTTAATAAAGAATTATCCATAAGATAAATTTAACAAAAAAGATTATTATTAAATATAAATGAATAACATTTTTATTGACACGTTATTTTCAATTTTTAGTAAGGAGTTCATTAATTGAAATTCATTCACAACACTAATGTAGTAATTTTTTAACTATTGAAAAAAAATCATATTAAAATTATTAATATAGAAAATATGAGATAATAAAATTATTCCATGAATTTTATATATTAATTTTACATTTCAATATTATATTATTATTTTATAAATTATATCTTATTGTATTAATTTTTTTTAAAGTCAATTTAATGAATATAGTCCAAATAGACAATAATGATATTTTAAAATAAATAATATTTTATTAAATTATTTAAATTTTTAATAATAAAAATTTTAGATAAATTATTTTTATTAAGATGAAAATGACATATATGACCCATTTATGAGAGTTTTGAAATTATTTGTAATAATGCTTACCCTCAAAGAATAAATATCCATTTTTCCACACTATGAATTAATGTAGTTAAATAAGAGAGAAAACTAAATTATAAGGGTATTGATTTAGTCAAAAATAATAAAATTTTAATTTTGTGTGAGTATAAGGACCTATAATCATATTATTATTTAAATAAATAAATTTGGATCTATTATAAGTTGAAATTTAATATATATTAATATAATATTTTGATAAATTCTTAGAGTACCCTCACCTTTCCTGTAATAGGGAACCTATTTTTCAAATGTATTCACACATAGAAACCATTTAGACTTTCCCAATCACTACAAAAATACATTCAAAGAATAAATAACCTTCTTTTAGTGCACTTGGTTTATGAATAACACCCATCTCTACGGTCTTAAGGTGTTAAGAAAAGATATTGTCTAGAGAAGTGGTATAATTTTTAAATATGTGATTCTATTTTATTCCTTCTTAAACCTTATAGAACTATTCTTAATGAATGATTAAATAGTACATTCAATATCCTCCAAAAATGATATTATATTATGTTAGTTATATTACCTATATTGAACTAACATTCTATTAAAAAAGGAACTTAATTCATTGTCCCAATATATAGTAGATTAACACATCAAGAACCAACATAATTTGTCTTCGATAACCGTCACTGAAGGCTATTTATTATTATGGAATTATTTTCTGTATATATTATATTAATTTCATATTTAAATTTTTCAAAATTTAATATACCATTTATTCTATTACCATTCAATACATAGAAAAGTGAGAACGTTGTTCGTGCATACATGTGGCCTACCACCTACATGACATGATATGATTCATTTGTATCACCACATTACATGAATGATATATAAAAAATATAATTATATATTTTATATTTTATTTACTAAGTTATGGTAATTATGGAAAGATAAAATCGTACTTATCTTTTTTCTATAATGAAAATTGAAAATGGAAATATTACTCATGCGTATATTCGACCTACCTCTCTATGATTGTACTATAGTTCATTATTCATATGCATATTAATGGGGTGAATTAAAATTTTTAGTTATTAATAATTATTATAAATAATCAATAATAATTACTATGTAGATCAATTAAAGAGGAACACTTTGACTTTAGACAACATACAAATGTTATTGTTAACATAAATATGGAATATCGTCAAAACATTAGATGTAAACATAAATAATTATTTTGTTATTATAACATGGTAATTAGTGAAATATAATGATTAATATATATTAAATATGATCATAATTAGATAAAAATTATCCTTTATTTATTACTAAGGTTGATAATGTTAATATGTTAATAATTTAACTCTATGTAAGGGACTTTATTTTAGAAATTCTCTTTTAAAATTTCACTTTAAACAGTTATTACAAAAGTCAAATGATATGTGTTTTTTATATAAAACTAATTAGGGGATATTCTATATTTTATAAAAAAATAATTTTTTTTGATATTCCTTCACAACTTTATATTGATATTTTCAATGAAAATGTTTTCATTTATAAGTGAGGACTGGTTTTATAAAAAATTAATAAATATTTTCAAAATATAAAATGTTACATTGTTAAAAAAAGTATCTAATGATGTTTTCATCAATGAAATTGCATATTTCTTATTTTTACATATTATTTTATTTAAGATGGTTTTTAAAATAATATGGTATTTTTATATCTAAATGATTATTTCATTTGGGTTTTATAGAGGTTTTAAATGGTTTTATGTTGAAAAGAGAACAAATAGTTATTTTTTTAATGATATGGTATATGAGTATTATATGTGGAATGAGTGAGAAAAATATATATCATAAAAAAATTTATAACAATTTATGCTATTGGGTGATCATGATATAGAAAATATGAAGTGCTCATCCCCCTTATTGCTCATGGGTGATCCAGATATAGCTTATATGAATGGACGATCCCCATTATAGATTATAAAAAATAAGAGATCCTAATATAATTATATTAATAGTTGACCGCCATTATAGATCCGAAAAAATGATTAATCCCATTATATATTATATAACATGTGATACCGATTAAAATTCTATAATAAATTAGTAAATGATTATGTTTTGAAGAGAATTATATCGGAAGTCAGTTGTTCGGTTATTCTAATTGACATTCTTCTGAATGTGTTTTATGAATATGATTCTCCATGTTAATAAACGTGTTTTTATTTCTTTTTATTAAAATTTAAATGTTCTATATGAAGAAAAAGAATGTTTGTTTTCATGTACAAATTATTTTTTTTCATTCATTCAAATGACATTTAATGGTATTTCATGTTTTCACTAGACTAATGATTTTCTTTTTTAGGTACCTTATTTAGTTATTCAATTTCATCCCATTATTTAAAATGTTTGTCATTAGTTTTTAAGGAAGATTAGGTACATGGATAATTTCAATATACAAATTGTGATTATGTGTTAATAAAAAACATGTTTTATTTATAAAATAAATGTAATATACATTATGGGTTTTCTATTTAAGAGTATTTTAAAATTATGCGAAACTACAAAAAGAGAAATATATGTATAAAATGAAAATGTTTTTTATTTATAATGTAAATGTAATATAAATTTTTCAATACCAAGTCCTTATAGTTGGTATCATTGGACATTGAAGCATATTATGACTTTAAGGCATCCACCAGAGAAAGATAACCTTGTATAGGATTTTTATATTTTGTTTTAAATTATATCCATTGGTGATATAGTTTTTCTTTATTAAATGGATATGCTTTTGAATGTTTCAATAAAAACATGGTATTAATGTTTTAGAAACATCATGTTTCATCTGATTTTTTTGAACTATATGTCATAAAAAATATTTCACAAATTTATTTCTCTACCGACATCCATACATCCCATGTTTTACATGGTTTCATTGGAGGAATAAATTAAGGGACATTGAATATGATCTAATTAACTCTTATAATGCATGGCCCTTGTATCTTCATGAAACATTTGACAATGAAATCAGGTAGAATATATGATAAATGTATTACATTCTTTTATCTTAATATAGTCTTATTTATATCAAAGGAAGATGAAATGTAAAATGATGAGATATAAAATAATACATGAATTAATCAGTTAAGGTAATTATGGGTAGACCCGAAAATAGAAAGCTATAAGATAACCATTTAGGATAAAAAATTATATATCCAGATGAATGTATGTGTGTAATTATATTTCCTTATGATATTAATTTACACCGTAAAAAATATAAACACTAGGATAATTATGTTGAATTTTTTTTATCTATTAAATTTTGTTATCAGAAAATCAATAACCATTTAAAACAATAATTTTTTTTTGTTTTTTGGGTTTTCACTCTTTCTGGACCATGTTCAATTTCTCTCTCTATAAGTACATGAGGTTTATATTTTATCTTCCATTTTAATGTTCTCCTACATGGAACCCAATTTTTTCATATTCTAAATGACCTCCATACATCACTTTGTTTCTTTTAATGGGGATATTTTTTAATCAATTATCATGTTATGGATTTTAACACAAGTATTTTGAAAATTATAACTGTAGTTGTTGAGTTAGAACTCGAAAATTATGAGGATTAAATTTCAAAATGGGGAGATAATGTAACAACCATATATTTTAAAAGGAAATACATTGTTTCATATAGTACAAGATATGAAACATCAAGTTATAAAAAATGAGTAAATATTTTTTAAATGTGACGTTTATGACCTAGATATTAAATTGGTATGAATATATCATAGCATCCCCAACCCTTTTAGCCACATGAATAGTACCTTCAAGCTGGTTACCCCAATCCTTAGCCTCACCTCCCCAATTTCCGAAGGTTACTGACTAGAAGTGAGGGTGTAAATAGGGAAAAGTGAAAATGATATACCCTCATGGGTTGATAAAATAATTTTTTAAGTACATATACAACACGTATTGGAAGAAAAGACATAATATACTCAAACTAGACCCACCACTAGTGGAATCATAATTTATAATAAGAAATAGTGGAAGTGTAACAATCAAAAATTTAAGATATAAATAAAGAAACCAACATAACATTATAGTTACTGAAACTAAGCGTGCATCTGACACAAGTTATACAATACAATATACAGATGGGCTCTAAAATGGAAGGTCATTGTATATATGTATATCATTATCGTAATGAGATAGAAAATTATATCAAAAATAAAAAATCCTACTATGGAACCTCAAGGTACCCTTCTATACATCCATTCCAAGTCAATTGTATCCAACTATATAACCAAAACTCTTAACTGGACATAAAATTTTAAAGTCTACATGCTTCCCAAGGGGCCCATGTAGGGCGTAAGAATGAGTCTAATTAGGGTCCCAACCACATGTTCGTACCAAAAATATGTGTTCAACATGGTTTTTTATATAATAATATCAATATTTCATTCAATTTAAATAAAATGAAAAATCATCCCCAGTCCGCAACACCAACCAGGAAAAATTCACCTACTTGGCCAACACGAGAACCACTGAAGAGGACATAATCAATTACCCATGGACCGAGTTATAACGGGATGTAACATTTTCCCAGAAAAACTATTAGGTTCCAATGTCTATAAATTAACCCAACAACATGTGATAATAGACACCTCATGTCCCAAATCAATTCACTGATTTTCTGAAGGAAATTCGATGAAAATAAACCCATAGTCCCTTGGAGCCCTTATCGAAAGCACCTATCGACTCGAAGCCCAACATACAGAAGTGTAATTATATCTATAATAAAAAAATCACTATTATATCATAACATTATATCCTAATGAACAATTATTCCCATCATCCAATGTGTTTATGACCCAAATTCTATAAGAATTTTTTTCCTCAACCCCCGACCAAAAACCTCATGACCACCATCTGAAGTCTTTTCACTTTCCCCATGTATTTTTAGAGGAGGAAACCCCAAACCAAAAACCTATTCCACACTAATGGGTTCTTATACCAATAGAAGTTGTCAAACCCACATCATCACTAGGTCAACAAGTATGCACATGACTTCAATTGACACTTTGGTAATCATGAGTGAGAGGCCATCTTGAATGTAGTTCATAATCAACACTAACTCTGTCACTAGTAACCATGTGACCATGTGGCTCAAATATGATTTCCATTGCATCCAATATCATGGGTTGTGACCCAAACATACTGTCCATTCCACCTCAACCAATGTGTGTGATACCCATCCAATCATAATATCACCCAATTAACTTTGGCTAAGCCTAAATAGATTATCACATCAGCATAATCCCGATTGAAATTCCACCTCAATTCCATAGTCCAAGACCTTTAGTACCAATTCTTCAGATCTCATTCAATTTATTAATGTTATTTAATTCAACAACAAATTCAATGTAATTTAAATAGATATATAAAATTAAATAAACAAATTAAATTAAAATGAGAAAAAACCCATCCTTTCTACTCGACTGATTGATTACCTCTAACCTGGTATCACACAATTAAATATGGATAGTTCGTTCCCAATTTCATCTCATAATGACCATTTTAATTATTTAAAATTAATACTATCATTTATAGGATCCTACTCAACCCAGTCAATGCAGTGATAAAATGCGCACCTCCAAGCATTTTTAAAAACCGGAAGAGAGGTATGGACCACCTTCATTAGAGTCATAGATGTAAGAACATCAATTATTATAGCCTAACTCAAAGAGACTTATAAGAAATAGACGTTTTTATTCAATGAATTGAAAATATGAGAAAATGATTCAATTAGAATTAGCAGTCCTTGAAGAGATTGAGAAGATGAAATGAGTCATGGGTTAGGAGTTCCCTACCAATATGGTTCCAACACACCCAATGATGGATGAAATGGATCCTATATGAGGGATACATGTCATATCATATCTTGAAGAAGAAAATGGAGAAGCTCTCTATGTTGTTCACGACGATGTGGTGAGAATTAAAAAAGAAAAGATGAAAAAAGGTGAGGTGGATAGAAAAATAATTTCACTCATTTAATGAGGACGCATTGCTAGCTCACACATATACCAATCTATACATAAACCATGCATGATACTATGTGACAGTACAACCTTAGATACAGTACTCATGAGGCATGTGAAAATATTACATAAAATGTGTGTTAGTCTTGAAAAATCCATCTACTAAAACTAAAAAATTCATCACACAAACATGCATCAAAACCCACAAAGTATTCGAAACTATGAGACATATCAAAATTGGGTTAAATGATTTTCTAAGAGAGGCCCCACAGTTTAGCTAAATTTTGCATCCTAACCTAAAACAACAAAAAATAGGACCCTTGCTCCTCCGACGCACCCAAAAACCGTTTGAACACTCATATAATAATCCAAGACTCTAAAACCCTCAATAATTCATGATATATAGCTGATGGTAACTTAGAATTAGGATCTGATGACTGAAAATGAAATTGTCATACCCATCGATTACTAAAATTTCAAAATGGGTATGGAGTTCGAAACGATCCAAAAAACCCAGAATATATCAATATCCACACCTTAATATAGCAAATCCTAGAGAAAAAAACCCAAATATGGTACATAACATACCCATCCCATTTATAATAATATATACTACCTTGGTCTCATGGGAACTTGTCAACAACCTCAAGAAGGCTACCCATCTTATGAGTGACCAAACCCAATATCATCCAGACCAATACTCAAATTAAAAAAATGGTCCATTAATCTTGTCATGGAATTAAAAGTCTTCTTGTGATGCATTATCAATCAAGTACCACATTATAATTTTTTTGTTCCATTTCTGAAACCAATCAGAATCCCACATCGCATCGATTCCAACCTCATGACTATGTCATATATGTTACTAACGAGGTCCCATAACAAATCGGATGCTCAAAACAGTCCTAGTGCCTCTCACCCTAGTCAAATACCATATCCCAACGATGCCCACATTCCAATGAAAATCAATCAACTATCAGACCACAATGATGACTAGATGCCAATTCACCTCATGTAATATGTATCTTATTGATGTTTTTAGGAAGAAGAACCTGACAAGCCAATAATCCAAATATTATCACATATAAATCATGGTACCACACATCTCATATATACATAATGCATTTAAGAAAATTTTAATCTACTAACTACAAACTAGTTTCACTATATATATAACATGTGTACCTCATGAACCAAAAAGAGACATGACTCAATAGAAAATTCTAATAAAAAATAAAAACATCTCAATTACCACAGTGTACATTTGACCATAGTCATGTCTCTTTCATGCTCAACAACTGGAAACTCCTTAACATGCACATATCATGATACAAGACTACTTGATGCCTGACCTCAATGTGATGATATAACAGCAATAGAAAACATACCCCATATTTAGGTCCCATTATCTATTCCATGACAAATGTGTGCAGCTGAAGCTCAACTATCCTCACTTGGCATTCCTCTCAGACAAATCTCAGAACCCTGAGTGTACCCTGGTCCCTAACTCAATGAAATACAATAAGGATTACTACAGTTTCCCTCAGAATTCCATCATTTCCACATGATGGAAATTTCTTTGGAGGATAACCACACTAATTCCAGACATGTCATGGATTCACACATTGGAATTAAATTTTCGAAGAACCGCTTTGATGTGGTCTGGCTAAGTCATTGTCCTATCCACCCTGATGTAACTGATATCATACACTCTTCCTTCCTTATTATTCAATTCCACTGACTTCACATGAAGCCATTTCCCATCCTGATTAAGATATTTCCATTAGATTTCCATCAAATATGAGATTTTGGTTCACTACCTCTAAAATGAGTCCAACTATAATATGATTTCCTTCACCTGAATAGTCTGCCATAACCATCCTCAATGTTCTTCACCATAAAAGTGTCTTCACTCACCATGATGGGTGTGAAGAAAGAAAACTCAATGCACAACACATTATTAAACATGATAGAAATGTATTCCTACTAGAGGCTTAAGAATTCTTGATCTCTCTCCTCCCTCATCATCTCCAGAAAGAAATGGTCAATGAACCTAGACTTGATGACATTTTTATAAAGTCAACATATATTTATAACTCTACCTGCATGTCCCACAACTGCTTAGTTGTAAATTTGAGTATTAAGGGTTCTTGTTTCACCATCCACCTTAGATGATTCTCTAGATGCTCTAAAATCAACCTCATCAACTCAATATAGTTCTCAGTTTCTTGTGTAACACCCTCTCCCAGAATATGGGGTGGTGATGCAATTGATGATCCTAATTTAAATATTATATAGAACGATTTTCTCCTTGATCACCCATGTCTATACCCTAGCTCATTAGTAACAGAATTTTTCTAAGCTACTAAGATAATCTCATACCAAAATCTGTCATGTCTAATTCATTCCCCTCTTGAACTGATATCTAAAAAGGAGCTCATATTTGTGGCTCATGGTATGCCTGACCCTAAGGGTTCTCAAATTGATTGTTCTCCTAGAGTACCTAGTCACAACCATTCTAAAACTCCATCTGATCCTTCTAGGTGGAAACCTACAGAATATAACCATCATGGACATAATCACCATCTAATATGCATGTACATATAAAAATCACATAGATATGGAAGGAAGTAATAGACAATGTTGACTCACTACCTTAACTTTCCCCAATTGAAACCATGCCACTCTACATTATAGACTTAGGGAAACATTAAACACCATCAATAGAGTGAGGTATCAAATAATCAATAGGTCACACCTATCCCGACGAACCATGTTTCCTTTAACTGACGACCATGTCACCCAACTCAGCGATCAACAACATGCCATTTCATCGTACATTCTTTCTCTTATAAGAGCTAGGGCCATACATATATATTAAATGTAATATCACATCACAGAAAGATTTTATATCACATGAAAACAATTATATATAAGTTTAAAATCCTACATGTTCCTAAGGAGAAGAATAAACATGTATAACAAACACACCATGCCTTATAGGGTGAAGCTTCAATTTTCCATTCATTATAGTACCCATACGAAATTACTATTCACATTATATAACAAATAAAAACTCAAATTCCAATACTACCACTCTTGATGGAGATCATATAATTTTTTTAAAAAAATATAAGAGCTTTTCTCACCCATGGTAGCATGGATCATCCTTTGTTCATGGGGATATAGAAACCTATAATGAGCTATTAATCAAGTTAAAACTACATATTATTCTCCATTCTACTTTATAAATGTAATAATAAGATTAGTGTTAAAAGAAAAACCTCAGATACACTTTTTTTATCCCTAATCAATTTATCTTTCCGAATAGTGCTTTCAGGATTGGTTTCACTAGCCTTATGTGCACCTCCCCAAATTCTAAATGATCTTAACTAAAACTGATTGTGTAATATATGAAATGTGGAGATGATGAAATCTATATGAATTTTGTAATAAAGGTATGAGTACATATAAAACATGAAGGGGAATAAAATACATAGCAGACTCGATCTAGTACCACTAATGTCATAAGCACATTCAGTAAGATGAAATAGTGGTAGTGTAATATTCACAATTGAAAAAATTAATAAACAATCCAACTTTCCTTTTTGGATAGTAAAATAAAGATTTCATCCAATAAAATTCATAAAATAGATTCATCATAATATTTCACCAATGGAATACCATCTAATATACATATATCATAAACATGTTGAAATATAAAAGTAAATCATAAAAGAAAACACTAATTGAGATAGGAACCTCAATGTCCCCTTCATTCCTTCAATAAAAAATCTACTAGGATCTATTTCAAGAGCCTGAACCCTTAAATTAACAAAAAATATTAATGTCTATATACATCTCGGAAGCCCCGTGAAATGTTTGAAAATGAGTTATTATAGGGTACCACCAACATATACATACCTAAAATAAGTGTTTAACAAAGTGTGTAACATAAAAACGTGAAAATCTAAGAACATTAAAATAAAAAATTCTTCAATAATTTGAAAAAACAACCATGAGGATTTAACCTAATTCATACAATGTCAGAATCACTGAAGAGGAGAGTGTACTTGGCCCAGGGGCCAAGGAATCCTATTATTTTTATTATTCACAGGTGATGACTCTGGTTCCACCTAGAATAATGTAACAAAAAACCATGTTACCACTGATACCTGATGTCCCAAATGATGGCAACGGGGTCCCGATGGTACACCCAATATAATATAACCATTATCCCTCGGACCCCTACTAGAAATCACGTACCCACTAGAATCCAGATGTTCAGAGACACATGATATATATCTTAACATAAAATCACTATTGGGTTTAATGAAAATATCCCAAGGAACAACGATGACTATCCTCCAAAATGATCTTGTCTTATCATCCTCAGGAACAACATGCCTTAGACCCCAACTAATAGCTTTAGTGCTTTAATTTTTATGATCCTCACCTTTAGTGTCTTTTAATATTGAATAAACCCCAAAACAAATACCTAAGACACACAACCATGGGTCTTTACCTGCATGAATTTTCAATATAACCACGCAACTGAGTTAATGTGTGTTCACATGACTCAAATAGGCCCTATGGCCATTATAGGTGAGAAAAAGACACTGATTTAGTAACTAAGTCACACCAACTAAAACAAACCATACCCCTAAAACCATGTCAATCAAACCCAATGGTAATTCAATCAAATATCACAATCCATTACCCCAACCTAATGCCCTCACGTCCCCAATCGATGTTCAAGGTGACTGACTAGTGATCACATCACCCATATAAAACTAGACAATACCAAAAAGATGATCATATCACCTCAAAACTGATAGACACGCCAACTCAATTCTTCAAGATGATCCTATCACTAACCCATGGATCAAATCTCATTCAATTTATATATGTAATTAGGTTTTATTTTAAAAAATAATTCAATGTAATTAAATTGAACAACTGAAATTAAATAAAACAATTCTATTAATATGATAAACACACCCATCCTAGCTACCCAAGTGGTTTATGACATCCAACCCACCCTCACACATATAAATATTGCATGGGAATTTCAAATGACATCCCATAATGGTCATTTTAATTATTTAAATTAAATCCATTCATTTAAGAGGACTTTTTTTGTCAACCCAACAACGTGCTAAAATCCATGCACCATAAATCCATGAACACATGTATAGAGGTATAAAAAACCTACAATTGAGACGTAGTTGGAGGGATGTCTAGTATTTCTTCTAATTCATTGTTATTTGGGTAAAATCAACATCTCGATATAATGACATGAAAAAATGGAAAAATCCCTCAAAGGGATTATGTGCACTCAAGGAAATAGAAAAGAATAAATAAGGCTTGGGTGAGGAGATCTTTATCGATATGGTTCCAATAGAACCGAATAATGATGAAACGAATCATGTATGATGAACAAGGATCACACCCTAGTCAGAAGAAGAAAAGGTAGAATCTCTCTATGTAGGGCATGACAAAGAGATGAAAAAGTAAATGGGAAATAAAAAAATAGAAGATGAATAGAAAAATAATTTCACTCCGTTAATTAGGTCACATGGTTAGCTCACAGGTTTTCCCAAATCATACGTAAACTATGTGTGTCGATGTGTGTGTGTGATGCCAATGTGAATCTACCCTTGTGTGATACACATAGATTACCCAAACTGTGACAAATCAAGGAGTAATCCCTTTCCAAAAATTAGAGACAACATTTTATTGGTGTTGTTCCCAACCAACAGATTTTTTTCCAAATAGTGCATCAATTAAAAATTGGGTTGCACATTTTTCTAGGAGAGGTTGCACTATTTACCTAAACTGGTCTCCTTGACCTGTATCTTCCAAAAGAAGGCCTTCAGGCCTCCAAAACAAGCCCTTCAGGCCTCCAAAACACAAAAAACCTTTCCAAATACTGAATTCATTATCCTACACTATAAAATCCCACAAAAAAATTATTATTTAGAGTTCATGGAAAACTCATAATTAGTTTTTGATGATCAAAAACGAAATTCTCATACCCACATATATAAAATAAATCAATATGGGGGAGGATTTTGACCAGATCTATAAATGGGTGAACATACATATATATTATTAAATGAATAATGAAAAATAAAATGATCATATTCATTAATAATGAAATTAATAATTCTTATAAAAATAATCACTTAATTTTAGTAATGATATTTTTTCTTCAATTATACTTTCTTCAAGAATGATTTTTCTTAATTATATAAGAGTGAAATTTAATAATTAAATATAAAATTTAGAATTTTTTAATGAAAACATTTATCATTTTCTAAATAATCTCATCTTAATTATCTTATAGAAAAATTTTGGTAAATTTTTAAAATATTGATTTTCATGGAATAATGAAAAATTGTGATTATTATTGAAGAATATTATATATTTTTACAAAATGTAAAATATAATGTTTTATTGAGGATTAGTTTTAAGTTTTAATCATTTTAATTTTATTTTAAAAAAAATATTTTTGTGTTTAAAATATATGTTATAATTGAATTCATTAAAAAAAATTATTCTTAAAAAGGTATTTTTTTGGAAAAGAGTATTCCGTTGCATTTTTTCTGATGATATATATTTATGGTTAGATAGGATATTTTGAGTGCATGATGAGTAATATTATATTAGTAAATAATGGGAGTAAGGATTAATCCCTTATTTTCGTTATCATATGTTGATATAATATTAACATTAATGTAGATTATATAAAATAAAGATATATGTAGCCATGATGACTATGGGATTGTTTGATTTCTGAAATGTTAATGAATGGGACATCGAGCATATAAGTTTATATAGCTATAGGGAAACCTACATTATTAGAAATATCTTGATAAAGGGATTATATTACATAGTAAACACCTATATGAGGTATTATTTCATTCCGAAAATTTATTCTTTTTCTCTGGGTGAGTTGAAAATTTTATAGATGATAACCATCGACACTAGGTTACTACATGTATTTCCATATTGAAAGAGACATATATGAACACACACAAACAATATCCAACATATTGGTTAATAATATATATATATTTATTATTAATTAATTTGAATAAATATTATTCTCATATCAGATTTAATTATAATTCAAGTATTCTTCATCTAATATAATCTATCATCAGTCATTCGTGTGAATATTATGCGAACCGAATATTTAATAATTATTTAATTTCTATTTATTGAATCTAATATTTATCAATTTTTTATAGAAAAAATTAGTGATATTTGTTTATTAATTAACGTGTTATTATTCAATGAACATTAAAATTTTAAATGGAATAGAAGACAAAGTTTAATGGTCTTTTGAGAAATAATTCATATTGAATAATATTTGAATAAATATAATTTAAATTTAATTTGTGTGTTTATAAGATGTCGAGAAATAATATTATTGAATACATTATTTATGACAAGTGATTATATATGAATTTATTAAATAATAAAGGGTAATTGTGTAATTATTTATTTCTAAGAATTAAGGTATATGCACCCAATTGTAATATTTTATAAGAGAGATAATTCATTAGTTCATTTTTCACAAGGAATCTATAGAATATTCATGATGTCCTTGAGAGCTCACTTATTCAAGAACACATCCATGAATGGAGAACTATTTTTCTCCACAAACCACTATAGCATAATGAGATATAAAGGAGAATGCTTCAGAATTGATTATCGAGGTGAGGAAAGGATAACAACTGAAGTAATATGATTTTTTTTGCAATGAACTAGACATTACTACAATGACATTAATTGTTTTTTGGAATACTTGTGGGTAAACTCAAGAGGATATCTTTTCTTTATTACAAAAAATAAATAATGGTACACTGTATATCTATTTTCAGATCCCTCAACTTAGAATGAATTATGACAAGATAATTCTTTAATTGATTTAATTAATTATAAATAATATGTGATGATCTTGTTTTGGGTTATGGAATACATATCCCTAGTATATTAATTTATTCATTTATGTATATCATGGTATTAATCATCATTTAAATATAGGTTTAATGATTATTAATTGAAAAAATAGAAAAGTTTTCCCTGATGCATTGTGATATCCACCTTTGAATATAACCAGTAGTAATGTTTACAAAATTTGTGAGAATGAGAGGACAAGAGGTGTCGTTTTATACTTTTACAAAGGGAATATTTTTGTATTACTAAATGTATTTAATTAATAAAAACATAATTTAATTTAACATATATCCAAATTTATATATTTTAAATATTGAATGATTATGTGTCTAAAACATCTCATCCAATATGTTTTGGACATGTTATGTTATGTTTTTGTAATTATATTTTTGTTTTATCATGCATTAACACATTTAAAAATTAACACACTATCAATGTTTTTTACTATTTTGAGGTAAAAATGATAATATAAAAGGATAAGTTGACCATTATTATAAAATGATGGGTATTATCAATCATATCCCTTTCACATGGTCATATATAATTATTTTTAAATATAAATCATTTAGTAAAACATTTTCTTTTATAAAATATTATTATCTTTTTTGGAAATATTTATTTAAAATCACATTAAGGAAATTAATATAGTAATTAGGAAAGGATAAAAACCTTTAAAACATTCATAATATGTTTTATGGATCTATATAATTCATTTTACACTATAAATGATGTACACAATATAACATTTAGAGTTTTCAAAACCAATTACTCATTTTTTGTACTCCTTTCCCAAAAAATAGGTCAGTATTCCGTAACAATTTAGTGACAGTATTTCATAACATAAAATAAAAAAAATTACATCGAAAAAAAAATTTCATTATCCAAAAAATAACCTTTAATATATATTCGAAACTTATTTTTATCATTTATGTTGATATAGAAGATAAATTTTAAGGTTAATGATATTTTTTTTCTCTTTTGATAAAATATTATAAATGTTAATATAAAATCAAAATGTAAAAAGGATATATATTATATGTCTGTTTGATAATGGAAATCATCGATGCATACAGTTAAATAAGGGGAAAAAATTTAATTGCTTTTAATACATATCACATTATTCATAACCATAATTAACCCATTTTACCAATAACACAATTACATAAATCAACAATAGTGACTAATTATAATATAAAAAACTAAGTTGACTAATTAATTAAATTAAGACTTATTAATTAAAAACACCGAATATATTTTTCATGATTCAATTTAATGTAGCATAATAGATTAATTAAGAGTCAAAATCACAATTTGTGATGAAAAAAGGTTTTCAAAAAAATATATTTTTAATAATAATGATGTTTTTATACAAAATTCAAGTATAATGTTCATTTAAGTATCATTTATTTGATTATTTTTAATCAAAATTTTGTAATTAAACATTATGTCTAATATAAAACATATGTTGACTTTTTTAACACATGAAATAAAATGATAGTTTTCTATATGAAACAAAATTATCACTATTTATTGATATAATAATCTATTCATAAGAAACAAAAAATTTAACAATTAGAAATAATTTATATTATAAATTCAAAAATGAAAATAATTTTTATAATTATATTTTTAAAATTTATAAATTAATATTAAAAAAACCTTACTATAGATGAGACAAATTAATAAGAAAAAAATTATTTCTTTTTTGAATGAAAAAATTATTAATAATATTATAATGAATAAAAAATAAAATAAAATAAATCGCTTTTAATAAAGAATAAAATTGATTATTATCATATTTAGGTTGTCATAATACATGTACCTTAGAATATCACATAAATGTTCTTATTTATAAATTAAATATTTTTAAATACAATTTTCAACAAGTTTTTAGTTTTTTATAATGGTTTAGAATTGAATATTTTTAATGTTTTCTAAATAGGTTCTTATATTCCATTATTTAGAAAGTTTACAATTAAATTATTTCTAGCATTATTATGTGACCATTTTACCTCATCGTAATTTATGTTATTAATTATCAATAATCCCTTATATTTATCTATATTTATTTTGATAATGTCAATTTAATTGTTTTTGAGAATTTTTAGTTTTAAATTTTTTCAGAATAACAATATATTTCCTTCCATTTTTATGAAATAGAATAAAATGATTTTCATTTTTGATAGGAATGATTTTTAATTGTTTTTATAATGTAATGTGATGGATTATAATAGGTTTAAATTAGGATATGGTTCTTTAAATGTTTATATGATGATGGAAGGGTCTGATATAACTCTTTATTTCAATGTGTAATTATATGTTCTTAAGAAGCGATACGTGTAATTAACTATGAAGGTTATTATATTTAATTATTTATGTAAGAGTTCTTATATGATGGATTCTTAGGATAATTTCCAATGAAACCAACATAGTATTTATATGATTTAAAATAGATGATTTTGGAAGTATTTTATCTCATAAGGTATAAAAATATGATAATGATTTAGAGGAAATATTATGTTCTTATAATTTTGAATGTTTTATTTTAAAGGAATAGTTTTCAGGTTTTGTAGAAAACCATCATGAATTATTATTTTAACTATTCTCATGCAGAATTTTTTTTACAAATAACTCTGGGTAATAATGATGGTTTTATATGTAAGGAAATGGAAATATGAGGTCAATGTTCATTTTTTCAAAATAGATTTTTATGGATTTTTCTATGTTTTTAAAATGGAATAATGGTTTTATTTCATTTTTACTCTTTATTGAGATTTATTATCATCTAGTATAGTAAAAATAAAATTCACAAGATTTATGGATTTGTATGGTTTATATAAAGGTTGAGGGAGTCATATCTTGAAAGAATCAATGGTGTTAGGAATATAATATGAGTGTAAATATATGTTTTGATTTTTCTGATTCTCCAAACATCAAAATTTATAAAAATTTGAAAATTTAATAATGTGTAACCCCTATTATACATATTATAATTAAGTTTATTTTCTATTAAAAGGTGTTATATAATGTTTTTAACCATCATTGGAAATTACAATCATGATATTCACATTTTATTCTTCCAAATATGGATCAACATTCAATTGAAAAATATATAAATGTCCAAACCACATAAAACATTGATGTTTATTTTGGGACAATTTAATACAACTTTGTTACATTTTTATGATATTACTCAATACCATTATAAAACATTAATTACATTAAATTAATTAAAATCAAGATAAAAAAAATCAACAGCTTTATAGAATGAGAACATTGATATTAAAAAAATTATCATTTTAAAAATTTTACAGAGAAAAAATAACCAAATATAATATTATTATAATCAATTGACATAATTATTAAATATTTTTTTATAAATAAATAATAAAATATATTAATAAATTTATACATCACGTAAATGAAAAAATACATATTTTATTAAAATCATATATTATTGTTAATGTGAATTGTAAATGGACAACTATTTTGGATTTCTACATTTTTACTTTATACATTAATTGTGGTTTTTAAAACTATATTTTTAATATATGTTTTATTTATGTAATGACTGATCACATTGTTGTCAAAGGTTCAATTCATAGTAAATTTAAATAGTTTCTTGGGCATTCCGAGAAATGTATCTTCCCCATCAATCTAATGTGCATCCCTTGAGGTAATCAAATTTTTTAAATTTTAAATATTATTTTTTGGAAAATAAATATATTTTACAAAAAAATTAATAATATAAAAATAATATAAATTATATAATAATTATAAAATTAAAGAATTATATGAAATTAAAAATTACACAGGATACATAGGTAGTACAAATAAAGTAACATATTACAAAGATCACCTTTATATTTGTACACTGTGAACAAAATAATAATATAGTTAATTAAATTATATTTTTGGTCACTATGTTTTAAAATTAAAATGATTATTTTTTTCATTATTTTAATGAAAAAAATATAGAAAAATATGACCAAAAATGAATCAAATCACCGAAAATAGTACAAAAAAGATACCAAATTAAATATTTGAATAGATATAAAACAATGAGGGAATGGATAAATAAATGATACAATAGGAGTGAATAAAAAATAATGAAATAATAAAAATTAATAACAATTAATATGAGTAGAAATTGTTCTAGTTAAAAATTATTGAATAAATTATATAATAGAGGCATGGGGGGTTGGAATGATCCCTGGAAAACCTGGGTTCACCTTTATGGTGGATGGTGGAATAAGGCCTCTATGAAGAACTCATGAGGCATATTAATTTGGTCAATGGAGGACATCATAGAGTGGATGATTCTATTTGAGGTTTGTGTTGATGGGATGAGTATTTAGAGGTGGATAGTGTTGATGAAGGGTGGGAGGGGAGGATTACTATTACATAATTGTCTACAGAAACAAATAATCTGTAGTTATATTGAATTATTAGTAAAGAATACAAGATTTAAGATAGAATTTAATAGTTGATTAGTCTTGGATAACTGGATTGTTTCATAAATAAAATTGGAGAACATTAGAAAATATATGAATTTTTTTTGAAAACATAACTATAAATTATGTCTTATCAATTAAAAGTATATATAGTTCTCTTATAGGTATAATGGGGAAAGGAGAAAAAATATTCGTCAGATCAAATACACAATAAAAGGTAGAATATAGTGGAAAATTATATAACATAAACATGTAATAAGTGATATATATGGAATAAATGAAAAAAATGAATACATATTAATCTAAAACAAAGGGATAATATATGCAATAAAATATAAAAACCATCGATATAAATAATCACGGATCTCATACAGAAGTAATATATATTATTTTATATCAAAACATGATATAAATGCCATGTTCTAAGATATTATCCTCTAATGGGAAGATATATCCTCCAAAAACTAGTTTTGTTTTGTCTCATGAGACCTATAGATGCATCTAAGTTAAATATAATTCCCCTCATCACGCATCACCTGATTAATCCTAAGAGATATTTTATAAGAGTTAATAACGATATTTATAGAGATCCTAACAGAACAACATATTAAAGAAATAAATGGCCACCCATAAATTAAAAAATAAAATAATAGAATAATTCCCTTTTCAAAATAATATTATGGATGTCTATGAGAAAATACATTAATCAACTCATATGTTGAGGTGTATAATCAATGTAACATAATGTATGGTTATCAAATTAATATATTGGTGGGGGTTGTTTTAAAGTGTGGGGTTACCCATAGAAGACTATAATTGGGTTTAATAGTATGAATTGGAAGGAAAATAATAAAATGGTAGGAGAAATGTTTTATATTGGTTCACCAATTTCATGTGAATACTATATTCAATATCTCGAAGAACTGTTAAGCTAGTTGTGCAGTCATAATCCCACTCATAGAATATAAGGGTGATGATTGAGTCCAATCTCAACCCAACCTTATTGGTGTTATTTACCATAGGATCAAACATTACATAGACATATCCATATTACAGTATCTATATAGGTATTTATTTTCATGGAAACAATGCACACTTTTTTTAACAAAACATATGATAGATTTTCCACCATGGAAAATATGGAGTTTCACATTATTTTTTTTAACTCTGTAATTAATATATTTTAATAAAGGGATAAAAATATATTAATTTAAATCCATAAAACTCCATGATTATTTTTATATAATTCATTCATGTGATTTTATGATATATTAAAAATGTAGTATGTTTTGAATATGACATGAGACAAAAAAAATTAAGACAACAAACCCCCACATATTGTTTGGGAAACAATATATTGAGAAAATATTGAAAAAGAGTACATTAAATTGATCTAATAATATGATTAATAAATTAATTTCACTATATAAATTCTAAAATAAGCAATATATACACCATATAAAACCTTTACCTCTTATCCTAAATGAGGGGAACTTTAAAGGGTAAACCCATTCCTCTTATGCTCAATTTCATGAATGTACACTAAACTATAATATATAAAAATAAACATATATACCATTAATCATTAAAATATAATATAATTTTTCTTCATTTATAATTTTTATATTTATTTATTCTCTTCTAACATTATTTTAATTTTCACATCGGGTACTTATAGTTTTAAATGTTGTATTAGTTTCATAATACTGGAATTTATATTTATTATTCTTACGAAATTGAATAATTATTTTTCAATTAAATTTACTTTTGGTTATTTTTTAAATTATTTATGACGTTTCATATTTATTTTTTATGTTTTTAATCATTATCCTTGATGTTGAAATTGATTACAACAACATTTCAGTGATTTTTTTCAATCGAACGGTGTTTTCTAAATAGATGAATTAAATATTGATTTAAAATCCCAAAAAAATAAGTTTTGAAATATTTATATTATATTATACCAATAATTATGATCTTAAGGTCATATATGACAGAAAACCATAGTATTGTTCAATTTTGTGGTTAAACTGACCCAAACTTGAATATGCCTATATTTAATGAATGATTATTATTTTGATTTGTTCTAATATCATTATAAATAAATAATAATGATCACAAAAAATAATTTTTTTATTGTGATATCCTAGTTTAGGATTATTTTTAAACATTAAATTTATCTTCCTAAAAAAATTATTTAAAATTTCCAAATTAAAAATCAAAATAAGAAATATATTTGAAAATATTACATAATTTTAATAAGGGATCTTCCCAGTTGAACATTTGTTTTAAATGGTTTAACTAATGATGTTGTATTTTTCATAATATCACGAATATGATCCCAATTTATCATACAATGAAATTTGTTATTTTATAAATATTATATTTTTGTCATTATATCTTTCTAAGAATCAATAATGACTTGTGGTGTTGAAAAAGGAATTTCATTTGTTGTGGTGGTGGTAGTCTACATATATGTAGAAACCACAAATTTATTTTTATTAATTGATATAATACGTGGATATAAAAGGATAATAAAAATAATATTTTAGCAATATAACATATTAATTTACAAATATTAATATATATTTTTCTCAGAATAAATGAGAAAGAAAATATTTTTGGAATAAAATGATGTGGTTTGTAATACTTATGTTGGGGACATGAGTTTTCCTTGGAATTATCCTTTTATATTAAGAAATTATGATACATAATGGTGAAAAAAATATTTCTAATATGGAATTTGGTTCTATGAGGATAAATATGGAAGATTGTAATGTGGAAATTCAAAGGACATGTGAGTCGTGAAGTGTTTGAGATGAAACCCCATCATAATTGAGGAGAATGAATTTTTTATGGGTAACTTTTATATTTTCAATAATGTAATTTAACTATTGATATGTTATTTTCCAATAAAATATAATAAATAGGTAGGTACTGTGATTTAATGTTAAAAATAAACTTATAATATATTTTTGGAGATGACATTATGTGTTTTTTGGGAGTTATTTATCCTTTTAATTTTATCCAAATTTTTATGTATCTCGGTAATTAATTATTAACATTTGTAATTAATTTAAATGATAATGATTATTATGGAACCATTTAAATAATTTGATTCAGATAATTATAACAATTATGATCATTTAAAAAAATCCAAATGTGTAAAATTTTAATTGTAATATGTAAATCCTTAATCACGTAAAAACAGATTTAAAAAAATATAGTTTTTGGAGCATTAAATGTATATATAAGATCGATTTATCATGGATACCAATTCACTTGAATAAATTTATTTCTTTTGAAAATATAATGTGTATGGGTTTCTTCATGGAAATAAAAAAAATTAATCTCCATTAAAAATACATGATTTAAATTAAACACTAAAATGTTTTTTTATTAATGCAACATTCTATCTTGATCTAAAAATAATATAATAATCTTTTATATGTTCAAAAAAATATTTTAAAATTCCTAATGTTATTCACAAAATTAGTTTTATATTGAATGAAAGTATTATTATGATTTTAGTTTACTATAATATAATAAATATTATAAAAATTAAATATTTTGTGAAAAGTGATTTTTTTACTGAAAATTGATCTTTTTAATTCTAAAACACTTTCTATAGGGTGTCAGTAATATGGGAATATTCATAATTACAAGAAAATCTATGCTATAACTGAAATAAAAATGATGTGAGAACATGTTTTGTATCCGACATTTCTTCCAATAGTATTGAAACTTGTAACATGTCTTGTACTTCCAAAATTTTGGGTAACATGTTAAATTGATTTTTTAAAAGGAAATACAATTTTTAAATGAAAAAATTATACACAACACTGAGAATAAACTATAAACAAAATATTATTTAAATATGAATGTTATAACCAAGATATTAAATTGTGGGGGATATAAAATATTAACTAAATTATGGAATATAAACTGGTCCTATTCCCTAAATATTTATTAATTATTTCTTAAAAAATTATGTACTTAATTTTTGTAAATTAATTTTATTCTTTAAATACACCATGTTCAAGATTGAATTTTATTGATTTTATAACCAAAAAAATATAATTAATTTCTATAAATTTTTCAGATTTTTTTTATTAAAATAAAAATTAATTTTTAAATAATCATATCAATATTATCTTATGGGTAAATCTAGATTGTATCTGAAAATATTGATTTTACATGGAACACTTAAAATACTGATTTTTTCAAATCCTTATCACAATTTTAAGGGTTTGAAATTGTAATATTATGTTTTGGATGAGATTTAAATTTTAATTAATTAATTAATTTTTGTTTAAAATAATCTAATAATGTTTATTGAAATAGATTTTATAATTTAAATTTATATAAAAATATATTTATGATTCAAAATATTTATTTTAAGAAAAATAATTTTTTCGTTACGTTTTTCTGATTTAAATTTAAATTAAAATATGAAAATTCACTTTTGTTACTTTTTATAAAACGAATCCATAGTCAGAAATAGGCCATCTAAATTTTTTAAATAGGTCACTTTTATAATTTAACAATATGAGTAGTAGCCTTGATAATTTTTCTCATAATGATAAAGGGTAAATCAGGTAATTTTAGGTAAAAACAAAATGACATGTATGTGAAAATAACCACAAAACCTAAAAAAAATTTATGAGCAATATTCATCCTTATTCAAACATCTATTTGGTAATATTACCATTTAGGGCCACTTGGAGTATGTAAGGGCACATAGAATATTTTATTTATAGAAATGTCAAAGATGTCACCATCATGATTTTAATGGATATAACATTTTTAATAAAGAATTATCCATAAGATAAATTTAACAAAAAAGATTATTATTAAATATAAATGAATTAAATTTTTATTGACACGTTATTTTCAATATTTAGTAAGGAGTTCATTAATTGAAATTCATTCACAACACTAATGTAGTGATTTTTTAACTATTGGAAACAAAAAAATAAATCATATCAAAATTATTAATATAGAAAATATGAGATAATTAAATTATTCCATGAATTTTATATATTAATATTACATTTCAATATTATATTATTATTTTATAAATTATATCTTATTGTATTAATTTTTTTTAAAGTCAATGTAATGAATATAGTCCAAATTGACCTTAATGATATTTTAAAATAAATAATATTTTATTATATTATTTAAATTTTTAATAATAAAAAATTTTGATTAATTATTTTTATTAAGATGAAAATGACATATATGACCCATTTATGAGATTTTTGACATTTTTTGTAATAATGTTTACCCTCAAAGAATAAAAATCCATTTTTCCACACTATGAATTAATGTAGTTAAATAAGAGATAAAACTAAAATATAAGGGTATTGATTTAGTCAAAAATAATAAAATATTAATTTTGTGTTAGTATAAGGACCCATAATCATATTATTATTTAAATAAATATATTTCGATCTATTATAAGTTGAAATTTAATATATATTAATATAATATTTTAATAAATTCTTAGAGTACCCTCACCTTTCCTATAATAGGAAACCTATTTTTCAAATGTATTCACACATAGAAACCATTTAGACTTTCCCAATCCCTACACAAATACATTATAAGATTAAATAACCTTCTTTTAGTGGTCTAGGTTTAGGAATAACACCCATCTCTACAGTCTTAAGGTGTTAAGAAAAGATATTTTCTAGAGAAGTGGTATAATTTTTAAATATGTGATTCTATTTTATTCCATCTTAAACCTTCTAGAACTATTATTAATGAATGATTAAATAGTACATTCAATATCCTCCAAAAACTGATATTATATTATGTTAGTTATATTACCTATATTGAACTAACATTCTATTAAAAAATGAACTTAATTCATTGTCCCAATATATAGTAGATTAACACATCACGAACAAACATAATTTTTCTTCGATAACCATCACTGAAGACTATTTATTATTATGGAATTATTTTCTCTATATATTATATTAATTGAATATTTAAATTTTTCAAAATATAATATACCATTTATTCTATTACCATTCAATACATAGAAAAGTGAGAACGTTGTTCATTCATACATGTGGCCTACCACCTACATGAAATGATGTGATTCGTTTGTATCACCACATAAAATGAATGATATATAAAAAATATAATTTTATATTTTATATTTTATTTACTAAGTTATGTTAATTATGGAAAGATAAAATCGTACTTATCTTTTTTCTATAATGAAAATCGAAAATGGAAATATTACTCATGCGTATATTCGACCTACCTCTCTATGATTGTACTATAGTTCATTATTCATATTCTATTAATGGGGTGAATTAAAATTTTAATTATTAATAATTATTATAAATAATCAATAATAATTACTATATAGATCAATTAGAAATGCACACTTTGACTTTAGACAACATACAAAAGTAATTGTTAACTTAAATATGGAATATCGTCAAAACATTCGTGTAAACTGAAATAATTATTTTGTTATTATAACATGGTAATTAGTGAAATATAATGATTAATATATATTAAATATGATAATAATTAGATAAAAATTATCCTTTATTTATTACTAAGGTTGATAATGTTAATATGTTAATAATTTAACTCTATGTAAGGGACTTTATTTTAAAAATTTTCTTTTAAAATTTCACTTTAAACACTTATTAAAAAAGTCCAATGATATGTGTTTTTTAAATAAAAGTAATTAGGGGATATTCTATATTTTATAAAAAATAAGGTTTTTGATATTCTTTCACAATATTATATTGATATTTTCAATGAAATTTTTTTCATTTATAAGTGAGGACTATTTTTATAAAAAATTAATAAATATTTTCAAAATATAAAATGTTACATTCTTAAAAAAAGTATCTAATGTTGTTTTCATCAATGAAATTACATATTTGTTATTTTTAGGTATTATTTTATTTAAGATGGGTTTTAAAATAATATGGTATTTTTATATCTGAATGATTATTTCATTTGGGTTTTATAGAGGTTTTAAATGGTTTTATGTTGAAAAGTGAAAAAATAGTTATTATTTTAATGATATGGTATATGAGTATTATATGTGGAATGAGTGAGAAAAATATATATCATAAAAAAATTTATATCAATTTATGCTAATGGGTGATCATGATATAGAAAAAATGAAGTGCTCATCCCCCTTATTGCTCATGGGTGATCCAGATATAGCTTACATGAATGAACGATCCCCATTATTGCTCATAAAAAATAAGAGATCCTAATATAATTATATTAATGGTTGACCGCCATTATAGCTCCTAAAAAATGGGTAATCCCAATATATATTATATGACATGTGATACCAATTAAAATTCTATAATAAATTAGTAAATGATTATGTTTTGAAGAGAATTATATCGGAAGTCAGTTGTTCAGTTATTCTAATTGACATTCTTCTGAATGTGTTTTATGAATATGATGCTCCATGTTAAGAACTGTGATTTTATTTCTTTTTATTAAAATTTACAAGTTCTATATGAAGAAAAAGAATGTTTGTTTTCATGTAGAAATTATTATTTTTTCATTCATTCAAATGACATTTTATGGGATTTCATGTTTTCACTAGACTAATGATTTTTTTTTAGGTACCTTATTTAATTATTAAATGTCATCCCATTATTTAAAATGTTTGTCATGTGTTTTTAAGGAAGATTAGGTACACGGATAATTTCAATATAAAAATTGTGATTATGAGTTAATAAAAAACATGTTTTATTTATAAAATAAATGTAATATACATTATGGGTTTTCCTTTTAAGAGTATTTTATAATTATGTGAAACTACAAAAAGAGAAATATATGTATAAAATGAAAATGTTTTTATTTATAATGTAAATTTAATATACTTTTTTCAATACCAATTCCTTATAGTTGGTATCATTGGACATTAAAGCATATTATGACATTAAGGAATCCACTAGAGAAAGATAACCTTGTATAGGATTTTTATATTTTGTTTTAAATTATATCCTTTAGTGATATAATTTTTCATTATTAAATGGATATGTTTTTGAATGTTTCAATAAAAACATGGTCTTAATGTTTTAGAAACATCATGTTTCATCTAATATTTTGGAATTATATGTCCTAAAAAATATTTCACAAATTTATTTCTCTACCGACATCCATACATCCCATGTTTTACATGGTTTCATTGGAGGAATAAATTAAGGGACATTGAATATGATCTAAATAACTCTTATAATGCATGTCCCTTGTATCTTCATGAAAAATTTGACAATGAAATCAGGTAGAAAATATGATAAATTTATTACATTCTTTTATCTTCGTATAGTCTTATTTATATCAAAGGAAGATGAAATGTAAAATGATGAGATATAAAATAATACATGAATTAATCAGTTAAGGTAATTATCGGTAGACCAGAAAATAGAAAGCTATAAGATAACCATTTAGGATAAAAAATTATTCATCCAGATGAATGTATGTGTGTAATTATATTTCATTATGATATTAATTTACACCGTAAAAAATATAAACACTAGGATAATTATGTTGAATTTTTTTTATCTATTTAATTTTTTTATCAGAAAATCAATGACCATTTAAAACAATAATTTTTTTGTTTTTTCGGTTTTCACTCTTTTTGGACCATGTTCTATGTCTCTCTCTATAAGTACATGAGGGTTATATTTTATCGTCCATTTTAATGTTCTCCTACATGGGACCCAATTTTTGTCATATTCTAAATGACCTCCATATATCACTTTGTTTCTTTTAATGGGGATATTTTTTAATCAATTACCATGTTATGGAATTTAACACAAGTATTTTGAAAATTATAACTATAGTTGTTGAGATAGAACTCAAAAATTATGAGGATTAAATTTCAAAATGGGGAGATAATGTAACAACCATAGATTTTAAAAGGAAATACATTGTTTCATCTAGTACATGATATGCAACATAAAGCTATAAAAAATGAGTAAATATTTTTTATATGTGACGTTTATAACCTAGATATTAAATTGGTATGAATATATCATAGCATTCCCAACCCTTTTAGCCACATGAATAGTACCTTCATGCCAGTTACCCCAATCCTTAGCCTCACCTCCCCAATTTATGAAGGTTACTGACTAGCAGTGACGGTGTAAATAAGGAAAAGTGAAAATGATATACCCTCATGGGTTGATAAAATAATTTTTTAAGTACATATACAACACATATTGGAAGAAAAGACATAATAGACTCAAACTAGACCCACCACTAGTGGAATCATAATAAATAATAAGAAATAGTGGATGCGTAACAATCAAAAATTTAAGATATAAATAAAGAAACCAACATAACATTATAGTTACTGAAACTAAGTGTGCATCTGACAGAAGTTATACAATACAATATACAGATGGGCTCTAAAATGGAAGGTCATTGTATATATGTATATCATTATCGTAATGAGATAGAAAATTATATCAAAAATAAAAAATCCTACTATGGAACGTCAAGGTACCCTTCTATACATCCCTTCCAAGTCAATTGTATCCAACTCTATAACCAAAACTCTTAACTAGACATAAACTTTTAAAGTCTACATGCTTCCCAAAGGGCCCATGTAGGGTGTGAGAATGAGTCTAATTAGGGTCCCAACCATATGTTCGTACCAAAAATAAGTGTTCAACATGGTTTTATATATAATAATATCAATATTTCATTCAATTTAAATAAAATAAAAAATCATCCCTAGTCCCCAACACCAATGAGGGAAAATTCACCTACTTGGCCAACACGAGAACCACTGAAGAGGACATAATCAATTACCCATGGACCGAGGTATATCAGGATGTAACATTTTCCCAGATAAACTAATAGGTTCCAATGTAAATAAATTAACCCAACAAAAGGAGATAATAGACACTTCATATCCCAAATCTATTCACTGATTTCCTGAAGGAAATTTGATGAAAATAAACCCATAGTCCATTGGAGCCCTTATCGAAAGCACCTGTCGACTCGAAGCCCAAAATACAGAAGTGTAATTATATCTATAATAAAAAAATCACTATTATATCATAACATTATGTCCTAATGAACAATTATTTCCATCATCCAATGTGTTTATGACCCAAATTCCATAAGCATTTTTTTCCTCAACCCCCGACCAAAAACCTCAAGACCACCATCTGAAGTATCTTCACTTTACCCATGTATTTTTAGAGGAGGAAACCCCAAACCAAAAACCTATTCCACAATAATGGGGTCTTCTACCAACAAAGTTGTCAAACCCACCTCATCACGAGGTCAACAAGTATGCACATGACTTCAATTGACACTTTGGTAATCATGAGTGAGAGACCATCTTGAATTTAGTTCATAATCAACACTAACTCTGGCACTAGTGACCATGTGACCATGTGGCTCAAATATGATTTCCATTGCATCCAATATCATGGGTTGTGACCCAAACATAGTTTCCATTCCACCTCAACCAATGTGTGTGATACCCATCCAATCATAATATCACCCAATTAACTTTGGCTAAGCCTAAATATATTATCACATCAGCATAAACCCGATTGAAATTCCACCTCAATTCCATAGTCCACGACCTTCATGACCAATTCCTCAGATCTCATTCAATTTATTAATGTTATTTAATTCAACAAAAAAATCATTGTAATTTAAATAGATATATAAAATTAAATAAACCAATTAAATTAAAATGATAAAAAAACCATCCTTTCTACTTGACTGATTGATGAACCCTAACCTGGGATCACGCATTTAAATATAGATAGTTCATTCCCAATTCCATCTCATAATGACTATTTTAATTATTTAAAATTAATACTATCATTTACAGGATCTCACTCAACCCAGTCAATGCAGTAATAAAATGCGCACCTCCAAGAATTTTTGAAAACCAGAAGAGAGGTATGGACCACCTTCATTAGAGTCGTAGATGTAAGCACATCAATTATTATAGCCTAAATCAAAGAGACTTATAAGAAATAGACGTTTTTATTCAATTAATTGAAACTATGAGAAAATGATTCAATTAGAATTAGAAGTCCTTGAAGAGATTGAAAAGATGAAATGAGTCATGGGTTAGGAGTTCCCTACCAATATAGTTCCAACACACCCAATGATGGATGAAATGGAGCCTATATGACGGATAAATGTCATATCATATCTTGAAGAATAAAATGGAGAATCCCTTTATGTTGTTCACGACTGTGTGGTGAGAATTAAAAAGGAAATGATGAAAAAAGGAGAGATGGATAGAAAAATAATTTCACTCATTTAATGAGGACTCATTGCTAGCTCACAGATATACCAATCTATACATAAACCATGAATGATACTATGTGACGGTACAACCTTAGATACAGTACTCATGTGGCTTGTGAAAAGATTTCATAAAATGTGTGTTAGGCTTGAAAAATCCATCAAATAAAACTAGAAAATTCATCACACAAACAAGCATCAAAACCCACAAAGTATTCGAAACCATGAGACATATCAAAATTGGGTTAAATGATTTTTTAAGAGAGGCCCCACAATTTAGCTAAATTTTGCATCCTAACCTAATATAACCAAAAATAGGTCCCTTTCTCCTCCGACACACCCAAAAACCGTTTGAACTCTCATATAATAATCCAAGACTCTAAAACACTCAAGAATTCATGATATATAGCTGATGGAAACATAGGATTAGGTTCTGATGACTGAAAATGAAATTGTGATACTCATCGATTCCTAAATTTTCGAAATGGGTATGGAGTTCGAAACGATCCAAAAAACCCAGAATATATCAATATCCACACCTTAACATATCAAATCCTAGAGCAAAAAACCCAAATATGGTACATAACATACCCATCCCATTTAGAATAATATATACTACCTTGGTCTCATGGGAACATGTCAACAACCTCAAGAAGGCTCCCCATCTTATGAGTGACCAAACCCAATATCATCCATACCAATACTCAAATTAAAAAAATGGTCCATTAATCATGTCATTGAATTAAAAGTCTTCTTGTGATGAATTATCACTCAAGTACCACATTATATTTTTTTTCATTTCTGAAACCCCTTAGAATCCCACATCACATCAATTCCAACCTCATGACTATGTCATATATGTTACTAATGAGGTCCCATAACAAATCGGATTCTCAAAACAGTCCTATTGCCTCTCACCCTAGTCAAATCCCATATCCCAACGATGCACACATTCCAATGAAAATCAACCAACTATCAGACCACAATGATGACTAGATGCCAATTCACCTCATGTAATATGTATCTTATTGTTGTTTTTAGGTAGAAGAACCTGACAAGACAATAATCCAAATATTCTCACTTATAAATCATGGTACCACACACCTCATATATATATAATGCATTTAAGAAAATTTTAATCTACTAACTAGAAACTAGTTTCACTATATATATAACATGTGTACCTCATGCACCAAAAAGAGACATGACTCAATAGAAAATTCTAATAAAAAATAAAAACATCGCTATTACCACAGTGTACATTTGACCATAGTCATGTCTCTTTCATGCTCAAAACCTGGAAACTCTTTAACATGCACATATCCTGATACAAGATTACTTGATACCTGACCCCAATGTGCTGATACAACAACAATAGAAAACATACCCCATATTTAGGTACCATTATCTATTCCATGACAACTGTGTGCAGCTGAAGCTCAACTATCCTCACTTGGCATTCCTCTCAGACAAATCTCAGAACCCTGAGTCTACCCTGGTCCCTAACTCAATGAAATACAATAAGGATTACTACAGTTTCCCTCAGAATTCCATCATTTCCACATGATGGAAATTTCTTTGGAGGTTAACCACACTAATTCCAGACATGTCATGGATTCACACACTGGAATGAAATTTTCGAAGAACCGCTTTGATGTGGTCTGGATAAGTGATTGTCCTATCCACCCTGATGTAACTAATATCATACCCTCTTCCTTCCTTATTATTCATTTCCACTGACTTCACATGCAGCCATTTCCTATCTTGATTAAGATATTTCCATTAGATTTCAATCAAATATGATATTTTGGTTCACTACCTCTAAAATGAGTCCAACTATAATATGATTACCTTCACCTGAATAGTCTGACATAACCATCCTCAATGTTCTACACCATAAAAGTGTCTTAACTCACCATGATGGGTGTGAAGAAAGAAAACTCAATGCACAACACATTATTAAACAGGATAGAAATGTATTCCTACTAGAGGCTTAATAATTCTTGATCTCTCTCCTCCCTCATCATCTCCAGAAAGAAATGGTCAATGAACCTAGACTTGATGACATTTTTATAAAGTCAACATGTATTTATAACTCTACATGCTTGTCCAACAACTGCTTAGTTGTAATGTTGAGCATTAAGGGTTCTTGTTTCACCATCCACCATGGATGATTCTCTAGATGCTCTAAAATCATCCTCATCAACACAATATAGTTCTCAGTTTATTTTGTAACACCCTCTCCTAGAAAATGGGGTGGTGATGCAATTGATGATCCTAATTTAAATATTATATAGAAGGATTTTCTACTTGATCACCCATGTCTATACCCTATCTCATTAGTAACAGAATTTCTCTAAGCTACTAAGATAATCTCATACCAAAATCGGTCTTGTCTAATTGATTCCCCTCTTGAATTGATATCTAAAAAGGAGATCATATTTGTGGCTCATGGTATGCCTGACCCTAAGGGTTATCAAATTGATTGTTCTCCTAGAGTACCTAGTCCCAACCTTTCTAAAACTCCATTTGATCCTTCTAGGTGGAAACCTACAGAATATAGCGATCATCGACATAATCACCATCTAATATGCATGTACATATAAAAATCACATAGATATGGAAGGAAGTAATAGACAATGTTGACTCACTACCTTAACTCTCCCCAATTGAAACCATTCCACTCTTCATTACAGACTTATGGAAACATTAACCTCCATCAATAATGTGAGGTATCAAATAATCAATAGGTCAAACCTATCCCGACGAACCATGTTTCCTTTAACTGACGACCATGTCACCCAACTCAGTGATCAACAACATGCCATTTCATCGTAAATTCTTTCTCTTATAAGATCTAGGGCCATAAATATATATTAAATGTAATATCACATCACAGAAGGATTTTATATCACATGAAAACAATTATATATAAGTTTAAAATCCTACATGTTCCTAAGGAGAAGAATAAACATGTATAACAAACACACCATACTTTATAGGGTGAAGCTTCAATTTTCCATTCCTTACAGTACCCATAAAAAATTACTATTTACATTATATAACAAATAAAAACTCAAATTACAATACTAACACTCTTGATGGAGATCATATAATTTTTTAAAAAAAATATATAATAGCTTTTCCCACCCATGGTAACATGGATCATCCTTTGTTCATGGGGATATAGAAACCTATAATGAGCTATTAATCATGTTAAAACTACATATTATTCTCCATTCTACTATAAAAATATAATAATAAGATTAGTGTCAAAAGAAACACCTCAGATACACTTTTTTTTATCCCTAATCAATTTATCTTTCCGAATAGTGCTTTCAGGATTGGTTTCACTAGCCTTAGGTGCACCTCCCCAAATTCTAAATGATCTTATCTAAAACTGATTGTGTAATATATGAAAAGTGGAGATGATGAAATCTATATGAATTTTGTAATAATGTTATGAGTATATATAAAACATGAAGGGGAATAAAATACTTAGTAGACTCGATCTAGTACCACTAATGTCATAAGCACATTCAGTAAGACGAAATAGTGGTAGTGTAATATTCACAATTGAAAAAATTAATAAACAATCCAACTTTCCTTTTTGGATAGTAAAATAAAGAATTCATCCAATACAATTCATAAAATAGAATCATCATAATATTTCACCAATGGAATAACATCTAATATACATATATCATAAACATGTTGAAATATAAAAGTAAACCATAAAAGAAAACACTAATTGAGATAGGAACCTCAAGGTCCCCTTCATTCCTTCAATAAAAAATATACGAGGAACTATTTCTAGAGCCCGAACACTTAAATTAACATAAAATAATAATGTCTATATACATCTCGGAAGCCCCGTGAAATGTTTGATAATGAGTTATTATATGGTACCACCAACATATACATACCTAAAATAAGTGTTTAACAAAGTGTGTAACATAAAAACGTGAAAATCTAAGGACATTAAACTAAAAAATTATTCAATAATTTGAAAAAACAACCATGAGGATTTAGCCTAATTTAGACAATGTCGGAATCACTAAATATGAGAGTGTCATTGGCCCAAGGGCTAAGGAATCCTATTATTTTGATTATTCCCAGGTGAACACTCTGGTTCCACCTAGAATAATGTAACAAAAAACCATGTTACCACGGACACCTCATGTCCCAAATGATGGCAACGGTGTCCCGATGGTATGCCCAATATAATATAACCACGGTCCCTCGGACCCCTACTAGAAATCACGTACCCACTAGAATCCATATGTTCAGAGACACATGATATATATCTTAACATAAAATCAATATTGGGTTTAATGAAAATGTCCCTAGGAACAACGATGACTATCCTCCAAAATGATCTTGGCTTATCAGCCTCAGGAACAACATGCCTTAGACCCCAACTAATATCTTTAGTGCTTTAATTTTAATGCTCCTCACCATTAGTGTATTTTAATATTGAATAAACCCCAAAACAAATACCTAAAACACACAACCATGGGTCTTTACCTGCATGAATTTTCAATATAACAACGCAACTGAGTTAATGTGTGTTCACATTACTCAAATAGGCCCTATGGCCATTATAGGTGAGAAAAAGACACTGATTTAGTACCTAAGTCCCACCAAATAAAACACCCCATACCCCTAAAACCATGTCACTCAAACCCAATGGTAATTCAATCAAATATCACAATCCATTACCCCAACCTGATTCCCTCACATCCCCAATCGATGTTCATGGTGACCAACTAGAGATCACATCACCCAGACAATCCCAAAAAGATGATCATATCACCTCAAAACTAATAGAAACGCCAACTCAATTCTTCAAGATGATCCTATCACTAACCCATGGATCAATTCTCATTCAATTTATATATGTAATTAAATTTTATTTTATGAAATAATTCAATGTCATTAAATTGAACAACTGAAATTAAATAAAACAATTCTATTAATATGATAAACACACCCATCCTAGTTATCCAAGTGGTTTATGACATCCAACCCACCATCACACATACAAATATTGCATGGGAATTTCAAATGACATCCCATAATGGTCATTTTAATTATTTTAATTAAAACCATTCATTTAAGAGGACTTTCTTTGTCAACCTAACAACGTGCTAAAATCCATGCACCATAAATCCATGAACACATGTATAGAGGTAAGAAAAACCTACAATTGAGACGTAGATGGAGGAATGTCTAGTATTAGCCTATAATTCCTTGTTATTTGGGTAAAATCAACATCTCGATATAATGACATGAAAAAATGGAAAAATCACTCAAAGGGATTATGTGCACTCGTGGAAATAGAAAATAATAAATAAGGATTGGGTGAGGAGATCCTTATCGATATGGTTCTAATAGAACCGGATAATGATGAAACGAATCATTAATGATGAACAAGGATCACACCCTAGTCAGAAGAAGAAAAGGTATAAGCTCTCTATGTAGGGCATGACAAAGAGATGAAAAAGTAAATGGGGAAAAAAAATGGATGAGGAATAGAAAAATAATTTCACTCCATTAATTAGGTCACATGGTTAGCTCACAGGTTTTCCCAAATCATACGTAAACTATGTGTGTCACTGTGTGTGTGTGATGCCAATGTGAATCTAACCTTGTGTGATACACATAGTTTACCCAAACTGTGACAAATCAAGGAGTAATCCCTTTCCAAAAAAAAGAGACAACATTTTATTGGTTTTGTTCCCAACCAGCATATTTTTTTATAAATTGTGCATCAATTAAAAATTGGGTTGCACAATTTTCTAGGAGAGGTAGCACTATTTACCTAAACTGGTCTCCTTAACCTGCATCTTCCAAAAGAAGGCCTTCAGGCCTCCAAAACAAGGCCTTCAGGCCTCCAAAACACAAAAAACCATTCCAAATACAGAATTCATTCTCCTATACTATAAAATCCCACAAAAAAATATTATTTAGAGTTCATGGAAAACTCATAGTTAGTTTTTGATGATCAAAAACGAAATTCTCATACCCACATATATAAAAAATATCAATATGGGTGAGGATTTTGACCAGATCTAGAAATGTGTGAACATAAATATATATTATTAAATGAATAATGAAAAATAAAAAGATCATATTCATTAATAATGAAATTATAATTATTATAAAAATAATCACTTAATTTTAGTAATGTAATTTTTTCTTCAATTATACTTTCTTCAAGAATGATTTTTCTTAATTAGATAAAAGTGCAATATAATAAATAAATATAAATTTTAGAATTCTTTTAATTAAAAAATTTATCATTTTCTAAATAATATCATATTAATTATCTTATAGAAAAATTTTGGTAAATTTTTAAAATATTTATTTTCATGGAATAATGAAAATTATTGATTATTATTGAAGAATATTATATATTTTTACAAAATGTAAAATGTAAAGTTTTATTGAGGACTAGTTTTAAGTTTTCATCATTTTTATTTTATTTAAAGAAAATTATTTTTGAGTTTAAAATATATGTTATAATTGAATTCATTAAAAAAAATTATTCTTAAAAAGGTAATTTTTTGAAATAGAGTATTTCGTTTCATTATTTCTGATGGTATATATTTATGGTTAGATAGGATATTTTGAGTGCATCATGAGTAATATTGTATTAATAAATAATGGGAGGAAGGATTCATCACTTATTTTCGTTATCATATGTTGATATACTATTAACATTAATGTAGATTATATAGAATAAATATTTATGTAGCCATGTTGATTATGGGATTGTTTGATTTCTAGAATGTTAATGAATGGGACATCGAGCATATAAGATTATATCACTATAGGGAAACCTAATTTATTAGAAATATCTTGATAAAGGGATTATATTACATAGTAAACACCTATATGAGGTATTATATCATTGCGAAAATTCATTCTTTTTCTCTGGGTGAGTTGAAAATTTTATAGATGATAACCATCGACATTAGGTTACTTCACATATTTCCATATTTAAAAAGACATATATGACCACACACAAACAATATCCAACATATTGGTTAATAATATATATATATATTTATTATTTAATAATTTGAATAAATATTATTCTCATATCAGATTTAATTATAATTCAAGTCTTTTTCATCTCATATAATCTATCATCAGTCATTCGTGTGAATATTATGCAAGCCGAATATTTAATAATTATTTAATTTCTATTTATTGAATCTAATATCTATCAATTTCTTATAGAAAAAATTAGTGATATTTATTTATTAATTAAAGTGTTATTATTCAATGAACTTTAAAATTTTAAATGGAATAGAAGACAAAGTTTAATGGTCTTTTGAGAAATAATACATATTGAATAATATTTGAATAAATAAAATTTAAATTTAATTTGTGTGTTTATAACATGTCGAGAAATAATATTATTGAATACATTATTTATGACACGAGATTCTATATGAATTTATTAAATAATAAAAGGTAATTGTGTAATTATTTATTTCTAAGAATTAAGGTATATGCATCCAATTGTAATATTTTATAAGATAGATAATTCATTAGTTCATTTTTTACAAGGAATCTATAGAATATTCATGATGGCCTTGAGAGATCACTTATTCAAGAACACATCCATGAATGGAGAAATAGTTTTCTCCAGAAACCATTATAGAATAATGAGATATAAAGGAGAATGCTTCAGAATTGTTTATCAAGGTGAGTAAATGATAACAACTGAAGTAATATGATCTTTTTTGCAATGAACTAGACATTCCTACAGTGACATTAATTGTTTTTTGGAATACTTGTGGGTCAACTCAAGAGGATATCTTTTCTTTATTACAAAAACTAAATAATGGTACACTGTATATCTATTTTCAGATCCCTCAACTTAGAATGAATTATGACTAGATAATCCTATAATTGATTTAATTATTTATAAATAATATGTGATGATCTTGTTTTGGGTTATGGAATTCTATCCCTAGTATATTAATTTATTCATTTATGTATATCATGGTATTAATCATCATTTAAATATAGGTTTAATGATTATTAATTGAAAAAATAGAAAAGTATTCCCTGATGCATTGTGATATCCAACTTTGAATATAACCAATAGTAATGTTTACAAAATTTGCCAGAAAGAGAGGAAAAGAGGTGTCGTTTTATACTTTTAGAAAGGGAAAATTTTTGAATTACTAAATGTATTTAATTAATAAAAACAAAATTTAATTTAAAATATATCCAAATTTATATATTTTAAATATTGAAAGATTATGTGTCTAAAACATCTCATCCAATATGTTTTGGACATGTTAAGTTATGTTTTTGTCATTATATTTTTGTTTTATCATGCATTACCAGATTTAAAAATTAACACACTATCAATGTTTTTTACTATTTTGAGGTAAAAAAAGATAATATAAAAGGATAAGTTGACCATTATTATAAAATGATGGATATTATCAACCATATCTCTTTCACATGGTCATATATAATTATTTTTAAATATAAATCATTTAGTAAAACATTTTCTTTTATAAAATATTATTATCTTATTTGGAAATATTTATTTAAAATCACTTTAATTAAATTAATATAGTAATTAAGAATGGATAAAAACCTTTAAAACATCTATAATATGTTTTATGGATCTATATAATTCATTTTACACTATAAATGATGTATACAATATACCATTTAGAGTTTTGAAAATCAATTACTCATTTTTTATACTTCTTTCCCAAACACTATGTCAGTATTCTGTAACAATTTAGTGACAGTATTTCATAACATAAAATAAAAAATAAATTACATCAAAAAAATTCATTATCCAAAAAATAACCTTTAACATATATTCGAAACTTATTTTTATCATTTATGTGGATATAGAAAATAAATTTTAAGGTTAAAGAGATATTTTTTTTCTCTTTTGATAAAATATTATAAATGTTAAAATAAAATAAAAATGTAAAAAGGATATATATTATATGTCTGTTTGATAATGGAAAACATCGACGCTTACAGTTAAATAAGGGGAAAAATTTTAATTACTTTTAATACATATCGCATTATTCTTAACCATAATTAACCCATTTTACCAATAACACAATTACATAAATCAACAATAGTGACTACTTATAGTATATAAAACTAAGTTGACCAATTAATTAAATTAAGACTTATTAATTAAAAACACCGAATATATTTTTCATGATTCAATTTAATGTAGCATAATAAATTAATTAAGAGTCAAAATCACAATTTGTGATGAAAAAGGTTTTCAAAAAAATATATTTTTAATAATAATGATGTTTTTATAAAAAATTCAAGTATAATGTTCATTTAAGTATCATTTATTTGATTATTTTTAACAAAAATTTTGTAATTAAACATTATGTATAATATAAAACATATGTTGACTTTTTTAATACAGGAAATAAAATGATAGTTTTCTATATGAATCAAAATTATCACTATTTATTGATATAATAATCTACTCATAAGAAACAAAAAATTTAATAATTAGAAATAATTTATATTATAAATTAAAAAATGATTTTAATTTTTATAAATAAATTTTTAAAATTTATAAATTAATATTAAAAAACCTTACTATAGATGAGACAAATTAATATGAAAAAAATTATTTCTTTTTTGAATGAAAAATTTATTAATAATATTATAATGAATAAAAAATAAAATAAAATAAATGGATTTTAATAAAGAATAAAATTGATTATTATCATCTTTAGGTTATCATAATCCAAGTACCTTGGAATATCACATAAATGTTCTTATTTATAAATTAAAAATTTTTATATTCCATTTTCAATTGATTTTTAATTTTTTTACAGTGGATTAGAATTGAATATTTTTAATGTTTGCTAAATAGGTTCTTATTTTCCTTTATTTAGAAAATTTACAATTAAATTATTTCTAGCATTATTATGTGACCATTTTACCTCATCGTAATTTCTATTATTCATTATCAATAATCCCTTATATTTATCTATATTTATTTAGATAATGTCAATTAAATTGTTTTTGAGAATTTTTAGTTTTAATGTTTTTCAAAATAACAATATATTTCCTTCCATTTTTATGAAATAGAATAAAATGATTTTCATTTTTGATAGGAATGTTTTTTTAATGGTTCTTATAACGTAATGTGATGGATTATAATAGTTTTTAATTAGGATATGGTTCTTTAAATTTTTTTATGATGATGGAAGGGTCTGATATAACTCTTCAATTCAATGTGTAATTATATGTTCTTAAGAAGCGATACGTGTAATTAACTATGAAGGTTATTACATTTAATTATTTATGTAAGAGTTCATATATAATGGATTTTTAGGATAATTTCCAATAACACGAACATGGTATTTATATGATTTAAAATAGATGATTTTGGAAGTATTTTATCTCATAAGGTATAAAAATATGATAATGATTTAGAGGAAATATTATGTTCTTATAATTGTGAATAGTTTATTTTAAAGGAAAATTTTTCAGGTTTTGTAGAACACCATCATGATTTATTATTTTAACTATTCTCATGCTGAATTTTTTTTTATAAAAAACTCTGGGTAATAATGATGTTTTTATATGTAAGGAAATGGAAATTTGAGGTCAATGTTCATTTTTTCAAAATAATTTTTTTATGGATTTTTTCAATGTTTTTAAAATGGATTAATGGTTTTATTTCATTTTTACTCTTTATTGAGATTTTTTATCATCCAATATAGTAAAAATAAAATTCACAAGATTTATGGATGTGTATGGTTTATATAAAGGTTGAGGGAGTCACATCTTGAAAGAATCAATGGTGTTAGGAATAGAATATGAGTGTAAATATATGTTTTGTTTTTTCTGATTCTCTAAACATCAAAATTTATAAAAATTTGAAAATTTAATAATGTGTAACCCTTATTATACATATTATAATTAAGTTTATTTTCTATTAAAAGGTGTTATATAATGTTTTTTAACCATCATTTAAAATTACAATCATGAAATTCACATTTTATTCTTCCAAATATGGATCAACATTCAATTGAAAAATATATAAACTACCAAACCCCATAAAAAATTAATGATTATTTTGGGACATTTTAATACAACTTTGTTACATTTTTATGATATTACTAAATACCATTATAAAACACTAATTCCATTAAATTAATTAAAATCAAGATAAAAAAAATCATCAGATTTATAGAATGAGAACATTGATATAAAAAAAATTATCATTTTAATAATTTTACAGTGAAAAAATAACCAAATATAATATAATTATAATCAATCGATATAATTATTAAATATTTTTTATAAATAAATAATAAATTATATTAATAAATTTCTACATCAAGTAAATGAAAAAACACGTATTTTATTAAAATCATATATTATTGTTAATGTGAATTGTAAATGGCCAACTATTTTGGATTTCAACATTTTTACATTATACATTAATTGTGGTTTTTAAAACTATATTTTTAATATATGTTTTATTTATGTAATGACTGAACACATTGTTGTCAAAGGTTCAATGCTTAGTAAATTTAAATAGTTTCTTGGGCATTCCGACAAATGTATCTTCCCCATCAATCTAATGTGCATCCCTTGAGGTAATCAAATTTTTTAAATTTTAAATATTATTTTTTGGAAAATAAATATATTTTACAAAAAAATTAATAATATAAAAATAATATAAATTATATAATAATTATAAAATTAAAGAATTATATGAAATTAAAAATTACACAGGATACATAGGTAGTACAAATAAAGTAACATATTAAAAACATCACCTTTATATTTGTACAATGTGAACAAAATAATAATATAGTTAATTAAATTATCTTTTTGGTCACTATGTTTTAAAATAAAAATGATTATTTTTTTCATTATTTTAATGAAAACAAATTATATAAAAATATTACAAAAATTGAATCAAATCACACAAAATAGTATAAAAAAGATACCAAATTAAATATTTGAATAGATATAAAAAAATGAGGGAATGGATAAATAAATGATACAATAGGGGTGAATAAATAATAAAGAAATAATAAAAATTAAAAACAATTAATATGAGTAGAAATTCTTCTAGTTAAAAATTATTGAATAAATTATATAAAAGAGGCATAGTGGGTTGGAATGATCCCTGGAAAACCTGGGTTCACCTTTATGGTGGATGGTGGAATAAGGCCTATATGAAGAATTCATGAGGCATATTAATTTGGTGAATGGAGGACATCATAGAGTGGAGGATTCTATTTGAGGTTTGTGTTGATCGGATGAGTATTTAGAGGTGGATAGTGTTGATGAAGGGTGGGAGGGGAGGATTACTATTACATAATTGTCTACAGAAACAAATAATGTGTAGTTATATTGAATTATTAGTAAAGAATACAAGAGTTAATATAGAATTTAATAGTTTATTAGTCTTGTATGACTGGATTGTTTCATAAATAAAATTGGAGAACATTAGAAAATATATGAAATTTTTTTGAAAAAATGACTATAAATTATGTCTTATCAATTAAAAGTGTATATAGTTCTATTATATGTATAATGGGGAAAGGAGAAAAAATATTGGTCAAATCAAATACACAATAAAAGGTAGAATATAGTGGAAAATTATATAACATAAACATGTAATTAGTGATATATTAGGAATAAATGAATAAAATGAATACATAATAATCTAAAACAAAGGGATAATATATCAAATAAAATATAAAAACCATCGATAGAAATAATCATGGATCTCACACAGAAGTAATATATATTATTTTATATCAAAACATGATATAAATGCCATGTTCTAAGATATTATCCTCTAATGGGAAGATATATCCTCCAAAAACTAGTTTTGTTTTGTCTCATGAGACCTATAGATGCATCGAAGTGAAATATAATTCCCCTCATCACACATCACCTGATTATTCCTAATAGATATTTTATAAGAGTCAATAACGATTTTTATAGAGATCCTAACAGAACAACATATTAAAGAAATAAATGGACACCCATAAATTAAAAAATAAAATAATAGAATAAATCCCTTTTCAAAATAATATTATAGATTCCTATGAGAAAATACATTAATCAACTCATATGTTGAGGTGAATAATCAATGTATCATAATGTATTGTTATCAAATTAATATATTGGTGGGGTTTGTTTTAAAGTGTGGGGTTACACATAGAAGATTATAATTGGGTTTAATAGTATGAATTGGATGGAAAATAATGAAATGGTATGAGAAATTGTTTATAATGGTTCACCAATTTCATGTGAATACTATATTCAATATCTCAAATAACTGTTAAGCTAGTTGTGCAGTCATAATCCCACTCATAGAATATAAGGGTGATGATTGAGTCCAATCTCATCCCAACCTTATTGGTGTTATTTACCCTAGGATCAAACATTACATAGTCATATCCATATTACAGTATCTAAATAGGTATTTATTTTCCTGGAAACAATGCACACTTTTTTTAACAAAACATATGATTGATTTTCCACCATGGAAAATATTGAGTTTCACATTAGTTTTTGTAACTCTGTAATTAATAGATTTTTATATGTGGATAAAAATATATTAATTTAAATCCATAAAAATCCATGATTATTTTTATATAATTCATTCTTGTGAGTTTATGATATATTAAAAATGTATAAGGTTTTGAAGATGACATGAGACAAAAACAATTAAGACAACGAACCCCCACATATTGTTCGGGAAACTATATAATGAGAAAATATTGAAAAAGAGTACATTTAATTGATCAAATAGTATTATTAATAAATTAATTTCACAATATAAATTCTAAAACAAGGAATATATACACCATATAAAACCCTTACCTCATATCCTAAATGAGGGGAACTTTAAAGGGTAAACCCATTCCTCTTATGCTCAATTTCATGATTGTACACTAAACTCTAATATATAAAAATAAACATATATACCATTAAAAATTAAAATATAATATAATTAATATTCATTTATAATTTTTATATTTAGTCATTCTCTTCTAACATTCTTTTAATTTTCACATCGGGTACTTATAGTTTTAAATGTTTTATTGGTTTCATAATACTGGAGTTTATATTCATTATTCTTACAAAATTGAATAATTATTTTTCAATTAAAATTACTTTTGGTTATTTTTTAAATCATTTATGACGTTTCATATTCATTTATTATATTTTTAGTCATTATCCTGGATGATGAAATTGATTACAACAACATTTCAGTGATTTTTTCCAATCGAACTGTGTTTTCTAAATAGTTGAATTAAATATTGATTTAAAATATCAAAAAAATAAGTTTTTAAATATTTATATTATATAATACCCATAATTATGATCTTAAGGTGAGATATGACAAAAAACTATAGTATTGTTCAATTTTGTGGTTAAACTGACCCAAACTTGAACATGCCTATAATTAATGAATGATTATTATGTTGATTTGTTCTAATATCATTATAAATAAATAATAATGATCACAAAAAATAATTTTTTTATTGTGATATCCTAGTTTAGGATTATTTGTAAACATTAAATTTATCTTACTAATAATTTTTTTTCATATATCCTAATTAAAAATCAAAATAATAAATATATTTGAAAATATTACATAATTTTAATAAGGGATCTTCCCAGTTGAACATTTGTTTTAAATAGTTTAACTAATGATGTTTTATTTTTCATAATATCATGAATATGATCCCAATTTATCATACAATGAAATTTTTTATGTTATAAATCACATATTTATGTCATTATATCTTTCTAAGAATCAATAATGACTTGTGGTGATGAAAAAGGAATTTCATTTGTTGTGGTGGTGGTAGTCTACATATATGTAGAAACCACAAATTTATTTTTATTAATTGATATAATACATGGATATAAAATGTTAATAAAAATAATATTTTAGCAATATAACATATTAATGTACAAATATTAATATATATTTTTCTCCGAATAAATTATAAAGAAAATATTTCTAGAATAAAATGATTGTTGGAACCAGGTTCTTCAAAGCATGATTTGGTGTATGGTTTGTGTTTGTTGTCAATCCTCAGTGGAAGTTCAGGGTGTGAACCAACAAAGCGATCATACCGTTCAGGAAGAAAACAGTAGTGAAGGTGGCGCTGTTTCCCAGTGTTTGCCAAATTTTTGGGCCTGAAAATCCGTAAATAAAGTAAAGTGTTTTTGGCAAAGATACTTGCGCGCCGAGCTCTTGGAGGATGAAAGACTTGCGCGCCATATGTTTTTGAGGATCAGAACATCAAAATTTGGCTAAGGAAAGAAGGTCGCGCAATTGTTGGTTGGGTCGCGCAAGTGACTTGCGCGACAGGGGATCTGGAGACAGGACTTGCGCGCCGTCGAGGGACTTGCGCGCCGCCGCGCAGGGGGTCCAGTTTGCCTATAAATACTGGACCACCCCTCCTCATTTCCGATGAAGTTCAAGGCCGAGAGATTGTACGAGCTCTCGTCGCGCAGGTGGTAGAGTCGCGCAGGTGGTTGTTGTGTCGCCCAAGAAGAGTTTGCGCGCTGGTGTTTGGCTGTTCTCCCAAGGCAGTTTGGAAGAGAAAGGAAGTGGATCGCGCAAGTATTTAGTTCAAGAAGGCAGTGTCGTGCAGGTGCTTCAGTGACACTTGCGCGCCAGTTTAGTCTTGCGCGCCTGAGACTTGCGCGCCGCCGGGAGACTTGCGCGCCGCCGGGAGACTTGCGCGCCGGGCTTGAAAAAGGAGACCTAGACACTATTGAAGCACGCCTGCCTTGCTGGAGCTGCACGAAAGCCGAGAAACTACTCGGTTCATTCGAGAAAAAGTGATATTATTCTTCTGGTGAGAATCGGACTTCAATAGAGCATCTACATTCAACAAAGGATGCACTCTTATGCAAATGAAGAAGAGACCTACACGTCTATAAACTGAGTGGGACTTCACCAACGACAGTGAGCCAGGGGGAGTCAACGGGAGTGACCCGAGGGACGCAGTGAGCTATCCCTGAACTTTTGTAACGGCAGTGAGCCTGGGACAGAGTGTCTGTACCCGAACTTTTGTATCCGCAGCTAGTGAAGCATAGTGGATTTAGGTACGACCGGCAACCTGTCGGCGTATGCTCCTTGGACGTAGCCCTTAGTGGTGAACCAAGTAAAAATGACTGTGTCTTCTCTGTGCATGTGAATGTTTTCATTTTGATCGTAATCATCATACAGGTTCAACAAGTTCCTACCAACGTGGGAACAAGATCCAACAAATTAAAAGAAAAAGTGGTCACCCTGATTCACCCCTCCCCTCTCAGGGTGTCTCGGGGTCCTTCAATGATGTGGTTTGTAATACTTATGTTGGGGACATGAGTTTTCCTTGGAATTATCCTTTTAAATTAAGAAATTATGATACATAATGGTGAAAAAAATATATCTATTATGGAATTTGGTTCTATGAGGTTAAATCTGGAAGATTGTAATGTGGAAATTCAAAGGACATGTGAGTCGTGAAGTGTTTGAGATGAAACCCCATAATAATTGAGGAGAAGGGATTTTTAATGAGTAACTATTATATTTTCAATAATGTAAGTTAACTATTCATATGTTATTTTTCAATAAAATATAATAAATAGGTAGGTACTGTGATTTAAGGTTAAAAATCAACTTATAATCTATTTTTGGAGATGGCATTTTGTGTTTTTTGGGAGTTATTTATCCTTTTAATTTTATCCAATTTTTTTTGTATCTCGGTAATTAATTAATAACATTTTTAATTAATTTGAATGATAATGACTATTATAGAACCATTTAAATAATTTTATTCAGATAATTATAACAATTATGATCATTTAAAAAATCCAAATGTGTAAAATTTTAATTGTAATATGTAAATCCTTAATCACGTAAAAACAGATTTAAAAAAATACAGTTTTTGGAGCATTAAATGTATATATAAGATCTATTTATCATGGATACCAATTCACTTGAATAAATTTATTTCTTTTGAAAATATAATTTGTATGGGTTTCTTCATGGAAATAAAAAAAATTAATCTCCATTAAAAATACATGATTTAAATTAAACACTAAAATGTTTTTTTATTAAAGCAACATTCTATCTTTATCTAAAAATAATATAATAAGCTTTTATAAGTTCAAAAAAATATTTTAAAATTCCTAATGTTATTCAAAAATAAGTTTTATATTGAATGAAAGTATTATTATGATTTTAGTTTAATATAATATAATAAAAAATTATAAAAATTAAATGTTTTGTGAAAAGTGGTTTTTTTACTGAAAATTGATCTTTTTAATTCTAAAACACTTTCTATCGGGTGTTAGTAATATGGGAATATTAATAATTACAAGAAAATCCAAGATATAACTGAAATAAAAATGATTTGAGCACATGTTTTGTATCCGAAATTTATTCCAATACTATTGAAACATGTAACATGTCTTGTACGTCCAAAATTTTGGGTTACATGTTAAATTGATTTTTTAAAAGGAAATACACTTTTTAATTGAAAAAATTATTCACAACACTAAGAATAAACTATAAACAAAATATTATTTAAATATGAATGTTATAACCTAGATATTAAATTGTGGGGGATATAAAATATTAACTATATTATGGAATATAAATTGGCCCTATTCACTAAATATTTATTAATTATTTCATAAAAAATTATGTACTTAATTTTTGTAAATTAATTTTATTCTTTAAATACACAGTGTTCAAGATTGATTTTTTTTGATTTTATAACCAAAAATATTATAATTAATTTCTATAAATTTTTCAAATTTTATTTATTAAAATAAAAATTATTTTTTAAATAATCATATCAATATTATCTTATTGGTAAATCTAGATTGTATCTGAAAATATTGATTTTACATGGAACACTTAAAATCCTGATTTTTTCAAATCATTATCACAATTTTAAGGGTTTGAAATTGTAATATTATGTTTTGGATGAGATTTAAATTTTAATTAATTAATTAATTTTTCTTTAAAATAATCCAATAATGTTTATTGAAATATATTTTATAATTTAAATTGCTATAAAAATATATTTATGATTAAAAATATTTATTTTAAGAAAAATCATTTTTTCGTTACGTTTTTCTGATTTAAATTTAGATTAAATTATGAAAATTCACTTTTGTTACTTTTTATAAAATGATTTCATAGTTGGAAATAGGTCATCTAAATTTTTTAAATAGGTCACTTTTATAATTTAACAATATGAGTAGTTACCTTGATAATTTTTCTCATAATGATAAAGGGTAAATCAGGTAACTTTAGGTAAAAACAAAATGAAATGTATGTGACTATAACCACAAAACATAAAAATAATAATTTTATGAGCAATATTCATCCTTATTCAAACATCTATTTGGTAATATTACCATTTAGGGCCACTTGGAGTATGTAAGGGCACATAGAATTTTTTATTTATAGAAATGTCAAAGATGTCACCATCATGATTTTAATGGATATAACATTTTTAATAAAGAATTATCCATAAGATAAATTTAACAAAAAAGATTACTATTAAATATAAATGAATTACATTTTTATTGAAACGTTATTTTCAATTTTTAGTCAGGAGTTCATTAATTGAAATTCATTCACCACACTAATGTAGTAATTTTTTAACTATTGGAAACAAAAAATAAATCTTATCAAAATTATTAATATAGAAAATATGAGATAATTAAATTATTCACAGAATTTTATATATTAATTTTACATTTCAATATTATATTATTATTTTATAAATTATATCTTATTGTATTAATTTTTTTTAAAGTCAATGTAATGAATATATTCTAAATTGAACATAATAATATTTTAAAATAAATAATATTTTATTAAATTATTTAAATTTTTAATAATAAAAAATTTAGATAAATTATTTCTATTAAGATTAAAATGACATATATGACCCATTTATGAGAGTTTTGAAATTTTTTGTAATAATGTTTACCCTCAAAGAATAAAAATCCATTTATCCACACTATGAATTAATGTAGTCAAATAAGAGAGAAAACTAAAATATAAGGGTATTGATTTAGTCAAAAATAATAAAATTTTAATTTTGTGTGAGTATAAGGACCCAAAATCATATTATTATTTAAATAAATAAATTTGGATCTATTATAAGTTGAAATTTAATATATATTAATATAATATTTTGATAAATTCTTAGAGTACCCTCACCTTTCCTATAAGAGGGAACCTATTTTTCAAATGTATTCACACATAGAAACCATTTATACTTTCCCAATCACTACACAAATACATTCGAAGATTAAATAACCTTCTTTTAGTGGACTTGGTTTAGGAATAACACCCATCTCTACGGTCTTAAGGTGTTAAGAAAAGATATTGTCTAGAGAAGTGGTATAATTTTTAAATATTTGATTCTATTTTATTGCATCTTAAACCTTCTAGAACTATTCTTAATGAATGATTAAATAGTACATTCAATATCCTACAAAAACTGATATTATGTTATGTTAGTTATATTACCTATATTGAACTAACATTCTATTAAAAAAGGAACTTAATTCATTGTCCCAATATATAGTAGATTAATACATCACGAACAAACATAATTTTCCTTCGATAACCGTCACTGAAGAATATTTATTATTATGGAATTATTTTCTCTATATATTATATTAATGGCATATTTAAATTTTTCAAAATATAATATACCATTTATTCTATTACCATCAATACATAGAAAAGTGAGAACGTTGTTCGTGCATACATGTGGCCTACCACCTACATGAAATGATGTGATTCGTTTGTATCACCACATAACATGAATGATATATAAAAAATATAATTATATATTTTATGTTTTATTTACTAAGTTATGGTAATTATGGAAAGATAAAATCATACTTATCTTTTTTCTATAATGACAATTGAAAATGGAAATATTACTCATGCGTATATTCGACCTACCTCTCTATGATTGTACTATAGTTCATTATTCATATGAATATTAATGGGGTGAATTAATTTTTTTTAATTATTATTAATTATTATAAATAATCAATAATAATTACTATAAAGATCAATTAAAAATGAACACTTTGACTTTAGACAACATACAAAAGTAATTGTTAACTCAAATATGGAATATCGTCAAAACATTCGATGTAAACATAAATAATTATTTTGTTATTATAACATGGTAATTAGTGAAATATAATGATTAATAAATATTAAATATGATCATAATTAGATAAAAATTATCCCTTATTTATTACTAATGTTGATAATGTTAATATGTTAATAATTGAACTCTATGTAAGGGACGTTATTTTAAAAATTCTCTTTTAAAATTTCACTTTAAACACTTATTACAAAAGTCAAATGATATGTGTTTTTTAAATAAAAGTAATTAGGGGATATTCTATATTTTATAAAAAATAAGGTTATTTATATTCCTTCACAATATTATATTGATATTTTCAATGAAAATGTTTTCATTTATAAGTGAGCACTCGTTTTATAAAAAATTAATAAATATTTTCCAAATATAAAATGTTACATTCTGATTAAAAGTATGTAATGATGTTTTCATCAATGAAATTACATATTTCTTATTTTTAGGTATTATTTTATTTAATATGGGATTTAAAATAATATGGTATTTTTATATCTAAATGATTATTTCATTTGGGTTTTATAGAGGTTTTAAATGGTTTTATGTTGAAAAGTGAACAAATAGTTGGTTTTTTTAATTATATGGTATATGAGTATTATATGTGGAATGAGTGAGAAAAATATATATCATAAAAAAATTTATATCAATTTATTCTAATGGGTGATCATGATATAGAAAATATGAAGTGCTCATCCTCCTTATTGCTCATGGGTGATACAGATATAGCTTATATGAATGGAAGATCCCCATTATAGCTCATAAAAAATAAGAGATCCTAATATAATTATATTAATAGTTGACCGCCATTATAGATCCTAAAAAATGGGTAATCCCAATATATATTATATGACATGTGTTACCAATTACAATTCTATAATAAATTAGAAAATGATTATGTTTTGAAGAGAATTATATCGGTAGTCAGTTGTTCTATTATTCTAATTGACATTCTTCTGAATCTTTTTTATGAATATGATTATCCATGTCAAGAAATGCGTTTTTATTTCTTTTTATTAAAATTTAAAAGATCTATATGAAGAAAAAGAATGTTTGTTTTCATGTAGAATTTTTTTTCATTCATTCAAATGACATTTTATGGGATTTCATGTTTTCACTAGACTAATGATTTTCTTTTTTAGGTACCTTATTTGTTTTTCAATGTCATCCCATTATTTAAAATGTTTGTCATGGGTTTTTAAGGAAGATTAGGTACATGGATAATATCAATATAAAAATTCTGATTATGAGTTAATAAAAAAACATGTTTTATTTATAAAATAAATGTAATATACATTATGGTTTTTCTATTTATGAGTATTTTAAAATTATGTGAAACTAAAAAAAGAGAAATATCTGTATAAAATGAAAATGTGTTTTATATATAAAGTAAATGTAATATACTTTTTTCAATACCAAGTCCTTATAGTTGGTATCATTGGACATTGAAGCATATTATGACTTTAAGGCATCCACCAGAGAAGGATAACCATGTATATGATTTTAATATTTTGTTTTAAATTATATCCTTTAGTGATATAATTTTTCATTATTAAATGGATATGTTTTTGAATGTTTCAATAATAACATGGTCTTAATGTTTTAGAAACATCATGTTTCATCTGATTTTTTGGAATTATATGTCATAAAAAATATTTCACAAATTTATTTCTCTACCGACATATATACATCTAATGATATACATGGTTTTATTGGAGGAATAAATTAAGGGACATTGAATATGATCTAAATAACTCTTATAATGCATGGCCCTTGTATGTTCATGAAAAATTTGACAATGAAATCAGGTAGAATATATGAAAAATGTATTACATTCTTTTATCTTCTTATAGTCTTATTTATATCAAAGGAAGATGAAATGTAAAATGATGAGATATAAAATAATACATGAATTAATAAGTTAAGGTAATTATGGGTAGACCAGAAATAAAAAGCTATAAGATAACCATTTAGGATAAAAAATTATACATCGAGATGAATGTATGTGTGTAATTATATTTCCTTATGATATTAATTTACACCGTAAAAAATATAAACTCTAGGATAATTATGTTGAATTTTTTTTATCTATTTAATATTGTTATCAGAAAATCAATGACCATTTAAAACAATATTTTTTTTTTGGTTTTTCACTCTTTCTGGACCACGTTCTATGTCTCTCTCTATAAGTACATGAGGGTTATATTTTATCATCCATTTTAATGTTATCCTACATGGAACCCAATTTTTGTCATATTCTAAATGATCTCCATACATCACTTTTTTTCTTTTAATGGGGATATTTTTTAATCAATTATCATGTTATGGATTTTAACACAAGTATTTTGAAAATTATAACTGTAGTGGTTGAGCTAGAACTCGAAAATTATGAGGATTAAATGTCAAAATGGGGAGATAAGTTAACAACCATAGATTTTAAAAGGAAATACATTGTTTAAAATAGTACAAGATATGAAACATGAAGCTATAAAAAAGGAGTAAATATTTTTTAAATGTGACGTTTAGGACCTAGATATTAAATTGGAATGAATATATCATAGCATCCCCAACCCTTTTAGCCACATGAATAGTGCCTTCAGGACCGTTACCCCAATACTTAGCCTCACCTCCCCAATTTTTGAAGGTTACTGACTAGCAGTGAGGGTGTAAATAGGGAAAAGTCAAAATGATATACCCTCATGGGTTGGTAAAATAATTTTTAAGTACATATACAACACGTATTTGATGAAAAGACATTATAGACTCAAACTAGACCCACCACTAGTGGAATCATAATAAATAATAACAAAATAGTGGAAGTATAAAAATCAAATATTTATGATATAAATAATGAAACCAACATAACATTATAGTTACTGAAACTAAGCGTGCATCTGACACAAGTTATACAATACAATATACAGATGGGCTCTAAAATGAATGGTCATTGTATATATGTATACCATTATCGTAATGAGATAGAAAATTATATCAAAAATAAAAAATCCTACTATTGAACCTCAAGGTACCCTTCTATACATCCATTCCAAGTCAATTGTATCCAACTCTATAACCAAAACCCTTAACTAGACATAAACTTTTAAAGTCTACATGCTTCCCAAAGGGCCCATGTAGGGTGTGAGAATGAGTCTAATTAGGGTCCCAACCATATGATCGTTCCTAAAATAAGTGTTCAACATGGGTTATTATATAATAATATCAATATTTCATTCAATTTAAATAAAATGAAAAATCATCCCTAGTCTGTAACACCAACCAGGTAAAATTCACCTACTTGGCCAACAAGAGAACCACTGAAGAGGACATAATCAATTACCCATGGACCGAGGTATACTGGGATGTAACATTTTCCCAGAAAAACTATTAGGTTCCAATGTAAATAAATTAACCCAACAACATGTGATAATAGACACCTCATGTCCCAAATCAATTCACTGATTTTATGAAGGAAATTCGATGAAAATAAACCCATAGTCCCTGGGAGCCCTTCTCGAAAGCACCTTTCGACTCGAAGCCCAACATACAGAAGTGTAATTATATCTATACAAAAAAATCACTATTATATCATAACATTATATCCTAATGAACAATTATTCCCATCATCCAATGTGTATATGATCCAAATTCCATTAGCATTTTTTTCCTCAACCCCCGACCAAAAACCTCAACACCACCATCTAAAGTCTCTTCACATTCCCCATGTATTTTTAGAGGAGGAAACCCCAAACCAAAAACCTATTCCACATTAATGGGGTCTTCTACCAACAGAAGTTGTCAAAACCACCTCATCACTAGGTCAACAAGTATACACATGACTTCAATTGAAACTTTGGTAATCATGAGTGAGAGGCCATCTTGAATTTAGTTCATAATCAACACTAACTCTGGCACTAGTGAACATGGGACCATGTGGCTAAAATATGATTTCCATTGCATCCAATATCATGGGTTGTGACCCAAACATAGTGTCCATTCCACCTCATCCAATGTGTGTGATACCCATCCAATCATAATATCACCCAATTAACTTTGGCTAAGGCTAAATAGATTATCACATCAGCATAAACCCGATTGAAATTCCACCTCAATTCCATAGTCCAAGACCTTCATGAACAATTCGTTAGATCTCATTAAATTTATTAATGTTATTTAATTCAACAAAAAAATCAATGTAATTTAAATAGATATATAAAATTAAATAAACCAATTAAAATAAAATGAGAAAAAACCATCCTTTCTACTCGACTGATTAATGAACTCGAACCGGGGATCACACATTTAAATATGGATAGTTCATTCCAAATTTCATCTCATAATGACCATTTTAATTATTTAAAATTAATACTATCATTTACAGGATCTCACTCAACCCAGTCAATGTGGTGATAAAATGCGCACCTCCAATAATTTTGGAAAACCAGAAGAGAGGTATGGACCACCTTCATTAGAGTCGTAGATATAAGCACATCAATTATTATAGCCTAACTCAAAGAGACCTATAATAAATTGACGTTTTTATTCAATGAATTGAAAATATGAGAAAATTATTCAATTAGAATTAGCAGTCCTTGAAGTTATTGAAAGGATGAAATGAGTCATGGTTTAGGAGTTCCCTACCAATATGGTTCCAACACACCCAATGATGGATGAAATGGAGCCTCTATGAGGGATAAATGTCATATCATATCCTGAAGAAGAAAATGGAGAAGCTCTCTATGTTGTTCACGACCATGTGGTGAGAATTAAAAAGGAAAATATGAAAAAAGGAGAGATGGATAGAAAAAAAATTTCACTCATTTATTGAGGTCTCATTGCTAGCTCACACATATACCAATCTATACATAAACCATTCATGATACTATGTGACGGTACAACCATAGATACAGTAGTCATGTGGCTTGTGAAAAGTTTACATAAAATGTGTGTTAGTCTTGAAAAATCCATCTACTAAAACTAAAAAATTCATCACACAAACATGCATCAAAACCCAAAATGTATTCGAAACCATGAGACATATCAAAATTGTGTTAAATGATTTTCTAAGAGAGGCCCCAAAGTTTAGCTAAATTTTGCATCCTAAACTAAAACCACCAAAAATAGGTCCCTTGCTCCTCCGACGCACCCAAAAACTGTTTAAACACTCATATAATAATCCAAGACTCTAAAACCCTCAAGAATTCATGATATATAGCTGATAGAAACATAGAATTAGGTTCTGATGATTGAAAATGAATTTTCATACCCATCGATTCCTAAAATTTCAAAATGGGTATGGAGTTCGAAACGTTCCAAAAAACCCAGAATATATCAATATCCACACCTTAACATAGCTAATCCTAGAGAAAAAAAACCCAAATATGGTACATATCATACCCATCCCATTTAGAATAATACATACTACCTTGGTCTAATAGGAACTTGTCAACAACCTCAAGAATGCTCCCCATCTTATGAGTGACCAAACCCAATATCATCCAGACCAATACTCAAATTAAAAAAATGGTCCATTAATCATGTAATGGAATTAAAAGTCTTCTTGTGATGCATTATCACTCATGTACCACATTATATATTTTTTGCTCCATTTTTTAAACCCCTCATAATCCCACATCGCATCGATTCCAACCTCATGACTATGTCATATATGTTACTAACGAGGTCCCATAACAAATCGGATGCTCAAAACGGTCCTAGTGCCTCTCACCCCAGTCAAATCCCATATCCCAACGATGCCCACATTCCAATGAAAATCAATCAACTATCAGACCACAATGATGACTAGATGCCAGTTCACCTCATCTAATATGTATCTTATTGATGTTTTGAGGTAGAAGAACCTGACAAGACAATAATCCAAATATTCTCACTTATAAATCATGGTACCACACACCTCATATATATATAATGCATTTAAGAAAATTATAATCTACTAACTAGCAACTAGTTTCGCTATATATATAACATGTGTACCTCATGCACCAAAAATAGACATGACTAAATAGAAAATTTTAATAAAAAAATAAAAACATCGCTATTACCACAGTGTACATTTGACCATAGTCATGTCTCTTGCATGCTCAACACACTGGAATGAAATTTTCGAAGAACTGCTTTTATGTGGTCTGGCTAAGTCATTGTCCTATCCACCCTGATGTAACTGATATCATACTCCCTTCCATCCTTATTAATCATTTCCACTAACTTCACCTGTAGCCATTTCCCATCCTAATTAAGATAATTTCATTAGATTTCCATCAAATATGAGATTTTGGTTCACTACCTCTAAAATGAGTCCAACTATAATATGATTACCTTCACCTGAATAGTCTGTCATAACCATCCATAATGTTCTTCACCATAAAAGTGTCTTCACTCACCATGATGGGTGTGAAGAAAGAAAACTCAATGCACATCACATTATTAAACATGATAAAAATGTATTCCTACTAGAGGCTTAGGAATTCTTGATCTCTCTCCTCCCACATCATCTCCAGAAAGAAATGGTCAATAAACCTAAACTTGATGACATTTTTATAATGTCAAAATGTATTTATAACTCTACCTGCATGTCCCACCACTTATTAGTTATAAATTTGATCATTAAGGGTTCTAGTTTCATCATCCACCTTGGATGATTCTCTAGATGCTCTAAAATCATCCTCATCAACTCAATATAGTTCTCAGTTTCTTGTGTAACACCCTCTCCCAGAAAATGCGGTGGTGATGAAATTGATGATCCTAATTTAAATATTATATAGAAGGATTTTCTCCTTGATCACCCATGTATATACCCTAGCTCATTAGTAACATAATTTCTCTAAGCTACTATGATAATCTCATACCATGATCTATCAAGTCTAATTGATTCCCCTCTTGAACTGATATCTAAAAAGGAGCTCATATTTGTGGCTCATGGTATGCCTGACCCTAAGGGTTCTCAAATTGATTGTTCTCCTAGAGTACCTAGTCCCAACCATTCTAAATCTCCATTTGATCTTTCTAGGAGGAAACCTACATAATATAGCCATCATGGACATAATCACCATCTAATATGCATGTACATATAAAAATCACATAGATATGGAAGGAAGTAATAGACAATGTTGACTCACTACCTTAACTCTCCCCAATTGCAACCATGCCACTCTACATTACAGACTTATGGAAACATTAACCACCATCAATAGAGTGAGCTATCAAATAATCAATAGGTCACACCCATCTCGACGAACCATGTTTCCTTTAACTGACGACCATGTCACCCAACTCAGCGATCAACAACATGCCATTTCATCGTACATTCTTTCTCTTATAAGAGATAGGGCCATACATATATATTAAATGTAATATCACATCACAGAAGGATTTTATATCACAAGAATACAATTATATATAAGTTTAAAATCCTACATGTTCCTAAGTAGAAGAATAAACATTTATAACAAACACACCATTCCTTATAGGGTGAAGCTTCAATTTTCCATTCCTTATAGTACCCATACAAAATTACTATTCACATTATATAACAAATAAAAACTCAAATTCCAATACTAACACTCTTGATGGAGATCATATAATTTTTTTTTTAAAAATATAATAGCTTTTCCTACCCATGGTAACATGGATCATCCTTTGTTCATGGGGATATAGAAACCTAGAATGAGCTATCAATCAAGTTAAAACTACATATTATTCTCCATTCTACTATAAAAATGTAATAATAAGATTAGTGTTAAAAGAAACACCTCAGATACACTTTTTTTTCCCTAATCAATTTATCTTTGCAAATAGTGATGTCAGGATTGGTTTCACTAGCCTTAGGTGCACCTCCCCAAATTCTTAATGCTCTTAACTAAAACTGATTGTGTAATATATGAAAAGTGGAGATGATGAAATCTATATGAATTTTGTAATAATGGTATGAGTACATATAAAACATGAAGGAGAATAAAATACTTAGAATACTTGATCTGGTACCACTAATGTCATAAGCACATTTAGTAAGACGAAATAGTGGTAGTGTAATATTCACAATTGAAAACATTAATAAACAATCCAACTTTCCATTTTGGATAGTAAAATAAAGAATTCATCCAATACAATTCATAAAATAGAATCATCATAATATTTCACCAATGGAATACCATCTAATATACATATATCATAAACATGTTGAAATATAAAAGTAAACCATAAAATAAAACACTAACTGAGATAGGAACCTCAAGGTCCCCTTCATTCCTTCAATAAAAAATCTACTAGGATCTATTTCTTGAGCCCAAACCCTTAAATTAACATAAAATAATAATGTCTATATACATCTCAAAAGCCCTGTGAAATGTTTTAAAATGAGTTATTATAGGGTACCACCAACATATACATACCTAAAATAAGTGTTTAACAAAGTGTGTAACATAAAAACGTGAAAATCTAAGGACATTAAAATAAATAATTCTTCAATAATTTGAAAAAACAACCATGAGGATTTAACCTAATTTAGAAAATGTTGGAATCACTAAATAGGAGAGTTTCCTTGGCCCAGGGGCCAAGGAATCCTATTATTTTGATTATTCCCAAGTGAACACTCTGGTTCCACCTAGAATAATGTAACCAAAACCCATGTTACCACTGTCTCCTCATGCCCGAAATTATGGAAACGGTGTCCCGATGGTACGCCCAATATAATATAAACACTGTCCCTCAGACCCCTACTAGAAATCATGTACCCACTAGAATCCAGATGTTCAGAGACACATGATATATATCTTAACATAAAATCACTATTGGGTTTAATGAAAATGTCCCTATGAACAACGATGACTATCCTCCAAAATGATCTTGGCTTATCAGCCTTAGGAACAACATGCCTTATCCCCCAACTAACAGCTTTAGTGCTTTAATTTTAAGGATCCTCAACTTTAGTTTCTTTTAATATTGAATAAACCCCAAAAAATTACCTAAGACACACAACCATGGGTCTTTACCGGCATGAATTTTCAATATAACCACGCAACTCAGTTAATGTGTGTTCACATGACTCAAATAGGCCCTATGGCCATTATAGGTGAGAAAAAGTCACTGATTTAGAACCTAAGTCGCACAAACTAAAACACCCCATACCCCTAAAACCATGTAATTCAAACCCAATGGTAATTCAATCAAATAACACAATTTATTACCCCAACCTGATGCCCTCACATCCCCAATAAATGTTCATGGTGACCAACTAGTGATCACATCACCCATATAAAACTAGATAATCCCAAAAAGATGATCATATCACCTCAAAACTGATAGACACACCAACTCAATTATTCAAGATGATCCTATCACTATCCCATGGATCAAATCTCATTCAATTTATATATGTAATTAAATTTTATTTTAAAAAATAATTCAATGTAATTAAATTGAACATCTGAAATTAAATAAAACAATTCTATTAATATGATAAACACACCCATCCTAGCTACCCAAGTGGTTTATGACATCCAAACCACCCTCACACATACAAATATTGCATGGGAATTTCAAATGACATCCCATAGTGGTCATTTTAATTATTTAAATTAAATCTATTCATTTAAGAGGACTTTCATTGTCAACAAAACAATGTGTTAAAATCCATGCACCATAAATCCATGAACACATGTATAGAGGTATGAAAAACCTACAATGGAGACGTAGATGGAGGAATGTCTGGTATTAGACTCTAATTCATTGTTATTTGGGTAAAATCAACATCTCTATATAATGACATGAAAAAATGGAAAAACACGGAAAGGGATTATGTGCACTCAAGGAAATAGAAAAGAATAAATAAGGCTTGGGTGAGGAGAGCCTTATCTATATGGTTCCAATAGAACCGAATAATGATGAAACAGATCATGTATGATGAAGAAGGATCACACCCATGTTAGATGAAGAAAAGGTAGAAGCTCTCTATGTAGGGCATGAAAAAGAGATGAAAAAGTAAATGGAAAATAAAAAAATGGAAGAGGAATAGAAAAATAATTTCACCCTGTTAATTAGGTCACATGGTTAGCTCACAGGTTTTCCCAAATCATACGCAAACAATGTGTGTCGTTGTGTGTGTGTGATGCCAATGTGAATCTACCCTTGTGGGATGCACATAGTTTACCCAAACTGTGACCAATCAAGGAGTAATCCCTTTCCAAAAATTAGAGACAACATTTTATTGGTTTTGTTCCCAACCAGCATATTTTTTTTCTAAATAGTGCATCAATTAAAAATTGGGTTTCACAGTTTTCTAGGAGAGGTAGCACTATTTACCTAAACTGGTCTCCTTGACCTGCATCTTCCAAAAGAAGGCCTTCAGGCCTCCAAAACAAGGCCTTCAGGCCTCCAAAACACAATAAACCATTCCAAATACTGAATTCATTCTTCTACACTATAAAATCCCACAAAAAATTATTATTTAGAGTTCATGGAAAACTCATAATTAGTTTTTGATGATCAAAAAAGAAATTCGCATACCCACATATATAAAAAAATTCAATTTGGGGGAGTATTTTGACCAGATCTAGAAATGTGTGAACATACATATATATTATTAAATGAATAATGAAAAATAAAATAATCATATTCATTAATAATGAAATTAATAATTCTTATAAAAATAATCACTTAATTTTAGTAATGTTATTTTTTCTCAATTATACTTTCTTCAAGAATGATTTTTCATAATTATATAAGAGTGCAATATAATAAATAAATATAAAATTTAGAATTGTTTTAATGAAAAAATTTATCATTTTCTAAATAATCTCATCTTAATTATCTTATAGAAAAATTTTGCTAAATTTTTAAAATATTGATTTTCAAGGAATAATGAAAAATTATGATTATTATTCAAGAATATTATATATTTTTACAAAATGTAAAATGTAATGTTTTATTAAGGATTAGTTTTAAGTTTTCATCATTTTAATTTTATTTAATGAAAATTATTTTTGAGTTTAAAATATATGTTATAATTGAATTCATTGAAAAAAATTATTCTTAAAAAGGTATTTTTTTGAAAAAGAGTATTTCATTGCATTTTTTTTGATTTAATTTTAAATTAAATGATGAAACATATGTGATATGAATTTTTAAAAAAATTATTACATATTTTTAATCAATATGTTCAAATATAATTAATATACCACTTTTATTTTTGGGAGAATATAAATAGTAAACTTGGTATTTTTTTACCACGGTAAATGGTAAATTGGATAATTAAGGTTGAAAATAAAATTACAAGGCCAATTAATTGGCCCTAAAAAAATTCCAAATTTTATTATATGAGTAATATAAATAAAAAATAATCAATTTTTATGTTATATGGCCATTTTTGTAAATTTTTTTAAATTATGATCATTGAAATATTTTATGTAAATAAATGTCATCTTTGATACATTGTTGATTTTAATAATTATATCCTTTCTAATTAGGTTTTATCTACAAATTAAATTTTACTATAAATATTATTTTGAAATATAATGAATATAATTCATAATGTTAAGTTATTTTAATGTTTTAGGTATTAAATTATTCACTTAATTTCTTTCATAACACTAATACAATAATTAATCAATTGACGGAAAAATATAAAATAAATAATATTAATAATACTAAATTATATAATATGAGATAATAAATGTATCTAAATAATTTTGAAGATTCAATTTACATATCTTGTATGTATTAAAATATTTTATTGTAGCTATTTGGTTGTGTTCATATATTTAAAAAATCAAGGTTATGAATAGTGTGAAAATTGTCATTAATAAATTTTTAAATAAATAAAATTTAATTAAATGATTAAAATACATATAAATAATTAATTGGGAAGAATTATTCAGTTGACATTAGTAATGTAATCAAAGATCCATTTATGGGTCATTTTTCATTATATAGTTACTATATTAAACATCAAAGAATTAAATTCTATGTTGTTACTGTTAGAGGTAAAGGGTTTAAATAAGGGTCAAAAAAATATAATTATATAAATTAAGTAAAAACAAATAAAATATTTATTTTAATAGAGTATTTATACTCATATTCATCTTATCTTGTAAATAGCACACTTTGGATCTAATTTTATTTGGAAATTTATTTATATTAATTTAATTTCGTATGATATTTGAAGAGTGACTTCCCATTCACTATAAAAGGGTACATCTTCTTATCATTTATTGGAAAAAACCCTTTTTATTCGGCCAATATCTTCCCCAATTCATTCCTATAAACCAAACCCTAATTATATAGGTCCTTTTAAGTCATAACACCAACCTTAGTGGAATTAAGTTAACATGAAAATGAGATTTTATGATCAAGTGGTATCATTTGGAAACAAATGTTTCTCTGTCATTTATTGTAACACGTTCTCTAATATTCATCAGACATTATAAAATAATAAATCCAATATCATATATATTTTGAAATTTTATCATTTTTCTTCATAACCCTTGTCAATCACCTCTTCCAAAAAATGGGAAAAGAATTCATTATCAGTGAGTACGACAGATTACCAACTTCTGAATTGACATAATTTATTTTACATAACAATATATAAATACTATGTATAAATATTTAAATACTATTTATATAATATATTAATAAAATTTTAATAATATTTAAAATGATATATATTTTCTACACATTAAACTTTTCATGAAAAACAATTATAACGTCGTTCATGCCTACATGTGGACTACCACAACCACAAAGTGATGTGATTCCTTTTAATCACCACATAATATGAGTGATATATATAATCATATTTAGGTAATTAACATTATTTTTATTATATTATTATAATTATTGAATTATAAAATGATACATACCTTATTTCCAAAATAAATATTGAAAAACATAAATGGTACACAATTGTACATATTACTCACTCTCTCCATGATTGGAACATAGTTCATTTTTCATATAAATATTTAATGGATGGATTTAGAAGAATAATTTTTTAAAATATAATATATATTAAATTAACATTATTAAGTACATGTTGTGCTAATTACAACATTGACTATAAGAATCGCATCAAATTGATTTTGGACATAAGTAATGAATATAATCAAAATAGTATGATGAACTAAAATAAATAAGTAATTGAAATAAAATGGTAATTAATTATATAATAGGAAAAATAAAAATGGAAAAGGTTATAAATCATGTATAAATTTATCATTGTTTATTATTTAGGAAGATAAAGGAAATATGTGAAAAATCAATCTCGACTTAATTTATTTTATTTTAAAAATTCAATTGCTAAATTCATCATTGAAATGTGTTTAAAATATATAATAGGAATTCATTTAACTTTTTTTGGAGGGTATTCATTATTTTATGACACCATAATGGTATAATGCTTCCTTACTAATATTGAATGGTTATTTAATGTAATATTAATTTATAAGAGTTTAGTGTTTAAAAAAATGTTTAAAAAATGGAATATGTTATTTTCATAAAAAATAATGATAAATTATAAAATTAAAACCACACATTCATTTATACAAAGGTTTGATCCCCATTATAGCTCACATGTGAGCCCTATATATCGTATACAAAATATTGAGCCCCATTATAGATAGTGTGTGAACCTGATATATCATATATAAAGGGTTGAACCCCATTATAGAAGCTATAAAATGGGTGATCCTAGTAAATTTTATATGAAGGGTTCAACATCATTAAATATCATGATAAAAATTTTAGATCGATACGGCTTATTCAATGGGTGAGACCTATTATAGATCTCCAATTTAATTAGTAATTATTATGTTATTTGGAGACTTATATAGAAATATACAGATATAGTTATTCTAATTATAGTGGTTTTGAATCAGTGTTACTAATATGATGTCCTTAATTACTAATAATATATTTCTTTTCATGTCATGGTATTTGAATGATTTATTCGAACTTATAGTTTGTTACATTTTCATTTGTAAATTTTTTTTCAGTCACTCAAAGAACATTTAAACGGGTTTTCATGTTCTTCCCTAGACTAATGGTTTTCATTCTTTATGTTCCTTAATAATTTTTAATACTAATCTCATGTCTAAAAAGGTTTTCTATAAGATATTAATAATGTTTACAGACATGGAAAATGTTGAAATAAAATGTGTAAATATGATTCAATGAAAATAAAATCTATTTTATTATAAAAAGATTTACTTTTTTATAAAATGGATTCTATGTATAACTTTTCACTTTTAATATGTGTGTATTTTATGTAAGATATTTTCCTAATTCTCTATAATTTTAATCGCAAATGATCATTACAAAAGGAAAGTGATTTATAATTTCCAAATAACTAAAATATTTGTTTTTTAATACTGTGTCCTTTCATTACATAACCAATAGTTAAGATAAAAGGAAAATCCATTATAATATTTCTACTACAAGAATGTTCTATGGACATAGATTACCCTTTTTAGAAAATCATGCTACTAACATCCACGGTCAAACCATCAAAAAAACATGATCCCAAATTTTAAGTTCATTTTATTAATTTTAGGTGTTAACGTATTTTCTTTATTATTATGGGATACTGTAGTATAACCATAAATAGTTTGTACTACAATAGTCATCCCCTCCACAGGATATGGAAAACCAATATTTCATTCCCCAACATCATGTGAACATGTTATAGAATGATAAATCATTACATACAACAGTTTGAAAGGTTTCATATGGATTATTAAATAGAATATATTATTAAATGATATTTCTACCAGTGGTAGATTCTATTCCCAAATAAATGGAAGTCATGAAAACATGTTCTTATTGTATATTTAAATATACAGATATCCCTCTAAGAATACATATTAGAATATGGAAAATATGATATTCTTAAATTTTTCTTAATGTGCAGAGCCCATTGAATAATCTTCTAGATTTTTTATGAAATGCATGGGTCATAATCATCTACATTTGATATAGGTTCCAAATGAAGGCATAAAATTTCATTAATTTAGTTCTAGGTGAGGATCTAATGGACTAAATACTGGAATATTAAGGAAAAATGGTCAAACATAGTAATACGATCAATGATGTACAATATAACCTCATTATTTTATGGGTTCTTTCGGATTCTAGGGACAAATTCCATTGTAAAAAAGTCCAACATCTATATAGGTATAGGAATGGGTCACATAACCCCATTCCGATGTAATCATTCAAATCTCAACATCTTGCACACAACCCATATGGATTCATATTAAAATATTTTTTGAATAATACAATTTGACTAGATTTTTTTTTCATAAATACCTATTTTTATTTTTTCTATTAGTGTGTATAGATAAATTTATGGTGTATGCTTCATATAGGAGTTACATTTTAAACTATGGTATGTTTGAAACATATAAAACCTTCCCCAAAATAAACAATCCATCTCTATAGATGAAATATTGCAAATTACCATCATTTACTATATTAATGTTCTTTTATATGCTCACTTTATCCTTCTTGTACTTATCTATATTTTATAGTAATAATGGTTTATAAATTTCTTGAAAACATAATCATGGATCTCCTTTCATAGAAATTCCTATATCTATCTTTTCATGATCCGTATATATAGGATCCTTGTTATCCAATTTCATGTTCATGACTCCATTTCCAATCATTCTCATTTAATAAACCACCTTGCTTTCCTCCCCTAGGTGGTAGTGTATCAAACAATTATAATCATTGAGTAGATACAACAATTTTATTTTCCCCATGTCGAGATCATTTTGAGAAAAAAAGTATAATAAAAAATATTTAGTTCAATATATATATATATATATATATATATATATATCACATAGTTCACCAAATATTTTCAATCTATTTATATTCAATGAAAATATATTTATTTTTAATTTCATTTATTTTTAGGTTATCACGCTACCAATCTATTAATGGAGAAAACCATGTCCTTTCATTGAAGTATCACTTTATTTTACAAATACATCATTTTATTATTGTATTGTTAATGATAGTTCATTCATTAGAATGAACATTAGGTATTTAAAAAATCAAACATCTTAAATTGACAATTTGTACTAAACCCCTTTGCTAGTTTTCTTGCTTAACAGGTCGACTAACCTAAGAAAACCTTGAACAGACAATCGATAATAACATTCCAATCATAGGAAACATAATATATTTATTATGATGTAAATGTATGAAATTATTTTACTACATTTAAATTTTGATTGTTATCATTTATTTTATATATGGATATAATATATAAATTCAAATAACCTTTATTAAGTTAAAAATCACACATACATATTTCACATATATATTTTTTGTGAGGGTGTCTATAAATTTATGAGATGAATCGAATTCTTTCCATTGATGTTATAATATATTAAGATTTCTTTATTGAATACAACAAAATAGTTATCAAAACAATTATTTAATTATCAATTTAATTGATCAATAAATATTAAAGGTCCATTAGTCATTGTAAAAGAGAGTAATGTATACTTATAATTTCCATATATTTTTTTTAAAATGGTTTCTTCAGTACACCATCATTATTCAACCTCATCTAATGATTACTAGAGTGGAAATAATACACTGAAATATATTTGGTGATATAGATTTGATAAAATATTTAATCAGTTAATTTTTAATGGTTCTTATTAAATAGTGTAACAGAATGTATATATTTAAAACCAATTTATAAACTCATAGACCAATCATTCATTTTTCGTGAATAAAACACTGGATCACCACATTGTTACCCTAGGGAATATAAATACCCACTTATAAAACATGAGAAAATAATTATTAAACTCCAACAAATCCATTGGAACCATTCTATATGGTGTTTTAAATATACGTATTTTATCAATAATGAGTTCAATAGAGGAATAAAATTCAGGATTAGGTTGATGAGGATTTAATTATTCAAGAAAATTATTGAAAAGTTTTTGTTTCATAGGTACATACTATATTATTATGATATGTTCCTCATGAACCAATAAGACATTCTATTCCCCTTTTAATATAATTTCATTAATAATATCTACTAGAATAGTATTTAAAAATGATTTATATGATGTATTTTCCCATCCAACGATAGGATATTCCCACTTACCAACCCGAATAATAATATTCTTCTATTGGAATAAATATTTTCCATTATACTTTGAAATATAATCTATATCAAAAAAGATATCAAAGTTAACCACATGTATAATAAAAAAATTTGAGAATAGTATCCACCATTGAATCATAATTAAAACGACAACACACATTTTTTTTCTAATAAGATTCCTACATGGTGTCCTCATTGATAAAAAGATTTATATATTTATAGGAAAATATATAATTTAATTGTAAAATATGGAATATTTAAAAGAGTTTGAAGATGTAGAAATAATAAAACATGGATTAATTTGAAATAATGATCAGAGTACCTACCACTAAATCATTGAAAACATCTACTTCTGCTATAGTAATTTTATATTCTTGGCCTTTTCTCCTTAGAATTTTTTTCGGTAATCCCCCTTGACATTTGGGGAATTATTTCACACAATGAACCTTATTTATATAGTAAAAAAATTTAATATCAATAGATTCTTCCTTTCCAATTCAATTATGATATTTGTGGCGTTTTTCTCTTCACTAATAAAAAGATTCCATTCTCTTCCTATAATCCCCACAATGATACATCCTCTACTTTTTACATGTGGGAAATCAAATGCTTTATATCTTACCCTTTTCCATATTATTTTTCATATAGTTATCAGCAAACATCATCCTCTTTTAATTTAAAATAAATATATACATATATATATATATATTATACATATATATTTTTATTTCTTAATGATTATAGATACATATCCTCACATGATGAATAGTTATGAAAGACCAACACCGTTATAAGGCTTTAATTTAGCATATAAATGAAATAATTAATATTTCATTACAATCTAAATAAATATTTCACTACATGTTTCGTTTAATATTAATTGTTATCCTTATAATCAATATCATTTTACACACCCTTTTATATAATAATTGGGAATTTAATCTCAAATTTAACTCTTTAATCACGATAATGATATTTCTCATAGTATACCCCCTTAAAAGTTAACGATTATATCTGAACTATCTAATATTATTCATTACGATTTTGAATTTGAAACCACCATTACTATATATATCCTATTCAATGATATACAACCATGATAATCATTTAATATTCATTACATCCAAAATAATGAATTATAATCTACAAGGAAATGATCAGTTGCTTAGCTAGAAATGGAGAAATAGTTACAATGAATGTTAGAGGTTTTTGGTTCAAGATGGGGCCCCAAATAGTTTCACCATTTTTTGGTTCTATATGTCAGTCCATAATAGAAAATTACTTTTCATTACCAGGGCCATATGAAATAATATTATTATGAAAAGATTATCCTGAACTATATATTCATTAACTTGTTTGAAAAAAATGTAACTACATTGAATATGGGTGTTGATATGGTTCCCCTTTCACCCGTTAGTTACCATGTTCATTAATGAGATATACATAATTAGATAATGATATTTAATCATAAAATAAAATTCCATTTTCTTTTTCTATATTTTTACTCACAAATCATGAGGTTTTTTTTCATATGACATGTGTTATCTTACTTGGTACCTATAAATATAGTCCCTTTGTTTTTTACAAAACATTCTATGATACCAACTGTAATATATCAGACTCTATAAACTTGTTGTTAGTAGTTATATTTCATTTTTTGTAGAATTCAAGAGTTCCCATATGATCCAACAATTTTGTAATAATAGAATAATGGATAAATACATGCATAAAATTTGAAATCAAATGATATTATCAAATCACAATATAAGAACATGATTATACCTTATATCACATCCACAAAAATTATACATCGTTCTTATTAATGATTTCCAAGAAAATATAAAATATAATGTTGAGATATTATTATAAGTAAGGGGTTGTATAAAATTGAATCTTTCGTAACATAAATATGTTATAAGTGATATGAATGAAATAAGTGAACAACATTAACTAAAAATATACAAAAAATGAGCGAATAAAATATCTATTTAAATAAATGAAAACATGAATAATAATACTAATTGATATCATACTGATAAAATATGTAATTCTAGATATAAAAAATTCAATCAAGTCTTTATACTAACAATATATACTATTTTTAGAAGAGTAAAATAAAAAATAAAAAAATCATTTGTCTCATGAGATCCATTGATGCATCAAGGTGATATATAATTTTGATCCACACACATTATCCAATCAAGTACGATAAACTCACTATATTACTCAACAATAATTTTCATACCATTTTCAAATGAAACAATTTCTAAATAAACAAATGGATATTTGTATAATGAGAAATACAAAAATTATGTAATTCTGCCTTTAATAAAGTAATTTTTACATCCAAAATAACATTATTTAATTATCTTAAATTCCATTACCTGTAAAAAAACCTAAAACACCATTATCAATGAAATATGTGGTGGAGGTACATTCAATGTGTTGATTTATCTATGGAATATTATAACTGTGATAAATAGTATAATTTGGAAGGAGATTAAGGAAATAGTTGGAAACATATTTCATCATGGTCCATACGATGTTAGAGAATATTCAAAATCACATCCCTTATGATTTTCTGACTGTGTGTGCAATCTTAAGCAATGTCATCATACATCATAGTGACGATTGAGTCAATACCCAACTAATAATTTCTATATTGATTACTAAAAGATAAATATGTGAAATAGCCTTATTAATATTCATGTATCACAACTCGGATGTATTTTATAGGAATCGACACACACTTTTACCTTTCTATAACATTTTATGTGTTTTCAATCATTGAAAAGAGTGAGAATTAATAAATTTTTAATAACTCTTGAATCCAATGAATATGTAGGAGGGTTAAAAACATAAACACATAAATCAGTTAAATTCCATTAGTAATATGGTAAAATCATTATAAGGGAATGTATGCACTCCAGAAATATAAATAGGTGGGGAGTATTAAAAGACTCATATATAATGAGATTTGAGATGGAAAACCCATACTTATGGATTGGGAAAGAATTAAATAAAATACTCTTCAAAGATATGGACTAAAATTGATTTATAAAATATGTTTAGAAAAGGTATTTCATTATTTAAAATCTCAAATTGAAAGCATATACCCCAAATTATAGAAATTCAGTGCATCATAACAAACATGTCTTATGAAGAAGAATTTTAAGTATAAATCCCCAACCTCATATCCTGACATCCACAATAATACATTAAACTCAGGTATCACATACCTAGATATCTTAATCATGGAATCCAAAGACATAGTCATACGCATTTTTGTTTTTACACTTCATAAATATTCATTATCAATATGGATTCAATATGAATTTCACATCCGGTGTTTAATTTTTTAGTCATTTATACTAGTTTTATAATAATGGTTTTTATGTTCAGTATAAATCGAATGTATATCATTAAAATGTAATTATTTTTACCTTTATAGAAGATTTATAATTACATATGATGTTTAAAATTCATTTCATGCATGTTTTAGTCTTTATCATTGAATATAGAATTAATGAGAAGCATGTTTTAGTGAATCGTACTGATCAATGGTTATTCTATTATCCTATTTATTATTTATTTATATAAGATATATAATTACAAAATTATTCAATCTGTTTTTTAGATTATAGCAATAATTATTTTCTCCTATTCATTTATGATTCAACATTATTGTTTTTTTCAATTAGGTTGTTAATAAATGAAAACATGAACATAGATAGATTTAATGTATGCTTTTATGGTGTTTTTGTTTAAATAACATTATAATATAAGTATAATTATCATACTTCCTATTTTTAAGTGAGATATAAAAAAATTATTGTGGAATTAGAAAAATAATAAATCCATATAAAATTATTAACATTTTGAATTAATGATTATCATCTTAGCACACAGTCTTTAAACATTTGAATTAATTATTATGGTTTATTAATCATATTAATAATAGTATCTCTAATTTTTCATAAGATAATATTAATAAAAAATTTAAATAATATTCAACCATAATATTTTTTATAGAAATCATAAATTATAGGTGTTGATGAAAATGTATTTCATTTCTCACTTTAGTGGTAGTCCACACGTATACAAAAACTATTATTTCTTTATTCATAATGATTGAGATAAAGGTATTCAAAATTATAATGACTATAACATATTTAAATTAATATACAAATAATGACTATAGCATATTTAAATTAATATATAAATATTAGAATGATATATGTATAAATATTTTTTCTTGTGGATAGAATAAATTTTAAATAATATATTATGGAGAGAAGATAAATAGTTGATAATAATCATGTCAGGGGCTTTAATTGTTATATTGAAGATGCCTTAAGAACAAAATCCTTCTTCTAAATAATGATGAATAGAATCATTTAGAATTGTAAAAGAGTTCTAGGATGAGAAATGTGGTATAATTTCATGAATAAAATTTTAGGGAAGGTGAGTCTTGATGTGGTGGACATGTTACCATTTTAAAAGTGAGTAGAAGTGTAATATTGGGATTGACCCTTCCCTTTTCAATAAGGTATGGTTACAATTCATGGGACAATATACTAATAAATGAACAAAATATTCCTTTATTATGAAATTTTTTAATGAAATATCCTCAAATACACTTTTTATGTAAACATGTATTGTTTTATTGATTGTTTTCATGTGTACATTTTATAAAAATTGGCAAATAGAATAATTGTTGATTTGTATCCTTAAATAGTAATTTGAATTAACAAAATTAATATTTAACCTATTAATGAATTTGATACCTATGATTTAAAATATTATATAATTTAATCAAGTAATATTTATAATGAATTGAAATGATATTTTTAAAAATAGAGCACTTAGTCAAATAAAAATTGTTTTTTAAAAAAAAATTCCATAATGAATTAAATTTGAATAAAAGATAAAATAATCATCGATATTTATTTCTTAAAAAAATTGATTTATTAAAAAAATTATCAGTAAGTGTATTTCATGGAAATTAAAAACCAAATATCCTACTAAAACATTGGATTCAAAAAAATGGCTAAAAACATTTTTTTTGATGAAAAAGATTAATCAATCCTAAAAATGTTTGATATGAGATCTATATGTTCAAATAATAATTTAAAATGAAAATATTTATTTCTAATATTTATATTTAATTACATGGAATTATTTTTAAACTTCTTGATAAGTATTATATAATAGTAAAGTCAAATAAATTTCATGTTTCAAACTAATTGTAAATATTTAATAAAATGTACTTTTTCTAAAAAAGAGTTTTAAAATGAATATAAATATAATTTAGGTAAGATTAAGTGAAAAATGAAGTTATATTTTTGAATTTAAAAATATAAAATTATATTTAAAATACATTAATCAATAAGGGTTTTTTATCTGTTGTGTTTTGTGATAGTTTCACATATGGTGTTTACCGACTATAGTTGGGAATCTGATATTATAATTCATGAGTTTAGATATATGATTGCATGTAGAGAGGGGGAACATGTACCTCATAGACATAAGGGGAAAAAATTGTTTTAATGGTTTTAATAAACCACCACTAATAATAAATTAGTGAAATCTTATTTGACATTGAAAATAATAAGTTGACATAAATTATGGCCATTCTAACTAGTGATTATGCTATGTAACCACTCCCAGTAAACTGTCACCAATATTTAATATTGTTATATTTTTAAGAAAGGTATATTTAATATCAAGGTAATTAATATTTAAATTATAGAATATATTTTCTATAATATTATTAGAATACTGGTTTTCATACTTAATTGCAAAAAAATGTCGCATTATGTCTAATATCCTTAGTTCATTACATTATCCATAGAAATAGAGTACTTACATGATTAAAATATATGAATTTAGATTACACTATTCTTAGTGGAATACAATCTTGTTTCCTGTAAATTTAATAAATTAAATAATCTCAATTATTGAATGAATCTTTTCATGTACAATTTTTATGTTCTGATAAACATGCCCAATCATTATTTTTATACATCAATAACATATTTTGCGCTATTTTGGTTTAAAGAATATATAAATCAATCATTCCATTGATATTTCATTGTATTATCATGACTATTGAAACCTGGATATTTAGTTGAATGAGTTGTTACCTATTTGAATTATGTCTATAAAATCTAGCTTCCTGGTTTTTTGTTGATAACTACAATAGCCACCCAGTTATATCCCTTTACATCGCGATGATTACCATATTACCATATAATTCCCATAACAACATTATATAGATATCCACTGGTGTTTTTATTTAATAAAAATATACAATTAAGAAATATTTTTTCACACATATTCTAAATATTTGGATTGATATATAAAAAAGTCACCCATATATGTATCACATTAAATCTAATAAATAAAATCAATTTATAAATCATTTAAATTTCGACCTTATAACTCATGAATTCCCCAAACTCATTTTATTCTATTTCATTTCTTCCTTTAGAGATAATTTCATTACAATACATGAGAAATATAATTCAATGATCACACTTGGTTTTTATATAGATATTATAGTCAAAAATTCCACACTAATAATTGAGTTTCCTCAAATATTGGCCAGGTTTCGAATATCATTCATTTGGTGCTTGTTTTTCCCATAAATCACCGTTTAAAAAAACATCTTCTAATCATCATGAGAAAAAAAAATCTAACTAGTAAATTCACACATATTCTTATTGTAATCTTATATTGAATTTTTATTTGATGTCTATTCGGAAAACCATAAACCTATTTCACACTAATATAGAATATAATAAACCAAATTACGACCTAATTTTTGGGTAAAATGTTTCATCTAATTTGAGAATATTATTTTGGGTTTATCCCTTGTCATAAATTTTTACATAGTTATGAATATCAATGTAATATTTATTTTGATTGTAATGGAATACCCATATGGTCCCGATAATTTTCTTCTTTACTTGACTTGGAAAAATCTATCATGTCATGTTCTCTTCAATATCATCAGTCTTCTCAAGAATAAACCTAATTTAATTCTATTACTTAATTTATAATTAATATTTCATATTTTATACTTGTTATAAGAGTGTTTTTTATTTTTAATACGTCATTTACATTAAATGAAAATGTGTTTTCTAGTCACCATTGATATTATTCTCATTGAACATATCCATGATTGATCTATTTTGTGTGGGATGGGATTTGGTGTCATCCTTGGAAAAAATGGATTCTTCTTTATCATCAACACGTTCATTATTTTCCCCTATTTATCAGAAAAAGTCCTCATAAAAAGTTTCAAGAACATTCATCTTTATTTTTGGAGATGTTGGCTTATTTTCTACCTTAGTTTAATTTTATATTAAAAAATTTATTCTAATGTATAGGTTAAATAACTTGTACCCCATTCTATTTGGAGATGATAAAATAAAAATAAAAATTATATATATGTTTCAATCATACATTATATTTTATCATTTTTTATAATATAGAACATACATACAAGGATTTGAAATTATTTAATGGTATGATTATTTAAATAATATATCTATTATTTTATCTGATCATATTCTAGACATCACATGACTCTTTTAATATTCTAGACTGATTTCAAGATAAAATATTCTCAATAATTATAATGTAGGATTTATTATTTTGTATAATTTCTTACATAATACTTATGTCTTGATTCCTCCTCTTAACTAAACCATTTTATTAATTATTCACTTCCACAAAGACCTGTTACCTTATCCAGGGAATCTATATATAATCTCTTACATTATTGTTGATAAACTCTCTTTTTTATACGTTGTAAATCTTGTAATTCTCTATTCATGAATTTCCTCCATAACTGTCAAATTACAACTAATGTAGTTAAACAATATTTATTTTTTGGTGATCAATATAAATCTTGAAATCCATCAAAAATCATCATGAAATGGAAGAAAATATGAAATTTCATTAAGTTGTCTTACTTTTATTGTCCCACTAACATAAACATTCTCTAATTCTACCATCCATATTAATTTCCTATATTTTGGATTTCTATCATTTCTAATGGTATTTATTTTATGAAAAATGTCACATATTTAATGACTTTATGTTTTAGTATATATGTCACGACCCATCCTCGGGGCCCGTGCTGTGACTAACCCAAACCCGCCTTCTATAGGCCAGGGCCTAGGGACTAGCACCAAAGGTGAATCCCCGACAAAAAGGGAACACACTGCCTTTAAACTTGTAACACACAAAGTCTGAACACAAGTAGTGGAATCAAAAAGTAATAATATAGAAAAGAAAAGTGTGCAGAAAGTAAGTGGGCCATAATACAACCCCAGATGATCAACAAGTACAAGTAAAAGTAAAAAGGGAAAACAACTCCTGGATCATGAGTCAGGGAATACTATATCAAGGGTAGGTACAGAACTCAAACAAATCGTCCTTGAAATACATCCTATCTAGTCCATCTCAGAGTATCCTCTCATCCTTCACCCTCACCCTCGATCACTGTGGACTGTCATCTGCACAGAACACAACAAGGTGTAGGTGAAGCCCGTGCGGGGGTGAGTATAACAATACTCAGTTGGGGACACTGATACCCCTGAAGGTCTCCCAGAATCCACTAAGGATAAACCAATGAATAAATATACAATTAAGAAGTATCAACCAACCCTACTTAGGTATATTCCCATACATATACCTATGTTACCAGTCACAGTCGGTCTCCAACTCTCAATCCCAAACACAACCCAGTCCATAATGAAATTAAAGTCAATCATCTCGATGATAATGATTGAGAGACAATACTCAGCTTACAGAGGCATAAAACACATGAAGAGGGGTATACATGATTATATGTAGCCTCTTAATCATCTCCTCTATCTAACAAACATAGGATCATGAAACAACATCTGTGTTGTCGAACCCATGTAGGATCCTGCTATATAAGTCATCACTGTCGAACCCATGGAGGATACTGATACAGAAGTAACTGTTGCCAAACCCACAAAGGATCCCTGTATGGATTTCATCGTTTTCGAACCCATGAAGGATACTAGTACATTATCATCACTGTCGAACCCATGGAGGATCCTCTCATCTTAGTCCTAGCAAGACATAGGGTTCCCTCACACAACACCCTCAATTCCGGGAGGGTATGCTCCTAGAGACATGTTTTGATACATCTATTACCATGTAGTCTCGATTTAATGTATCCCGATGTTCCATATCATCATAAGGAACCCAACGCGATAGACGGTGCATCAATCGGATGCACGGTCTGTGAGTTATTTGTGTTTCCATTCCAAGGGCCCAGTGGGTTTTTAGATAGTTCACATGCATATATTCTTCAACTTAACCCAGAAACATGGAAAGATAAAGGATCAAGAAAACCACTATACTTTGAAAAAAAATTTGAACTTTCTATGAGAAGGACAGACACTTATGAAAAAAAGGATTTCTGAAGGATTCTACGAAATACAACCTTTCTCATCAAAGAGGACTCACACTGCTAGACGTCACCAAACATGACCCTTGCATCTGATGAAATAACTATAAGCCTTTCAAGACATCGTTAAGCACTGATAACTGCAAAACACCTTTACCCATCCCTAATGTAATTCCTTTCACCATTTCCAGGGGACCTTTAGACACAATGGTGTCAAAATCCATTTCTGATGACTCTTATAACTCGAATAGAACAAAACTCACTTAAACTCCTCTTACATATGTCATCGTAATATGAGAGGATCTGGTTACCTGAAAAAAAGAAGAAGGGACATACATAGCACTATCAATCAAATGGGGGAGTATTTTATCTAATCAACTATAGGATTCTCTAATGGAAAATTACTAGTGACCACATTTCCATCACATGATAATGCTTTATGGTTTTGTTTATTAATTAAGAAAGAAACCGATAGACCTAATCAAACTAGTCCAATGGAAACTACATACTGCAATCAAACACTAAATGTGCAGGGGGAACCGGTTCAAGGGATTCCCGTATCACATTTTAAAAGAAACCAGTAACCACATGCCTCCACTGCAACTTACCAATAATAATTAATACTAAAGAAACAATGAATACCAATAGGATTCACAACCCTAAATTTATCACATGCATTTAAGATCAAAACCATACCTTTCTATTTTTCAAAATCAAATCATTTTACCAACACTTTAATAACCTTAGACAAAATTTTATTAATAACTTCATTTCAAAAAATCTTACAATACCAAATCATTTTTACCTGAAAGACTGATTTTCATGAATACAAATAAAACAGATGAGGAACGATGTAAGAGGAGACTGGTGTCAGCAGGTGACTAAGACATATGTTTGGCAGCCATATACCAATCACGCCACTGCTAAAGAGTGTATTATAGTACAACATACCCAGCACGACATGGATTTCCAGGCCTTGAAATCTCACTGATACAACTGACCTGAATCCTTTTTCTTTTCCCCTTATCATGATTAATCAGAAATACCAGAGACTCAGACAATCCTCAATGTACATTGGTAACATGAGTCCCTCCATGAGGTGTGCTGGCCAGGAACCTTTCCCATAGAAAGGACATCAAGTTATAACACCATGAAATGTGGTCTACATATGCTATATCCTAAAGGAACATGACACAAGATATAAGACCTTTCTCTTATACCATTTTTATACGAACCAGGTTGGGTCGCCATCCGACTTGGTGCCTGACCCGGTCCGTGGAATGGAACAATGGGTATTGTTGAACCTCATGGGCTGGAACAAGTGCTAGTGTATCGAAAATACTATGTGGGGATGTTGATTCATGAGACAGAGACATAATCATTTAAATAAATGAATAAATAAAATTTACACAAATAGAACCAAACAGGCCCTTACCATTTTAAAAGATTTAAAATTTACAAATCAACCCCAAAAATCAACGATAAATGTAATTTAAATAAATCAAAAACATATATCCAAACCTCCATGAAACATGAAGATCCACTTCTTAAATCCATCATCACCAAACCTGCAAGATAATTCCACAAACATCTTCAACTAGAATCTCTAATCATGATACCTCAACCTAGAATACACAATGGACATGATCTACAAACCCCACAAGGGGTAAGTATGGTGTGATCCAAATGCCTAGTAGGATACAACCCATAATAAAGGTTCCATGATACATCATCAAAAAGATTATTTAATATTCATATTCAAAATCATATATTTATAACACTTTTATGGAAAACATTTACATGAAAAAAATAAAACAGGAATAGATGAAGAAAATAACATTTCCCAAACACTGTTTTAATATAAAAATTATCATTTCACAAACAGAACACATTCAACCAAGTGGTCCTCTGTATTCCAATGTAGGGCACCACATCTCAAATAGTAGTCCATTTGGGGTAAATCCCCTACGGATTATCTATCTGGATTGGGAACCGAACACCACTTACCTCGGTGAGAAGTGACCATAATGAATATCTGTTCTCATGGACTTGAGCCACTAGTAGGGGAGTCATAGATAACCTAGTGGTCCTCAACACCATCATTATAGTAGTTTAGTTAGTGTTGTGAGAATAAAACCTTCTATATAACATCTGGGGAAACACCACTCAATATCAATAGAGAACTATTTCATGTCCATCAACCTAGATACCCAAGGCTTTTCATTGTGCTAAAAAAACTTTACACATTCACATATAACATAAAAAATAACATTCATAACTAATGTCAAGCATGTTAAGAAGTAGCCAATTTCATGAAGAAAATCAATTTTTATCTTACAAATAACTAAATAGATTTTCAAACAAATTTTAAAATCATTTAACTTCATTTGGAAAGTCACAACAAAGGCACATAGTACAAACCAACTAATTTAATGGCCAAAATACCTTTTAAATCGACCCAAAAACCAAAATTAAAAATTCAAACATAATCTTCACCACTTATACAATTTAATAAAAGTTATTCATTATTTATAAAACACTTTAGGCATTCACCACAAGAGTTTACCCTATGAAATCACCATATTACTTTCAAGAAAATCCCATTTTCTAATAACTTGACAAAACTATTTAAAAAGGGGTTTCACACCACCAACACATTTTATCAAATCCAAAAAATGTCTAAAAACAATGGAACATGTGTAACACACAGTGAAAATATTTCATTTCCTCATATAATAAATTTTTTCAATGCCAATACATATTAAATATCTTCCAGATTCAACATTAACCTTTAGAACATCTCATAAGACCCTTCTTAAGAAACACCAATTAAAAACACACACAACATAACCACTTTTTCATTAGAAAATCCCAACCCAAAACAGAAGCATAAGAAACCATAAAAAATATATTTTCACGTTTCTCACACACCATTTAAGAAAAAATTTATATAAACTAATTTCATGCCTTATATTTGTTCTTTCTTTTTAAAAACAATTCACCACTCATAAGAAAAACAATGCACAAAAAAAATTCAAGATGACCCACTTCCCATATTAAATCCTTTTTAATAACACATGTATCTCATGTTCCCATGAAAACATGTTTTCTACCCATAAAATAAATCATTAAAATCTTCCATAAATTTATATATCCATACAGATATAAAAGATAATACTTAGTTCTTCAAAAAATCCAATTTCATCAAATTAGTATGCCAAAAAAATTATAAATCATAGTTCTCAAAATTTATTTAAATCATAGAAAATATTAAAATTATTTAAATAACAAATTAAATTATAAAAAAATCCAAGGTCATGGAACAACCTACCTCGGTGTAGGAAAACTCGAAAAATTCAATGCATGACTCCAAATGCCCACCAGACGCACTAGAAAAAATTAAAAATGAATCATAAAAACAAGATATCGACAAATGATTTAAAATAAAACCAACAAATAACTAAACCATAAATAACTAGGGACAAAACCATAGCCTAGATTAAGTATGGCCTAACTGAAGGAAGGTGCATGTGCAGGAGGAGAGCGGGGTAACTGTGGAATATTGTGATCTCCCGAGGAGGGTTGTCAGTTCGCTGGTCTGGTGATAGGTCCACAATTCGTGCATTCGGTGGAGGACCTACCTATTCTGGAGGGAACATGTGGCGGTTGAGGAACCAATGCTATAGGGATATATGTTCTTTTGGGGAGGAGGCACGAGTGGGATGGCCAACAGGTTGGGGTGACAATTCGAGTGGGATAGAAGGGAGTTGGGTGTGATGACGAGTGTCTGAGGGAGAGGTAGGGGAGACCCCAGATGGAGGTTGGCCAAGGGGATAAGGGGGTGGAGAATTGGGGTTATAGGGTTGTGCTTTATTAAAACACCAAAAGATGGGGAAGGGGTGTCCGACGAGTTAGATAGAAAGGGGAGGAATAAAAAAAAGAAAAGAGATAAAAAAGTTAAAATAAAAATAATGTAAAGACTAAAAAATAAAATAGAGGAGAAATAATAATAATAATAATAATAACAATAATTATTATGATGATTAACATATTTATAATAATAATAATAATAATAATAATAACAATTTATATTATCATTAAAAAAAGAATAACGTCTTAAAACATCATTTTATTATTTCTATTTTAAAGAATTAGACAACTATGTAGTTACTACGTGAGGGACATAAATATTTTAATATGATGGTAATAATTGTAATAATAATAAATTAATAAAATTTATGTATTTTTAACACTATTAATAAAAATAATTTATTCAAAAAATAATCTTATTATTTCTATTAGAACAATTCATTATTTGTTTTCTCTTTTATTCCCTGCTGGTGTAAGTCATTTACACCTCGAGTCTGTAATGCTACTCTTATTTTTAATAAATTCCTTCGGGGGAATGAATTGGGGAACCAATTCCTGCCACCATCTTCTAAAAAAAACTAATTAATTTTTATTTATTTATTATTAATTTATTTTATTTTATTTTTAGAATTTCGAACAGGGCATGCAATGACCTATGAGAGGCCACGCGGCTTCGAGCACAGTACACTGGACATAGTGAAGGCCAAAACATGATTTTTTTAAATAATAACTCAAATATTTATGTTGGGATTCAACCTGATATACCCAATGACCATTATAAATAATATAATAAATATTTTAAAAATAGAGTGTCTGACATAACATGATTGATCTAATTAGTTTTTATAAGTTCTTTGAATAAATTTTACATCAATGAATAAATTATCATAATCCATGAAAGTGAAATTCCGCTAGAATATTATCATTGTTGTTTTTAGATCATGTAATAATTTATGAATTTTCATCATGGTTATCATTATAGTTTTTTTATTATTCTTCATAATATAAATTTTTATGTGTTTGATTTTCCTATTTTTGTAATTATATATCCTTTTGGAAATATTTTCGTGATTTACACCATAACAATTTCAACATAGTATTTTATATAATTGATAATTAGGTAAAATTACACATGTTTTATGTTATTCATGTCATGTCTTCCCATAACATATGGGTAAGGATTCATGGTACCATGAATGAAAACCACAACAAAAAATCCCAATAAATAATAAAAATCATCTGAAAATTATTTTTAAAAATTATTTTTTTAAATTAGTGTTTCATAAATAGTTTTCTATGAGTTTTTATTGTTTTTCATTCATGATTTTTTTTTTGAATTTATTCTTTTCTAGACAGGAAGGTTATCTTACATTTGTATTTATCTTTATATTCATTAAATGAATAAATATTTTTGTTCCTTGAAAATGAAAAAGAAATCCGAAATTTAAATTTTTAGATAGGGGGTTCCCATAAGAAATGAACAACATATTCAACCAAAGACACTTTGTGAAAATGTTGTATTACCATGTATGTGAGAGCTTCAAATTAATAAAATCTTAATAAGAATATATTCCATTAAATAATATCATAGGTCTAGAATATATGATATAACATAGTCATACATCTCCATGCTGACCATATTTAATGGTTTTTCTAATGAGGATTCTCTGAAATTTATTAGGGGTTTCTAAAACATATTGAAACAATAAATTTTGTGTTGAATCTCTAACTATGATAATATGTTGAGAATGTTTCCATTTTCAGTTAATTGGAACACTATAAATTTGTTTTTTATGTCATGTTGAGACCACTTTCAAAACATGGAAAAATATTTATAAATTTATTGTCAAAAAATTTTACATTAATATATTATAATATGAAAATATGATTCAGATCACTATTTTTTTCAAGGGAATTCAAAGGTCTTTTATGAGGCATGGGATAAAAATAGGGACCTTCTTAGGTTGTTACCTTAACATTATATCTCATACAATGTAGTCATTGATACCACAAATAATGTTTTTCCTTGTTTGGAAACAATTTTGTAGATCAATTATATAGGGGAAATACAATGATAAAACTGATGAAGTGTTGAAAGAAATTTAAAAACATTTAGTTATTAAATCACAACATTGGAGTTATATGAAAATGATAGTGAATATTGTTTCAATTAAACATTCTCACATGTTTATGATACTTAATAGTTGGTTAAAATAATTTAAAAAAATAAGTAATTATTGTATTAAATATACAATTATAGTTTCAATCAGCTACGATGTAAAAAAGAACCAATTAGAAAGAGAGATGTACTATTATTTTTTTATTGTTTGGAGAATAGAAAATTATTTTACCAAAGGTGGATATTACATCTCAATAATAAGAAAATGTTAATTTTTTATGGTAATATTCTAGGTCATCCTAGAAATGATCCATTTTCAAATAAATAAATCTATTTTTATATATATTATATATTTATATGTAGTACAGATGAACTAATGACAAGAAAACATCCACCTAGTTTCTCATAATAAACCAAACTAAAATATCCTCACAAAAAAAGGATTTACATTATAATGATTAGTAGTGATTTGTTTGAAATTTTCATTCAAAAATGAACCAAATAATGAGTAAGATTCAATATCAAGATGGAAACATAAAACAAGAATTAATTACCTTCCAAATAAATTAAGTCAAATGGAAAGATATTTTGGTGGTAGAGATAAAGGGTAATTTCCAATCACAATATAATTGATCATTAGGTATAATTCCATAGTTATGGTTAAACAATGTTTTCTTATGGTTCATAGAGAATCTTGTAATTATCTTATGAAAACTGAAACTAGAAAACATGGTGTATCTATTAACCAAAATATGCATAATACTTAATTTTTAAATGGGGAAGTAAATAAAAAAATTAAATAAAATATCATAATTTCAACATGAGGGAGAGAAGAAAATTATTCTCAGAATGATAATAATGATGGGAAGAAGAGAGATATTATTGATTATGGTAAGATTCCTTATGGAATTATGGTCCATGCCCCACCAATCCATTTCCCTGATAAATTATTACCCAAAAATAGAAAGGTAAAACAACTATAGTTTTTTGGGGTTTAAACAGGATCAATGAGATAATTGGTTTCATCCAAGAATAAATTCATATTTATTTAAATTTTATGTAACTATAGAAAATTGTATTAAATAAAACAAATATGACATTATGTTCCACATTCTACATCAATAATGATTTTAGATCTACACGTAAAAATAAAATTCATCGAAAACATAAGGATCGTGGTGATTTTATAATTCTATACACCATAGGGAACATTTTCCAACATATCAATCATTGTGATATATATTATAGTTTAAACATGATAAATTTTTCATTATTTCCACAATTGAGGTTTGGAGAGAAATAATCCACCACTGTTATTCTATAGTTGGCTGACTGATCTCTTACTCATACCCTATGTAGAATTGAATCACATTAGATAGAGATAGATATTTTTTTTATCTTATGAAATTATAATTATATATATGTATTTTGATAGGGGAGGCAGTATAATATTTGATAATAATTTATCTTCCACTACAGGGGATTTCAATGTTGTAGATAAGGGTAAAATGATATTTAATTTTCATGAATGAAATTTGGAATTTAATTTTTTTTAAATGAAAATGAACATTAAACTGGGTAGACCTATTAAAAAAGTTGAGTTCATAGAGTCTAAAAACATAATCAGTCATCAATATAAATTTGAAAAATAATCCTATGTGGAATAATTTTTTTGGATGTTGAAAATGTTTTTTATGCATTTTTTAGTTTTATCAAATTGAGAATCTGGATGAAATTATAAACGAGTATTTCAATTTATATGATAAAATGATGTGTAATGTTGTAGATGAATTTTCTATTTCAGGAAAATATTAATTTCAAATGAGAGATTCAGAACCATTTTCCATATTAAAATAATATAAAAAATTTGATACTGATGAGGGGTATTTTTTAAAATAATTTATTTAGTAAAATTTGAGAAATGATATAATATATTAAAAAACTAAAACTAAATCTTGACCTTAAAAATGATATAGTTTTCAAACTAATTTTAAAAAAAACATGTTCAATACCATGGCCTACCTCAGGATTAGGATATTACATCCATTGATCAAACACCAAATATGAATCCAAAATATCTCTTATCATACCTAAAATAAATATTTTTTGTTAAAAATTATACACGATATGTAAATGCTTATAGTAATTGTAAATAAAATTAAAACATTTTTATTGTGAGTTTTATATAAGTCTAAAAATTCAAAATGTTGATCCATAGGTAACATCAAAGGGATTATAAAATAATTTTTCATTCATTAGATTCCTATTCCACCAATAGAAATTTTTTAGTCAAGGAAAACTAAACCGAAAAATGAAAGTTGTTTTGAGAGATGATTTTATCAGGTTATATTATGATGTTATCATTTACCTTATTTTATAATGTAAATGGGTATATCATGGACAAGTCATCAAAATTATAAGTTGAATCCCTGTTGTTATCAATGCAAAAATAAAAAAAATCAATTTTGGAAAGATACTAAATGGATAATTTTTATTAATTATAAGAATCTGAGTCCATCTATCGGGGTGTAGTATATTTTTATTATATTATTATATCTATTGTGTTAGATTATTTTTGGTAATAATTTCTTATATTTTTTGGATTATTAGTATTGTTTCACCAAAATCCTTATAGCCTAAGAATACGAGGAATCAACTTTTTCTATATAACGATTTAAAAAAAGTTCCACCTCAATAATGAACATTAAAATGTATTGTTCATAGACAACCATTCTAAGGTTCATGATTATATTTTTTTCATAATAATAGTTAGGATCATTGATTTTTTTTACTTATGATTATTTTATTTTTTTGGAACACTTTTTATAGTGGTTTTCAAATTTAGGAATTGGTTTTAGAGAAGTTTCTGTAGACCATCTTAGTTATTAATTGTGAAAAATTCCATTTTACGGCGATTTATGATATAATTCATTGATATGATGTATATGTGGGGGTTAATTATATTGAAATTGAAAAAAGCGATGTAATACAAAATTTTTAGCCCCAAATAATTATCAAGGGTTTTAGAAGGTTCTTATGTTATGTCAGTTTTAATCAGTGGTTTATTATATATTTTTGAAAAATCACAAGTACCTTTGGTTAATTGTTGAGTAACTATACACACATTATATTTCATGAAATTTTTTGCAGTATTTTTATTTTTATTGAGTAACACTCTCAGAATAACCCATCATCATGGGACATGATTTGAAATTTCTATTTGAATTTATATGTGACGATAGAGATGTCTCCTTTCAAGCTCTTTTAGGCTAATTAATATATATTATATTGGATGTGTTTTATTATGACTGGGGAATACTATTTTATTCTCAATGTTATTATACCACTACTGGGAAGTGTTTTTTGGCCGTTGAGTTTTCATTAAATAATTTTTGGTTTTACCTATTAGTTTTTAATGATATAATATTTATAGAACAGTTTCACATTATGTATTTGTTGTCTATGAAATAGTCGAGTCATAAAATCATCATATGGATAATTTTCATTTTACACTCATATTTTTAAATTATAGATAAATAGGGTGATGATTGTATTGTCTTAGACCATATTTCGTGGTCGTGTATGTCTTAGTTTGAAGACTCTAGGGTGATTAATTTTTTCATTCCTGAAAAAACAAAACTTGATTATGATATTATGAAATATGATTAGTATGTAGGTTTTGATCATTGTCTAGTAGGAAGGTTGATTCTAAAATATTTTATCTTAAAATAAAAAATAAAAAATTATTTTATGATTATGTATCCTCAATGGGATGATCATTTACTCTTCAGAATATGTGATAGTGGAATAATGAGGATGTGTGCTCCAATGGATGTGATATTTGTTTAAAAATATGAGATTTTAATATGCATTTATTTTAAATATAATTAATCTCCATAAAGTATTATGGTACATGAAACATATCTATTTTAAAATAATAACATTATATTCCATAGTGTATATAGCATGCAACACCAAACCAAAATAAAAAATAAGATACGATTTAAATATGACCATTATAACCTAGTAATTGAATTGGAAAGTATGAATAGGATTACCAAAATTATGAAATATATAGAAATAAAAACAAATAAATACCAAATATTTTTTTTAAGAAAATAATCACTCAATTATTTCTTAATGTCGTTTTATGCTACAAAATAAATATTCTCATTCGTACGTAAGTGCCATAATTTCCATGATGCGATGCGACACATTTTCCATGTCCAAATTAAACGATTTGATTTAAAAATAACTAAACTAAGTAAATATGATATTTATTACATTAATATAATTATGGATATGTTGGAATTATATTCAATACAAACTAAAAAAGATTTCATGAAAAAATACAAATGATAAAACTATACATTTAACCCCGGAAACAATATTAATTTAAAAAAATATTATTTTCAAATAGGTGATAAATTATTATAATAAGATCAAATGTGATATTAAAAACATGAATATGGTTCTATTATAAATTAATAACATTTTTATGTCCATTATACAAATTATTAATGTGTGTTCAACAAAAATGGAATATTAAGGTATGAGATTTTGTCTCATTTTCCTTTTATTGTGGAATATTTTAATGCAATGCATCTAATTTATTTATACAGTGTATATAATTACAATTTTACATTTACGATCATTAATCATTTATACATAAATGTATTTTATGTTTTGATTTTATTTATTTCATTGAAGGGGATCTTATTAGAAAATTATCAAGTCGTAAAAATTATCATAACTCAATAATGTTTCATTGGGTTATAGAACGTCTTTATTATATATAATATTATACTAATTTTTGTTTAATTACTTTTGATTATATTTTATTCTCTTTACAATTTTTTTATATGGATATAAATTATATAAAAATAATAGGCTCAATGATTCGTTCTCACATCAATGTTACGACCATTGTTCGTGTTGCTCATATAAAATTGGATTCATTGGTAAATATGTCATGTTTTCCACAGATCACCTATTTGATGAGTATATACTACCAATATGATATGGTATATAATGAATATCATTATATTCATGTTATTTAATGATTAATATTTTCATTCCTTTCATTGTGAGGGTTCAATTGCAACCACCTTCCTTAAAGTAGCACCCATTGTATAACATGAGATGTACACCATTGAGATATATTTAACCCGTGGGATGGTATTAGTTACCATATTCTTATCAACAACCCTTGTTCAGATTCTAGAAACATCATTACTAGAATATGAATCATCATAAAGCATGATATTCCTACATACTATGCCTTTTATTGCAACCAAAATTCACTAAAAATCGACTAACATCAGAATGGATCTCACATATATCCTGATAATGTTCCTACCTGATCATTGAATCAAATTTTGGATGAAATTTATCATCAGATGGATAATGGAAATAATTTAGTAATCTCTTCCACTTATTCCTCATTTTTGTTAGCTAAATCACTCAAAAAAATCTACATGTAGACTCCTCACTAGGGTTATTATAACATGATAACTTAGACATAGTGGTGATACCCTTTTGTTTGATACCCTCTCTAGTATATAGGGAATGATTCCATAAACACCAAATTATAAAATAGAATTCTAGGTCGACATGTTCACTAGAGAACATGATTATAGTACTCCCCCCTTCTATATCAAAAAAGAGACGTACATTCCTTAACAGAATAGATCCCCAAGCATGAAATAATGAAGAAACAATTATCCTACTCTTCAGTAGGCCTGAAGATTTTGAATAATTATTATAGTTATTTATTTAAAACTCCATATGTAATGGTCCGATAATCACAAGGAATTTTAAAATTTTTACCTTCCGTCTAAAAGCTGTAAAATTCGTGCTTGGGGTCTACCAGATTATGAAAGCAGAAGTTATTTTCTATAAACCCAATAATCCAATGTTCAGGATATAGTATATGTCGGTTATAAATTGTAATTGTTTCCATATAAAATAAAAGTTCACATTTGGTGAACCTGGGTTCTTTCTATACTAATCCTTGATAAATTTTTCAAATGGTATATGTCTTTAAATAACCTCCCAATACATCCTAGCATGCAAGCAATGCACCATGTCATTGGAACCTCTCAAAAATATTCAACATTATTGCAACTATTTTTTCATTCAGACCTATGATTCCCTATGGTTCCTTCAATCCAGGTTATAATTATAAATAAATATGTTAATTAGTATCTTAATTATCCACACTAATCTCTATAGGAAATTGAGAATAATTACGTCTTGCGTGGAGATAAATAATAAGATACTTATGATGAGAGTTATTCAACCTCCAAAAGAAGGGAATTATTGATGAGGGAGTAGTTATTATAGACCAACATATCATAATGATATATCTAAAACTCTAAAGATGAAACAAGGACCTATAAATAATCAATCACAAAGCTCTTACAATGTATACCATTGGTTGATACAATAGTGAGTGAAAACCTCTCTGAGTTGATTTAATAAATATGAATACTACTCTTATCAAGATAAATTTTTTATATATTCAACTTTTAGTACAATTAAGGAGTGTTATTAATACCCTTAATGGGATTGGTACTATCATTGTGTAATAAAACCACATCTTATAAAAAACCAAATGGGTTAATCATCGAACGTTTGTTCTACTCATTAATAGAATTATGGTTAATTATTGAATATTTATGTTAATTTCCTTAGCAAGAAATTTTTCTTCCATTATAGAGATGATTTTTAACATGTTTTCTCCTTCCAAAACCCCCACACTGATTTTTGGAATCCCTACTACCTTCAAATAAAATAAATAATAATTCAAGCTGAGATAATGTAATAAAAGAGAAAATCGACCACTTGTAAAGAGAAACACATGTAGTGAAATACCATATGAATAAAAACCTATTAATACATATCACATGATTTATACGTAACCATTTTAATGACAATGTTTGAAACTTGAGACTTATTGTTAAAATCATCAATTGTTGATGACATTCAAGATGAGCCTAACCTTAGAAAAATCATGGTACTCTTTATAAATATTTCATTAAATAAAAAGATAAATTATCACTTTGATCACACTATCAAGATATTTTTACTAAAAATATACACAAACTAATATTTCAATTCATATTAGAATATTTAGCATCCCTGACATTCGTAATGAGAATCAATGGAGTAAAATATTCTATAATGGGTATGGATCCCCCATATTAAAATTATATTACCACACCTACAGGATATTCCATAAAAACCTCTCATCATTCCAAAAATAACAATCTAATAAATCTATTATGATCAAGTGATTTATCCAGAATAAGATCATAAATGAACTATCAAACCTTCTTCTCTTCCATAATGGAATCTTAAAAAGAATATTTTCGAAGGAAATATGAAAATTAATCACACCAAAAAATAGGGAACGACTACGTGGATAAGCTTACTATATAAAAGTTTTAGGACCAATAAAAAGATATTTAAAATTGGGTTCCACCGTACCTCTAAAAATATTTGGTGTTTATTGTTTCAAAGAAGTACAATCCTTAAAAAGGATGTTGGCACTACATACCCAAATTATCTGTTTGATTCGTTCATGAAAAAGTGATTCATTATTGTCTCCTACCCTTAGAAACATGTGCATATATTTTCCTAGATCATAACATTCATTTTTGATGAGAATAACATTAAATTGATCTTTTTATGGATCCCAACATGAATAATTTATTCATCTGATCTATCATTAGTTATAGATTCCAACTACTACTTTCATATCCTGACCCCTTATAGGTCATGATATAGGGGAGATTAGTTATTGATCAATAACTTCATTTCCTTAGTCTACTCATTTTTTTGAGGATACAAACCACCCGGGCCTCCTACATAGTCATTTCCTTGGAATATTGAAAGGCCTTATGGTAGCTAGGGTCAGACATACACCTGCATGAGAATTAGAAGTGACTATATTATTGCCTTTTGGATGATTGTTTGAAAATGAAGGAAGAGTTATCCAAAAACTAATGGACAAGGTGAGTAATAGGGGAATTGGGAAATGAAGATATCACATGAAGATTTACTATTAATCTATCCAAAATTTACCAGGATTGTCCAAAACCTTTATAATTGTTTCACCACATTAAATTGAAACCTATAAAGCCCAGATTCATTAGTATAACGAGAGAAGTAAATGAAGAGAACACATCGACGGAAATCACGGGAGATTAACTATATCCTTTTATCCTTTAGGCATATAGTATTGTTTTTAAATCCTTTCCCATTACCACACGGATTCTCATAGATAGAAGTAACTGACATATTTCTATAACATTTACCTAGATAATATTTTCAGGTTTTTCATCATTTAGGCAACTGAAGATGTGGGTATTGAATAATTAAAATTTCATTAGGTATCATCTTGGGAAATTTCATAGGATATACCTATTAAGGAATGGGGTGTACTAAACAATAACCCTAAAATGTACATTTTTCTTGGAAGAAGGTGATGAAGATGAATTCTTAGAGATAGATCTTCACCATATATTGGAAGGAAGAATTCCATTACTATCATGCATGTATTTATTTTGAAAATATTGAGATAAAAAAGGTTTTACCTAACCTTAACCCCTAACGAATGCTCGAAATATTTCTGTAGTGTCTTGCTATAGAATCTGATGTGATATTTTCTGTAGAAAGATTAAGACTTCCCCTATAGATGTTAGGTTAAAAAATAAATCCATTGATTAATATTAGATCCTTTTCCACCACGATACAAAGGATATAACTTGAATAAGAATATACTCATGGATAGGTGACAAATGATCCACCTCTACAAACATATGTCTCAGTGATATATCTATGAGTTGAAGAGTCTTATCATCCATGCATAAATAAAAGACTAAAAAATTTCAAATATTACAATGGTATTGTGAATTAATGACATGGATAATGAGAACTAGAAAACTCACCCTCTCCATAGGTTGAAGAGGTTCTCACCCTGCATGGGCATCTAAGTGCAACCTTATCATGTTAATCCTTAATTTACTAATGAAATGAGATCTATGTGACAAAAAATTCATGAAATATTCCCTTCATTATAGAACATTTTAGAATGATTTTTTATTTAAATATGATTCCCTCACATGGGTTTACATCCCATAGGAATTGAAAAAATCCCAGAAGAATAAGAGAATGGGATTATCCTAACTAAAAATAACCACCATGATCCATTAGAAGAATTATGAAGCTGATGTGAAGGCCTCATCCTATAAGGAAATGAAAATAAATCCCTCTTACATGGTAGGGTAGAAAAGATATATGGATGTCATTGGGATTGGAGAGAAAAATCATTAGGGGTAGCTGTCTAAGAGGACATATTTCTATGAGAGACAATCCTGAAGTCCCCTAACAGATGGGCAATGAGGAGTTGTGACAGGGGTAGGAGGGAAACATTAGGCAAATAAAGAATGGATGGGGAAGGGTGGCTAAGACATGTAATCATAGGCATGACATATTCAATTGGAGTGGTGGAGGAGGACCATTAGTTAAAAATAATTCAAAATTTTAGAGCACATAGGGCTTGTTCTCAATAGTGATAAGGAGCACGTTATTTCAAATTTTTATATATATTTAATTCACATTATTTAGATAATTTTACATTAAATTTTCCTAAAATATCCACATTATTTATCATGTATATTTTCATTAGAAAAAAATTATATAATTTTTACATACAGTTTTTTACTTTTAAAGTTATATAATTAATTATGGATATACTGATATTAAATATTGATTATTCATTGCATGATATTTTTGATAAGGAATATTGTTTATGAATTAAATGAACATCTGATATATGGGGAATTTTTTGGACATGTAGTGATGGAAGCGTCTCATAATTATATTTCATCTCATTGCATCGATTTTCTATTGCGGTGAAACGTAAGATATAATTACATGGGTTATTATGAATAGTATTACAATGTCATATGAAAAGTTTTGTTGATATTAATATCATGATGTCTGAGAAAATAGAATTAAATAATATCAATTTAATCATTAATTATTTAGTTTTTCTATCCATGAGATTATTACATTTATATTATTCATTGCTGAATTTTATTCACAAATTATTGAATAAATTTCATTTATCTTTAGTTATTTAGTTTTTTGATATTGATAATTGATTTTATAATTATATTATTCATGTTATTTGTTAAATGTAATGTGTATTCATATATGTACCATTCCATATTGATTATTCCTTATTGATTGTGATTTATTTATTCAAAATAGAACCTAATTTATTTAATTATTATTGATCATCCGATATATCCCGTGTTTTGTTTTAGTTTCCTAATATTTGTAAAAGGAATATGTAAATGACTTCAAGGAAATGTAATTTTTTTCTTTGAGTTAGTGTTATTAATTTTTTTCAATTTTATTGTATGATTCAAGTATGTATCTATTATTCCAATACTACTAAAATATTAAGCGTTTTTGGATTTAACCCCTTGTATACCACACAAAATTAATAATATAACTATTTCATCTTGGATACTCAGTATGAGGAATTTATATTTAGTATTATTGTAACTTTTTTAATAAAACATATGAACATGACTTTAAAATATAAATAATGTAAAATATCTTTATGATATACTTCAAGGGAAACAATTTATGAAAATCCTAATGTTATAGTTTAGAATTAATTATGTATTTTTTTTATAAATACATACTCACTCGTTACAATATGTGTACTAGGTTTGGGAAAAATTTTGCATAGGGGAAATAACATTGAAAAGGCCACACTGTTCCTTTACACATTAGTCACATTGTTCCAGATAGTGAGCCTTACTAAAAACCTAATTTGACTCTATCTAGGGGTATTAATCGGATAATTCATTGTTTTAATGAAATGTCTCCATGGAATTGAATAGATAATGAAATTTAATTATTTATAATAACACTTAAGTGTCTTAGGTTGTTATGTATAATGTTGACCATATTCTATATGTAATATAAACTTTTTTGATAATTTTTTTGATAATCATATAAGAAGATTATGGACAAATTTTGATACATTAATGAGAATAAAACCCCTTAGTTTAGATTATTTTTTATTGATATTTTTTTGTACTAAGTGAAGATTTTATATTTTATTAAAAATAGTTTAAAGGTCTTGTAACCCTTACAGTTAATATGATCAGTCATGTTAATGAAATAACAGTAAATTAATATTGTTGGAATTAATGTAAAATATAATAAGTTATATAGAATAATGTTGAGTAAAATATATTGATATTTAGGAAAAATGTTATTTTTTAGGAAGTTAATTTTATTATTGTGCTTTTTATAAGAATTATATTAAGTTAGTTTGGAAAAATAGAAAACCTACATATCAGATGAATAATATTCTCATACAAAAAAACTGTGGGGTTTAAACCCACAACCAAGTAGTGATAAAGGTTAATTTATTTATAAGGGACGCAGTGATATACTAGATAAGGAAAAATTATTTTTACAAAAATAGTTTGATAGTTAAATATTATGTTGATTTGGGAATCCTACTATATGAAAAAATAATTTCTATTTTTAGGTAGTAAATGATATTTTTGGACGAAATTTTATTATGTAGAGTTTTATATAACCATTATGATTAACATTATAAATGATTTAGGAAAAATGTAATTTATTTATTGGGGATATAATTTAAAATGTTGATGCTAACATTTGAACTGAAAAATTATATAACGTTGAGAATATGAAGATTAATTTTGATTTAGGGATTTTTATGTATATAATTATTTAAGATAACCCTTTGGTGGAAATTTTGATTTAAGAGGTATTGTTTCTAAATATTATGGTATATAATTTTTTTAATTATGTTACCCTGTGGTGACAATTTTGTTTTTTGTTAATTTTTAATAACTATAATAATATATTAATTTTCTTTTAGGAATTATACAATCCATTAAACCATGTTTTTAATATTTGAGGAAATAAATTAATTTGGGATATTAATTTCACAGTGAAATTGGTGAATTAGAAATCTATCAATGAAAAACCAAAGGGTTGTATTTTTTTAAGAAAATTGAATGATATAATGTATGAATATTTTCTATTGTTCTCTGTTTTGATAGTTAAATTAAACAAAAACATTCTTGAAAGGATTTTGAGTCCAAAATATTATTTTATTACCTTTATATTACCCGAATAAATAGTATCTTAACAGATCATGGATTTTTGGTTTGGTGGTCATTAACATTCTATTTATCATTAACATTATTATGATCAATGACATCTATCAGTATCTATAATTATTTTCAATTTTCTTCATTTATTTTATTTTAAATTTCCACCAATGTCATCCTATATTGAATCATAGTTATGTTCTATTATATATGACAGTAACACTTCCTTTTCTCTCCCATAAATAGAAATGTTCATACCCTTTCCATTTTGTCTACTTTCAATAATGGAAATTTCAAATTTAAATCCCTTGACTTCCATGATCAAGTTCAAATTTAAGGGATGTCATTTATTGGTAATGGGGAGAATATAACACCCCTCGAATTTATATAATAATTTTTATATAAATTTATTTACTTTTATAGATTTAATTACAAAAAAATTATATTGCAAAAGAATATAATTATGTTCAATAGCCTATACAAAAAGAAACACTGAGCCTAAATAAATATTGAGATACTGTTTATATGATAATAAACTATGAATTGAATTGTTTAGTACTAATAAGAATAACTAAGCAATGAAATTTATATTGAGTTGTAATATTAAATAACATATTTAGTTAAAATCTCACTAAATAACCCCTAAAAGTTTTAGTAATGTTGTTTTAGATTTTAGAAAACATTTTCTTTATGAAAATGGTATTATTTTTCATTTTATGATTGAAATTATTAGAAATTCATAAAATTTTATAAATTTTATTTTATAGAAATAATAGAATTTTTCAATTCATCATATAAAAATTATACTCTGGTAATATTTTTGTTTTTTCTTAAAAGGATGATTTTTCATTGAATACTGGAAAATACATATTAATCAAATATTCTTATGTATTTTTAAAAATACAATTAATATAAAAGTACCAATATTATTTTAATTTTATTTAATTGTTAAAAATTTATTATTTAGTTATATTTAATATAAATAATTATAATGTTACCCCCTTTATACCCAATTTTTAATTAAGTATATTTTTAGGATTAAAATCTATTTTTTTCGAAAAATTGTTTTTAATGTATAATGTTCCTCTGGTTTAATTAATTGAACTCAACACTGAGAATAAAATATTTAAATGAATTCTATATATTATATATCAGTGTATAATAATTCTAAACCATCTAATTATTTTTAATGGTCATATTGTTTATATAATATCACATTATTTGGAAAAGAATATTTCTTAAAACAACTATTCATTGACAAGATTTATTAGTGAATTTATAAATTATATGAATATAATTTCAAAAAATATATTATTATTTTTATGAATAAAAATAATTAATATTATATAATTAATAAAAATTACACTTTTTATATTGATTATTAAAGTCATTAAATTTAATTTACCAATATTAATGTCTAAACGAGGTTCTGTGCGGTAGATGTATTTATGTAAAAATTATTTGTACATAAAAAAATATTTTTTATTTTATAAATTGTACTTAATATTATTTTATTTTGGGTCACAATTATTAAATATCTACGATTTTATTTTATTCTGAATGGAAATATTACCCGGGATATATAAACTTATTTCCATGGTGGAAAAAAATGGTAAAAGTAAGTTATCATAGAAGATATTAAAAAAATATTTTCTAAAAAAGTAATTTTTTAGAAATTATATATGTGGATCAACCTTAGGTTCCCTCCACTACATTATATATCAATTTATGAGTAACATTAAGTGAGTGTAACTTCCCATTACTGAATATTTTTCGGTATTTACAATAATGCAACTCTATCATAATTAAAAATAGGTCACTCCTTCCCTTTTCTTCTTCACACCACTCAATCCATTTTAATAAACCAATATATAAATATATCTCTCGAATTAATCCTTAGAAACATTAGTTATATTATTTATTACCAAAAATAAAAACACTAGGGTATTAAATAAGAGATATAAAGGAGGTTCTTCCAAGAATAGATAATTTCCTTCAATACACACTTTATTTTTCAATTATTATTTTTCCCATCATCATTTTTTTTTAAAAAAATATTATAAAAAAGTATAATATATATTGGGATGTTATTGTATTAATTATTAAAATTAATCTATATCCTCCCACATTAAATTTTATGTAAATCCATCACCCATGTGTACGGAGGACTATCACCTTGAAAACTGATGTAATATGTTTTCCATAACTGAATCATATAGATAGTCATAATGAAGTAAATAATGAATATATATATTAAATATAAAATGATATTAATTCTGTATAATTAATATAAAATCCAATTACTTACCCTTTTAACATTATTTTAATTATATAGTCGCATGTGCATACATACGGCATGTTGTCTCCCTGAAGCGATGCGACTCATTTTGCATTTCAAAATTTCATAAATTGTTCAAAAAATGAATAGCATAATAAAATATTATATTTATTAAATTAATATAATTATTTGAATTGTGTAATTATTTTTATACTCAATAATTAGAATTTTCTCTACAAAACAAGGTTCAGAAAATAAGTCAATTTTCATCCACAACAGTAGTAATATAAAAATTTTATTAATGTATAAGTGGTAAAATATTATAAAAGTATCATATGTGATATTATAAAAATTAATATTGTTACTAAATGAATTTCTAAAATTCATAAAACAATTACACATTTGGATAAATCATGTTTAACTAGATCAGATGCTTGAGATAAGGGATTTTTTCCCAATTTTATTTCACTGAGGCATATTATAATGTTATTCACCTAATATCATTATATGGTTAATATAATTTCCCATTTAAATGTTATTTTATTATTTATTCATAATTTATAGTATTTTAGGTTTTTATTTGATTAATATTATCATTGATATTTTTGATCAAAAATTACCATGTTTTTATGGTGTTTTAAACCGAAATTTCATTTCATTAGTTAATATTACTTCTTCAATGTCTTTGATATTATAATTTTATATGTTTAATTAATTTTCATTATATTATGTTTTATATACACATTATTTATATTTACCTAATTTTTATATACATAATATATTCATTTATTATTTATCACATCAATGGTACGACCATTTAATGGGTTTTTCATCTCAAATTGTCTTCATTGGGAAATATGTTATGATATACACCTATATTATTATATATGGTGTATATAATTCAATGTAGATATGTCATATCATTAATATTTCATTTTAACGGTATTTATAATTTAATTATATTGTATTTCTGTAATGGCCCGTACCTCTCCGACCCATTCCTTTGTCAAAAAGAGGGTCTTGAAGTGTTTTGGAGGGTAAATTGGATTTTCCAACACTTTCTAGAATTTTGAAACTTCACTCTGTTTAGTTTGAGTACACGTCATATACCCCCTTGTCGGGTATACCCCATGTTGAAAGCGGTGTACTTGCCATGTGCAATAAATGGGTACACTCCGTGTATCCAATACTACACGACGTGTAGTCTCTCCCCGCGTATGTGTTACCGTGGGTTGACCAGTCAATGGTTGTGTACCATGTTGGAGTCGTGTCCTTTCCATGTGAAATAAATGGGTACATGCCGTGTGTACAAACTACATGTTGTGTAGTCTTTCCCCACGTATGCGTTACCCTCAAACCGTGTGATGACCAGTCAACTGCCGCGGAACCGTGTTGGAATCCGCGTGGAGACGGTGTAAAGTAACCGAGTACACGACATGTACCAAAAGTACATGCGGTGTACTTTTTCTTTTCTCTCTTATAAAATGAGGGGTCCCCTCCTCCTTTTCAACTCACCCCTCTCCTCCCCTTTCCTCTGAGTAGAGTTCTCCCAAGAGACTCGAAGGCTCTTTCATCCATAACTTATTCGTTCGAGCTCCGATTTCCGATTCTTCAGCGGCCACGAGATCGTAACGATGAGGCAGAACATCTGAGCTTGGATATTTTGTCTTTCCTTCAGCATTTCCTTTCCAACATCCAATCAAGGAGGTTTTTTCTGGATTCCACAGAAGTGACGGACGCCGGCGAACGTCTTCTAAAGTTGATCCGGGGGAGCGTTGTGATCAGAAACTGTTGAGGTAGGGATCTTACCTCCATCTCTCTAATTTGTGCATCATGTGGGGTGGGTTTCCTCTTGTTTTATGAAACACAGTCGAACCAGTTTAATGAAGATAATAACTGGCTTATATAACGGGGATGGGAAGTTTGTGATTACCATTACTTTACTTTTTAAATCCGGTGATATTATGTTGTGACTTGAATAGGATTATGCCTACTAAAAATCATGGACGTTGGGGGCCTTTGCTTGCGAAATTAAATGTTTCCCTATCATCTATACCATTTTATTGAATGGAACCTTGTTGAATGTGTAATTTTGGTTAATCACATAAAGTTGGCTGATTAAATGAAAATATGGAACCCTTGTGTGATCACCCAGGTAAAAAAATGGAATAAAGAACATGTGGGTGTTGGCTTTGATACGTGGCCTGTGATTGGGGTGTTTTTTGGGTTGTTGTGATTTGGGTGAGCATCGGGGTTGCGGTTGACTTTGTTGTGGGTTGGTGTGAATGCTATGATGGAGATGGGTAGCAGGGCTATATTAAATAGTATTAAATAGATAATGATGTACGGTGCAGTTGTGGTTATGGAAGTTGGCAGCGGGGCTATAGGGATGGGATTGAATGTGAACAAACTATGGGTTCTGTTTAATAAATAAAAGTGGAAGAATTAAATGGTGGGGCTTGATAGTTGAATGGTAATAATAGTTAATGGGGTTGGTTGGTTAATAAGAAGGACATGGTTGTGTTGCTTGTGTTTTCCTAACTTGATTTGTGGATGGCAGGGTTATTTTTTACGAATGATCGATGTGGTTGGTTGTGGATATTTTCCCAGTAGTTAAGAAACAAATAACTTATGCTGTTAAAACATGAAAAAATTAAATGGGGTTTTGGGATTTCATGTTGTATGCATACTTCATGGTAGCAGTGCCGAGGCATGTGCTCAGTTTCTCTGTTTATAAGCCATAGGTTGGGTTGAGTGGCTCCTTTATATATATATATATCTGATTTTTTTTTGTTTTATCGCACCCCACTCATGTTGATCACTTAGTGCTGAACACTCCCATTTCACGGGAGAGTGTGTTTTCTCCTTATTTACTAGCTCCTTCCTGGTCTTATCCCCTAGGCTGTGATGGCTTGTGGAGACCTTAAACATAAGACTCTTCGGGTAGGTTTCGATTGTTGTGGTTTTATCCCAAGACTCTTCGGGCAGTTTCTACTGATTCCCAATACTCTGTGGGATGAGGCCCAGGTGTGTGCGGGTGGGATACGTGGTTGTGAGGCCCAGGTGTGTGCGGGCGGGATACGTGGTTTTGAGTCCCAGGTGTGTGTGGGCGGGATATGTGGTTTGTGGGGCCCAGGTGTGTGAGGGCGGGATATGTGGTTTGTGAGGCTGAGGTGTGTGCGGGCGGGATATGTGGTTTGTGAGTCCCAGGTGTGTGCGCGTGGGATATGTGGTTTGTGAGGCCCAGGTGTGTGCGGGTGGGATATGTGGTCTGTGAGGCCTAGGTGTGTGCGGGCGGGGAGAGTGTTGCAGCATTAGGACGTTCGCCTTTAGGAAGACCATCTAACATATGGTTAATGGTGGGGGGTACACAATACTCCTTTTCATATATACTACTACTAGTGGTGATTTTGTTTTTAGTGAGTGTGGCAGGTGAGGTCGGGTGGATAGAATTCCTTGCTAGGTTTCTTCTGTTGTTCTCACTGGTCATTAAGATGTCTCCCCACTTGTGCACGAGAGATTTATGTTTCCCTACTGAGTATACTTGTATGCTCACCCTACGTTTACATTCAGGTTTCCAGGAGGACTACCAGGGCCGTGGGGGGACCCTACAAGTTGGACAATTGGAGTTGTTGTTATTGTTGTACACTTGTTTCTTTTGGTATTGTACATTGATCTTTCTTGTAAATCCACCTTGTTATAAAATTTGTTAAACATGCATGTGGGATTGGTTTGGGTTTATTTATATACACTTGTTCTTTTCCTTTTTGGTGCTTCACTGGACCTATTTCCTGATCTTAAAATAATAAAAGGGTAATGCCTCCCATTTTTTGTGAAAACTCATACCTTTGGTGCTAGTCCTCAACCCAGGTCCTACTGGAGGAGGGAATCGGGGGTCATTATCACCCTTTCATCATTTCCAGCTCAGGAGGGGCATCTTTGGTGGGAGGGGGTCATGACAGAATGGTATCAGAGGTGATGGTTGAGAGATAGGATGGAGTCTGGAGTTAGTCATAGTGAGGATTCCATGGGATAGTAGGGAAACATTGTTAGTTAATCTTGGTGTCCGACATAGGCCAGGGAAGACCGGCTAGGAAACGGGATTTTAGGGCCCCACGTGATCCGATGCAAGGACTCTGAGCATACCTAACTTCCAAGTTAGACTACATTTATTTCAGGGTAGATACACTAGGGAAGTTACATGCATCATCATGATTGTGTTTTACTTGATTTGGGTGTTCTCGGAAAGAAATTGTAATAAAATGATAAAATAAAAACATGAGTTTTTCTTTAATACGTGGGCTTAGGTGATCTTTTATTATCATACCACTATGGCACCTGGTTGACATCAGGGAGGCAGAGGAGCTAGGAGTGGACAGTTGCACACAGCAGAGTTCACAGCTCTGGCAGGACCAGAGGTGGTGCGAGGTACGATTTGTTTGTTCAGCACTCTCGTTACTGCTTTTCTGATTTAGGCGCTTCGCACTTCTTTATTGCACCCTGTCTATCCCATGATTTGGGACTAGACGTAGGGAGACTTTCCATACCACTGGTGATGAGTACATTAGTTGGAGGCCAGGCCAGCATATCTTGTGTTTTCCGGGGATGTGGGCTGACGTTGGGAGGACATCGATCTAGTGGGGATCTTCTTCTTTTATAGATGCAACCATATGATGTCATCCTAGGAATCGACTGGTTGTTTTGTGTTAGTGCTGTTATCGACTGCTTCTTGAGAAGAGTTTTGTTCTCTGACATGGATGGGCAGCGCATATATTTTGATCGAAAGTGGAGCTATCAGGTAGCAAGCCGGCATGTAGAGCCTCTCCTTTCCTTGTTAGGCAGGTTATCAGTGGTTCCAACTGATATAGAGATGATGGATGTCTTTGAGGTTGTTGGGGAGTTCCTCTATGTTTTTCCCTAGGAGTTTGTGACTCAACCCCCCCCCCCCCCCCCGAAGTGATGTTGAGTTCGGGATAGACATACAACCTGGTGCCCATCCGATTTCGATGGCCCCTTATCGGATGGCACCTTTGGAGTTGCGGGAGTTGCGGATTCATATTTACGATCTGATGGAGAAGGGTTTTGTTCAACCTAGACTATCGCTATGGGGTGCTCCAGTTTTGTTCGTGAATAAGGCAGATGGTGGTCTCAGGTTATGCATATACAACCGAAGGTTGAACTAGGTAATGGTTAAAAACCGTTACCCCCTTCCAAGGATAAATGATCTCTTCGACCAGCTGAGGGGAGCAGGTTGGTTTTCTAAGATTGATCTACGATCGGGATATCTTCAGCTGAGGGTGAAGGACAGTGGCGTCTCGAAGATGGCTTTCAGGTGCAGGTCTGGGCACTTAGAGTTTGTAGTGATACCGTTTGGAGTTACAAATTCTCCAGTTGCGTTCATGGGACTTATGAACATTGTCTTCTGATAGTTTCTGGACCGGTTCTTCGTTGTGTATATCGATGACATCCTGATCTACTCAAGATAAGAGGAGGAGAATGTAGAGCATCTCAGAGCAGTCTTGGAAGTCCTTTGACACCACCAGATTTATGGGAAATTATCGAAGTGTATGTTCTTGACACAAAAAGTACACTTTCTTGGGCAAGTGGTGACTTAGCATGGAGTGTCAGTGGACCCGTCGAAGGTGGAGGAAGTTGTTTCTTGGGCAGCACCCAAGAGTGTGGTAGAAGTTTGTCGTTTCATGGGGTTAGCAGGTTACTATTGGAGGTTCGTTTTAGACTTTTCTCGAGTTGCTACTCCATTGATAGCTTTGACTAAGAAGAACCAGGTCTTCCTCTGGAGCGAGCAGTGCCAGAAGGATTTCGACTACCTAAAGGAGAAGTTGGTCAGTGCTCTTGTACTCAGGTTTCTAGAGGAAGGGTTGTTGTATGAGGTGTTTTATAATGCTTCTGGACTTGGTCTGGGATGTGTGCTGATGCAGATGAAGGGAGTGATCCGTTATGGGTCTAGGCAGTTACGCCCTCATGAGCGTAACTATGCCACCCATGTCCTAGAGCTTGCAGCAGTAGTGTTCGCACTGAAGTTGTGGCGACATTACCACTTTGGGGAGCGCTTTGTGGTCTTCTCAGATCACAAGAGCCTGCATTATATCTTTTCCAAGTGTGACCTGAGTTTACGACAGTGAAGATGGGTTGAGTTTATCCAATTGTATGACTTTGAGATCTGTTACACTGAAGGTAAAAGCAACATTGTGGCTGATGCCCTGATCAGGAAGTCTCAAAATTAAGTCGTTCGAGAATCCACAGATGCGTGGAAAGGTATGGGAGAGTTGGCTGCCGTGCACTTAGATGCAAGTGTAGAAGGTGTTAGAGGATGTTTGTTTTAAATGAAAGTGTATTCCTCCTTGTTGCAGTAGGTGGAAGAGTCTCAGTGGGGGGACTCCGAGGCGGAAGTGATGCGGGATCATGTCGATCCGGGGAACGCTCCAGAAGGATGGTCAGAGGACAGCCGACATCGGATGTGTTTCCATGGAAGGTTATTTGTTCCAAAGGCAATGTGTGAGGGAGTTCTCCATGAGTTCCATAGCTCATCCTTGGCGGTATATCCAAGAGTTTCAAAAATGTACCGAGGCCTTAGGGAACAGTTTTGGTGGCCCAGGGTGAAACGGTCAGTAGCGGAGTTTGTGGCTAAGTTCCTAGTGTGTCAGCAACTGAAGGATGAACACCGTGTTCCCAGTGGGTTGTGCATTCTTTATATGTCCCCGAGTGGAAGTGGGATGACATCTCAATGGACTTCGTCACAGGACTACCCAGAGCTCAGGGTGGTTATGACTCTATCTAGGTAGTGGTGGATCGACTGACGAAATCAGCTCACTTCTTAGCAATTAAGGAGTCAGGCCCGGTGATTACCTTGGGACAGAGGTACATAGATGAGGTTGTGCAGTTGCATGGAGTCCCAAAGACGATCATCTCAGATCAAGATACTTAGTTTACCTCACGAGTGTGGAGGGGGTTACGACATGATTTTGCACCCAGCTACACCTTAGCAGTGCTTTCCACCCCCAGAGCGATGGGCAGACTGAGCGGACTATCCAGACATTGGAGGACATGCTGCGAGCATGAGTTCTGGATTTTGGAGGATCATGGGTATGACACTTTCCTTTAGTAGAGTTTGCCTAAAACAACAGCTTCAACTATACTATTGTCATGGCACCGTTTGAGGCTTTGTATAGAAGACCATGTCGTTCACCCATTTGCTAGGAAGAGGTCGGTGAGACAGGTGACCTTGGGCCATAAGTAGTACATAGCCCCACGGAGAATGTCCAGCTTGTACGTGAGAAGAGGAAAGTGGCTCAGGACCGACAGAAGTCATATGCTGATCGTCGAAGGAGGCCCTTGGAGTTTGAGGTGGGAGATCATGTGTTCTCGAAGGTTTCCCCTCGACGGGGGCAGCAGAGGTTCAAAAAGGGGTGTAAGCTCTCCCCAAGGTTCATCGGACCTTTTGAGGTGCTGAGGCGAGTCGGCGATGTGGCATATCTGCTGGCCCTTCCACCTCAGTTGGAGAAAGTTCATGACGTCTTCCACGTCTCCTAGCATCATCGGTACTTACACGACGACTCTCACGTTATTAAATGGGGAGAGTTAGACATGGGAGATGACGGGACCTTCGAGGAAAGACCATTCAGAATCGAAGATCGTAAAGAGAAGGTGCTCCGTGAAAGAACCATTCCCTTAGTTCGTGTGTTTTGGAGGCATCGCGACCTCAAGGAGAGCACATGGGAGCTGGAGACCCAGATGCACGGTCAGTGCCCGAAGTTGTTTTGACTTGTGTTTTCTTTGTTCTTTTGAGCTTTGTTTTGATGTTATACTATGTACCTTTGATATATGGAACACTTGGCTTGTCGGTTATGAGACCCTTTTTTTTCTTCATTCTATGGAAGTATGTAGCATGTCTGGATGTGTGGTAAAAAGGGAAAAACCTGATCGTTAATCAAGACGCATTAATGTGGATGCGATTGAACCCATGCGGGAGAATCAGTGCCTCCTAAAGTGGATAATATCTCGAGATAGGAGAAGGAATTTCCCCAAACCATGTGTTCGGGCTGTGTATGGGTTCTGCGGTGTTGGGGGAAGTACAAGTTGAAAAATCCTAATGGATGGAAGTGGGAATACCCGATTATTTATCGAGATGCATTAATGAGGATGTGATTAGACCCATTATGGTGAGTCAGTGCTGCCTAAAGCGGATAATATCTCGACATAGGAGAAGGAATTCCTAACACTTATAATTAGGGTTGGCAGTTGGGTTTTGGTTATAACAAGAGCCCTAAGAGGTATCTTGTTCGGTTCCTCTGGGATGGTTTTTGAATTATCAGGGATGAGAATGTTTTAATAGGTATCTTTTGTAATGGCCCGGACCTCTCTGACCCTGTCACGACCCGACCTCAGGGCCCGTGCCGTGACTACCCCAAGCCCGCCTTCCATAGGCCAGGGGCTGGCGACTAGCACCAAGGCGTAAAATCCCGGTAAACAGGGAAGGCATTGCCTTTATAAGTAACAACCACCACAGAGTCAGCAAGCGGAAAGTAACTACAAAGTGCAGAAAAGTAAAGGGGGCCGGAATACAAGCCCAACTGAAAGTACAACTGAAAATGTAAAGAACATCAACTGAAGAAAAGACGGCGGCCTTGTGTCGTCCACTGGCAATCCCACCTGAAGGGTGGGTACAGATAGCCACCAGGCTCCTCGGGTCCCACGTCCGCTCCGAGCACGTCCCGCCCAGTGGTCCGCCTCCAGGTACCGTCCTGCTCCACGCCCCAACCGAGATCAGCGCTGTCCGTCGTCTGCATCCAACACAACAAAGTGCGGGCATAGCCCGTGCAGGGGTGAGTATAAACTACTCAGTAAGGACCCCGAGACCCCCGAAGGTCTCCCGAAATCCACAAAGGATATAGCACAAATGAAAGGGGCAACCACGAAGAAACAACTGACTCGACTTAGGTATATTCCCATACATATACCTAAGTCCCCATTTCTAGCTCTTCTCTCTAGCTCAAGGTCAACTCGATCCACACAGGAAAGAAAGACTCAAATCCACCACGGAGAGTAAATAGTAAATCCACATAGGATAGTTCAACACTATCCACAAAGGAGAGTAACATAAGATTCAGCTCAACCAGGTATACTTTTTCAGATGACGACAAGATGATCACCGAACCATCTAAGTCGTCGGACCCACGAAGGATCGATAGGTACTAACCTCGGCAATGACCCACACAGGATCGGGCCCACACATGACCTGTAGCAATGGCTCACACAGAACCGTAAGAGATGACCCACACAGGATCGGGCCCACACAGGACCTGTAGTCAAGGCTCACACAGAACCGTAAGGTGATGACCCACACAGGATCGGGCCCACACAAGACCTGTAGCACTGATCCACGTAGGATCGCTGAGTGCAGTAGTCGACGCAGTCCACTGAGGATCTCTGCACAGTCGTCGCCGCAGTCCACGAAGGATCTCTGCTCTGTCGTCGTGGCAGTCCACGGAGGATCTCTGCTCTGTCGTCGAAGTCACAGCCAGCGCTAGGGTTCCTGCACACAGCGAGCTCGTCTAGGAGGGTCCGCTCCACGAGCCGAGAGGATGATACATCAACTGACACGTAGTCCGAAGTTGATGTATCCAAAAGTTCCATATCGACAACAGGATCTCAACGCAACAGACGGTGCGTCAATCGGACGCCCGGTCTGAGAGTTATTGGCATTTTCGTCCCAGGGGCCCGGTTGGTTTTTAGGGCAAAACCAACCCGACCGTACTCCACCTGTGTCCGATCCTCGGGCGGAGTATGCCAAAAGTTCTATCTCACTTAGAGGAAACCTCCACAGCTGACGGTACGTTGATCGGACGTCCGCAGCTCGAGTTATGAGCGTTTCCGCTCCGAGGGCCCGGTTGGTTTCGCGTACGAACCAACCCGGCCGAACCCACAGTCTTCCGAATCTTTGAGTGTAATATACCGAAATTTCCGTCTCGATCCAGGGATCGCGTAGCCACTGACGGTTCGTCAATCGGAGGTCCCAGGCCCAAGATATGGGCAAAAGACCGAAGAGGGCCCGAAAACGGGGGTTCTGGGCCCGGGGCGACCCGGCCCGAACCCCCCCTGGGTCGACCGAACCGGGTCGACCCGACCCGGTTGGACCGGGTCCGGTCCGGCTCGGGCACGGCCCGGCCGGTCGGACCGGCTCGGCCGGCTCGGCTAATCGGCCGAGCGCAGCTGCCGCGGGGCGCCGCCCCCGCGGCTGTGTAGAAGGCGCGGCCCCGCGGAGGGGGGCCTCCTGTCACGCGGACGCGGCCTGGCCGCCGCCGCCGCGGCTTCAGCCACGGCGGATTTCCTCCACGGCGGCACGCCGGGCGCCGCCGCCTTCCGCGGGCCGCCGGAGATGCTCCGGTGGCCCGATTCCTTTCCCGCCTGCGCCGTTATTCCTCCCGGGACGCGTCCTTCACTGCGGAATCAACAATTGGCCCTTGCATCGTGCTTTTGCCGTCGCCCACCAAATCCACACAAAAAGGAAGATCGGTGGAGGGTTGTCGGGCCTTGTTTGTTAGGCATGCACCCTCCGCGTTAGGTAAAATCAACGGGAGGAAAAGAAATAACCAACAACAATTTTAAATAAATTAAAATTGTTCCGAAATCGGGTTCTTTATTTTAAAAGAATAAACACGGGAAAAAAAATATTCCAAACAACCCCTACCTCGCAGCTGTCGTTGCCGAACGGGGGATCATCGCGGGATTGCTCGTCGCGGAAGAAGGGGATCCTCGCGTCGTCGCGGTATCCGACGTCGCGTCGCCAATCTCCGGATAAAGATCAAACGGATTTAATTAATTTAAATCCGTTGATATCGAATTATAAAAAGGGGAGAATTTAGAAGATTCGATTCTCACCTTTAACCGCCGATCGTAGGTCCGCCGCGGAAGAAGAGGCGCCGAAGAAGAAGAAGAAGAAGGTCGCGGAAAAGTTTGTTGACGTCGCGGATCGTGCGTCGTCGAATTCCGGTTCCGGTGTTCTTCGCGTTCTTCACGTTCTTCGCGTTCTTCGCGAGGAGGGTGGAGGTTTAGAGGATCTCGCACAACAGGAGGATCCTTCAAAATAGACAAGTTTGTCTATTTTATTATTTCGCCAACAACGCGTAAGTAACGACCCATCAATTCGTTGAATTAATTCAACGAATGAAACAGCCCATTTAATTCACGAAGTAAACCGCCCAATTAAATGGTCTGTTAAGAATTAAGGAAAACGCGTCGGTTGACCTTTCGGTTACTTGACGGGTTTTCGCGGGTGCGTTACTTAGAAAAAGAAACGGCGGGGCTCGTGCGGGCCCCACATCACAAATATCCTACCAAGGGGTAGGGTATTTCCGGATAGCACCTTATCCGCTTTAACTCAGTTCAAGTGGCTTCCAAGTGACTTCCAAGCGGCTTAAGTGAAATAAAATAAAGTTGTCGCACAACCTTTATTTTATTTCCGACTTAAAGCCCAAAATTTTTTAAAAACCACGGTTGAGCAAATGCAACTCCGGAAGAGGCGTTCCTAAGCAAATACCGGCGCTGCGATTTCATCGGTGCCCTCAGAATTCGATTCCGGGCACCAGTTCAAAAGATAGAAAAACCCGCTCGTCCGTTCACTGAACGTACCCGAGCCAAACTTTGGAAATTGATTCCGGGCACACCGGGGCTCGGAATCAGGTGCCGTCTGAAGCTGCGCTCTTGTAAAATTCCAAAGAAAATTAAGAAAAAAAAATTTCCTTGAAATTTGCGGGTCTTTACATTACTCCCACCTCAGGGCTTTACGTCCCCATAAAGATACATCAAAAACTAGGGGAACAAATGGGGGTACTGAGCACGCATCTGAGCCTCCTGCTCCCAAGTGCTCTCCTGTAGGTTCTCGTGCTCCCATCTGACGCGCACAAGAGGAATCGACCGCCCTTGTAGGACCCGCTCTTGTCGATCCTCGATCTCCACTGGGACCTCCGCAAAAGTCGCCCCATCGTCCACGTCCAGCTCCCCAAAGTAGATGATGTGCATCGGGTCGTGCACATATCTCCTCAGCTGAGACACGTGGAAAACGTCATGCACCCGGTGCAACTGAGGTGGTAGAGCCAGGCGATAAGCCACCTCTCCTATCCTGCTGAGGACCTGGAAAGGCCCGATGAAGCGTGGAGACAACTTGCCGCCTCGGCCAAATCTCCGTAAACCACGTCGAGGTGAGACACGCAAAAAGACGTGGTCGCCATCCTCGAACTCTAGTGGCCTCCGCCTCCTGTCAGCATATGACTTCTGCCGGTTCTGAGCTGTCCTCATCCTCTCCTGGATGATCTGGACCTTCTCTGTTGTGGCTCGGACCATCTCTGGTCCCACGAGTGCTGACTCCCCAGGGTCTGTCCAGCACAACGGTGATCTGCAGGGTCTGCCGTACAACGCCTCGTATGGTGCCATCCCGATGGTGGAGTGGTAGTTGTTGTTGTACGCGAACTCCACCCAGGGTAGGTGGTCCTCCCAGCTGCGACCAAAGTCGAGAACACATGCATGGAGCATGTCCTCGAGTGTCTGTATGGTCCTCTCCGTCTGACCATCCGTCTGAGGGTGGAAGGCTGTGCTCAGATGGAGCCGCGTCCCGAACGCCTCCTGCAACCCCTTCCAAATCCGGGAAGTGAAACGAGCATCTCGATCAGAGACGATAGACGATGGCACACCGTGAAGCCGTACGATCTCCTGGACGTAAAGACGTCCCAAGCTCTCCACTGATCCCTGCTCTCTAATGGGTAAGAAGTGTGCCGACTTGGTGAGTCGGTCGACAATCACCCAAATGGAGTCGTGACCTCTGGAAGTGCGTGGAAGTCCAGTCACGAAGTCCATAGATATCCCATCCCACTTCCACTCCGGGACCTCCAAGGGCTGTACCAAGCCTGCTGGTACCTGATGCTCTGCCTTCACCTGCTGGAAGGTGAGACATCGTGAAACGAACTCTGCCACAGCTTTCTTCATGCCCGGCCACCAGTGCTGTCGTCTGAGATCCTGGTACATCTTCGCCGCTCCGGGATGTACCGCCAAGGGAGAAGTGTGAAACTCTCTCAGCACCTCCTCTCGTAAAGCGACTGGTACGAAGGTACGTCCTCTGAAAAGGATGTCGTGCTCTTCTCCAAGGGAGAAACCATCAGGAGCCTGACCTGAGGATATCAGTGCACGCCGGGTCTCACAGTCAGCGTCCCCACACTGAGCCTCTCTGACCCGCTGTAGAAGTGGAGGAGAGACTGTGAGAGACTGAAGAAAGGCTGCTCCGTCTCTATCCACGAAGGATATCTGTAAGGAGGCTAGATGCTTCGTCGCCTACTCAAGTAGTTGAATGCCCGTCCTCCTGCTGAGGGCATCGGCTACCACGTTCCCCTCCCAGTAGTATAGACTATCTTAAAGTCATAGTCCTGGAGGAACTCAAGCCATCTCCGCTGTCTCAGGTTCAGGTCCTTCTGAGAGAAGATATACCTGAGACTCTGGTGGTCAGAAAAGACTGTGAAGCGCTCGCCCATCAGATAGTGCCACCAAGTCTTCAGAGCGAAGACCACTGCTACTAACTACAGGTCATGAGTGGCGTAGTTCTTCTCATGTGGCCTCAACTGACGTGATCCGTCGGCGATCACTGCCCGCTCCTTCATCAGAACACACCCGAGTCCAGTCCCTGATGCATCGTAGTAAACTACGTATCCAACTCCCTCCTCAGGCAACTTCAAGATAGGTGCGTTGGTCAATATCTGTCTCAGCACCTGGAAGCTCTGCTGACATCTGTCTGACCACACAAAGGGTTTCCCCTTCTTTGTCAAGGCTGAGAGTGGTGCCGCAACTCTGGAGAAGTCTGGCACAAATCTTTGATAGTATCCGGCTAGGCCCAAGAAGCTCTGCACCTCCGTCACGCTCCTGGGTGGCTCCCAAGCTAGAACTGCCTCGATCTTCGCGGGATCCACTGCAACTCCCGCCTCAGAGATGATGTTCCCCAAGAAATGGACCTCACGTAACCAGAACTGGCATTTTGAGAGCTTGCCATAAAGCTGGTGCTCTCGGAGTGTGTCTAGCACAACTCGCAGGTGGTAGGCATGCTCCTCCTCAGTCGTCGAGTATACCAAAATGTCGTCAATGAAGACCACGACAAATCGGTCAAGGTATGGCTGGAAGATCCTGTTCATGAGGCTCATGAACACTGCTGGAGCATTGGTTACACCGAATGGTATAACCAAGAACTCATAATGGCCATACCGACACCTGAAGGCCGTCTTCTGCACGTCCTCGTCTCGAACTCTGAGCTGATGATAGCCTGACCGGAGGTCTATCTTCGAGAACCACCGCGCTCCCTTGAGCTGATCGAAGAGGTCATCAATCCGTGGCAGCGGATACTTGTTCCTCACTGTCACCTGGTTCAGGCGACGATAGTCGACACATAGTCGCAAGCTCCCGTCCTCCTTCTTGGCGAACAATATCGGGGAAGCCCAGGGTGAAACACTGGGTCGGATAAACCCCTTTCCCTGCAAGTCCTCCAACTGTACCCGCAGCTCTCGAAGCTCGGCGGGGGCCATACGATATGATGGAGTAGATATCGGGGCTGTCCCGGGGTACAAGTCGATGTAAAAGTCTACCTCTCTACGAGGAGGTAGCCCTGGAACGTCGTCGGGAAAGACGTCCACGTACTTGTCCACCACTGCAGGAAAAACTGGACTCCGCACGTCCACTTCTCCTAGGATGAGGCTAGCCAACTGAGGAGAGATGGGTTGCACTCTCCTCTGCGGAAGTCCATCCTGTGCTGCAAAGGTTCCCTTCTCGCCGGTGAAGGTAAACCTGCTCCCGTCGGTGCGAACACATCGCACCTTGTGCCTAAAACAGTCGATCTGGGCACGAACCGTGGATAGCCAATCCATGCCCAAGATGACGTCGTAAGGCCTCGACGCCGCTACAAGGAGATCCCAGCCGAAGATCTCACCTCCTAGAATAAGCTCACACTGCCGGCACCAGTGCGTAATCGTCGAGTCTGCTCCCGTAGGAGTCTCTAGCCGTAAGGATCGAGCCAATGGCTCAGTCGGAATCTCCGAGCTCCGAACAAGGGCAGAGGCTATGAAAGAGTGACTCGCTCCTGTGTCTATAAGTACTGCAGCAAGGGTGGAATAGACATAGATCGTACCTCGAATCATCTCTGGCATGTCGGGGTCGTAGGCCTCCACTGCCTGGAGCTGGGCCTGTCCCTGCCCGCCAGCTCCCTGTGGTCGAGGTGGCCCTCCTGGTGGTGGTGGGGGTAGAGCCTGGAAGCGTCGCCCACCACCCGCTGCTCGGCCAGCTCCTCTACCTCGTCCGCCTCCTCCCTGCGGACCGCCACGGTCGACCCTCTGCCTCTGCCTGGGTGGCCCCTCCACCGTCTGCTGCTCCTCTAATCGGCGAGTCGGGCAGTCACGAGCCATGTGACCCTGCCCGCCGCAGGAGTAGCACTGCCTACCTCTCGGAAGGCTGGCACTCCGCTGTGTGCCCCGCACTGCTGAGCCGGTGTCCTGAGGTCATCTGCGTGGGGGTCTGGTCTGCCTGGACCCGAGAGTCATCCGTCGGCTACCTGCTGCCGAAGACTCAGCTACCTGTCGCCCTGCTCTAGGTCTCGCCGCTGAAGAAGGCTCTGCCAGGAAGCTCTCGATCAGGAGGGCTCGCTCCAGTACTCCCGCCTGGGTCGGAATGCTGAGGTAGATCAGCGACGCCCGAATCTCCTGCCGCAAGCCCTGCTCGAAGGTCCGGGCCCGGAAGAAGGGGTCCCGTACCATGTCGGTCGAGTAGCGAGATAGGTCAGTGAACCTCGCCGCGTACTGAGCGACCGTCATGCTGCCCTGGCACAGCTGGAGAAGCTCCTGGATGCGCACCGCTCGGAGGGTGGTCGGGACGAACTCAGAGCGGAAGAGGCTCTCGAAGTCCGTCCAGAGCAAGGATGCCTCATCGTGAACCTGGAGCATCAAGCTCCACCATCGTCCTACTGCCGCCTGTAGGAGGCTCGCCGCGAGAATCACCATGAGATCCGCTGGTGTCCTCACTAGCCTAAAGATCCATACCACCGCCTCTAGCCAGTCCTCGGCGGCCTAGGGGTCCGCCTCACCGCGAAACCTGGGCGGTCGCTGGCTCTGAAACTCATGCAGTGCCCTGAGGCGACGTGCATCGTCAGCGTCGGGTACTGGTAGCATTGGTGGCTCGGCGGGTAAAGCTACCGCCGGTGCCACTGCTGGCAAAGGGCCCTGCACCGAGGCCTCGTCGCTCGGTGGGCTGCCGTCGCGCCCTACACTCGGAACCCTAGCTGGCTGTCGTCGCGGGGCCATCCTAAAAAGGAGAACAAGAGTACCACAGTCAGAACAATATACCTGGTGAGCTGGCACAAGTAATCACAAGGAAAACATGAGACTTTCATGAAGCAGATCAGTATACCCAGTGAGCTGACACAAGTAATCACAAAGAAATCTTGAAACACACACGCAATCAATGTTTTTATGCATTAAGTCGGAAATCAGGAGTCAGGGTCCTGGTGTATGGATACGTCGGCCGCCGCACCAACACTGGGCTCCCTGAACTGATAACCACACTCAATACACTAAACACTATTGCTTCATATAGAAAGAATAGACGATCAGAGTCTGCGGTAGAACCGACCCCTCTGATACCAATTTGTCACGACCCGACCTCGGGGCCCGTGCCGTGACTACCCCAAGCCCGCCTTCCATAGGCTAGGGGCTGGCGACTAGCACCAAGGCGTAAAATCCCGGTAAACAGGGAAGGCATTGCCTTTATAAGTAACAACCACCACAGAGTCAGCAAGCGGAAAGTAACTACAAAGTGCAGAAAAGTAAAGGGGGCCAGAATACAAGCCTAAATGAAAGTACAACTGAAAAGGTAAAGAACAACAACTGAAGAAAAGACGGCGGCCTCGTGTCGTCCACTGGAAATCCCACCTGAAGGGTGGGTACAGATAGCCTCCAGGCTCCTCGGGTCCCACGTCCGCTCCGAGCACGTCCCGCCCAGTGGTCCGCCTCCAGGTACCGTCCTGCTCCACGCCCCAACCGAGATCAGCGCTGTCCGTCGTCTGCATCCAACACAACAATGTGCGGGCATAGCCCGTGCAGGGGTGAGTATAAACTACTCAGTGAGGACCCTGGGACCCCCGAAGGTCTCCTGAAATCCACAAAGGATATAACACAAATGAAAGGGGAAACCACGAAGAAACAACTGGCTCGACTTAGGTATATGCCCAAACATATACCTAAGTCCCCATTTCTAGCTCTGCTCTCGAGCTCAAGGTCAACTCGATCCACACAGGAAAGCAAGACTCAAATCCACCAGGGAGAGTAAATAGTAAATCCACATAGGATAGTTCAACACAATCCACAAAGGAGAGTAACATAAGATTCAGCTCAACCAGGTATACATTTTCAGATGACGACAAGATGATCACCGAACCATCTAAGTCGTCGGACCCACGAAGGATCGATAGGTACTAACCTCGGCAATGACCCACACAGGATCGGGCCCACACAGGACCTGTAGCAATGGCTCACACAGAACCGTAAGAGATGACCCACACAGGATCGGGCCCACACAGGACCTGTAGTCAAGGCTCACACAGAACCGTAAGGTGATGACCCACAGAGGATCGGGCCCACACAGGACCTGTAGCACTGATCCATGTAGGATCGCTGAGTGCAGTAGTCGACGCAGTCCACTGAGGATCTCTGCGCAGTCGTCGCCGCAGTCCACGAAGGATCTCTGCTCTGTCGTCGTCGCAGTCCACGGAGGATCTCTGCTCTGTCGTCGAAGTCACAGCCAGCGCTAGGGTTCCCGCACACAGCGAGCTCGTCTAGGAGGGTCCGCTCCACGAGCCGAGAGGCTGATACATCAACTGACACGTAGTCCGAAGTTGATGTATCCAAAAGTTCCGTATCGACAACAGGATCTCAACGCAACAGACGGCGCGTCAATCGGACGCCCGCTCTGAGAGTTATTGGCATTTTCGTCCCAGGGGCCCTGTTGGTTTTTAGGGCAAAACCAACCCGACCGTACTCCTCCTGTGTCCGATCCTCGGGCGGAGTATGCCAAAAGTTCCGTCTCACTTAGAGGAAACCTCCACAGCTGACGGTACGTCGATCGGACGTCCGCAGCTCGAGTTATCAGCGTTTCCGCTCCGAGGGCCCGGTTGGTTTCGCGTACGAACCAACCCGGACGAACCCAAAGTCTTCTGAAACCTTGAGTGTAATATACCGAAATGACCGTCTCGATCCAAGGATCGCGTATCCGCTGACGGTTCGTCAATCGGAGGTCCCAGGCCCATGATATGGGCAAAATACCGAAGAGGGCCCGAAAACGGGGGTTCTGGGCCCGGGGCGACCCGGCCCGAACCCCCCCTGGGTCGGCCGAACCGGGTCGACCCGACCCGGTTGGACCGGGTCCGGTCCGGCTCGGGCACGACCCGGCCAGTCGGACCGGCTCGGCCGATCGGCCGAGCGCGGCTGCCACGGGGCGCCGCCCCCGCGGCTGGGTGGAAGGCGCGGCCCCGCGGAAGGGGGCCGCCTGTCACGCGGACGCGGCCGGGCCGCCGCGGCTTCAGCCGCGGCGGATTTCCTCCACGGCGGCGCGCCGGGCGCCGCCGCCTTCGGTTGCCGGAGATGCTCCGGTGGCCCGATTCCTTTCCCGCCTGCGCCGTTATTCCTCCCGGGACGCGTCCTTCACTGCAGAATCAACAATTGGCCCTTGCATCGTGCTTTTTCCGTCGCCCGCCAAATCCGCACAAAAAGGAAGATCGGCGGAGGGTTGTCGGGCCTTGTTTGTTAGGCCCGCACCCTCCGCGTTAGGTAAAATCAACAGGAGGAAAAGAAATAACCAACAACAATTTTAAATAAATTAAAATTGTTCCGAGATCGGGTTCTTTATTTTAAAAGAATAAACACGGGAAATAAAATATTCCAAACAACCCCTACCTCGCAGCTGTCGTTGCCGAACGGGGGATCGTCGCGGGATTGCTCGTCGCGGAAGAAGGGGATCGTCGCGTCGTCGCGGTATCTGGCGTCGCATCGCCAATCTCCGGATCAAGATCAAACGGATTTAATTAATTTAAATCCGTTGATATCGAATTATAAAAAGGGGAGAATTTAGAAGATTCAATTCTCACCTTTAACCGCCGATCGTAGGTCCGCTGCGGAAGAAGAGGCGCCGAAGAAGAAGAAGAAGAAGGTCGCGGAAATGTTTGTTGACGTCGTGGATCGTGCGTCGTCGAATTCCGGTTCCGGCGTTCTTCGCGTTCTTCACGTTCTTCGCGTTCTTCGCGAGGAGGGTGGAGGTTTAGAGGATCTCGCACAACAGGAGGATCCTCCAAAATAGACAAGTTTGTCTATTTTATTATTTCGCCAACAACGCGTAAGTAACGACCCATCAATTCGTTGAATTAATTCAACAAATGAAACAACCCATTTAATTCACGAAGTAAACCGCCCAATTAAATGGTCTGTTAAGAATTAAGGAAAACGCGTCGGTTGACCTTTCAGTTACTTGACGGGTTTTCGCGGGTGCGTTACTTAGCGAAAGAAACGGCGGGGCTCGTGCGGGCCCCACCTCACAAATATCCTACCAAGGGGTAGGGTATTTCCGGATAGCACCCTATCCGCTTTAACTCAGTTCAAGTGGCTTCCAAGTGACTTCCAAGCGGCTTAAGTGAAATAAAATAAAGTTGTCGCACAACCTTTATTTTATTTCCGACTTAAAGCCCAAAATTTTTTAAAAACCACGGTTGAGCAAACGCAACTCCGGAAGAGGCGTTCCTAAGCAAATACCGGCGCTGCGATTTCATCGGTGCCCTCAGAATTCGATTCCGGGCACCAGTTCAAAAGATAGAAAAACCTGCTCGTCTGTTCACTGAACATACCCGAGCCAAACTTCGGAAATTGATTCCGGGCACACCGGGCCTCGGAATCAGGTGCCGTCTGAAGCTGCGCTCTTGTAAAATTCCAAAGAAAATTAAGAAAAAAAAATTTCCTTGAAATTTTCGGGACATTACAGACCCATTCCTTTGTCAAAAAGAGGTTCTTAAAGTGTTCTGGAGGGTAAAATGAATTTTTCCCACACTTTCTAGAATTTTGAAACTACACACTGTGTAGTTTGAGTATACGCCGCGTACACCCTTGCCGGGTATACACCATGTTGAAGGTCGTGTCCTTGCCATGTGAAAGAAATGGGTACTCTCCATGTATCCAATACTACAGGCCGTGTAGTATCTCCCTGCATACGTGTTACCATGTGCTGACCAGTCAACGACCATGTGTCGTGTTGGAGCCGTTTCCTTGCCATGTGCAATAAATGGGTACACGACGTGTGTCCAAACTACACGCCGTGTAGTCCTTCCCTGCGTATGCGTTACCCTCAAACCGTTTGTTGACCAGTCAACAGCCACAAAACCATTTTGAAAGCCACATGGAGACCGTGTGAAGTAACCGAGTACACGTTGTGTACCATAAAGTACATGTCGTGTACTTCTGATTTTCTCGCCTATAAAAGGAGGGGTCCCCTCTTATTTTTCAACTCACCCCTCTCCTCCCCTTTCCTCAAAGTAGAGTTCTCCCAAGAGACTCGAAGGATATTTCTTCCATAACTTCTTCGTCTTAGCTCCGATTTACGATTCGTCAGCAGCCACGAGATCTTAACGATGAGGTGGAACTTCTGATCTTGGATCCATTTTCTTTTGTTCGGCCTTTCCTTTCCAACTTCCATCCGAGGAGGTTTTTCTGGGAATCCACAGATGTGACAGACGCTAAATACCGTCTTCTAATGTTGATCCGGCGGAGCGTTGTGATCAGAACATGTTGAGGTAGGGATATTACCTTCATCTCTCTAATTTTTGCATCATGAGGGGTGGGTTTCCTCTTTTTTTATGAAACACAGTCGAACCTGTTTAATGAAGATATTAACTGGCTTATATAACGGAGATGGGAAGTTTTTGATTACTGTTACTTTACTTTTTATATCATGTGATATTATGTTGTGAATTGAATAGGCTAATTCCTACTTAAAATCATGGTCGTTGGGGGCCTTTGTTGCGCAATTAACTGTTTCCCTATATTCTAGACCGTTTTTGTGAATGGAACCTTGTTGAATGTGGAATTTTGGATAATTACATAATGTTGGCTGATTAAGGAAAATATGGAACCCTTGTGTGATCACCCCGGTTAATCAAAAATGGAATAATGAACATGTGGGTGTTGGCTGTGATACGTGGCATGTGATTGGGGTTTTTTGTGGGTTGTTGTGGTTTGGGTGAGCAGCGGGGCTGCGGTTGACTTGGTTATGGGATGGTGTGAATGTTATGATGGTGATGTGCAGCAGGGCTGTATTAAATAGTATTAAAGGGATGATGATGTACGGTGCAGTTGTTCTTATGGCAGTTGGTAGTGGGGCTGCAGGGATGGGTTTGAATGTGAACGAACTATGGGTTGTGTTTCATAAATAAAAGTGGAAGAATTAAATGGTGGGGAATGATAATTGAATGGTAATAATAGTTAATGGGGCTGGTTGGTTAATAAGAAGTATTTGGTTGTGTTGCTTGTGTTTTCCAAACTTCATTTGTGGATGGAATGGATATGTTTTATGAACGATCGATGTGGTTGGTCGTGGATAGATACCCAGTAGGTAAGAAACAGATAACTAAAGCTGTTGGAACATGAAACATTAAATGGGGTTTGGGATTTCTTGTCGTATGCATACTTCGTGGTAGCAGTGCCGAGGCACGTGCTCAGTTTCTCTGTTTAGAAGCCATAGGTTGGGATGAGTGGTTTATATATATATATATATATATATATTGTTTTATCGCACCCCATCCATGTTGACTACATAGTGCCGAACAATCCCATTTCATGGGAGAGGTTGTTTTTCCCTTAGTTACTAGCTCTTTCCTGCTTCTTCTCCCCTAGGCTGTGATGGCTTGAGGTGATCTTACACCAAAGACACTTCAGGTAGTTTTCGATTGGGGTGGTTTAAGCCCAAGTATCTTCGGGCGGGTTATACTTTCCCAAGACTCTTCGGTATGAGGCCCAGGTGTGTGTGGGTGGGATACGTGGTTGTGAGGCCCGGGTGTGTTCGGATGGGATACGTGGTTGTGAGGCCCAGGTGTGTGCGGGCGGGATATGTGGTTTGTGAGTCCCAGGTGTGTGCGGGTGGGATATGTGGTTTGTGAGGACAAGGTGTGTGCGGGAGGGATATGTGGTTTCTGAGGCCTCGGTGTGTGCGGGCACGATATGTTGTTTGTGAGGCTCAGGTGTGTGCGGGCGGGATATGTGGTTTGTGAGGCCCATGTGTGTGCGGGCAGGATATGTGGTTTTTTGGCCCAGGTGTGTGCGGGAGGGGAGAGTGTGGCAGCGTCAGGACGTTCTTCATTAGGAATATCAGCTATCTTATAGGGAATGGTTTAGGTTACCCAATACTCTTATTCTTATATATTAATACCTATTGTGATTGTGTTTTTGGTGAGTGTGGCTGGTGAGGTACGGTTGATAGAATTCATTGCTAGGTTTCTTCTGTTGTTCTCACGGGACATTAGGATGTCTCCCCACTTATGCAAGGAGCTTTAGGTTTCTATACTAAGTATACTTGTCTGCTCACCCTACGTTTACTTTCAGGTTTCCAAGAGGGCTACCAGGGCCGTGTGGGACCCTACTAGTCGGACAGTTGGAGTTGTTGCTGATGTTGTACACTTGTTTCTTTTGGTATTTTACATTGAGCTTTCTTGTACTTGCACCTTGTCATAAATTTTTTTAAACATGCATGTGGGATTGGTTTGGGTTTATTTCTATACACTTTTTCTTTTACTTTTTGGTGGTTGACTTGTCCTATTTCCCGATCATAAAATAATAAAAGGGTAATGCCACCCATATTTGTGAAAACTCATACCCTTGGTGCTAGTCGCCAACTCGGTGCCTACTGGAGGCAGGAATCTGGGATCATTATCTCCCTTTCACCATTTCGAGCTCAGGAGGGGCATCATTGGTGGGAGGGGTCGTGACAATTTCTTTCTGGGATATTATGATTCAAAAGTTTCTAAATTAGAATTAGTTTTTTGTTTCAATATATTTTTATTAGAGGCTCTGTATGATTAAATTTATATTGAAGTAAATAATTTGAGCATTTTATAAAAAACCATTTAATATTATTATCCTATTTTTATTCATGAAATTGTATATTATTATTACTATTTTTTATCTTTGGTATGTATTATTATTGAGAAATTTTTTTGAATATAATCAGACATCATTTCTCTATTCGGTTGAGAATTATTTTCTTCCAAATTAATTTTTTATAAAAATGTTTCTAATAATCATTTAATATGATTATTTAAATCCATTTTAACCTTAATTATATTTTAATACATTTTCTACAGTTATTATTCCCATAGTTTCACAAATAAGGTACTTTGGAATTTTCAAGCTAAAATGTGAAAGGAATATTTTTTTTAATAAACTCTATATTAAAGAAAACTTCCCTAAACATTACCATTCATTTATTTAAAACATCCTTTAAAATTTTTTAAGATTACTTATTTAGATAATTTTATATTAATATTTTAGATACATGTAAATTACATTGAAAATTATTTCAATGACAAAATGATATTTTTCCCAAGAGTGTTTTTAAAGATCTTTTTAGGTTATTTATATTCCTGAACAATAAGATCCATATTTTATTAATTTACTCTAATACAGATATATTTTAATGATATCATACTTTATCTTTATATGTACATTGTATTGTCAGTTTGATGAGGTAATGTATTGAAATTCTCAGTCCTGATTAATTTATTTAATTATTAAATTTGTTTGATAAATTCATGTTATAGAACAATTAGACATTAAATTCAATACAAACATCCAAAATTTCTATCATAGATATGATTTTAACATTAAATCTACATCATTTATATAGTGTGTTTGAAATTGAATGATTGTTTATTGATTGGGGAAATATTTTTATATTATATGCTATATTCGATAGAAAAATTTATTGATAAAGGAAATTGATCCTTTATTCAATCAATTATTTGATATTTGAAAAATGTGTTTGACATGAAATGATATTTGGGCCCTAGAATTATAAATCCACCCAATGGATAAATTTTATCAAGAGGATGAATAGTAAGCTAGCATAAAATGGATTTTCACATTGCTTTAAATCATCATGTTAAAGGTATGATGGTATAGATATCATGATGTTTGAGATCATGATATACCAAATTATGCATTACCACCATTAAGACTCAAATTTTTATAACCTATGTGATTAAAAAATTCATATTGTCCTTGGATCCAATTTTTACGATGTAATTTATTAAATTGAATGGTTCTTATTTATTTGTCACTCAATATTGATCAAGAAATATCAAACAGTGAAATTCATGTTATTGATTAAATGGAATGTTTTTATGATATTTACCTTAAAATTTTGATTATTTCTCATTGATTATAATTTTTTTTCAAGATATATTCATCATTATTTAATTCGTACATATAATCTCATGTTACCCTTATGTAATATATTCCCTAGGATATTAATAATGAATTAATGAATGAATAAAAGGATGCATAATTTTTTTTAACATTTCACTATATTATATTTAATGTGTTCAAATATAATACCGGACTCATGTATGTATCCAGATTAAAATTAAATGAATACAATTTAGTCATCTAGGATTTTCTAGTTTTATATTTTACTAATGTAATAATTTTATCATAGACCTACATATTCTGGGGATAGGGTCCGCACATGGATCTTATTTTCGAAAATTGTCACTCCTCACCATACGAAGGTATTAATGGAGGTTAAAGGACATCATGATAATTCCTTAATGATGTATTTTTTTGGAATATATTTTATAAGGATGATAAGAATTTATATTTGGCCTTTATTATGTTCTAAATGATTGTAAATGATGAAGGAATTAATATCTCCCTTAGAAATTATTTTTGGATGTTGAGATTCTTGATGTTGCGGGTTGGATTTTATGAGACCACTAACATATCTCATTGAAATGGGTACATATTAGTGGTGGTTGATTATTTTTATAGGTTTTTAATACTATGAAACCTATTAAAAAACAAGTTATTGGTGCTATAAATTTCAAGAAAAAATACATATTAATAATAGTTTTAGTGCCAATAGATTTCATTAAATATTGTAGAACCTATTTTAAAAATTAAAATTTTAAATATTTGATGTAATAATACTGTTATAATAATATAAAAATATCTTATTACCATCATGAATCCAATGGACAAGATTAAATTTATGAAAGTGAGATTGAGAATATTTTGGATAAAGTTGTCTCTATTTATGGGATGAATTGGTCATTGAAACCAGATGAAGCATTATTGGCCTATGGAATTGTATTTAAAACACCAATTTGTATTTCTCCAAAAATGTTTTTTGGAAAATCATTCAACTTAATAATGTAATGGGAATAAAAATCACTCATGGTCATTAATTATTTGAAATTTTATTTAAATACAACAAGATGGAGGTGTTTACATGAGCTGGGTTAGTTGGATGAAATTAAGATAGATTATGACAAAAATAATAGTATTCATAAAGGGATAGAAAATGGATCTCTTGATTATGTATTTAAAAATAGTGAATTAATGTCCTTATAATATTCTTCTCTTTAATTTCATACATATTTTCCATCAATGAAATTTGATGTCCATGCCTTCTGGATATTACACCATTCTTAGAGTTAATATAAATGCAATAATTTCAATTATTTGGGAAGGGAATAGAATAGTTTTGGTAAAATTTTAAAAGATAAGAAATTATTTTTACAGGTAGTCAAATATTGTTTTTTCCATATTTTTTACTGAAAATTCAGTGTTAACTAACGTTTAATAGAATTTTTAAAATTTAGTGCTTCATGTTTGTAAAACCAGAGTCTTTCGTACATTTTTAAAAATGTTATTATTTATAATATAATTTTATTATGTTATATACAATACACTCTCTTTTTTCATGTATTTGAACATGGTTTCCCCTCAGTTTTCTTTTGGAATATACCAGTAATGGGAAACACATTAGTTTAATCGCACTTATTTTCTAGAGAATAAGGGGATCCATTATAGAAATTTTGAAACATAACTCCTGTTAATAAAATCATTGGATTTTTATTAATTGTGATCTTACTTTTTTGAAGAATATTATTAATCTTCTAAAATTTTAGTATCTAATTATTAAATTAATTTTTGGAATGTAATCAATTATACCTTGGAATTTTTTTTTGTATATGAACTCTACTTTATATTTATCTTAAATCAGGGTTGTATTTGTTTTAATTTTTAAAATTTAGCCATCCCTTTTTATCCCTATTTGTGTTATTTCATGTTGATTGATAGATATAAAGTTAGATTAATGTGTTTATATATTGTACTCTGAGTATTTAAATTTGGATAATGTAACAAATATTTTCCCACATTGTTTTATATGATATTTATTGAGATGATTATAAAATTAATGTGTCTTTCCCAAAATGATAAAATTCCTGATACTTTTATTTTCAATGTTACCGATTTATAAAAAAAAATTGAAAACATTATTTTTTAATTATATTTTAACCCTTGAAAATAAATAAAATATAAAAAAATTATTCAACATTAATGTTCAATAATGTAGAAATTGTTGGACTTCAACTGTGGGGATGGGTATTAATTGTACTAACAATCAATTTAAAGTAAAACCCATAAAATAATAACCTAAAATTTATTAAAATTGATTACATTTAAATATTCAACATTTTTATTTAGTGGTTATTTATGTCTTGAATTTGATAATAAAATAGCCTCCATAAAGATGTTATATTTATCTATTTCCATGGGTATTTAATTCAGTTCATCAATTTATTAATATTTGTAATATTTTAATATTTTTTTAGAAAATAGGTAGAGGATATATATCCTTTAACAGTTTTGAAACTCCTTAACCTGTTTAAAAATATTAATATATTATTCTATAAAATCTATGAAATGATAACCCTAATAACTACTAAATCTCAATTTATTTATTCATTATTTTTTTATTCACTACGCGGGTTTCTAAATTATTTATAATTCTTAAAATTATTGATTTTACTAATAAAAATATAGTTTCAAAATATTATGTATTCAAATTGTTTGTGTCAATTATGCTTTATGTAAATAGAGGTTTTTAAATATTATCTAAATGAATAGTGGTGTTTTTTAAACTCTTTCCTAATTTCAAAATATAAATACTTTACAAAAGAACCCCAATTTTAACTAAATCAAATATTTCTAAGAGATACATTACCATTCCCATTAATTATTACATATTAAAAAATATATTTTGATAATTGTTAATTGAGGAAACTTTCTTTGTTTCCATCAATAGTTGTTTTCTTCTAATGATTTTTTTTAAATTATTTTCTTCAGACAATAAATTTATGATATGTTGGGAAAAAAGTATTTTCTCTATCTATTTACATTATTTCGCATATATTTTTGTCTTTTAACCTGTTTTCTAATTCAAAAATATGTATTTAATTTCCAAATATTTATTTTTGTTTATTTTATGGTAGATATATGTCATGAATCCTTCCCTCCGAAGATTACCCCCTTATGTTGGAAATGGAGAAAGTTAGATAATGACCCCTGAGTTCGGCCTCTAGTAGGCCCTAGCGCGTTGACCAGAACCAATTGTATATAAATCCCAAAACATGGTATCCATTACCCTATTTATAGTAACCAATACAAAGAGATAATATGTATCAACTTCAATGTTACTCCTTGACATATATAAAAAAGAATAAAAAATTCTTCCCACAATCTTGTTCCAAGTAAAACTGAAAAAAAAAAACAGAATGAAAACCACAAAATTAAATACCAAAAGATCAAATATATATAGTGACCCTAAAACTCTCCTGATATAAGAGAATGTAGCGTCTAGTATGGTTGGTGTAATACCTCTAGAAAAAAAATTATTATATTTAGGTTGGGAATAAAGTATACTAAGTAATAAAAGCCAAAGTTTCTCATGAAAAAGCAGGAGAAGTATACTGATGCCTCTACGTTAAAAATTGTAGAAACTCAATAGAACATAACAAGGTATACTATCCCCACTAACCTCACCAATTCAACCTCACTAAATAACACAAGTGAAGTAATTTAATAAAGTAAGCACATTACTGATAGGGTACCCCACAAAACATCCCAATGGTTAACTTCACATCCCTAACTATGAATGTCTTTACAATACCATTCTCTCCCACAAGTCCCACTACCAAACACCCACGGATCATAATTGGTCCACATACCACATCCCACCTACAAACCAATGGGCCATAACCACATCACATCATGCCCACAAAAACCTGAGCCATAAAACCACAACTGTATTCTGTAATCATCTTGGAATGTACAACATATCTTATGCCGAAGACACCAGGGAAGAACACCTCAACCATAGACACCTAGGCCTCACAACGAATCCACAACCTGCCAATGACTCATGAGATACTAATGCCTAAAAGAGGGAGAAGATATGATCCACAAACCAGCCATTCTTCCCCCCACCAAGATGTTGGGAAAGGATATCCTCCACTATACCAGTGGAGTTTTTGGAACATAGATCTCAACATAGGTGGGTTGAATATAAAATTCAAAAAGTACACCATATAAATATATATGTGTGTGTGTGTGTGCCAATCACTTTTCCAAACATATGGGTTTTGAAATGAAACAAGAGTCCCATAATAAATTGCCCTTGTTTCCACATCTAATTCATAGCCACATAGTCATCCATAGACATAATTCCTAACCCCATCCAATTCATTCAACCAATTATCATGAAACATTAAATGATTCATTTAATTAATTATTCCATCACTACCTAGGTAAGTACTAAATAAAACACACCAAAAGAATCATTGGTGTCGTTTTAGATGAAGTGTTATATTTTGCAGCAGAAATTGAAATACCCAATATTAATACTAGTATAGTGTATGTATGGAGTTGATCCATAATGATATAGATTCAATGCATTTTTTCCCAAGTTTTTTATTAATTAGGTGAATATTTATGAAATTTAGAGTCATTTTTTATGTCTTAATGATGTAGTAACTGATAATTCCATTTCATGATGAATTTTTTTAATGCCAAAATAATTGTTAAAAAAAATCTTCCGATAAATGAGAATAATGCTTTGGGGTAGTGGATTATTCAAGGTCTTCAATAAATCGATTTTTATATCATATTTTGTTGTTCATAATAACTTACAACTATTTTTTTGAATATAATGGACCCCCCTTGTTCTAGTGAGTCTCATTTGAATCAATGGGCGAAAAATATTTGTTAAAGAATTTCAGGCATATTAATTCAATTTATTGTGTTCCCTTTTACGAATAAAAGTTCACACAATGAACATGGGTGTACATTGTCATAGTTTATTTGAAAATCCCTAGAAATTCCATTCTTAGTCTGATATAGGGATTCCAGTTAGGTTTAGAAAATTTTTTTGAGGTATTTGTGAAAGGAACATAGATAACACAAATTAAAAAACATTGTTCAATAAAAATTAACCATAAACATCCAAAGCTCTAAAAAATGAGGACATAAATACACATGGAGAAAAAAATGAATATAAAACACCTAATACTAGAGAAAGACATTGTAGAAGATTTAGAACAGAAGATTATAGTGATGATAGTGTGGAAACGCCTCATCTTTTTATTTCCCCCACACCCCTCAATTCTTATTTTTCATCCTCAATGGATTGGAGGGGCTTCCCTTCTAAATAAATAATAAAAAACTACATGGACTGTACCAAATAGTACATGGCGTGTTTTCATGTCATCTTAACATGGCTTCATTGTCTTCATGGGAAGGCGATTTTATTCCCAACTATTGACTTTGATGGGACATCGAATATTTCTTGGTTGGGATACACAACATGTATCACCACCCCACACGGTGTGTCGTATCAACTTCTTCCACCTACTACTTCTGGAAGGGGAAAATGAAATGTAAATTAATCATACATAGCGTGTGAATCTAGCCATATACATGGGAATGTACTCAGGATGGTTGATCTGTGTCTGGGAAAAGGTGCAAGACATGTATATACAATGTACATGCCTTGTATTTGTGAACATTTAGTGATCTTCAGCAATTTTTTTCATTGTCTAGAAAATACATGAAAATCATCATTATCGCAAAATTAACGAATTTTTCCCCCATAACAACATATATCTAATGAAAACATGTTTTAATAATTATGTGAATCTATGAAAATGTATACACAAATAGGACACATAAAAAACCCCCACACTTAGCCTTTTTAATTCCCACAATAAAAATATCAACATTAAATCAACAATTAGATATTTTGAAAAGTGAAGTATTCAACTAGTTATACTTGTTAATAATATATCCCCAACAGAGGGTTTTAAAAGGAACAAAGCGTTTATTTACTCCAATGATATTATAACCTTGACTAATATAAAATAAAATTATTTATTTGCATCATTTTGCATATTTTTTTTTAATATTTACATAACTACAAGTTTCACTTGATGATTTACCTCACAAGAAGTTACCACACTCATCACTCAAGATTATTTCTATAGAGTTGTGCTTATTCTAAAGTGTACACATTCTATATATAAGCTTTAATTTATTCTCATTATCTACATTAAAAATAAAATCAAAAAATCATGATTAATTTTAATAAGGTTAAAATGATTCTGAGGAATTGGGTAGGTTGGTAGTCCGGTAAAAAATAATCTCAGAGTCTTGAAAAAAGGAGGCTGAATTCTTAAAAAAATGCATGTTATTTAGAAATAGAGCTCAATAGAAATGAAAACCCCAATAATATCTCTTAAAGGGTAGCATCACCATGATATTTCATTACAAAAATAGGTCTATAAACCATCAATAATGTGTAATGAATTAATCTGGTGGCACTTTTGATGTTTTAAATACACTTTATTTAAATAGGGTCCACTGTGAACATAAGGAATAGTGGTTATGGAATCCCTCATCCCAAATGACCATGTGGCACTCTCAACCACACTTAATATCAATGATTCTCATCAAAATATAACACTAATATCCAACAATTCCTCTCTAAAGCTCAAATGAAAAATAATAGTAAATTGTGAATGAATTAGGGTTGGAATGGTAAATAAGTTTGTAATGTGGCTTCTTATCAAGGTTGTTCATGGATTCAATGGATTTTATTAAAATTATATGTAGGTAGGTATCAATGTCCAATGGGGATGAAAAAAAATTCTTCAATATTTTTAATGTGATTCAAAATCATCATTTTTTGTAGAGAAAACCCCACAAGTTCAGTAGTCATTCATATCCGATGAATCTCTCCTGAAAGAGTGTCATAGAAAGAATATGTAATAATTAAATATAATATCTCTTGGTAATTATAAAATTATAGAATGTATCTGGTCATTAAAAGAGTACAAATGATTAGATTAATGAATTTAAATGTCTAAGACATTAAATTTAGAATTAAACTATATCAGTAATATTTTTTTTCAATTCATTAAAATTTTAAATGTGTTACAATTTAGATTCCATTTTATTTCTTTATTATTTATAATTATAAATAATCAAAAAAATAACACATTTAAAAATATTTATATTATTAATGATGTCTCCTAGATCAGTTCTAGTGAAACAACTACTATAGTCATAAACTCTCAACCACAATGAAGACAACACAAAGTCCACAAAGTGCAAGACCAAGGAAGAGGAGAGGATTAGGGAACAAATGAGAAGTCGGGATTAGGGAATATAGTGATGTATGTAATGATAAAAAATGAAAAGAAACACACAAATAATACTCCAATCATAGAGAGAAGAAACAAATGGGAAGTAGTTGAAAAGTAATGCTCATAACACAATAGAGTACATGTGATTGTCGATGAAATGGAAAAAAAATAATGAATACACATACACCAGAACATCACAATCATAGAACAAGATATATATATATATATATATATATATATATATATATCTGTGTGTGAGTGTGTGTAATGAAACAAGTGTGAATAAACTAGTCCTAGGGTGGCCATTAAAGAGGCATCATTTCCACTAGTGGAATCCAACAAATGAGACTCATCTATAGTTGAAACTAAAGGCCCCTACTTGGAGCTCTGAGTAGAAGGTAAATTGGTAACAACCATCTTTGTAGTAGTAGAAGGAACAAGTTGACCTGAGAGGATAATTGAACTGGTGGCTAGTGTGGTAAGCGATATCTGTGTGGGTGAACGCTGTGATTCAGAAGGAGGAGAAGGTGGTGGGGAAAACCTTAGACCATTATGCTTAATGTGAATCTACAACATCTTCACAAGTCATTCCTGGTACTGAAGGATAGTAGAGTGATTATTCTCAAGGACGTTCTAATGATGTACGATCAACACCAGGCGGAGGGTGATGTGGGGATAATCCATGGGTGTTGGTGGAGAAATGTGTAGGGGGCGGTAGAATGGGGCATAAAAAATATCATTAGAAAAAATCATCCATGGTCTGAAAAAAGTGGCATCTTCTTGACTGAAATCAAATTAGAGTGGTTGTATCAGTGGGTGTCTAGTGGTAGGCGAGCTCATAAAATTAGAATATCGTAAAGAACATGAAAAAAAAACATGGAATGTAGGAGTGATGCCATAGAGTGTGTTAAATAAATGGGTATGTCAAATGAGTTCATCGATCTCCTCCACGATGTCAAGGTGTAGCGAATCATTGATGTCGAGGAAGTAGTAGCCCAACTAAATCCTGATGATTGAAAATTGTCGAACCATTTCTGCCATAGGATGAACCTCAGTGGAGATCAGGAATGAATGTGGCTGAGTTCGGGAAGCTGCTGGTGCATGTTGGGATGGAGCCATAGTTGTTGTGGTGGCTAGTCCAGCAGTGGCTGTCAGAGTATAAGCATATAATGATAATGGATCTCGCTCATAGGTCAGACCAGAAGTGCATGGAGCAATAGGAACTATAGGATCCATTGTGATAGACCCTCAATAAGAGTGGATGTTGTGGTAGTAGGACCACCATGTGTCGTAGATGATGGTGCCTGTAGAAGAGGATGCAGTGTATCCATGGCTAGAGGCTGAAAAAATGGAAAATCTGAGGGTGGTGCCCCGTAATACCGAATTTAGATTCGGTGTAGTGTCGGTCACACCCCCTCAATAGCGGGAACATGACTCTTCATAATGGTGGGGCCTCCATATTCCCTTGATGAAAAATATAGAATGGAAAAAATATAAGGAAATGAAAAAGAAGAAAGAAAAGTGAGAAACATAAAAAAAATAGAACATACAATGCATGTGGATCCATTATACATGGTGTGTAAAATGATATGATAATAAATCCATTTAATTTGTATATAAATGACAAGTGGGTATGTGAATTTGATTTCTCTAGAACACTGAGAAGAAAATTCACATCATGTGGTTCTTAATTTTAATGATTGGGGTGAAGTAGGGAGATTAGCTAAGTTTGAACCAAGGTCTTTTTATCCTAGAGCTATGACTTTTCCAATCACCCCACTTAAAAAGAATTTATCTACTTATTTAAAAAACTATTTAAATCATTAATGAAAAAATGGTTCACACAACATATATATAAATGCACGTCGTGTGGTATTACTAATATTAAAAATTATGGAACTCAAACAGTTGTTAGGATTCCAAACATGGCCTTTTGGATCTATTGTTTACAACCCTATCTTCCAAACCAAAAACATCATGTGTTTTCTTTTGTTTTAAAAAACTGATATTTTATTTTTTAAGTATCTAAAATTCTATTTAACTAAACAAGGGTTCAGTGAATAAAACCGATAAAGATGAACGGTATGGAGCGATTTGTACCACCTACGACTCAGATAAATTCTGGTGACATTACCATCACCACATGTAACATCCATATTTATTAACATAATTATTATATAATTTTACTACTATTTCAATTAATATATACATTAAAAATCAACGTACACACTATGTGAAAATGTGATACATGGCGTGGAGTCTTTGGGTTTCCTCCTAGAATGTTCATTTTTTAGGTCGTTGTCTCAACCAACCGTAGCCTCTTCTAATATGAATTTCATGGTGGAGATCATACCCAAAATGTATTCTATTTGAAAATAGTGTTTGAGATGCTACCCATTCACTTTATACTGGTGTACCATCTACTCCAAAGACTTCTACCATAACATGGTGAATGAATTTGATTACATGGAATAGTCCTGAACACCGAGAATTCATTTCTCCTAGAACAAATCTCAAACGGTAGTCAAACAATAATACCTCCTCAACAGGATGGAATTAATTTCATGATATCATAGAGTCATGGACCACCTTTTTTCCTTTCCCTATACATTTTTTTCATTCTCTTATGGCTCCCACCAAATTTCATTGAGCTTAGTAAGTTGAAACATTTGATTCAATTCAGCAATCTTTAGATGGTGATTCATGGACTTCATAGCACAATAGGTTATATTCTAAAGTTCCTCTAGTAAATGAAATGGATTTACATAGATTAAATGAAATAGGGACTTACCCAGAGGGGTCTTAAAGGTAGTCTCATATGCCCATAATACATCATCAAGAGTATTGGACCAATCCTTTCTTGAAGCGCCCACTACCTTCTTTGGGATTTGTTTAAGTTCTTAGTTGGATACCTCCACTAGGCCAATGGATTGGGGATGGTAAGGTGTACCCATGTTATACATCACTCTATAATTCATGAGTACAGTCCTTATCACCTCATAGACATAATGATCCCATATATCACTTATCAGAACCCAAGGAACCCAAAATCCTCTGAAACCCTTCTTCTTCAAGACTAAAACGACAACCTTTTCTGTATTGAATATCGTGGTAGTGGCTCCCACCTATTTGGATACATAATTGACAAAAACTATAATTTATGAGTAGTCATATGATGGATAAAATATCCCCATGAAATCAATACCCCATATGTTCAAGACCTCATCCTCAAGGATGCAGTGTTGGTGACATTCAGCTCAGCACACCAAGATACTAGTCCGATGACACAAATCAATGTGTACTAAAAAATATCGGGCATCCATGTTCATGGTGGGTCAAAAAATCCAGATTACTGAATGTTCTCTATCATTCAGTCTTACCCGTGATTTCCCCAATATGATTAATAATGAAAAAAATCTAGAACTCAATTAATTTCTTCTTCTAGGATGCAGTGGCGGATCACTGAGTCTCCACATGAATGGATGTGTATCAGGTCTTCTGAGAAATATCTTTTTTACATCAGATAGAAATCGTTTCTTTTTTTGAATGAAATATCTAGATGAACTACTCCCAAAGCCAAGTAATTGGTGATGACAACATAACATGGGAGAGTTGTATGCTCAACTGAGAAAAGATGATAGTTTGGGAAATCCTCCTTGATTTCTCTATCATCCTCTCTTTCAAAATGATTCACTTCCAATCATGAGATATGATCAGATACAACGTTCTCACTTCCTCTCTTATCATATATATCCAAGTCAAACTCTTGGAGAAGATGCACCCAACAGATGAGATATGGATATCATCCTTATTATTCAATAAAGATTTGAGTTCTTAATAGTCATTATAAAGAACATATTTTGATGGCACAAAATAATAGAGGAGCCTATCGAATCTGAAAAGTTCTTTTATCATTTCCTTCTCTGCAATAGTGTATTTAATTTGTGCATTGTTTAGGGATATGATTGAATTTTATATATGCTTAATGATACAATAAATCATCTTACCAATAACAACTCACATAACATAATCACATGTGTCCCACATAATTTCAAATTGTTCTTCCAATTTTGGGGAAATCATAATAGGAGCTTCAACCAATCTTTTCTTCAAGAGCATAATGTCTACAGTGCAAGTTTCATCAAATTCAAACATAGAATCTTTTGAAAGGATATTGGTATATTGTTGAGATAAATTTGAAAAGTCAAAAAAAAAATTTTGTAACAACATTCATTTCCAAAAAAAATCATATTTCCTAAAAAAACATTGGAATGGGTAGTTGTGATATTACTTCAATTATTGTAGTTTCATCTTCAATTCCTTTCATGGAAATCTAGTTTCCAAAGATGAAACCATTCTGTACCATAATGTGACATTTACCCTAGATCAAAAAAAAATATTGGTGTGCTCGCACCTTTCTTGCACCAATTCTAGATTTCTCAATATGGTGTGAAATTATATTCAATAGACTAAGAAATCATGCATAATGTCTTCCATAATCAATTATTCTAGGTCTTGGATATCACTAACATGCACTGTTAGAAGGTTTTTGGAGTATTAAACATTCCATAAGACATCTTAAAAAACAAAAAAGTTCCATAGGGGCATGTAATGGTGCTTTTATCTTGATCTTCATGGGTAATATAAATTTTGTAATACCTAGATTAACCATCTACAAATCAATAGATCTCATTCCCCGCCAATCACTCAAACATCTGGAACATGAAATGAAGTAGGAAGTGATCCTTCTATGTAGAACCATTATTATTTTATTAGTCTACACTCTCTATCCATAACATTGCCATTATTATTGGTATGATTTCATTTTTATCAATGGTAATCACATGGATACCTCCCTTTTGGGAACCACGTACAAAGGACTCACCCATGGATGGTTAGAAAGTTTTTAGATGACTCCCGCATCTAACAGATATATCACTTATTTCATCAATACCTCATTCATTAGAGGATTTATCCATTGTTGTGGCTGCTAAGAGGGCTGGTATCCTTCCTCAAGTTGCACTTTATGGGTGTAAATGGTTAGTCTGATCCCTTTATGATCAGCGATTGTCCACCCAATATACTGTTTCATTTTCTTAAGGACCTGTAGAATCATATGTTCTTTCTATTTAGAGATATATGTGCTGATTATAACTAGAATTGTGTGCTTATCTCCCAAGTACCCATATTTCAGCGATTATAGGAGAGGTCTTAGTTCATGTTGTGGGGCATTTATAACTACAGAAACAATTGGTTCTACCCTGGACCACTGTATAGTATCTGAAACAGTGGTTCACTTCCAATAATAACTACCCTTTCCTATGATATATTATATATCCTCGGTTTATAATCATGATTGATGGATTCTATGACTGGTTCTTCAGGGACAGAACAACATTCCATTTCATCTCTAAGTGGAAAAAGTGATCGGAAACTATATTCAATGTATCAAAATCATCATTTTCCAAAAATGAAGCTTTTATAATAGATTTTAAGATGTTATAGGATTCTTTTTCATGTCCAAATATAAATATTTATTCTCCTTGGTGAACCTCAACTAAAACATTCCCCGTGTCCAAGAAAGGACTTCCCAAAAATGGTGCCTCTTGGTCTACCTCTATGTCGAGTATGATAAAATCGGTGGGTAGAATTTTCCTCCCTATGTTAACTAGTAAATCCTCAAATATCCCTCTAGTGTATTTAAAGGATAAATATACATTCTTTAGTTCCACTTGAGATGGTTTTAGATCATTCAACCCCTGATTTTTAAACACTACAATGGGTATCGGGTTGACAGTAGAACCTAAATCATAGATTCCCATTACAAATTAAAAATATCCAATTTTTCACGGGATTAGAAAACCTCTTGGATCGTATATATTTATATGAAGAGAGTGTTGAACAAACATTGAACATTCTTTAGTGAGAGGAATTGTTCCCAAATCCTCTATCTTCCTATTTTCTGAGATTATTTCCATTATTACAAACTAATATGTTGGCATATGGTTAAATTACTATTTGAGAGTAATGTTAATGTGATGTTTCTACAATACCTCCATAAATTTCCCAATTTTCTAATCCAAGTTCTTATGCTTCAGTAATTCAGTAAATGATATTGTTGGCTCATAAGGTTTGACTGCATCATTTACCTTACCATGTGTGAGCTCCATCTATATTTATAGGGCATGTGTTAAAGGGGACTCCTTGATTTAGGATTTTCTATTTGAATATTGTGTAGGTTGAGATTAATATTTGGACCCAACTTAATTTATAATTTTTATGGTCTAGTTTCTTCCAATATTGTGGACTAACCACATTGGCATTATCCCGTTGGGTTTTTAGTCATACACAGTATTTTATTATGTTTCCTAGAAGAGAGCTATTTAGCGAGCTACCCAATTTTATTCTCAAGGCTTCAAATAGAAGCCTCTTGGTTTTAAAATCTTTTTTCAGCGGTATAAATAAATTTTTAAATCATTTCTTCAACCCTTGATGGTGTTTTTTACTGGGGTTGTTGTGAAGCGGGTTGATGTTGTGGCTTTTTGGATGTTGTGTCAAATGAGGGTTTTGATACAATTATTACTAGATTGATTTATGCTAAAATGGGTTTCCCTATTTTTGTCTGGGATACGGATTTTGATACTACTTCTAACCATAACTGGTCAGCTTTGGGGGTGGGGTTAAGAGTATTGTTGTTGCTACACCCAACTCGGGTTTATATTATATTTCCATGGAGGGTTCTGGTATTGATGGTACATGGTTCTCCATTATTAATGAGAATCATATCATAAATCACATTTTTAGGGACCATAACTTGACCCTAGGCATTCACCCAGGGCAAGAATATATCCATAATCACTACCTGATAGATGATTTACCGCTTTAACCTAAGATGCATTTTTCAGATTCAACACAACAATTTTATTGTACATGAGATCGAGTTGGGCAGAAAGAATTGTAGTGGAATCAATTTCATGCATTCCATTATTCTACGTTACATGATCAGAGTTTCATTGTATGCTATTCACTAACATATCCTCTATTATATTCATAATCTCCTATGAGTATTTCCTCATAACCATTCCTCTTATTGCTACATCCACTACTGATTTTTTATTCATAGTAATACCGCCATAATGTTATTTGACTAGAATCCACAATGAGAGTCATTCATGAGGTAATTTTAACAAAATTTCCATAAAATTCTCTTAAGATTCATATAAGGACTCTGAATCATGTTGTTGAACTTTTTAAACATCATTCTACAACATCACCATTTTAAAAGGTGGAAAATACTTTTACAAAAATTCATAGGCCAATACCTCCTAGGCGAGGATGGAATGTTGAGGCAATCCATTAATGTAATCATTCACATTATCCCTTATTAAAATGGGGATCAAATGAAGGAGAATGGAATCCAAGAATAATCTATGTTTATAGAATGTATCACATATTTCTAGAATGTTGGAGCAATGAATGTTGTGGCCTTCACTTCATAAATCCCTAAAATACACCTTATTTTGAATAAGATACTTGATAGACGGCTTAATCTCATAATGTTGGGCTTGAACCGGTGGTCTGATAATACTTGTATCTGCTCCACGGATAGATAAAATCTCATATTTCACAAGGGAAAAACATAGGTGAAGTTTTTCCTAAGGATGTGGGGGAATAAAATGCTACTCATGAGAAAAATATTACCCTATATTTGGATACATGTATGAAAAAAATTCAATGTAATGATATTGTTGGGGTTGTTGTGGCCATAACCCAAAACAAATTGATCAAGTTGTCCTTTCTAGTTCCATCTATGGAACTCCATAACATTACCTAGAGGAAATTGGTTCCTCTCATCATCAATAGATAGTGGTTGGTTCTAGTTGTCATCAGGCATAGACTGTTGTCCAAATCCTTAAACACTACCTGGTTCACCCTATTCCATATTCTCTATGGGGGAATTTCGGTTGTGGTCACATATAACTTCCTAATGTATTCTCAAGATCATTCATTTGATTTTTGAATCAAGTGAAAGTAATTCTGATAACTCTGTTCTCATGCAATGAGTGTTTCAACAAACCATTTACCTATGATCTTTCATGACACCAAAAAACACACCACGTATTAAATAGAAAGACAAAATTTAAGACAAATATAAATGATATTAAGAACATAATTTTTAGAATTTATGATTTTTATTTTCACTTAATAAATAAAAAAGATATTTAAAAAAACACCGTTTATATTTTCCTCCTATGAAATTGTGTCATAATTTGGGGTTGTTTTGATATTAGTGTTACATTTGGAATCCCGCATTGTAATAACCAATATTAATTTTAGTATTGTTTATGTATGGGGTCGATCCATAGGGAGTGAAGTCAATGTGTTCTGTTTCTCTGGTTATTGAATAATTATGTGATGATTTATGAAATATATAGTCAATGTTTGATGTTCCAATGATGGTGTAATTGATTTTTTGGTTTCTTGATGAATTGAATTAATGAAAAAGAAAAAATAAATAATTTTTTCTGAGGATACATGAGAATATTATATATGGGATGTGGATTTTTAATGTTCATTAATATTTATATTTTTTTAATCATGTTGTCTTGATCATAATAACTCATATCTGTGCGTTTTGAATATAACAGAAACTGTTTAGTCTAGTGAGGCTTGTCTGAATCTGTATGAACCAAAGATTTGGTCTGGAAATTCAGGCCTACTGATTCTATTAATTTTATTCCCTTTTGCGACAACAAGTGAACTTGATGACCACGAGTGTACATTGTTGTAATTCCTTTGAAGATCATGGGAAATTGGGTACTTCTTATGATACAGGGTTTCTTGTGAGATTCAGCAAAATGATTGGAGGGATTTATGAGAGAAACATAAAAAACACAAATACAAAAATATGGTTGATTATGAATGAACCATAATCATCCATAAGCCCATTACATTCAGGATTTAGACAAAAATGGTGTAAATTATGATTAAAATACTATTAATCCCTGAGATACGCATTGAACAGCTTCATAAATAATATATTTGAAATCAAAGATCAGGAGAACATCCTCTTTTGTTTCCCCCACACCCCTCTAATATTATTTTAATTCCACCTCATTTTTGTGGGGTTTTCTCTAATTTAGTGAATTTAAAAGTACACGTTCTGTACAAAAAAGTACACTATGTGTAGTAAAGACAAATTGAATTGGATTCACATTCTCCATGGGTAGGTGATCTAACGCAGTGCCCATAACATGGAAGGCATTGATGATCATTTGGTGGGGGTACATGGCATGTAGTGCCACCCCACATGGCGTGTACTGTCATCTTTAGCCACCAAACACTTTTGGAAGGGGGAACATGATTTTTAAAATAATTGTACATGTAACTTGAATCTAGTTGGAAACATGGGAGTGTACTTGGGTTGGCTGATTCATATATAGGAAAAGGCGCATGGCCTTTATATGCAAGGAAAAGGCCTTGTCTTTGTGAACATCTGGTCATCTTCCATGATTTGTGTCTTAGGTGGAAAATACCTAAAAATCATCATGATCACTGAATTAAATCTTTTTATCTCCAAAAGAACATATATCCTATGAAAACATGTATTAATAATAAATATAATGTACGAACATGTATACACAAATTCAGCACATCAAGCATTATAACCCCCACACACTTCACAGAACACATTAAAATCTCTCAGAAAAGGCGCCAGTAAGGTAACACCATCCTTCTCCAAATTATCCATTGGAATCCATCCTTGGTATCCCTGCTACATGAAGAGAACCACATCCAACAAAACAACATAACTACACCATATTTTAGCCTCAAAGCCTGAACAGACCATTCCCAACAACCTCTACACAAACAGGATGTAGACCAACTATTCAAAAAGATAAACGATTCCAGAATCAAATCAATCTCTCAACTTGAGATTCCATGAAACCCTTAAAAATCCCAAAACATTTATTCTATCTATATGGGAACCACATAACCCGTACAAATCACAAGATAGAAAGGATCCACACATAGTACATATCCACACCAACCAATGGAAAGGGAATTCATATTTTACACACAATTATTTAATTCCACTATAATAAATTATGGGTTATCACGTAACATGGTTTATCCTAGATCATTCATTTTATTAACCATATATATTTGTTTAATCATGTAATCATGTTCACAATGGATTAATACATGATTTAGAACAATTATTGATGAGTTCAAAGCTTAAAAATGACTAACAAAAACCATGATTTTTAGAAAGACACTACCCATATGATTCAAAATAAGGAACAATGATAACATATAAAACAAACAAATATAATCCACATAATCTCGTTCCTCATTTATCTATATTAAACTAGTTTCAACTATATCATCAATAAGTCATTACAATATCCACCCTACATGATACACAATTAAAAAAGAGATTAAGGAATTCCTACCTTTATGAATAGATGATCAACAAGTCCTCATTTCACCAAAATTGGGGTTGGGCTAGTAGTAGAAAAGATATAAACCAAAATTGGATCCATTTCTATAGCACATATGCAACTCCTTTGAAAGTAATGGTTCTAGCCACATGAAAAGAAAATGTATACATGGTGGGAAGAGCATATCTCAGCTTAGAAGAGACATTTCTTATATCAATGGATTGAAAGTTGTTTCAAAGTCCATTAAAGTCAGATCATGGTCAATATTATATGGCATCAATATTTAAAATCCTTGTGAGGGTTAAGATAATAAATATATAATAACTATTCTTTGAAAATATTTTATAAATGCTGGAACAAAGTTTTATTATTGGTTTACATCAAATAAAATATAAGTGGGGTTGAAACTGGAAAAAAATGATAAAATTTGGAATTGAATCAATGATGGGTGGGTCCCCAACCAAAAGTCACCACAGTGACCAACATATATGACCCTCTGATAGTGATTCACGGATGTGACCCACTGACACGACCCAATAATGCTCAACCACAGATGTTATGTCACTGATGGAAATCCTGGAATGTTTTCAAACACTTGAAATGATCTACCATTTCCTCCTAGAACATCCAAATCACTAATTTTTTTATAATGTGATAGACTAGGGTTGTCTGAACCATAATTTCTGATACCTCTCAATCTATTATCCTACTCGTTTATTCAAAAAAAATCCTAGAAGAAGGAGGTGTCAGAACAACCACCCCATAAGATACCTATCAAGAATAAACCAACCAATATTGTTCAAAAGATAGAGTATAACCACAACATGCACAAAGAAATCTTTCAACATCATCTAACCCAAAAATCCACAAGATATCCAACACAAGAACCAATTGTCCATACACATTAATTAGTGAACTCTTTCCTTCATTTAAAGATACTACCACCTTTGGGAAACACAGACTCACCTGTTAAAGTTTAATTGCTTCTCAATTAATGCCTCTTGATTAGGAATATAGTCCTCACCATTTATCATGATAGGAATTCATCATATACTATGGAACAAGGAAGAAACTCATATTATTTAAAATAATGTTCAACAACTACATCGTAGAGAAAAACACACAATAAAAACATCATAAAACATTGGGTATTAGGATGGCATCTATGTCTCCCTCTCCAATGTACTCTACTATAGGCCTACATTACTCCCCAACACATGAACAACTAGAATGTTCCATCCATGCAGAACCTTCCCCTTAAATGCCTGGGTCTCCACTAGGTTCTCCAAGAACATTATGCAATCGTCGATATCCAATTATCCCTAGTAAATGACATGGGAGACATCATGAAGAGTCCTATAAATATTTGATACATGAAAGGATTTGTCTATCCTCCCCTAATATAGTGGAAATTCCAATTAGTATGCCACCTCGCCAGCATTCCCCAACACCTCAATAAGCCATATGAAATTAGGATAAAACATTCTCCCTCTATCGAACCTCCACTTCCCACATCTACAAGAAACATTAATGAACACATGGTCACCCCCCACGAACTCCAAGGGACTCCTTATATGATTGGTAAATGGATACAACTAGTCATGCAATTCTTTCATCCTTTCATGGAAAAAATATACCTTCTATGTCACACTCTACACCTCCTTAGGACCAAGAACTACTTTCTTTTCAACTTATGTCTGACATAAAGTTGACTGAAATGGTATTCCAAACAAGGCATCAGATGAAGCGATGACAATGGTTGTGTGGTATATATTATTGTATGAAAATTATACCAATGGAAAATACCACTCCTAAGACCCTCAAAAATAAAATAGCCATGCTTGAACCATGTCCTCCAATATCTGGATTTTCAATTATCTCTTCCCATATGTCTGAGGTTGGAAGGTAGTCTTAAGGAATAACTGAGTGAAAAAAGCATTATTAAATCTCCCCCAAACTCAAGAGGTTAAATGATTTTCCTGATATGAGATAATGTGTCTCAAAACTATATACTGCAGCACTACCACATTAATAAACATTATCTTCAAGTAAATAACTATGGTCAACTACTTAATCACTAATATGTTAGCTGATTTCATCACCAAATCCACCAATACCAATATTTCCTTGCATCCTCGCTAATTTTTGTGTAATATTGGGATGAAATCCACTGATATTTCATTCCACTTCCACTCAAGAACCTCTCAAGAATACATCAAACCATTAGTAACACGTTACCTAGCCAATTCTTTTTGTCACTCCATGTACATTGCCAAAAACTCATCCAATATCCACTTCATCCTAGGCCAACAAAAATGTTTCCTCAATCCAAGATATGTCTTGGATATTCTTGAGTATACTTCTAGTGGTGAGTTATGAAACTTATAGATAACTCCCTCTTGCATGGAAACTAAAACAAATAGAGTCTAATGATCAATATCTGATTCTAACCATCCTCTTAGCATCCATCTGTAGCATCACACTGGTTAATACAATCACAATCCCCCCACCATTGATTCGCCCAACAAAGACTCATCCACTTTTTGAAATAAATATTACTACACCATAATTTGAAACATATAGAGTTTGTCTCCATCATTTCCTACATTTATTTAGTTATACAACTCATCCATATTTCTCCTAGAATTTGTTGAATTTTAAACTACCACCTCCTATGAGTTCTTACTCAAGGCATCATCCTCAAAATTCCCTTTTCCTAAGGTGCAGGAGATCTTGATGTTGTAATACTAGGGAAACTCCACCTACCTCCACTTCTGAAGATTTAAATCTCATAGGTAAATGTTATAACTCATGAAATTGTGATCCATGAAGACCATAACTTTCTCTCTAATGAGGTTTTTCTACCATATCTTTAGTGCAAACATGGACACTACGTACTACCTATCATTAGTGTAATAGTAAAATTCATGGGGGAATAACATGATATATCCATAAGATTTCACTCCGTACTATTGTATTAGCACACATCGCAATCTTAGGAAGTAAGAATCACTAAACACCTCAATCAATACCCCTTCCTCTGGAAACCTGATCATTGGACCACTGACCAACTTCCACTTCAGATAGGTGAAATAAACCCAAAACTAAGCACTACACACAATGGCATGGTCCTTTATAGATATATCCATCAATGAAGCTAATTATCGAGAGAAATTGGGTACAATTATCCAATAATAGCCTACCAGACTGAGAAAACAGAAATCCTCTACCACATTCTTCTATGTTACCAAGAAACAACTTCCTCAACCTTCGATGGATCCACTACCACACCCTTATAGGTCACCACATGTCCAAGGATGTGGATCTCATATATTTAAAACATTGACATGGACAAAATGTTTTATATATGGTAGCATCTATTTACATCTAAGATAGTCTTGAGATGCTCAGAATGCTCATCCTCTGGCTTTGAGTACATCAAAATTTCATCTAGTAATATTATGACGAAACAATTAATGAACTCATGAATGATGGAGTTCATAAGTCCCATGAACATGGCAGGTGAATTCATAATACTGAATGGTATGAACACAATCTCGATCTTCCCATAATTTCATCTAAAATTAGTCTTTGGGATGTCACCCACCTTCAGCCCAAATTAGTGAAAACCAGCCCATAGAACGATTGTGGATGACCAACTATCACACATAATCCGGTCCAAAAGATCTTATATCATTGGAAAAGGGCAATGGTTCTTGAATGCTACTGGATTCACACTATGGTAGTCTATAAAAAACCTTAGAAAAACATATTCCTTCATTGAAAACAATACTGGAGTACACTATATCAATACACTAGGATGAATAATTCCCTTAATCATTTGATTGGAAATTTCAATCCTTATCTCCCACAGCTTAGAAGTTTCTATCTCATAATAACCCATTGAAATAAGAGAAGAACCTGGATAAAATTCAATCTTGAACTCAGTGTCATGTTGAGGGGAGAGAGTAAACAAATCCTCAAAAAAACACCCATGTACTCCACAACATCTCTGTGAACACCCACAATATCTACACCCACTAATTCGACTAACAGATCATCTAACAATTAAAGAAGAGTCTCCACACAACTACTGGACTTTAGAACAGTCTGATTTCCAATATAAGGAACATGATGGCTATCCATTTCCAAAAAACAAAAAAATCTCCTCTAGATTTAGTAGAAGGAAAAATTCATGTAAACCAACTAGTGGATTGCAAGTATGACACTGTATGGATACATATTTTTCAAAAAGATAAACCTACTAGATTGATGCAGCTCCAACATTAGTCTACATCTTAAAAAAATATCAAAAATGTCTGTTTGACCTCCGACTAGTGTAAAAAACACCATGGGAATAGAATTTATCTCTATGTTTTTTCCAATGTATGGGACATACTGAGAACATAAAAGGAGTTTGAATATCCTAAATTAAACAAAGCACATGAAAGAGTTTTGAACACCCTTATCGTACCTCAAATGATCTATGCCCCCGTTTCAACTACAACCTCTACATCATGGAACTATCCACAAGAATATCATATTACCCACTGTTTTTTACAACCTACTTTACCACATCTAGGTCAAGGACCCTAAGGAATTCCATGAGGGTGGCCTATAAATGATTTTTTCTTCCCTTGGTGGAGTATGTGTACGATGTGCCTACAGCTGAGACGACCAGGCTGGAAACTGCTGCTGAGGTGGGAATTGTTCCTTACCACTACCACTGTACAGATTTGACACTGGGCACTAACATTGAAGGTTCCATAATCCTCCATAATTGAAACACCTTTATCACAATCCTATGGGAAAATCACAAGTATCTGAAGGTCGAAACTGAAATTACAAAGGCCGAATCCCCACTGGGCGGAACCTTGATGGAATTGGTACCTGAGACCTACTACAAAATTAATTTCCCTTTGAAAAACTATAATGGTTCCCCTATCATTGTATACCTCATCATCAGTAAATAATATCATACACATTATACTTCTTTTGGATTTTTTGGTACATCATTAAAGTGAATGGAGTAACTATTTACTTGATAGAGGGATGATGTGCCTCCATTAAGAATCTTGCCCAAGACTCCACATCTATAAAGAGATCTATAGAATAGATAAGAAGACCTAAAAACATTATCCATAGTTCGCATACCAGCATACTCTCTTTATAGAGGTAGAGTGACTCATTCCACTTTTTGGATTTCATATTTGAAGAAATGAATTCTTTCAGGAACTCCACCTCAAAATAGACACATAGAAATTCGATCTCCATCTTCTCCTACTAGTACAATGTCCACCACTGACGCACACCCCCACTCATTTTAAAAAACAACATTGGAACTCATCGCCCTATCATAGCACAGTTTAAGATGAAAGTAATCACCAGCTCCTCAATCCAACTCTCTGAAAATTTATCTGAAATGTTTTCTTCATACATTGTGAGAGTCTACAACCTGGAATCCCAAACTGACTTCATCCACTAATCATCCTCCTCCACTGGGTCAACCCTCCATTAGTCAACAAGAGAAGCATACTCAGCCTCCACTAACTGATCCACTCATTGAAAATTAACAGGTTCTATAGGGGATAGGTAAATTAGGTTCTACAAAGCTCATGTAGTATGGAATTTATTTTAAAATTCATGTTCTCTCATTGTTTATTTTAATTTTCCCAAACACCCAATACAAAAAAGAACACAATTAAATGTGATGAATGTTCCTTTCCTAGGGTATCTACCCTAAATAGGGTGTTTTCTCACTAGTCCTTTTGGTAATCTCATATTTCTTGCAACAGATCAGGGAGGGACCAAAATTATCATGTCTTTACTAGTGTTTCTTGGACTATTCCACACACCATGATGTCCCAACACTTATGCCCTACCATCCAATGAAATATTCACTGTTTTTACTCCAAAATCCATATTATATCTCAACTATCACATGTGTTACCATTCTTTCATGACCCCCTCCCTCTAAAGATGCCTCTAGAAAGATGGCAGTGGAGAAAGAGAGATAAAAAACTCTGAGTTACACGTCTAGTAGGCCCCGGGGTGGAGACACGCACCAAGGGTATAAAAATCTCACAACATGGGAGGAATTAAACTTTTAATAGTAACCAATATCAAGAGATAAAAAGTATCATCACTAAAAATTATTCAAGACAAGTATATATATATTTCGAAAATTCACCCCACATGCATGTTTAAATTTAGACTGGTAGAAATACAATGACAATCTCTGATGTAATAACTAAAATAACAATGATATGCAGTGAAACTACAACTATCTTGATGCCCTGATCTTGGAGGGTCCTACACAGTCATCATAATCTCCTTAGAAACCTAAGAATTGTTTTTATATATGTACATTGAGTATAAAATTATACTCCATAGAAAAGGACAATGTCTAAAATGTACTTATGGGAGAAGCATACTAATTAACCTTTGAAAAAATAGCTGAAAATAAAAAGAACATAAAAAGGTATACTATCATCCCCAACCTCACCAACACATTATCACGAAATGACGCATGTCAAGTAATGTAAAGTAGTAATCACATCCATGATAGGGTACCTCACACCACATCCCACTAGTTAACTACTCATACTTAAGGGATAATGTGCTCATACTACCAAACTCATCAAAAATCTCCACATCCACAACCTTACCCCACACACACACATAGGCCACATACCACATGTAGCTTGCTGAGAACTGGTCCACAACCACATCACTTCACCCTAATAGACACATTGGAAAATAAACCACAACTTCATCCAAAAAACACCTGGTAATGTACAAAATGTCTCATCCCAATGACACCTAGGTATCATACCAATACCATAGACACATGGTCCTCTCAACTACACCACAACCTACCTGAAGAGTCTTGTTTTACTAAAGCCTAGAAAAGGGATTAGAGAAGTGCCAATAACAAGCCGACCATCCTCCCTCTAAGATGTTGGGAATGGACAGAGTCCCTAAAAATAATGGGGGTGTCTGGAACACGGTTGTAGACACTCCTTTCCTCACAAAATCAAAAGATTGGAAAATGGGAATATCTAAGAACAAATTGATTCAGTCGTTGAAGAAAACATAAAAAATCGACAAAGGGATGAACAAAGAGAACATTGCCCATAAGTCGCACAAGTTCCCTCATCGTCGCGCAAGTCCACTAGCGCGACGCATAATGGTCGCGCATGTGACTTGCGCGACCTAAGTGATAACCGCCCGCGGTCTTCTCCTGCCTATAAATAGACCCTCTCGCCCCCCACTCAAGGAGTATTTATTCCAGAAACTCATATTTGAGCTCCCAGCTCTGTAGTCTCTTCTCAAAACTTCCCAAGCACTTCTAAGGTAATTTAATACCTAGAACGGAAGATCTAAAGAGGTAGAGGAAGGCCTAAGTGTTCAAACTCATCAACACTTGCGCGCCTGTGTGGCCAGCCCTTAAGGGAAAAAAGCCACACTTGTGCGCCGCCTTACTCCTTCAATAGAAATTGTGTTCCCCTCTTCTGGAAGAACCTCAAGGGGATTCTAAAGGATTTAATCAACAGTCGCTCAAGTATTACCATGCTGGTTAACCATCGCCCATGTAACCCATGTGTCGCGCAGGCATACCTGTGCGACCAGGACTTGCGCGCCCACGCAGTACCTGCGCCCCTGCCAGGGCTTGCGTGCCCTTGCCTTTTTGGGTGCCTTTCATGCCCATTTCACCCCCTCTTAAGCCATTCCACCTTTCCTATTCAAGATTCAATCTTCAATACACTCTTCAAAGACATTTATGCCATGATTTCTTGATTTTACATCCTTATCTGAAAGGAATTATGTGGAATACCTCTCAAAACCTAGTGATTTACACATCTTTAAGTCACTATTGATTGAGATTTCATTGATTCAACCTCATCCTTTAAGATGAGAGAATCTTTAACTGGGGTCTCCTTTTCATGAATAATCTCCAGTAATAAGTCCTCCAATTTGGGCATCCTCTTAGGAGTAAGCCCCAGATCCCCTAACCTGGGTTTTCGTTCTAGGAATATTCCCTTGTCTCAAATATGGGCATCCTACTTAGAAGTAAGCCCCAGTCATAATTCTTAACTTGGGCATCCTCCTTTGGAGTAAACCCCAATTCTTAAAATTACCAAATCAGGGCATCCTCCTTAGGAGTAAGCCCCAGTCCCCTAATTTGGGCATCCTCCTCAAGAGTAAGCCCCATAACTTAATCCTTGACCTGGGCCTCCATTTCAGGAATAATCCCCAGTCTTAATTTCTATTAACCAGTCCTAATTTAACTTTGATTTGGGATTCCTTTTCTAGAGTAAAACCCAATCATAAGTCTTCTGCTAATTTGGGAATCCTCCTCAAGAGTAAGCCCCAAGTTAGAGTATTCAAAATCTCCATGAAGCACATATACCTTTATGGACCCTGTTCCTGGATTTCTTCCCTAAAGTAAATCCTAAACTTTATTTATCTGGGCAGTCGTACATACATAAGCCCCACATTATTTCTTATGATTGAATCTTTTATGGCACAATTGTCTAATTTTTACCAATACCTCTTGTTTCTCACACTGAGCATGACTCACGTGATCATAGAGTGTAAAAGTGACTATGGCATTCTTCTTTGAGCCATCAATCATAAACATCATACTCCCTTACTCGAACTACGAGGGTTCTGATTCCTTTTCTAAACAAAGGATATGTAGGTAGCCCATCTGTGGGTTCGATCCCAACTCTGAAATAATCCATGTCCTTCTGAAAGTCAATAAACATAAAGTGCCCCACTGAGTGGCTCCAAAACCAGCATGGTCATCATAATGACCAAGAGAGTTCTATATAAATGTGTCGAAGGGTACCATTGACCAAGAATCTCTAATAAATACAGATGGTTCTCTATCGATGAAGAACCTCAAATACATATAAAAGATTCTCTAAAATTCCTATATATTTTATCATTGATTGTCAGATCTGAAGGAAACCTCATTTTATACATGGTAACGTAATAAGGATTCACAAACATATCTTAAATCTATAAAGAGTGTCCCAGAGTAGACAATAATTCCCCTCAAAAAGGTATGATGAGTCCAACCTCCCATCCTCTCGACCAATGAAAATTCTTAAGCCTCCTCAGTCCATGAACTAATGAGAAGAAACCATAGGAAAGTAGGTCTGAATGGATGTGGAATCATTGGATGTTTCTGGTTCTACGAACAAACCCGTTAGAAACTGATCAGAACGTTTGAACCTCCCATTAAGGCGGTCATCCCCAGATTCCAAGTGAAACAAAAATGGTGAACCCGACGTGAATCCTTAACCTAGTTAAAATAATGTTTTCCCATTTGTTAGGTACCTATTTAAAACTCAATGAGACGGCCAACCAAAACAATCATTGAAAAATGTTCTCATCCAAAAGATGTAGTGGCTGAATTTACCTTCATGACATCTATTATATCAAAATGGCACTCTTTTCCAAGATCTTCTACATTTCAAGAATGGCTGCTCTCAAGTTAACACCTGTGAATGCTGCTGCTGCAAATTCCACTACTGCTACTCCTACTGGATCATCGTCCGTTCTAAGGATGATATCACCTACTCGGTGTCTTCAATGCGGTGTATCAAACGCACTTGTTATGGAGTACTGTCAACATGGTACCATCCCACCTCTAGAGGCTGACCGACAAGCCCTCCAAGTAAGAAACTCATATCGGTCATCCGGACAACGATGCCTAGTAATCAAGAAGAAGGAGATGATGTCTACCGTCTCTAACTGTTTCAGGTCTTTATCCATGGCACACAATCACCATTCGCTCCCTTATTCTGGGGAGGTGAGTGAGTAGGTCCCTCAGGGCCTTAATTCAAATAGACAGGAGTCCTTCATAAGGGATCCCACCAACAATCGCCACCAGAATCGTGCGGCAGGGCGCCCTCAACATGATGAAGGTACCGACTCTAGGCATTCGGCTCAGGTTCCTCGAACCCGAGAAAGAAAGACGAACCACAAGAGGAAAAATCCGGTCAATAGTGAGCAGATTCTCATCTCTACCATCTCGAGAGAAGTCCGCCAACCAAACTTGGTGGTAAGAAATGAGCGGGCACATACACTAGCCCGTTTTAATTCCGATGTCCAGCAGACTCATCTAGCAGCATCACGCCAATCCCGCCTGGCAATTCCGGCGGAGTACTGTAGGCAGGAACATAAACCTGTTTATACATCATCAGCTAGTCCCCATGGTCATCTGACTACATATGATGGATCTCATCAACAATGTTTGGTGAAGTGCAATCAGCAGGAACATACACCTGCTAGTATTAATCAAGTTTGCCAACATTCTCACTTGGTAGAATTCAGAGTAGTTAGTCAGGAAGCCCTGACAAAAAATAGGAGGAAGACTCAACTCTCTTCCCCCACACTTTATTACTGTCGGGATTCACTAATAGGAAAAGGAGGACATGAGCAGGCACATACACATACTCCAATCCCGGAATGGACCTATATTCTCGTTCCGGCAGTTGAAGTCACCAAGCATATTCTATGAATGGTGAAAGATTAGAAACAAATCCCTGCTCATATTCCGGATTCTTTCCAGGATATTATAACTACTTCAACGGAATCTCAGGGAAAGACACATAAATCTATCCCTACAAGTGGAGTGATACATCAACAATTCACTACGGAACAAACACACACATATGTTCCAATCCAAGAGGGTTGTGGGGCATACTCCCCCATATCATACGGACAACCAAGTCAGGAACATACACATGATTTAAGAGGAGATCGTCAGCCTAACCTAGCCAGCATTCCTGATCAGGCACATACACCTTCTCAGAGCACCCACTTTCTTCAACAAGTGGTTTCCAAGGCGAGTAAGAAGGCGTCTATGAAAAAGACCCACCCAACACAATCAGGAGATCAAGTGCAAATCTGTAACAAGGCCTTGCTCGATCCTGGATTTCTTGAAGCCCTCAGTCAATTATCTGTCTGAGTTCAATATTCTACTCCCTCAGTTCCCAATAGTGGGAACATTAATTATGAAGGTCTTCAACAGACACTTCTTCATGAAGGCTTGCTTCATGACAATTTGGTCGATCTTGATGTTTCATCTTTAGATGAGAGCCACAGGAACCCTCTGTGTGGTTAGAAGACCAAGGAGCAAGAGATATCATCTTTTGTTGTAACCCATTATGGTGGTCCTCCCCATGATGATGAATTTCGCTGCAAAAGTCCTCTCCACAATAGTGACGCACATTGCCCGGAAAATGCTCCAGTGGACAATGTAGTGCCAATAAATCCCTCTTATCGTGAGGCACCTGCAAATGCGAAACCAGTCATGTCTGAAGATTCATCGCTAGCAGGTGAAATACTTTCTCAATTAGAAGATATCCCAGGGTGTAGGTCATTCTCCGAACCACCCCTAAGTCATGCATCTTCTAGTTTGATCAATGATTTCCCTACCAATCCTGTTGAATCTAATGAAGCAACAAGGAAACACTAACTCTGGTCAAATAAGGTAGAATAATATTCATCAAATGATAAAGAGGAAATGTTGAACATGAGAAAACCACTGGCGAAAGGTGAAGTGACAGTCATGTTTTGGCCTTTGGCTGATTCTCAGTATAATATTCCAGAAATGTTGACGGAAGATGAAATTCATGATATTCATCTCAACATATGGAAAACTCTTTGTCAGTTAAAAAAATAATGTATTACCTTATGATGAATATTAAAATCATCTTAAGATAATATAACGGTTACAACATCAGATTGATTTGGCGTCTCTTTCAGTCTCTCAATATCCGAAAGCTGAAAAGCAGCAGAGAGCCCTTCAACGTTAATGCCTTGGTGCACTAAGATGATTTCATCATTTAATTTCCAATTCTCTATCTGGTATTCGTGTCAGAGGATGGGGTGTTCATGGATCACTGCATTTCATGGTGTTATCCGTTCAGCAAAGCCCATCGAAAATGGTCTCATGCAATGTTACTGCCCATAACTGGACACAGTCAATGGGCTTTGTTTGTAATCAAAATCTTTCCCAATAATAGGCTTCAACTAGTTCCTCTCAAAATCAAGAATACAGAGAACAAGTTGTTGAATTACTCTTGCATCAAGCAAACGAGAATATTAAACATGCCTCTCGTTTGGAGCAAGCATGTCACCAAGTGACAGAAGTGTCAGAAATCATCCAACGGTCTTTTGAACTGGGTGATTAAAGCGGAAACAGGTTAATGCATCCAGCTAATTTCCGGACTAATGTTCACAATATCAGGAGGACATTCAAGAATGTCTCAGACATATCATGTCACGAACCTCCCCAGCTCGCCAGACTGGGGACTCTTTTAAACCAACCCTCGGAATCAACAAATTGGATTCGAGGAGCTGAGAGAGAACATCAGGAACAGCCCCAGTACACTAGACTGGGGAGTTTTTCAAATAATCAATCCCCTCCTCAGAGAAAGTCGGTCTTTTCTCGATTGGGGAAGAAACCTAAAGAGGAACGAAGAGCCAAATTATCAGGAGATTCCCTCTAAATTACGGTTCGTCAAGAAGTTCCTAAGGGATCGAATCAACAAAATGCAATGTATCATCAAAGACATGGAATAAGAAAATATCACAGAAATGCTGATAGAAGGGATGCGGTGAGTTATGCATCAATCAATGACATCAATGCCATTATTTCTAATCCACCAAATGAGGTTCAATCAGGGGAATTAGATGAAGAAGTTCCTGCTCAAGAAGATGTAAACACCGACACAAATGAAGAAGGCATGCGTACACGAAGTCAAAGGATTACGCAGAACCTAGGTAATCCTTCGAGTAACCCACTTCCCCCTCTCCGAAAAGGATCCAACAAAGGTAAAGGAAAGCACCAGGTAACATATCCTTCCTCTGAAGAAGGTCAATCGCTCTCACTAGAGAAAATGTTTGCACAACAGGAGGAAGAAATGAAGGAATTAAGAAGGTTGAATGTAGAACTACTTTAGAGTAGTCTTATTCATAAGCATGCTGGAGTCAGTCAGCCAAAGAAATTTGTTGCAGCTACTGAGATGGATCAAAATTATCCTCCTCTATTAGTACACCCTCACAGGTCTAATCCTACTGGTCATGTGCAACAACAGTTGGCAGTGCTACCATCAGTTGCAACACCAATCGCCACATCTATCCAAGCTCCAGTCATTCCACCTACCCATGTCCAAGTTCAATCAGATGTTTCTCAAAATTTAATAACTACTATTGAGTCATTAACAGCTCAGTTAGAAACTATGGAAGGGAAACATGCACAAGTTCAAGCAGAAAAGAATGTTTACCCTCAATGGGTAGATTCAATTTCTCCTCCATCCAATTTTGGGAATCCGGTATTACCTATTTTCAATGGGTCTGGCGATCCTGAACAGCATTTAATGCATTACGTGTCTTGTTGCGATCCCATGATGGGAAAACCGGAGCATCAAGAAGTAGTGAAACTCAGATGCTCCGTGCAAAACTTGCAAGGACTAGCTTTTGTTTGGTATACAAGCTTGCAATCCTGGTAAATTACAAGATGAGATGATCTTCGCCAAAAATTCCTCATTCAGTTCAGCTCGACTTTACCAAATACAACAGTTTTCAATCTTACAAACTTTTAGCAATGGGAGAATCAAAGGGGATCTGATCTCATTGCTCGATAGAAGATATTAACATATTCCTTGAGTATATCACTCCCTCAAGAAGAGTTGTTGCCAATCTGTGTGGCAAATCTGCATGACGAATTACGCATGCCGTTAATCCCTGAAAAATACACAGGAGGGTTTTGAGACCTTACTTCAATTGCTCAGAAGATTGACGATTCCCTTATACAGGCTAATTCTAAATCTCGTGTAATTCCATCAGCTCCAGGAAGGAGAATGGGTAATGCAGAAACTGCTACAGTTATGCTTAAAAAAGCGCCTGTACCTGTTTCTACCTCAAAACCTTCATCTTCTCGAAGGGCTCCACCTTCTGAGTGCCAACAACAAAGGCCTTTTCATCCAGACTATCAACAAGATCAAAGACGAAAACAGTTTAAGAAAATGAAGAGAAAAACATACTCTTTCTGAAATTAAAAAGTTATTGGTTATTTCATTTCGGCTCTGGAAAACAATTTGGTTCAATTGCCAATGCCCAAGAGGCCAAATAAGAAATGAGATGAATATCGTTCCAATTATTTCCATTTTCATCAAATGTTGTGTCATCCCATCCAGGAGTGTTTTGTCTTTAATGTCCTCCTGCAAAAGATGGTCAACTCGGGACAGGTCACATTGAAAGCCTCCTCAGCCCACGTAGCATGTGTCACTCCTACTGTTCCATAGGAGGAAGATGAATTGCAAGAAGTGAAAAGAAAAAATGCATAGAATTATGATGATTGGATGGTCAGGAAGACAATCAACCGAACTCATGATATTTTTCAAACACAATTAAAGAAACCAATTGTGTCTTCTACCATGATTGTTACGGAAAAACCCTCTTCGTCAAAGGGAAAGTCCTCAAAGAAACAGCATGATTCAAAGAATGAAAATGAATCAGAAGAAGATGAGTATGTGTCAAAGCCTAAGTTATCTTTGACTTTGGCGGATTTCATGCCATCTACTTCAAAGACACAGGCACCGCCCCACCAAATGGCACAACCTAAACAGGATAATAATGCAGAGTCTTTATCAGATGAAGAGTTAATCATTGGTTCTGTTAATATGATTCAATTAACAGATCCATATGCCAGTTGCAGTTTCGATTTCAATGAGCTTGAATTCCCTGTATCAAACAGAGGAATCAGAGGAAGTTCCAAGGGCTCAGGATATAGGGGAAGACGTGGAACTTTCAGAAGCCACTATTCCAATTCTACCCCTGCTATAACTGTGTACGCAGCAGAAACTCGTGGTAGAGACCTTCAGCGAGCTCATCATGAACAAACAAGTTCTTCTACCAATAGAAAATTCAGTCCTCACACAGTCATTTTGGAAGACCGGTTGAATGTTCCATCTTCTTCCTCTTAGCAAGTAAATGGATCTTATTGGTCTAACCTTCCAAAACCATGAATATTGCCAACTCCTATCCCGATACAAGATGCATCAGATTCCAAAGCATCTGCTTCAAAGGTACCTACTATACCACATATTCTAGTTGGGAAACACAAACCTCTGGATCAAATGTATGATATATTGAAACACTTGGCCCCAGTACCAGCCATGTTATCAATTCTGGATGCTCTGAATATGTCAAAAGATCTTCGGGATGCACTCATCGAGTCTTTGTCAAATCCTCATGAGTTTGAAACTGAAATTGCTGCAGTTGAAGTCTATCACAAAGAAAATAATCCTGCAGAATGACATGCAATAATATCTTTTACTAATGAAGATGAAGACGATGTTGTGCATGGACATATTAGACCATTGTACTTGTCTGGAAAGGTGAATGGCGTAGACGTCCGAAGAACTTTCATTGACAATGGTTCATGAGTCAACCTCATTCCCATTCGTACACTTCGTCGACTGGGTCTCACGGAATCTGATTTATCTCCTTATACTATGATGTTACTAGGATATGAAAAAAAATTAACAAGAACCACTGGGAGAAGTTACACTCAGAACTCAGTTTGGATATCTTGTATCTAATTTAGATTTCATGGTTGTTGATCAAGACTCAGCCTTCAACATCTTGCTTAGAAGACCCTGGCTACATCAACATGCGGCTATCCCTTCATCATACCATCAATGTATCAAATATTGTTTCGATGGTCAAGATGAGACATTGTATGGTGATAAGGTCCCATTCAAGACATGTGAGTATCAATACATTGAGGCGGAATTTTATCACATGAAGGGAAGGGAGAAATCCACAAGAAAGGTGATTACCAAAGTTAATGCTTCATATGGTTTGGAAAAAATTCCAGTAAATCCATTTACACATGTGAGTACAGATTATGTGTTGCCTATCAGTAAAATTGACAAGATATACCCAACTCAAAATACGATTATGGATAGATCCATAATGTCAATTACAGCAATCGAGCCAGACAACCTGGGAGAAATTGGTAATCTACCAAGCAGTGATTAAAGCACAAATGGTGACGTCTTCATTTCATCTAATGAAATCCAACAAGTCTATGCTTCACAAATTAGGCCATAAGAAGTTATAGAAACATCGTAGGTGAACAATGATGTCGATTCTCAATCCATCATCTCCTCTTTTTTACCCAAAGAAGACCCTTTATCATCAATCGGGTCGGAAATGGAAGATTCTTCTTCAAGATATTCAAATTTTGACATCTCTTCGAATCATGAGAATTCTAATTTATCATCTACTATGAAAGTGGAAAAGGAAGAAATAACACATGAAGAAGAAGAAGAGGAAGATCTCAGAGATGCTCCTCTAGCATTTGAAGAGGCTATCTCTACAACTGTTGATGAACATAGAGAAATAAATCTGGGTGCAAAAGATGATCCACGCGCCACTTTAATCAGTGCGGCCATGACTCTTGAAGATCAAGAGATGTATATTTCTTTTATAAAGAAAAATAGAGATATATTTTCTTGGAACTAGATAGAAATGCCCAGGCTTGATCCTGATGTTGCTACTCAAAATTTGGGCTTACCAGAAGAACATCGAGGATTTAAGCAAGCCGTGAGAAGAACACACCAAACTTATGATTCCAAAATTGAAGAAGAAGTGGATAATATTATCAATGATAACATCTTCAGATAAGTTTAATATCTCAAATGGTTGGATAATATTGTCCCTGTAAAGAAAAATTACGGACAAATTAGAGTTTGCATCGATTTCAGAGATCTTAATCGACATTGTCTTAAGGATTATTTCCCAGTTCTGATTACAGAACTTCTAATTGATGCAACAGCTGGCTATGAAGCACTTTCCTCCATGGATGGATATTCTGGATATAATAATATCTTAATGGCCCTAGAAGAAGAGGAATCTATAGCCTTCATAGCCCCTCTGGGTGTGTTTTGCTACCAGGTAATGCCTTTTTCCTTAAAGAGTGCAGGTGCAACTTATCAGCGTTCCATGCATCGTATCTTCAATCCCTTCTTACGGAAGTTTGTTGAATACTATATAGAATATTTGGTAGATAAATCCAAACAATTTTCCAATCACTTGCCTGATTTGGAAGTCATATTCTGCACGCTTCGACAACATAATTTGAAGATGAACCCTTTAAAATGTGCCTTTGGGGTAACCTCGGGAAAATTTCTCGACTTTGTTGTATGTCATCGTGGTATTGATGTCAATCCTGAGAAGACCAAGTCAATCCTTGGTATGTAACCTCCAAAAAATTGGAATGAATTAAGAGGACTTCATAGACACTTAGCCTATATTTGGCATTTCATCACCAATTTGGCAGGAAAAAGTTTACCCTTCAACAAATTGATGAAGAAGGGATTCACTTACTAGTGGATTGAAGAATTTCAAGAAGCATTCGATATTCTCAAGAAATACCTCTTGAGTCTACCAGTACTCATGCCACCTGTTGAAGTAAGATCACTTATCCTCTACTTAACAGCACTAGAGTGATCATTGGGTGCCTTTCTTGCTCAAAAGAAAGATGCTGGGAATGAAAACAGTCTCTACTATCTCAGTCAAACCATGCTTGAAGCAGAAAACCCGGTATTCATTTATTGAGAAGTGATGCCTGGAATTAATCTTTGCAGTTCAAATGTTGAGACACTACCTGCAACATCACGAGGTCCAATTGGTATCTCGCAATAACCCGCTCAAATTTATCCTTAGTCGTCCAGTACTTACAGGACGTCTGGCAAGGTGGGTAGTTATTTTGCAGCAATTCGACATTCATTATTTGTCTCAAAAGGAAGTGTTACCTTATCCCTTAATATTGTGGGAAGGTGGTACCAATAATGAAGCATAATACCAATCTCTCATCGTAGGCTTGGAATTAGCGCTTTAAGCACAAGTGAATCACTTAAAGGTGAAAGGTGATTCAGAACAGGTAATCAAACAAGACTATGGGGATTATGCCATCAGAAAAGAAGAACTAATCCCTTTGTATGATTACATCAGAAAGTTAATGGCATAATTCCCTTTGGAACCGACATTTTCATATGTCCCAAGATCACAAAATGCTCATGCCAATGCATTGGCTAATGTAGCCACAACTCAGGAAGATCCAAATTGGGACAAGACAACCATCAGTATTGCCCACCATCGTGCAATTTCACCTTATGTTCGAATCAGAACGGAGGAAATTAATGAAATTTGTCCCATTCCAGAACTGTGTGGTCATACTATATGATGGACATCACCTATCCGGGAATACCTTCATAATGGAACACTTCCATCTGATAGATCTGAGAAAGAAAAAATCTGGCGACGTGTTGTTAATTTTACTCTTTATGATAGCCCAGTTCACCTAGAGAAATTCTCTACAAACGTGGTTTTGATGGATTTCTCTTCAGATGCATTGTTGGTGAAGAGACAATGGCTGTCATGAAAGAAGTACATGCAGGACTCTGTGGTGCCCACCAGTCTGGACATAAACTGTCTGATCAGATTCTAAGGCTTGGATACTTTTGGCCTTCAATGATACGAGATTGTGTCGATTTCACAAAGAAGTGTCATTCATGCAATGTACTTGCCAAATTCATTCATCAACCTCCAGAGTTTCTTCATACAGCTAAATACTCATGGCCATTTTCCACATGGGGAATGGATGTGGTGGGACCTAACCCTTCAGCTATGGCCAAGAAGTTTAAGTACATTCTTACTGCTACTGACGTCTTTTCCAAATGGGTAGAGGCAATACCTCTAAAGGATATCAGTTCTAAATTCATTGATAGCTTCATCAAGTCTAACATCATTACCGTATTTGGTCTCCCTCATACCATATTAACAGGCAATGTCACCAATTTCTGTTCATTCGAGGTGAAGAAGTTGTATCAAGAATACAACATCAAATCCAATCATTCATCTCGGTATCATGCAGTGGCCAAAAACCAGATTGAAGCCTTTAACAAGACTCTTTCAAATATACTGCAAAAGATGGTGGATAAAGATAAGAGGTCATGGTCTGATAAACTCTTTCATGCTTTATGGGCATATCAGACTACCACCCACACTACAAATCGGTAAACTCCATATTCATTAGTATATGGAATGGAAGCCGCCTTGCTCATTGAAGTTCAACTACCCTCGCTGAGAGTTTCCATTTGTGATCAATCATCTACAGATGAATAATCTCAAAAGAGATTGAATGAATTGGAATGATTAGATGAGAAAACATTATGCACTTTGCATTACCTGGAAGTCTATCAAAATCGAATAGCACGAGATTTTAACAAAAATGTAAGTCTTCATTCATTCACTCAGGGAGAATTGTTATTAGTTCTCAGAACTCCAATGATACCAGGAAAGAAACATCCCAAAAAAGGGCAAAAATGGGAAGGACCTTATTCAATACATATGGTCTACTCCAATGGAGCTTATACATTAATCTCAATGGATGGAGAACTCATTACTACTCCAACCAATGCCAGATTTTTGAAGAAGTATTTTGTATAAACTACATTGTACTCTTTGATCCTTGCTAGATGACGTTAAACTATACGGAAATTCATCCTTGATATATGACGTTAAACTATACGGCAATTCGTCCTTTCTATATGATGTTAAACTATACGGAAATTCGTCCTTCCTATATGACGATAAACTATACGGAAATTCGTCCTTGCTATATGACGTTAACTATACGACAATCCGTCCTTGCTATATGACGTTAAACTATATAGAAATTCATCCATGCTATATGATGATAAACTATACGGAAATTCATCCTTTCTATATGACGTTAAACTATATGACAATTCGTCCTTGCTATATGACGTTAAATTATATGGAAATTCGTCCTTGCTATATGATGTTAAACTACACGGCAATTTTTCCTTGCTATATGACATTAAACTATATGGCAATTAGTCCTTGCTATATGATAATAAACTATACTGAAATTCTTCTTTTCTATATGACGTTAAACTATACAGCAATTAATCCTTGCTATATGACATTAAACTATACGTCAATTCGTCCTTGTTATATGACGTTAAACTATACAGAAATTCATCCTTTCTATATGGCATTAAACTATATGGCAATTCGTCCTTGCTATATGAGGTTAAACTATACTGCAATTCGTCCTTGCTATATGATGTTAAACTATACCGAAATTTTTCTTTTCTATATGATGTTAAACTATAAGGCAATTCATCCTTTCTATATGACGTTAAACTATATGGAAATTCATCCTTGCTATATGACGTTAAACTATACGACAATTCTTCCTTGCTATATGATGTTAAACTGTACAAAAATGGTCAGTACATATGACGTTAAACTATTTGCACTTTCGTCCCATATGACGTTAAACTGTGAAGAAGTTCCCTAAATGGTCCAGTATAACCTTAAACTGCAACTAGGTCCTATATGACCTTAAAATGCATAATCCACAGTCCATGCATATGAACTTAAACTATTCACACTTTCGTCCAACATGACGCTAAACTGTATCGTCCCATTTCTTCTCCCTCGTCCAACATGACGTTAAACTGTGAAAAAAGTCCCTTACGTCCAACAAGACGTTAAACTGTGACGTCCAAACTACATGATCCTAAACTGTATAAAATTCCATTACGTCCGGAAAGTCGTTAAGCTACATAATCATCAAAGGTCCTCTATGACCTTAAACTACACTTTTGTCTAGCATAAAATTAAACTGCACCTTCCACGGTCCCTGCATATGACCATAAATTATTCGCACTTTCGTCCAACGTGACGTTAAATGGTGTACTCTTTGATCCTCACTGCATGACATTAAACTGCACAGTCTCCCTGTCGTCCAACATGACATTTAACTCTATTGTCCCCATAGTTCTAACTACATGATGTTAAACTGTACAGAAAGCACATGACACGTACTACATAACATTAAATTGTACTTTGTCCCTGCAACATGACACTAAACTATGCAGCACCAATAGACCTAACTGCATGACTTTAAACTGCATAGTCCCTTTATATGTCCTACATGACATTAAACTATGCATTGTTAAGGTTGTTGTTACTTCTTGTTTCTCACATCGATCATGACTCACGTGAGCTTAGAGAAAACCTCAACCATAACACTCTCTTTGGGCCTCTAACCACGTGTAAGTCCCAAAAAAAATTTCTTTTATTAGGTCATTGTCCCCAAGAACAACTTGATCATTAATTCATTATTTAATTGTACTACACGGACTTTGATCCTTGCGTTCTAGGCTGGGTATGTAGGCAACCTCCCAAGTTTCAATCCCAAAACCAATCTCTTCACATCGGTTCACCTCCATGTCAAACGATGTTGATTCGTGAAACTGCCCCTAGAATCAATATATTTACATTGGTTCACTTTTGTCTTTGTTATACGATGTTAAACTGTACAACACATTTGTCCAGTATGACAATAAAATACAATATTCTTTGATGCTCGCACCTGATAGGGAACCAATATTTACATTGATTTTTTCAATCATGTTTCATTTCAATGACTACGTGCATACATGGAAACGCCCAAACCTTTTATCTTGGGTTAAACCATCATTGTACTAAAGCCCCTTTCACCCTCACTTGTATAAACCAAATTAGTACAAAGGTTATTTCTAGAACTACATGGGCTTGATTCCCATCCTTATGGGATACGTAGGAACGTTAGAGTGTCCCTCAAATCCAGCCCCAAGTCATTGGGTGTAACCCCAAATTCCACTTTCAGTCCCTTGGCTGAAAAGTCCCCATGAAAGCACACACTGTGTATTTCTTACAATGGTCCGAGCTCTATGACCCTATACTATGATCTCTAATTTTTTTGTCCCAAATGACTTTAAAATGTAGTTTAAGAACTACGTATGGCTTGATTCTCATCCTTATGGGATACGTAGTGAAGTACAACATTTCAATTCAGGACCCAGCCACAACATGATTATGGTTATCATTGATCTGTATATCTCTGTATACATTGAACAATACCCATAATTATGTGTCATAATCCTAACCTTAAATATTTTCATATCCTCTTTACACTTTTTATGACTTCTAGTCACAAAAATGTCAAACTTCTGAGAGTTCTTTTGCCTTACTATGTTGCACGTTCCCATAGGCAGCCTTGCATAAACAGTCTACATAACAAACTTGTTAGCCAAAAGACACTATTATTTGACTATGAAGCCAATGCCCATTGGTGGCCCTGCATAATTCAACCCTCTAACGGGTTTGTCGGATAGTGGTAACTTCAATCTTGGGAAAAATGCATCTTTTGTCTTTATTTGTCTTAAATGACAGTATACAGGGATCCAAAAAAATAGCATTCCTTAACATATTTGTCCCATATCATTTTTCATGATCTGAAAGTGTTCATGTATATGGCTTATATTCTCCATCCCTACGTTTGGGTTAAACCATCGTAGGACTGATATTCATCTAGTTCTTCGATAATCATGTTTAGAAATATCATTCCCATATTCATGTACCTCATTCCATACAGAAAACTCTATACGTTGGAAGATTTGAACCTCCATGAACATTCATTGTCTTTTAGCACTGGGAAAGTAAATTTCTAAGAGTTCATTATCCTGACTATGCAGCATGTTCCCATAAGAGGCCTTCCATAAATAGTCTACATAACAGAATTGTTACCGAAAAGATAATATTTTATTTAACTATGCAGCCAATGCCCTTAGGTGGCCCTGCATAATTCAACCCCCTAACGGGTTTGTTAAATAATGGTAACTTCACACTTGGGAACTACTTCTTATAATTCCTTTTAGCTATTTTTCATATCATTCCTCAGATTCAAATATTCTTAAGTCATATTTTACCTATTTTCCCTCATACTTGAGTATGGTACTATGTTTTCAGATGAGTTGTCAAGGAATTGAGTCAATTCTAATCCATTTCGGTCAAATCTATTTTCGACCTTAAACATTAGCCTTTTTATGTCCGGCATGCATGACTTTAAACTGACAATAACCACAAAGACCCATGTTTTCTTCTTTTCCTTAGAGTCAAATCCATTTTTCTCTCCGGATCCAACTCTGAGGGGGGACTTTTGTTGACGCTCCTTTCATCACAAAATATAAAGATTGGAAAAGGGGAATATCTGAGCTCAAATTGATTCAGACTTTGAAGAAAACATAAAAAATCGACAGAGGGGTGGACAAAGAGAACATTTCCAATAAGTCGCACAAGATCCCTCACAGTCACGCAAGTCCACTTGCACGACACATAATGGTTGCGAAAGTGACTTGCGTGACCTAAGTGATAACCGCCCGGGGTCTTCTCCTGCCTATAAATAGACCTTGTGGGCTCCCCATTCAAAGAGTTTTTTTTCTTCAGAAACCTAGATTTGAGATATCGGTGCCCTAGTCTCTTCTCAAAGCTTCTGAATCACATCTAAGGTAATTTATTACCTAGAACGGAAGATCTAAAGAGGGGGAGGAAAGACTAAGTGTTGATGCTCATCAACACTTGTGCGCCTGAGTGGACAGCCCATAAGGGAAAAAGGCCACACTTGCACGCTGCCTTAATCCTACAATAGAAATTGCGTTCCCCTCTTCTGGAAGAACCTCAAAGGGATTCTAAAGGCTTTAATCAAGAGTCGATCAAGTATTACCATGCTGGTTAACCATCGCGCAAGTAACCCATGTGTCGTACAGGCATACCTGCGCGACCAGGACTTGTGCGCCCACGCAGTACCTGTGCGCATGTGAAGACTTGAACGCCCTTTCCTTTTTGGTGCCTTTCATGCCCATTTCACCCACTCTTAAGCCATTCCACCTTTCCTATTCAAGATTCAATCTCCAAGACACTCTTCAAATCCATTTATGGCTTGATTTCTTGATTTGACATCCTTATCTGAAAGGAATTCTGTGGAATATCTCTCAAAACCTAGTGATTTACAAATCATTATGTCACTAAAGATTGAGATTTCATTAATTCAACCTCGTCCTTTAAGATGAGAGAATCCTTAACCTGGGTCTCCTTTTTAGGAATAATCCCCAGTCATAAGTCCTCTAATTTGGGCATCCTCTTAGGAGTAAGCCCCAGATCCCCTAACCTAGGTTTCCTTTCCAGGAATAAGCCCCAATCTAAAATACGGGCATCCTCCTTAAGAGTATGCCCCAGTCATTATTCTTAACTTGTGCATCCTTCATAAGAGTAAACCCCAATTCTTAAAATTCCCAAATCTGGGAATCCTTCTTAAGAGTAAGCCCCAGTCCCCTTATTTGGGCATCCTCCTTAGGAGTAAGCCCCAAACCTTAATCCTTGACCTAGGCCTCCAATTCAGGAGTAATCCCCAGTCTTAATTTCTCTTAACCAATCCTAATTTACCTTTGATCTTGGATTCCTTTTCAGGACTAAAACCCATTCATAAGTCTTCTCCTAATTTGGGCATCCTCCTCAGGAGTAAGACCCAAGTTAGAGTATTCAAAATCTCCATGAAGCACATATACCTTTATGGAAAATGTTCCTGGATTTCTTCCCTAAAGTAAATCATAACCTTCATTTATCTGGGCAGTCATACATACATAAGCCCCACATAATTTCTTATGATTTCATATTTTATGGCACAATTGTCTAATTTTTACCAATCCCTCTTATTTCTCACACCGAGCATGACTCACGTGATCTTAGAGTGTAAAAGTGACTATGACATTCTTCTTTGAGGCATCAATCATAAACATCATACTCCCTTACTCGAACAACGTGGGTTCTGATTCCTTTTCTAAACAAAGGATATGTAGGTAGCCTGTCTGTGGGTTCGATCCCAACTCTGAAATAATCCATGTCCTTCTCAATGAAAATATATTTCATGTTCCCCACTGAGTGGCTTTAAAACCAGCATGGTCATCATAATGGCCAAGAAACTTCTATATAAATTTGTCGAAGGGTACCATTGACCAAGAATCTCTAATAAATATAGATGTTTTTCTATCGATGAAGAACCTCAAATACATATAAAATATTCTCTAAAATTCCTATATATTTTATCATTGATTGTCAAATCTGAATGAAATCTCATTTTATACTTGGTAACGTAATAAGCATTCATAAAAATAACATAAATCTATATATAGAGTCTCGGAGTAGGCAATAATTCCTCTCAAAAAGGTGTGTTGAGTCCGACCTCCCATCCTCTCGACCAATGAAAATTCCTGAGCCTCATCAGTCCATGAACTAATGAGAACCTACCTATGAAAAGTAGGTCCGAATGGATTTGGAATCATTGGATGTTTCCGGTTCTACGAAAAAACCCGTTAGAAACTGATCGGAACGTTTGAACCTCCCATCAAGGCGGTCATCCTTGGATTCTGAGGGAAATAGTGGTGCTAAACACAGGTGAGGTGTGTATAGAATTCACAAACAACTACATGTATATATAGGTACCAAAAACTCAGACCATCCTATATGTTAAAAAAACATCCCACACAAAAACATTCTTATTTCCACCTATAATGATTTTTCACACAGCCATCCATAGACATAACTCATAACAACATCCAATTCATTAAATCCATTATCTTCTATATTAATTTATTTTTATATTTATTCCATCCCTCTAAGGGGGACTACCAAACACAACAAACCACAAGAAATAACGTAAACCACAGACACATCACAAAAGTATCTATAAAATTTGGGTGAAAGGGATACGCAAGGTAACGTTATCCTTCTTCAAAATTATCCTTTCCAAACCATCCTTAGTAGCCCTATTGCACGAAAAGTTACACATCTAGAAAAAAACAAAACTCAACTAGATTACAGTCCCACAACATGAACAGAATACAACCAATAACCATAACACAACACAGATATAAACCCACTATTTGAAAAGTTCATCCATTCCACAATCTAATAAATATCTAAGTATGAGATCCAATTACACTATTCAATCATCCAAACAACTTTGTGCTCTCAAAAACAGCACCACACAACCCATACAAAGAATAAGACAGAAAGGATCCACACAGAACACACAACCACATCAAACAAGGCCACGAGAATTATAATTTAATGCACTATTCTTTAATTCCTGTATGATAAATTCGGGGTTATTATATAACTTTCTAAATTTATAGATTATGAAGAGAATCATTGGAGGTATTATTCCTAAAAATATAAGATTCCATTGACTGTTTTTGTAAATGTTTGTGGTTTTGGTGTCAAACTAATTAAATACTCTTTACAATGAATTCCAATATTTGTTTTATGAATAACATTCATGGTTTTGGTGATTTATTCATCAAAATGATATTTTTTGGAATGTGAGAAACATGATTGAAAAATGAAATATGTCTTATTATTTTGTTTTTAATATTAAATTGTTTGATAAATTATTAGATTAATATAATTATCATTAATTGAGAATATTTTTCTATTGAGATTCTTGAATTTTTCTTGAATATATTGAATTTATTTTTATTTAATTCCATGTCATTAAAATAAATATTTATTATTGGATTTTATTATTATATTTATAATAATGTAATTAATTATCTTTTTATTAAATATTATTTCATAATTTTATTTCACAAATGACACCATTTTTATATCTTTTTGAAAGGGCTAAATAGGACTGATGATGTTAACAGAAGAGGACTTTACATACTGAATGAAGCAATATTGTGTAATTATGTGACTATATGCAGTCACTTTTTAAAGGTGATGGAACTTATGTCACTATGATTTCTCCACAATCCTATATCATTTTAATGCAAGAGACATTCTCGGTAGGTATAACAAACATGAGAAACAAATTGATTCTATCCACAACTAACCATAAGAAACTACTTGTAACCTAACTCATTCCAAAAAAATTAACCATATGATGAATATTTGTCCCATAAGTGATAATGGTTGTTGAGGAAATAACCTACTATAGACTAATATAAATCAGAATAAACAATGGAGTGAAATCATAGAGACTGGCCATGTGACCATGTATGAAGAACCTTCACTACATGAAAAATAAAATTTACCATGGATGAAATTTTAAGTTAAATTCAAATCAATAAATCTATTTTGATATACATAGGAATAATAGAGTTAAAATAATCCTCATGCATGTATAATATTGTGAATCAACTAATGGTCAATACTTATGATTGGTTATCGATTAGAGATGCACCAATGTTGGAATGGTTTTGGGAAGAATAAATATTTTAATACTCTATGATTAGATTATATTTTCATGATAATATTTAGTTCCACCATAATATAGTGAATAAATATTTTATGGGGCTAGTCGTGGTTTGTAATATGATTTGTTTTAGATCTGGAAGTGAGCTCAACCAGTTTTTCATTTTTTTAAAAATCTTGAATGTTTTAGTCATTGCTTGAGGGAGTCGTCAGCTCATCCCCATCAAAAAAAATCTTATTATTAAAGAATGAATTATTATAATTGTTCTATGATATGAATCAACTAGTTAAAATTAGTCATGTGTCTCATTATGTTTAATTTTTTTAACTATTAGAATATATCATGTCAGTATAAAGAGTTTCACTAATTAAGGGATGGAAGAATAAATTTATCGATCATTATTTTTAGATGTCGATCGACTAGAAAGGTGTAGTATTATTTTACTTTCATATATCTTTTTTCAGATTATGTGTGGTTGGTAATCAAGTAATGATAATCGATTTTGAGTCATTTAAATTTGGGTGGTGAATGTTGGAAAAGATTACAATGTTATGAATTCAATGATTGAGTCAATTGAACAAATTTATTGTAAATTCATGTGATTATGATTAGAAATTAATATTTTATAAAGATCAACCATATTCATTTCACTGATATATTTTGAAAATTGTACATATTTATAGTGATTATTCATTGATGGAGTCATGTAAGTTTGTGAGGACTATGAATTTTTTTTGAAAAGAATGAAAATAAATTGGATTGTCCATATAAGAATTTATGTTCAACATTAAAGAGACCAGTTTTGATTACAATTTCACCAATTAAATTCTATTTGGATGATTCGTGGAATGGTGATCTACATGAATCATACCTCATCATGTTTCTCACTTGGTGAATGAAATATACATAATTGATTTTTAAGGAATTTCAATAAATTTTCATTGAAATAAGAAATTGTTTTAAACCAAATATTTAAAATTTCCATTCATTTTATAATTTTTGTATTTAGTTATTATTTTAATTTATCTTCTTTCACCTCATATTCCAAGTTTCCTTATTCTTCCATCTTTATAGTCATATTTTTATTTTTATTTTGATTTTTACAATCAGTTACAATATAATAACATTTTCACTTACATATGTGTAATAAACCCTACTCATTTCTATTCATATGTTTTTATGAGTTATAAGAAATTAAATTTTTATTTGTTAAATTTTATATGTGATCAAAAATTTATGTACTAATTTGGGAATCAAATATTTTTTTAAATATATGAATCTTCATCGATTAAATATTTGCTTATTGCATATTTAATTCCCCTATCATCATCATGTTTGATATTATTTTCATAGTATATTGTTGAATTCTTATATATATATATATATATATATAAAGTATTATTCTTGAAAAACCCAGTTTAATCACCACTGAGTTGAGGAGTGTTAGTGTTTTCAATCTATATATATATGTGTATTCCCACTCCCTTAATAGACTCTCTCTCATACACATTGTTTCATTTTCATTATTTTTAGTATCTAATTGTTTATGTGAATTCATTGAATGATAGGGAAGGGTAGTGGTCATATTGGAAAATTTTGTATCTAATTTTTTGATTTTATGGTTTTATTATATAAATAAATTTGTAGTACATATCCAACTTTTTTTATTTTTCATAATAATAGTTCTTTTTTGTTATTTAATTTATTTTAAGAATATGTATTTATTTTTAGATGTATATTGTAGGATTTTCACTATTTTTTAAAATAGATTGATTTTTATTCTATTATTTTTATCCATTTATAAAAAACTATATATCTAATTACCAGTGGTGATATGAAACTTGTGGAAAATTCTTAATTGTATCTATGAAATAATAAGTCATTAAATCTTATATTAGTCGTAGTGGGTAAATCTAACCCCAAATTATAATCCAGATACACGAAACTTGTCTACACCTCCAAGTGGTAAGGGAACACTCTTAGAGTTGGGGGATCTACATTTGGGGACATTTTTGTTATCCAAGAAAGTGTTTATATAAAGTTGTGTTAGAGAAATGTTTGATTATTGGGAATCATATTGTTTTGTAAATAGAATATATGACTATAAGGACATAAAAATTAATGCATAAACCACCCTGATCAACCTGTTGATGATGAAATATTTTTTAAATAGGGTATGCTTAGTTAGTGAGGTGGAACTATATGTTTTAATGAGTGTATATGAAATTAATCATGAATAATGAATGGAAATTTGATAAGTGTGTATGTATTTTTATTTGTTTTTTCATTCAATATAAATTCTTCTGTCATGGTAGATAATATGAATTTTAATAATATTATAAACCATATATTAGAATACTCAAAATTATCTAATAAGTGATAAAAAAATTTAAAAATGCTTCCCCATATACCTTTCATGTTAATATATAATTAATTTATGTTACTCGCATTAATGAACATTAATTTTTTTAGTGATGTTTAATTGTGATTTCATAATAATTTTTTTTAAATGGTTATGAAAAAATACTGCTAGAAAAATATATTCATTCATTATTGATAAATAATTTAATATTTTTTATTTATTTGAATATTGAATACTTTTTTTTAACTAAAGAAAATTCCACATAATTTTTTTGATATAGTATTATGATAATTGTATTTTAATTGAGAAAATATATCATTATCCATGACTCTATATTATTAATAGGTTATCTAATATAAGAACCTTGTTAGAAAAATGATAATGGGATGGTTTGATAATGGGGTTTTATAAATCTAGTATATTATTTCTGAATATATATATATATATAAATTAAGAGAATATATTCATCAAATTTGTAGAATGTAGAATAATGAATTTTATTATAAATATAGTGTTGTAAGATATTTATTTAAAATTCATTTTTTTTTGAAAATAGTAAGGTATATACAGTCAAAATTATGTTTATCATAAAAAACTATTTTAAAATGTATAGTGGGGAAAATATTTTTTTCAATGATAATTTGTGAAATTTTCCCATTTTAAAATTTCTATTTTTTTAAATCAAATTCACTAGAGGTTTTAAAAATATATTTTTTCTATTAATTTTTATAAGAATTATTCTAATAAAATGATTTTTTGGATATGGATGATATGGTAGACCGTTGCAGACTATTATGGTGGTAGTACAATTTTATAGTGGGTAGTTTTCTACCATGTGTTTTTGGGGAATTAAGAGATGGTTTTCATATTCTCAGGGTTGTTGGATATCATGGTATTAGTCAATATTAATTGATTTTGGATTCTCAATGTGGTAGTGTGGTGAAGATTATTTATCAGTAATATCATTTGATTAGGAATTTATTTTTTGGAGTACTGATACATCATTACTGAGAATTTAATCTAGTGATATTAAAGGATATGTTTTCTTTGAGGAATTAGGTTTAAGTATTATGGTGCGTGATTTGGGAAGTATAATAACATATTATTTTTGAGTTTGTTTTATAAAATATATTATCTTATGGTATTTCATGATATAGAATAAATTAAGGAATTTTATATTATGTGGGTGATGGATTGTTGGGTTATTGTGTTGGTAGGATGAAAATAAAAAATTGGTTTAGTGCATTTGGGAATTTGTGGATGATCTTACTCTAAGACTTCTAATGACTGAAATGTCATATAGCAAAGAGAATTCAAGGACATGTCTCTACATTGATTTACTTTAAATGGAATTTCATTTTTTTGTTAGTATGGGAAGCTAAACCACAATTTAATTTGAACATTATTATTCATTAGTATATGATTTTTTATTTGTATTGAATTCATTTTTATATTATTATGTTTAAGGATTAAGCATTTTTTGAGAATTTTTTCGTTCTTTTAGAGTTTTAGAAGCCCATTTTGGGAATTATGTGTCTTTTTTATAAATAAATCAATATAAATGGAGAAAGAGGATATAGAAGATTCTATGGATACAACTGAATGTCTACTAGAACATTTAGTGGCATACGTGACTACCACTAGAGAGATTGTATATCCCTTAGGCATCATAGAAATATCTTGACCACATTATTGTTTAAAAAAATGGGTAAAACATTACTTCTAAAAAAATCAAAACAAATATTAATGACCAAAAATCCTCAATATTTCTTAACCATTTTTATTCATATAAAGTATTATATTTAATTATTCTTTATTTATCACTATAACTATTACTCAAAAATGATTTTTGGATGATTATTCTACTAAAACTAGGTTAGTTCCCAACCTTTATTATTTTCCCCACTTATTTATTATTCTCTATTTCTCTTCCCCATTTTTTGGGGTTTCAATATTTATATCACAATTATAAATAGAAATGACATCATAGAATGCAGATTCCTCCAATCATATTTTTAGGGATACTAGAGTGTTTTTATTGGCTTTTATTTATTGTTATTAATATAAATAAAGATTTGGGATTTTTTTTATCATGAACCCTCCCCATAAAGTGTACCCCTCCTGGGCTGGCAATATGGGAAGGGAGATAATGACACTCGAGTCCCACCTCCAATAGGTAAGGGTTGGTGACTTATACCAAGGGTATAGTAAACACACAAATGGGAGGCATTTACCTCTAAGAGAACACATAGGAAGAGAAGATAAGATAGACACCAACCAACTCTAACTTAGAACTGAAATATAAAATACCACCCAGGTGAACATATGTAATGGAATGAAAATGTACTACAACATGAAGGGGAAAACCGCAAGTACCTAAAATAAAGTAAAACATCAGCAACCACAAGCCTGAACAGCTCCTGCAACCACAAGCTTGAAGTAATCAGCCTGGTCTCCAGCCTACTCCAAGTGACCTGAAAAACACTTTTTATATAAATAGGGTGTGTATAACATTATACATAGTAGGAACCTCCCTGAAGCCTCTCAGGAAAATTTAATGAATGCATTCTAATGCACAGTGAAAAACAAGTGAAATTAAGTTGTCACCTAAACAGGTAGAATGTGTTCCCAGCCACACCATGGCTACACTCACCAAGTAACGTATAAAATAATATATCATATAATAAATACAATCAAGGGTAAACCACTACTACTTCCCCACTAGTTTTCCACTTTTCCCCCACATCGTACATCCTACGCATATCTCTCCAAAAGGGATTGCCTGCAGACACTTGGGTGAAGCACCACAATATGCACCTCATGCAACAAAACCACCATGTCCACACACCATTGTTACCAGGTAGTTTCTGAGTGCCACCATAGTTCGCATAACATGTATCATACATCCAGTATTATACCTCAAGCCATTACATCCCACAAACCATGTAAGGATCCTCAAGCATTACAGCCTATACATGTTACGCCTATAGTAGTCCATAAAAACTATATCCAGAATATATGTTTGTGAATAACCACAAGTCATTAATTCTCTTTGCACACATATATTTGTAGAACAATCCAATGTTCTTTCCAACACACGTAACTACCAAGAGAAGAGAGAAGGTCCAATGGGGGTAGTTAGCCATCCGTCCATCCACTATAATATTGGGGAAAACATAACCCACAGGGCTCAGAATCCATAGGCGTCAGTTCCCCTTACTGACAGGGTGGAGTAGCATATAGAAACACAAAGAGTATATGATATATTGTTTCTAACAATAACACTATGGGCATAACATATTCTTAGACACAACTGCAGCTATCATCTCTTATACTCTGGGATGATACTTCTAAAATGTGGTATCCTATATGCACACAACCATTTAAAGATATTTATTAGATTACTTAATTTCATTTTTATCAGTTCCACATTAGGTTAATTAATTATTTAAACATTTTCTAACCCTTAACAATTCCACATTAAATTTCATTAGCATCACACCCAAGTCCAATATTCCATCAAAATTACAACCTCATCATTATGTTCCATCAAACTCCAACTCCATGGGTTAAAACAATTGATTCAATTATTCATTACATAATTACCCTTCCACATTCCCAGGCATTCTAGAAAAACATTCTATTCTACTAAACAGAAGGGGTCTCTATATGGTGATGTGAATTACTACCCATCTAGTCTTTGCTGCCTATAGTAAGATCATACACCCATACTCCCTTGAGATGCTAAACACGGAAAGCACTTGGGATTCCCCGTGTGTATTCTCCTCTTTCAGAATAAGGGTATGTGAGAACAGATGCCTTGAGACGTGGGGAAAATTAATGCAGATAAACAACCAATAAGAATCAGCAAGCATCCAATAATCACATACACACCATACCATCATCCATGTTATCATCCCCGACACCCACATGTCTAAACCGATGCATCTCGCCACTCTAGGCATCATCTACTACCACAACCAAAAGTCCTCCATGCGCCCATATATCATAACACCCATCCAGGATCACATCAGAACACAAGTTGCAGGAAAAAAAATAATAACAATTGGGCTCTTGGGACTTTTACAAGAAAGAGTTTAACTCATAACCCTTCAAGGAATTATTATCGAATAATCCATTTCGGAATTAAACGATTTATTATACCTATGTTCCACATTCGGGAAACCTAAACAGTAAGCTATCACAAATTAATTAATAATTCTTACTGCACCATATTGATTAACATAAAAATTTCAACAAGAAAACCCATATTAATTTTCATACCTCTGTATCTTTTGACAAAGAGTTATCAATTAATCATAGATTATGTTCTTTACCAATTTGTATCAAGAACGACCATCTATAAAAAGAAAGCATAGATATCACACTATCTTACAAAAGAAGAGGCAATAACATACAATCGATATCAATTTATTTATTCAGTAAAAATATTTATTATGTTAATTCCATTTTCATCCATTGGGATTAAACATGACATCGATACGGTTGCATGTAAAATAAAAGAGAAGTAGTGAATCTCCAACCTCAAACAGTTCTTGATGTTGATTATCCATGCAATGATTCACGATCATCCTCTCGGGACAACTGCATCAACCCGAGGATGCCACGGTATAACCACAAAAACCAAAACCCAAGAAAACTCTATTATATGTGTGGAGATTTCACGCTATAATATGGAAAGGATTTACAATAGAATATGTACCCCAGAAAACAACGATAAACACACCTTATATCAAAGATTGAGCGATACATCGTGGTTGCATCAAAATAGAGGACAACCAATCAAAGGTGGAAAGTTTTATTTTTAACTACTATGAGAAGGAATGGGATGTTCGATCTCCTCATGCCCGAGACCCAGGAGGAAGAACAAGGGAGGAAGATATCTTATAACTTTTAAAGATTTAATGGGGCGACGATTTAAGATACGTTTAATTTCCCATTAAAAGAGAATTACATTAAACCACACTGTTTTTCCAAGTAAAAACATCCCGAGACATAAGAATAATTAATATAGGAGTTAATGCCTTTGAATCAGCCTCATAGTCTTTAAAATAAGGCTTTAAATTCATTTTATGTCAAAGGAAACTTCAAAGGGGATAAACAGCAGGAAGCTGTAAACACTATTCATGAACCTCTCCCATAGAAGACTGTTCATAAACCTCATTGTTAGAACACTATTCATGATACTCAATGATAGAACATTTTTCATGAACCTTACCAATAGAACATTGTTCATGAACTTCACTGATAGAACACTGTTCATGAAAATCACTGATAGAACACTGTTCATGAACCTCACTGATAGAACACTGTTCATGAACCTCACCATAGAAAAATTTTCATGAACCTCACCAATAGAAGAGTGTTCATGAACCTCACTGATCGAACACTTTTTAAGAACCTAACAGATAGAAAATGATTCAAGAATATCACTGTTAAAACATTTTTCATGAACCTCACCGATAGAACAATTTTCATGAACCTCACCAATAGAACATTGTTCAGGAACCTCACCGATAGAACACTTTTCATGAACCTCACCGATAGAACACTTTTCATGAACCTCACCTTTAGAACCACACCGATATAACAACTTTTATGAACCTAACCGATAGAACACTATTCATGAACATCACCATTAAAACATTGTTCATGACCGTCACCGATATAACACTGTTCATGAACCACACCCTTAGAACATTGTTCATGAACCTCACCGATAGAACATTGTTCATGAACCTCACCGATAGAACACTGTTCATGAACCTCACTGATAGAACACTTTTCATGAACCTCCCCATTATAACACTGCTCATTGATGGAACTATTCATAGAATTGGAAATTTGTCAAAGGAAAGAGAGTTTACCATTAGAGGTAATTGATAGATCTGTTCACTGGTAGAACTTTTCACTGGTGGAACTATTCATAGAAGTGAAATTTGGAAAAGGAAAGTGAGTTTACCATTATTGGTTACTGATAGAATAGTCCACCAATGGAACTATTCATATAATTGGATATTTGGAAACGGAATCAAAGGTTACCGATGCTACTGTTCACTGAAAGGGAAAATTGGAAAATTATTTTGGATGAGTGTCACCTTTACCTCCTGGAACACCTTAGTCACCATATTTTCACAAAGTAATAGACCAGAGAGTTTTAGGCCATTACATCAGATACCTCTCAAAACATTCTCTTCCTCAAGAATTCGAAACCCACATAAAAAAGAAACGAGGTACAAACAACCACCCAGCGAGATACCTCTCAAAAGAGAGCAATCCACAAAAGAAACAAAAGAATGTCAAAAAAAATATGATAGGTCTAACCAGAAAGGGGAAATTGTTACATGAAAAGAGTTAATCATCCAACAACACTTCGTACTGAGAACCTATCTGTGACTCACTTTCACAGGTACTCTCCTCCATGCCACAGGGTCGCTACAAGACACGAACCATGGGAATAGAATGCTTGTGCAACACGTTCTCCTTGCGGTCTTGGATCTCTGCAGGTATCTACTCAAAGGTATCATCACCATCCATATCGATATCTACCCAATCAATGATGTGACATTCATCATGAAGATAACGATAAAGTTGGGATACATGAAAAACATCTTGTATCCGACTCATCTGTGGGGGAAGTGTTACTCAATACGCCACAGCTCCAACATGAGAAAACGTATCAACTGGACCTGCAATCCGGGGAGAAAGCATACTCCCACAACCAATCCTTCCCTACCCATGATGGTGTTTAACCTTCAGAAACACAAGATCCCGAACATTAAACAATAAGGGTGTCTTTATTTGATCAACATATGATTTCTGACAATCTTGCGCTGTCTTCATCCTCTCACAAATGACCTGCACCATCTCTGTTGTATTCTGAACATGTTCTGGTCTGAGAATTTCTGACTCTCCGACCCTATTCTAGCACAACGGAGAATGAAAAGTCTGGCCATAAAAGTCTTTAAAAGGTGCAATACCAATGGTGGAGTGAAACAAATTATTGTATAAGAACTCCACCAAGGGTAATTGCTTCATCCACGAACCCCCAAAATCATGTACACAAGAGCATAACATGTCTTCAAGAGTCAGGATGGTATGCTATATCTGACTATCCGTTTGTGGATTAAAATTAGTGATAAGGAAGAGTTGAGAACCGAATTCATGTTGGAGACCTCTCTACACCTTAGATATTAAACAAGGATCTCAATCAGAAAATTTCTTCTGTGGGACTCCATGAAGTCTCACCACCTATTCTAGATCCTACCTCAACAAAACATCCACTGATCTCAAATCCTTGATCGCTATGAAGTTGGACTATTTTGTTAAACAATACACTACAATCCAAATAGAATCATGTCCTCTCGGAGCTTGAGGTAAAACTGTAACCATGTCTATTGAGATGTCCTCCCACATCTGTTGTGGACTTTCTAATGGATGGAGTATACCACCAGGGACATTGTGTTCGGCCTTCACCTTCTGGAAGTCCAAACATCGAGGCACAAACTCTGCAACTACACGCATCAACCCAGGCCACCAAATCTAACTCCTCAAGGATCGGTACATATTTATCATGCCAAGATGCACCACTAAAAATGAATTATGGAACTCTTTTAGAACCGTATCACGCATTTTCAAAGGAACAAAAAACATTATGTGATACATCACTCAATGTTTTTCATCCTCCGACCAACCATCGGGGGCCTCGCCACAAACAACCCGGTCTCTCCAGACCTCCCCCTATATATGCCACAACTGGGACACTTCCTCCTTCTGTATTAGGGATGACTATACTGTCATCTGAAAATTACAAGTTCTACAACCAACTTCTCCCATATCAAGATGTAATGCTGACAATTCTTCCATCACTCTCCATGAATCACCGGATTCATGCGCAAAATCACTACTTGACATTCGACTCAGTGCATCATCTACAACATTCCCTTCTATAGGTTTATACGATATTTCAAAGTCATATTCCTATAAAAACTCCATCCACTGATGCAGTCGTAAGTTCAAGTCACGCTGGGAGAAAACATACCTCAAACTCTTATGATCAGTGAAAAAAGAAAATCGCTCACCAATGAGGTAATGTCTCCAAAACATGAGGAAAAAAAATAGCTATCAACTCAAGATAATGGGTGTAATAGTTACGTTTATGGGGACGCAACTGTCGAGACCCATATGATACAACTGACCTCTACTGCATGAGAACACAACCTAACCCCAGCTGTGAAGCATCGCAAGAAAACAACAAACTGTACTCCCTTAGCTGGAAGACAAAGAACTGGAGCACTTACTAACTTCACCTTTAGATACTCAAAAGCTTCCTGACACTGATCAGTACATATGAATTCCTGATCCTTCATGGTCAAAGCTATCATAAGATTCACAACTCATGTGAAATTGGCTACAAACCTCCTGTAGTATCCTGCGATACCATGGAAACTTCACACCTATGAAACTATCTTTGGGGTTTCCCAAGACACAACTGCTTCAATATTCGATGGATCCACAGCTACTCCCTATTGGGATACAACATGCCACACGATATGGACTTCTCGAGCACAAAACTAAAACTTTGACAACATTTGAAACAACTGATATTGACGAAGAACTCCCAAAATGGCTTGTAGATTCTCTGCATGCTCCTCCTCGGATATGGTGTACACAAGGATGTCCTAGATGAAAACTACCACGAACATGTCCCAGAACTCACGTAACACAGCATTCATCAATCCCATTAATAGAACAAGAGCATTCGTCACACCGAAAGGCATAACAACAAACTCATAATGCCCATGAAAACAACTGAAAGCAGTGTTCTGGATATTGTCACATACATGACTTATTAAAAAGTTAAAATCCATTTACTTTCCATTCTTTCTTTGTTTTGAGGGTTTTCGAAACATTTATGGAGGAATGGGTGAGTTTTTATGAATTGGGCCAAACCGTGATCCCAATTCCAGATTTAAAAATAAATTTCGATTCCATTATAACAACTTCATTTTTCAAAAATTTTAATCCATTCCAATTCCTAATTGTCATACCCAGACATATTAACACCACCATATTTATTTGGACCATTTATAATTCCATAATCATGGTGGATATGGGTCTTTATTTAAAGAATTGGGCCTGCCCGAAGGCCCATTTTTTGCATTAAAAATAAAAGTTAATTCTTTAATATCTCATTCACTATTTGCGTTTTTTCGGTAATTCCAACTCTCACCTGAGCCCACGTAACAAAGGCGCACCCCCATGACCTCCTCCCATAATTTGGAGCTCGATAGAATCAGGAAAATGGTTGAAAATTCTCTGGATTTCAGAAATCGTCCAGATTTGGAGAGGTAAATTGATCCTTTCATAACTCCTTCTATTATTACTCCTTTTCCCCAATTCCAATTCCTACATGACCTTCTCATTATTTTTATAATATCCTTTAAATTGTGATCTGTTTTAAAATTCATATTTTGGTCTATTTTGGGTTGTTTTCTTCAGGATAGTTTTGTGTAAGTGATTCCTTCTTGGTTTCTTCCTTTTCCTTAGGGGTTCCTCTCGCTTTCTTTATGATATAATGTTTCCATAAGCTAGGGTTTGATCCTAGGGATTCATATGGTGTAGTTGGGGTAAAATATTGTGATCTAGGTCTGAATTTATCTTCCTTGTGGTGTGGCGGTTGTGCGGTTGATGTTTTTAACCATGTTTTGAGGGATTTGACACTTCCGGTGGGTGATTCTGTGTGTAATCATTTCTAAATGATTTAGTTTTCTTGGATTAATTATTATTAATTTTCATAATATTCTGTGTGTGGTGAAAAAAAAATTATGTTGGATTTGGTTAAGCATTTATTTTTATAGTTTAATTTTTGCTTAAAATTTGGTGTTTTTCATGTGTAACCCTTTGGGTATTGTTTGGGATTGGTTTATAACATATGAATATGGTTTAATAAAACTTTTTTGGGATGAAAATTATGATTTGTTGGGGTATTTGTGTGGCACTAGGTCTTAATATTTTTTTAAGGGTTTAAGAAGTAAAACATTATTGTACTTCTTGAAAGTGATTTTGAAAACGTGTGTGTTTCATGTGGATCCTTTGTGCTATTGTTTCAGGTGCTTGTATAAAACATGGGGGTTGTTTAATAAATGATTTTTGGGGATTATAATTTTATTTTAAATTTGTATTGATGTGATTTTTTCTTTGAAATATGGTTTTGAAAAGGGGTTTATTTGAAAAGCTTTGGTACACTATTTAGAATTTTTTTATGAACGTTTTGTGTGGTTTAATGATTTATGTAAGAGGTGAAACCATATTAGAAAGCTATTTTGGATTATTTATTATTTAAAATGAACCATTTTAAATCTGAATAGTTCTTTTATGTTATTTTTATATTATTTTTAGGGACTTTATAAAATTGTTAAAGGATGTGTTGTATTGTGAATGTTATGAAAAAAGTGTTGTGGTCTATTTTGGTGTCAGTTTGATTTCAAAAGGAATTTGAATGAAAAGTGTAATTTGTGACTTGTGTGATATGAATGGGGCTGTTTGGATAATTTTTGATGTGGAAGTGATATTTTCATGTGAAAATTATATTTCTTGGCTTGTTGAACTTGTTTGAGAACAAAGGGAAAACCCTGGTATCTAGGTGTGTGGATGTGTACTAGTATTCTAGTGAATCCGTGGGGTTTGGCCTCAGTTTCACATAGAAGGATTGATGCTTACAACTCTATCTAAACTATGACGATGATGATTGGGGACCACTAGGTTATAGGCATGTTCCCTACTAGAGGCTCGTGTACGAGAACAGATAATTTTTGTGGTTACTCTCACCGAGATACGAGGTACTTGGGAACCACAGCTGGCTAGTGCCTTGGGGTTATTTCCTAATCCGTGTGATAATTAGATCCTTTATAATTACCATCTCCATACGGTATATTTGGATGGAAAATTCAGTATCTTTTGAATTTATTTTAAAAGTGTTGATTCTTTAAATTAGCCCACTTGAAAACAATTTTTTTTAAGTTGCATCTTTTAGAAAGTGTAACTAGAAATTACATGTTTCTGAAAACCTACATGCTTTTCATCTTTGAATGTTTATCACATGGAATATCATAGTGGTGGTATCCTACTGGGCATTGGATCACACCCTACTTACACCCTTGGGTGTAAGTTGACTTGCTTATTTTTGTTGTCACAGGTTTGTGTATAACATTGGTGCCAACAGTTCCGGTTTTCACCAGTCATTCATGATGTAGTGTTGTGGAGATGGCTTGAGGTAAATGCCTCTTTCCATGTTGAGGTTCTTGGTCTCTTCATGTTTTTGTTTTGTTCCTTTGTTATAGTCTTGTTGAGTTGTTTTAGACTATTTAATTCTGTTCTGATTTTCTGTAAAACAATGTTTGGTTTGAAAAATCCATATTTGTTTCATTGGATTATTTTAGTGTTTTATGTTTATAAACTCGGGTAAATCGTTCACAATTTTCATTTTATGATACCCAAGCACTTGTTCCAGCCCGTGGGGATCCAGAACGCCCTTTGGGCCTTGGCACGAGCCAGGTTTGGTGCCGGTTTGATGGTGACTAGATCCGGTTCGTGAGAAAATGGTATCAAAGGAGGTTCACTCTCTTTGAGTCATGTTATTTGGGGAACAGTCAGGATATTCTGGAGTTAGGAATTTTGGGACTTAGAATTTCAATTATGAGTAGTTTGGCTGATCACCACACTTCATGATGGGATTCAGGTCTCCAGGGGAAGTCGGTACCTTTCATAGTCATTTGGTTTTCTTGGTTTAATGATGATTAGTGGAAATGAAAATAGAGTTGGGTTAATTGCCTTAGTGAGCTCGTGGGGCCTGGAAAGCCATGTGGAGTTGGGGATAATCCCTAGAACACTCTCTGTAACAGTGAATTGATTGGAATATGTCTTCCAACCATATGTCAAAGTCACCCACTGAAACTAGTTTCCTCTTCCATTGTTTTGTGTTCTTTAGTTTTGAAATCATGGAACATTGGTTTTAAAGTGACTGGGTTTTAAGAAGTGTAATGTTTTTGTGAAATGAATTTCAAATAAATATGTAATGGTATGATTTATGAAATTTTGGATCTGAATATTCATAATTATTTGGAAATGGAAAATGGTGTGATTACTCATCTCTGGAAGGAAGAAACTGTATTGAAGTTGGTTTTGAAAAGGTTTTTCCAATAGAGTTTTCTAAACAATCATAGGGTGTTTTAATGGGATGAGATTTTATGAAATTTATTTGAATAACATGAATGTGAGTTCTATTATAAAAGGTTGTGTCTTTCTGAAAATTTTAGTAATATTTGAATTGGGATTTGAAATCTCGTGGTTAGAGGTTTTGAGAAAAAGGATGTGTTGGTTGATCATTTTGGTTTTGAAAAGTGGAAAGAATTTTTTTAACCATTGGTATTTCCATTAGCGACCACATGCATGGGGTTATATGGGATGATGGATGGTTGATGGCATGAATGGATGAGTACTGGGACGAATATGAGGAGGGTGTCTGGTGTGGCACAAAAACATGCATGTGTGAGGCCCATGGGGTACCATTGGTCGATACTCATACCACTGAACCGTTTGTTTTCAAGGAAATGGTTTTAATGAAAAACATGATGTCTTGATGAATAGTTTGGGATGCTTTGTATTACGGGTTTTTGAAAATGTTGTTTTTGTGGGATGTTTTTTTATTCCAATAACCCCTCCTATTTGAACTGCATTTTGGGTTTATGTTTGGTCGGTAAGATGGATAGAAGGACCGGTTAGTTGTCTCCTCTGAGATATGTTTCGGGACACCATTATGGTGGTTACCTTCATGTGTTTGGATATGGTTTATGGTTATTTGACCAATGGAACATCTTGGATGGGTCCTTGGGTTATCCCACTAGATAAGGAACACCCCCATTTAGGGATACTGCACATCTGAAGTGAAACTAAGATTGTTTTGTTGTTGGAAAATCCTCCAGTTGATCAATGTAAGGAATCTTTTCTTGAGATTTGTAGAATGAGTCTACACAATTTACATCCTTGGTTTTTTTGGATCCTCTTGTTGTGGAAGAGTGCTCGTGGATGGTTAAAAGAGACCTTAGTTTCTTAAGCTACCCGATTCATCGACGGTGGACGTTGTCTGGGGTTGTCAGTATGGATAGTGACTAAGAGGGACTCTGAGTCCTTCGTAGTCTCTTCGAGGAAAGAGTTCAAAATAAACTACCAGTGTGGGAAATCTGGTCACGAGAAGATATTGTGGCCACTTTCTAGAATTATATGTTGTTTGGGGATGTTGTATAAGGTCCCTATCCATGAATTGTTTATATCAGTTGCAATGGTCATGTTCGGTGATGCCTTATGATGTCATGTTCTCGATTGACCGTATAGGTGAATGTAGTGAAATCCTCTGAGAGTCCCTATTATGTTGGGAGAATGTCTCCCTTGTAAAAACATCAAAATCATCGATTTTAGAGGAATGTGAGTGTATGTGTTCTTGACTTCTATTATTTCTCACCTGAAGAAACAAGGTGTGATGTGTGGGAATCTTCTTATCACTTGTTTCAGTGAAATATCGGGATATGGTAAAGTGAGTTTGGAATGTGTTATGTCTGGAAAACTTATCTGGGAATGCGGTGTTTTTTTTGGTGGCACCGAAAGAAGAATTCTCATTCATTGGGATTCCAAAGACTAACTGTGAGGACGAAGATGCTTCAATCATTTGAGCTCCATCCATAATTCTCGAAGAGAAGCTGGCTCGTAGTCAAGGGAAATCATAGGTTCATTTAAACCCTTGTACAAATTACTATCCTAAATATGAAATATATGAATTGTTTAAACCTATGTTTTCATTATCTTTATTCTGTTTTCACGTTTGGTGGAAATAGGTGGAGGGCTTTATACCCATGACATTGCCCAATGTCATTACCTCCCCCTTTGGTTTCCATTGAGTATTTGGAGAATGGTTGGAAATTTGGCTAAACAGGCTGAGCACATGGTTTTTGAATGATTAAGAGAGACTGTGTGCCTAGAAGTCATGCAAGAATATTGATCTGCACTGTTAGATCATGGTTTCACAAACTGTGCAGACTAACCGTGCAACCTTCCCAAATCATGAAATGTTTGGGTTTTTTTTTGTGTCGTCACATGCTAGTCAGTTAAGATGGTTGGTTCTTATGGTGGGGAGAACCACTACGATTCTCATTTATGTTACTTCGGATAATTTGAATGGAAGTCTACCCTATGTACCAGGGAGTCCGTTCAGGACTCCCCCTATTAGTGTCCTGTTTTTGTGTCAGAAAAAAAAATTATTGGTTGTCTCTTATGGTGGGGAGCGTATTTGAGTCCCCCCATACCAGTAACATACATTTATCGATGGTCTTGGCTTGGAGTATATATTCTTGTTTGGAGATATCTGGATACCAACATCTTTCAAGGGTAATCTCTGGGACTGGAGAGCAACCAATGGATTAGTTAAAGTAAGGTAAGTGTAGCCCTGTTCAATGTTATTGTTCGTTTGGGTGAATTGCTTGAGTCTTATTCGGATAATGTTTGAGGAGTTTTCTTTTGGGATAAAGTATGAAAATGATTGATCATTTCAGGAAAGTGGTATATGTTTTTCTTTTGAGAGTAATCCTTAATAGATCACTGGAGGTGTTTTGGCCTTTGGGGGTGGAACCTGGAAAAGGAGTACCTCTTGGATTCTTAGTTGGGTTTGGTTGTTGCTTTGTCCTTGATGTGACTTTATGGGGCATCAAGTCTTAATAGTGGGGAGAATTGTTACATACATGACTTATTCTAAAGTTAAATTCCATTTAATTTCCATTCATTCTTTGTTTTGAGGTTTTCCCGAGCATTTATGGAGTAATGGGTGAGTTTTTAAGAATTGGGCCAAACCGTGAGCCCAATTCCAGATTTAAAAATAAATTTTGATTCCTTTATAACATATTCATTTTTCCACATTTTTCATCCATTCCAATTCCTAACTGTCATACCCTGACATATTAACACCACCATATTTATTTTTACCATTTATAAATCCATAATCATGGTGGATATGGGTTTTCATTTAAGGAATTGGGCCTGCCCAATGGCACATTTTCTGCATTAAAAATAAATTTTAATTATTTAATATCTCTTTAACTATTTGCGTCATTTCGGTAATTCCAAAACTCACCTGAGCCCACTTACCTATGGCGCGCCCCCATGCCCTCCTCCCACAATTTGGAGCACGATAGAATCACGAAAATGGTAGAATATTCTCTGGATTTCAGAACTCGTCCAGATTTGGAGAGGTAAATTGATCTTTTCATAACTCGTTCAATTATTACTCCTTTTACCCAATTCCAATTCCTACATGACCTTATAATTATTTTTCGAATATCAATTAAATTTTTATCTGTTTTAGAATTCAGATTCTGGCCAATTTTGGGCCGTTTTCTTCAGGATAGTTTTGGGTAAGTGATTCCTTCTTGGTTTCTTCCTTTTCCCTTAGGGTTTCCTCTCTCTTTCATTATGTTATAAAATTTTCAGAAGTTATGGTTTGATTCGAGGGTTTTATTTGGTGTATTTGTTGTCAAATATTGTGATCTAGGTCTGAATTTATCTTCCTTGTGGTGCGGCGGTTGTGCGGTTGATGTTTCAAACCATGTTTTGAGGGATTTGACACTTCCGGTAGGTGATTCCGTGTGTAATCATTTCTAGATGATTTATTTTACTTGAATTATTATTATTAATTTTCATAATATGCTGTGTGTGGTGCCAAAATTGTTTATGATGGATTTGGTTAAGCATTTATTTTTATAGTTTCATTTTAGCATAAAATTTGGTGTTTTTCATGTGTAACCCTTTGGGTATTGTTTGGGATTGTTTTATAACATATGAATATGGTTTAATAAAACTGGTTTAGGATGAAAATTATGATTTGGTGGGGTATTGGTGTGCCACTAGGTCTTAATGAATTTTTAAGGGATTAAGGTGTAAAACATTATTGTACTTCATGAAAGTGATTTTGAAAACGTGTGCGTTTCATGTGGATCTCTTGTGCTATTGTTTGAGGTGTTTGTATAAAACATGAGGGTTGTTTAATAAATGTTTTTTGGGGCTTCTAATTATGTTTTGAATTTTCATTGATGTGATTTTGTCCTTGAAATATGGTTTTGAAATGGGTTTTATTTGAAATGCTTTGGTACACTATTTAGAATTGTTTTATGAAAGTTTTGAGTGGTTTAATGATTTATGTAAGAGCTGAAACCATATTGGAAAGCCATTTTGGATTATTTATACATTAAAATGAACCATTTTAAATCTGAATAGTTCTTTTATGTGATGTTTATCATATTTGTAGGGACATTTTTAAATTGTTAAAGGATGAGTTGGATTGTGAAAGTTATGAAAAAGGTGTTGTGGGCTATTTTGGTGTGAGTTTGATTTCAAAATGAATTTGAATGAAAAGTGTAATTTGTGACTTGTGTGATGTGAATGGGGCTGTTTGGATAATTTGTTATGTGGAAGTTATATTTTCATGTGAAAAATAAATTTTTTTTCTTGTTGAGCTTGTTTTATCACAATGGAAAAACCCGGGTATCTAGGTGGGTGGACGTGTACTAGTATGCTAGGGAATCCGTGGGGTTTTGCCTCAGTTTCACATAGCAGGATTGATGCTTACAACTCTAACTAAACAATGATGATGATGATTGGGTACTACTAGGTTATGGGTATGTTCCATACTAGTGGCTCGTGCACGAGAACTGATAATTTTTGTGGTTACTCTCACTGAGATACGAGATACATGGGACCCACAACTAGCTAGTTCCTAGGGGTTATTTACTATTGCTTGTGCTCATTAGATCATTTATACTTACCGCCGACATATGGTATATTTGGATGGAAAATTCAGTAGCTTTTGAATTTATTTTAAAAATGTTAATTCTTTAAATTAGCCCACTTGAAAACTGTTTTTTTAAGTTGCATCTTTTAGAATGTGTAACTAGAAATTACAGTATTTTGAATACATGCATGCTTTTCTTCTTTGAATGTTTATCACATGGAATCTTATAGTGGTGTATCCTGCTGGGCATTGGCTCACACCGTACTTACACCCTTGTGTGTAAGTAGACCTGGTTATTTTTGTGGTCATAGGTTTGGGAATAACATTTGCGCCAACAGTTCGGGTTTTCACCGGTCATTCATGATGTGGTGTTGTGGAGATGGCTTGAGGGAAATGCCTCTTTCCATGTTGAGGTTCTTGGGCTGTTCATTTTTTTTTGTTTTGTTCCTTTGTTATAGTCTTCTTGATTTGTTTTAGACTATGTAATTCATTTCTGATTTTCTGTAGAACATTGTTTGGTTTGAAAAATCCATATTTGTTTCATTGGATTCTTTTATTGTTTTATGATTATATACTCTGGTAAATCTTTCCCAATTTTCATTTTTATGATACTCGTGCACTTGTGAAAGCCCGTGGGGATCGGGAATGCCCTTCGGGCCATGGCACGGGCCAGGTTGGGTGCTGGTTTGATGGTGACCAGATCCAGTTCGTGACAGATATCCTCATCCTTCACATGCATTTGATGATATCTTGACCACAAGTCTATCATTGAGAACCAACTTAATCCCTTTAGAAGATCTAATAAATTATCAATAAGCGGAAGAGGATAGCGATTATTTATTGTCACTTTGTTTAAGCGACGATAATCGACACACAACTGCAAACCACCGCCAGCCTTTTTCAAAAACAAAAATGGTGCACCCCAAGGTAACACACATGGATGAACAAAACTGCACTGTACTAGACCATACAGCTGTATATGTAGATCTTGTAACATAGAAGGGGAAATCCTATATGGAGACATAGGGAGAGGTGACACTTCTGGCTATAGCTCAATCCCGAACATGATCTCTAGTCGAGGGGGTAATTCCACATCCTCTTCTAGAAAGACATCAGGGTACTCTTCTATGACCCTAGGAAATAAAAACTACTAAACCTCTAAAGAACTCAACATCATCTCAACCATCATGGATGATAAGGACAAAACACACCTATGACCCATCCGAGGATCTCACTCACCAACAAAAACTACTGGATCTCCAACTACAAGAATGAAAAAAACCATCTCCATTAAGCAATCCATGATAGCCTACACCGAATACAACCAATCCACGATGAGGATGACATCATATGGTTGAATTTGTAAGCATATGAAATATCCCAAAGAGCAGTGTTTCTGCAACAGTAAACCACAGTCTCTACATATTTTAAACAAGTTAGCTCGAACTCCAATTGACGTTGTCAATGCCAAGGTAGAAAACAAGGAAAGGGTACCCGGAATAATGTATGGTTTGCCTAGATCTGGAAATGCTAGAGCATGTAGCTGGCCATGACCTCCTCCAAGACCTCTTTGACCCTAATGATGACCACCACCATAGCCGCACTCCACTCTCTGAGGATTGGGATCATCATGGGGCTATCCTCTGCCTTCCCCATGTACCCTCTACCGATCTTAATCTGCTGAAACCTACTCCTTCTACTACCTCGGCTAGAACTACCTCAATGGAGGAACCTGGAGTGTATCACCTGGTGCACAATGACTGATCTAAAATTTAGGTCACTCCCTCTACTAATGACCATGACCACCATAAGAAAAACAAGCACTTGATGCCTTGGAATAGGCCTGAGAGTTACTACCTATGCAGAAATGAGATGTGAAGGGTGGGGACCTACCCCGGGATGACCAGAAACACTTCTTCCATAAAAACTGGGAACCCCGGACCACAAATCTGCATCGTGAGGAATCATGACAATTCCCCACTCAGGATGATCTGGTCCTGACCAATGTCCTCTTGACAGCCTCTGCACTCACCAGCACCTCAAGATATTTCTTCATCATAAATGGGGTCACCTGGCGCTCTGTCTTTGGATGTAAATCATCCTCAAAATGACTTTCACTGGCCTCCTCATCTAGAAACAAGTTTGAAGCATATCGTAAAAGGTTCATGAAATGGATTCCAAACTCTTTGACAATGGATAACCCCTATCGAACAGTAAGAAGTTCCTGGTGATTGGACACCTTCGTTGTCGAAGTTAGAAACTCAACTCAAAACTTGTCTCGGAACTCCTCCTAGGATATCGCTGACTCCTCGCAATACCTGGGGAACATGAACCAACACTACATTGATGCTCAACATAGAATCATCAAAACAACGGAAACCCAGTTCACCATCCAAGAACGGTTCGAACTGAAGTGAATTTCGACCTCCTCTAAACAATCTTCCATTACTGCATCTGAAACAGATCCCTCGTACTTCTGCAGACTCTTGAGCTGAATCTCACGGAGTGTCTTCCTCCATTTGTCATCATCGTCAACCTCTACCCTGCGGAGATCTGTTGGAATAGCATGCGGGACATTTTCAGTGCAAAACTGACGAGGACATCAACGTGGAGCCATAATTGTAAAATAAAAAACCATTAGAGATTCTAAACCTAGAATATAGAAGACTCAACATTAATTAAATAATTGTTTTCTTTCATTGGTTTTAGGTTTACCTATACCAAGGTCTACCCATACAAACACAGGAACAAAAAAGAATGTTCCATGATCCTTTCCTAGTTCTCTACCCTATATCTAGTATCACCTTCTTTAGTATCCATTGTAAACTTAAGGGTTTGTACATCAGATCATAGGGGGACCTAAAAGCCTAAGTCTCAGCTGGTCTCCATTGTTTACATCACTTGATAAACATGAATTACACCATTTCCATACCAACCCATGAATCCTCGCTTATTCCTAACACCAATCTCCATCCTATCCCTCAACTGATGTCTGATACCAATATGTCATGACCCCCTCCCCACAATGTGTACCCCTCCTGGGCCAGCAATTTGAGAAGGGAGATAATGACCCCTGGGCCCCACCTCCAGTAGGCCCTGGGTTGGCGACTATCTCCAAGGGTATAGTAAACACACAAATGGGAGGCATTACCCTCTAATAGAACACATGCAGAATAGAGAGATAAGATTGACACCAACCAACTCCAACTCAGAAATGAAAGATAAAAGAAATCCCAAGTGAACATATGAAATGTAATGAAAAAGTACTACAACTGGAAGGGGAAAACCAAAATTACCCAAAAGAATGTAAAATAGCAGCAACCACATGCCCGAACAGCTCCTACAACCAGAAGCTAGTAGTAATCATCCTGATATCCAACCTGCTCCATGTGACCTGATGAACAGTTTGTATATACATAGGGTGCGTATAACAATATACTCAGTAGGATCCTCCCCAAATCCTCTCATGAAATAGTAAAGAAATCATTCTGAATCACAGTGAACAATAAGTGAAACTAAATCGACACCTAAATAGGTATACCATGTTCCTATCCTCACCATGGATACTCTCACCGATTAATGAATACAAGATTATATCATATAATAAAGAATATCAAGGGTACCCCACTACTAATTCCCCACTAGTTTGTTGCTTTAACCCAATGTCGTACTTCCTAAGAATCTATCTCCAATAAGGCATGCCTACAGACACCTGGGCGAAGCACCCCAATATGCACCTCATGGAAAAAAACCACCACTTCCACACACCAAAGTAACTAAGTAGTTTTAGGGATCCACCACAGCTCACATAACGTGTGTCAAACATTGGGTATTATACCTCATGCCATTACATCCTATACACCCTGTAAGGATCCTCAAGCTATCACATACTATACACATTACACCTATTGTATTCCATAGATAACTATATCCAGAATATATGTGTTTGAATAACCACAATCCATTACATCCCTCTACCCATATTTATCATGAAAACTAAACAATATGCATACCAGCACAAGTAACTACCTAGGGAAGATCGTGGGGCCAATGGGGGTAGTCAGCTATCTATACTCCCAACGAAATGTTGGGTAAAACACCCCCTAGTGATCAGAATCCATGGGGAATCAGTATCCCTTACCGACAGGGTAGAGTATTGTATAGAAACACAAAAATTACTGGATATACTATATCTCAAATCCACAATATAGGCATAACCAAGTCTTAGAAACTACTACAGCTAACTTATCTCAGACTATGGGCCACTAGTTCTATGAGTAGGTATCCTATAAGAACACAACCATTTAAAGAGATTTATTAGTTTATGTCATTCCCTTTTTATTAGTTTCACTTTACTTTAAATAATTATTTAAACTTTAATTAACCATGAACAATTTCGTATTAAATTTCATTAGCATGAAACCCAAGTCCACTATTCCTTCAAAATTACAACCTCATCATTATGTTCTAGAAAAACTAAACCCCATGGGTTAACATAATTTATTCAATTATTCATTATGGAATTACATTTCCATAATCCCAGGTTTTCAAGAAAAACATTCTATGCTACTAACCACAAGGGGGATCAACACGGTGAGTAGATGTACTACCCATCGAGTCATTCCGGTTTATAACAAGAGCATACACCAATCCTCCCTAGGGAATCTAAAAAAAGAAAGCACATGGCAGACCAAACGTGTATTCGGATCATTCAGATGAAGGGTAAGTAACACCAGATGCCTTGAGCAGTGGAGAAAATTCATGCAGATAAACAACCAATAAGAATCAACAGGCATCCAACAATCACATCCATCCCATTACATCATCCCTGGTGTCCTCCCCGACACCCACATGCATAAACCGATTCATCTCACAACCATAGGCATCATCTTCTGCCACGACCAAAAGGACTCCATGCCCCCACATATCACAACACCCATCCAGGATCACATCACAACACAAGCAGTAGTAAAAGAAACATCTTAATAATTGGGCTCTGGTATCTTTTACACGTAAGAGGGTAAAATAGAACCCTTCAAGGAATTATCAAGAAATAATCCATTTTGAATTAAACGATTTATTATACATAGGTTCCACATTCGGGAAACCTAAATAGTAATCTATCACAAATAAATTAAACATGCTTACTGCACTAATTGGATTAACATAGTAATTACAAAAAGAAGAACCAGATTCATTTACAGGCCTCTTTATCATTATCAAATCAATTATCAACTAATCTAGTTTTATGTTCTTTACCAATTTCGGTCATGAACGAACATCTATACAAAGAAAGCATAGATATCACACTATATAGCAAAAAAGAGGCAACAAAATACGATCGATATCAATTTATTTATCCGGAAAAATGATTATTATGTAAATTCCATTTTCATCCTATGGGAATAAACATGAAAACAATACTGTTTCATGTAAAATAAATGAGAACAATCGAATCCCCCAACTCAAATTGTTCTTGATGTTCTTTATCCACACAACATGTCATGATCCTCCTCTGGTGACAACTGCATCCACTGAATGATGCCACGGTATGACAACACATACCAAAACCCAAGAAAACTCTCTTAGAAGAATATTTATTTTATGCTATATTATGGAATGGATAATCAAGAGAAGATGAACCCCAAAAGAACGACGATAAACATACCTTATATTGAAGAATGATCGATAAAGCATGGTTGCATCAAAATAGAGCTGAAAAAATCCGAGGAGGAGCTATGGCCTTTGAAACGGCCTTAATGTCATTAAAATAAGTCTTTAAACACATTTTACGTCAAAGGAAACATCGAAGGGGGGGGGGGGAATTTTAGGATGCTAGAACCACTTTTCATGAACCTCACTGATGGAACACTATTCATGAACCTCACCATTAGAACATTGTTCATGAACATCATCGATAGAAAACTGTTCATGAACCTCACAATTATAACACTGTTCATGAACCTCATGGATAGAACACTGCTCATAAACCTCATCGATAGAACACTGTTCATGAACCTCACCGATAGAACACTGTTAATGAACCTCACCGATAGAACACTTTTTATGAGCCTCACCATTAGAACAATGTTCATGAACCTCACCGATAACAAACTGTTCATGAAAATCACCTATACAACACTGTTCATGAACCTCACCATTAGAACCTTACCGATAGAACAATGTTCAGGAACCTCACTCATAGAACAATTTTCATGAACCTCACCGTTAGAACCACAGTGATAGAACACTGTTCATGAACCTCACCGATAGAACACTATTCATGAACCACACCGATAGAACATTGTTCATGAACCTCACCCATAGAACACTCATCATGAACCTCACCAATAGAACAATGTTCATGAACCTCACCGTGAGAACACTGTTCACTGATGGAATTGTTCACAGAATTGGAAATTTTCCAAAGGAAAGAGAGGTTACCATTAGAGGCCACTGATAAAATTGTTCACCAATGGAATTGTTCATAGAATTGAAAATTTGGAAATGGAAAGAGAGGTTACCATTAGAGGTTACCGATATAACTGTTCATTGATGGAAGTGTTCATAGAATTGGAAATTTCGGAATGGAAAGAGAGGTTACCGATGCTACAGTTCACCGAAAGGGAAAATTGGCAAAGTGTTGGGTATGAGTGTCACCTTTAAATCCCGGAACACGTTAAACACTATATTTTCAGAATGGAATGGACCATAGAGGTCCAGTCCATTACATTTTCTCTATGATTTTTTGTTTAGTGTATGAAATTAGATGATTATTAATATGTTATAATACTAGAATTGGGATATTATAATTTGGGAATTTTTTTTGGATTTTCTCTCTGTTTTCAATGAAATTTAATATTTTTGTCATATTTTTGTTTTCCAATAAATATTTTATTGTTATATATTTTTTCCTAATGGTTTATTTGGACTATTTAGTAGGTTTTGAAGAGTTGTTTTGTAATAATTATATTTTAATATCTCTTTAAAGTTTTATATTGTGGTATCTAAATCCTTCTAGTCAATTTCATAGATATTCTACGAATGTTATACTGCTCATTTTCAAAATTTCATAAAAATATTAAACACACAATTTTGTAATTTTAAATGAATAAATATCAATTATAACTTATTATAATATAATAATTCATTTTACATAAAAAAATATTTACTGTGAACTCAAATAACCATTTCATTAAGTCATTAACTTATTTGGAACCTTGACATAAAATATTATTTATGCTGCTAGATTGAAACAATAGGATATACAAACGTATATTATTTACTATTGAAATTAATCATAACTACATTGAAAATGATGGATATCAAGATTATCTTCTTTAAACAAAATGTTTTACTAAATGAAGACATATAATATATTCTTTTGAAATTATATGATTGATATAATAAAACGTCATGTGTTTCTTTCTCAAATATACTTATCACATATGATATTTTGTTTGGCTATGATAATAAATAATGTGTTGTAATCAGAAAATAAAATTATATTAATTCTATTGGTCTTATAAATAAAGAATTTCATTTGATTACACCTTAACCAATATGATTTATATGACAATATTCAAAAAAAAGATTTTTTTTCATAATATTGTCTTAGTGGGTATGTGAAGGAAAAGTAATTCTTGTTTAAGAGAAATTAAATGTCATCCATAACTATATATAATTCACCCCTTTCTAATATTTATTTTCTAAAAAAAGATTTTACCCTAAAATATACATTTATTTCTCAATGGTTTTCATATTTTTAAGAAAAAAATTGTTTCTTGAAACTCTATATGATTTAATATTTTTATTTTATTTGTATTTATTTAAATTATTTATGAAAAATATAATTTATAAATATTATAATAAAAATCTCATACATCTTTGAAAACCATTTTTTTATTAATTTGGGATATATTCATTAATTCAAAATAGACATTGTGAATTTTTAATGTGATTAAATGGTAAAATATAATGATTATTTTAATCTTTATGTAATAAATTTATAGTGAATGATTCTCATAAAATGTGATTAAAACATTAAAAAAATACCATTAATTAAGGCATTTGTATTCTGTGAAATTATTAATTTAAAATGATTATCTAATTCACATTTGTTTTAATAACAGATTTCTGTAGTTTTTATTCATGGGGTTCCATAGATTTTATTCAAATTGTTATCATGATTCCCAAATTTATTGATTTTTTATTGGTTTTACCCAATTTGGATTTTTGTAATATTATGGTTAGAAATGATAATTCAATACCCATGTATTTGTACTATTTATGTTATGTTTATTCATATATTCATTTTAGATCAATTGTAATGATATATAATGTAGTCAGAATGTTTATAATTTAATAAAATGAAATATGTGATTTTATAATTGAATTTTTTCATTAAAATGGATACCGATTTAGTTGATGATGAGCATGTTATAAAAAGTGATTTGTGTATAAAAAATGATATGTTAAGTCATATAATGATAATGAAGAATTATATGTTCACATAATAACCTAACTATATTATACACATTTTCACATTCCTCTAATGGATGTGATATTTTTTTCTATGTATGTATACCCTTTTCCCTTTACATTCAATGGGATTATACATGGGTACAATAAAACTTTTAAACATCAAAACACATAAAAAAATATAGATGTTTGTGTGTATATATATATTCTTACATGTTTCCTCTTATTTATTATTTAAATAGTAATACATATCAAAGACTAAGTTAGTAATTAAATCATATATATATATATATATATTATCATTTGGACTTACTTTTTATGGCCTTCAGTTCACAGGCCATATGCTTATTTTTATTAATTGTTTATTTTATTGATATCTACTTATAAAATATTTGTTAATATAAATGTATGTAAATGTGTGTACTTGCACATTAATACATTTTTTAAATAACAATTGGGATGTGAAATAATGGATGTTCATTACATTTTATTTATCTTATAACATATAACATAAATATAGTAAATGATGGACTATTCATTTTGTTTATTATAAAAATATTATTTATTAGAGAAAAATTTATATTATCAATAATACTGTTCACTTTTCAAAATCATAGGCCGTATTTCCACATGTTTTATGCACTGCTTTTCTATTTGACTTTTTCTGAATTCAATATGGGTTGATTGTTTCTCCTTTATTATTATCATGTTTTTTCTAGCTGAGTATCTACTTTCCTATAAGAATATCATGTGTTTGGAAAATTAACAATGGTATTAGAATAGATGACCATGAAATATTATATTTTGTATACTTGGTAATAAAATACCATATAATTATATACTCTTAGTTATAGTAAACGATCAATTGGGATTGAAGAATGATTATAATATAGTAGATTACAAATTAAAGTATTGTCCAAGTATCGTAGAAACAAATGATTATCTTTCTCCCACTTCTTTCTTTATTTATGAAAAAATTTACAATAACCCATCTAAATATTTTGTAAATAGTATTCCTCATGTAAAAAAATATTTAATTATAAATAATTTCCTACTATATTCTCAAAAGCACCAATTTATGAGTCTTTATAACAAATTTCCCATTTAGATGATCACAATGACATTTTTTTACCACACCATCAATAAACATTCCACCATATATCAAAATCTCTTCAATTATAGTAATAAGATTCCAATCGAGATTTAGACACATCAATATTTTTAAATGAATAATATTACATATAAAATATTATAATTCATTTTAATTTTAATAAGGTTTATGAGATTGTATTTAGTTTTTAAAAAAAATAAAAAACCAAACTCATAAATATCAACAACATAACATTTTTTAAAACCTGAAATATCACGTTTATAACATTAAAATCACTCGAGAAACCATCAATCTCAAACATATTCTTCATTATAAAAAGATAATAAATTTATTTATATCTTGTATTGATCAATAAAATTTGGTAATACTTGTGATATTTTTGAGAATCTTTTTTTATAAATCTAATAAGATTCATGATAGTTATTATATCAGTATAAATTTAATCATTGATAACATTAATGAGTTTGTTAATTTTAATTGGGACAATTTTTTTTATAATTTTTTATATATGAATTATTAATATATTATGGTTTTTTCTTATTCAATTGAAATTTATTTATTATAGAAATGTTAAATTGGGTGGAGGGTCATCATATGATATGAATCATGATAGATAATAAACTTAAATACTAACATGATCTACATTAATCGTATAAGAATAAATTTTCATTTTAGTATCGATATGTCATTAATAGATTTAAAATTATTTAAATGAATTTATAAAATTTGATGGTATTTGTAAATAAAAAAATCTATAGAAATATGAAAATTTTAAAAATAAAAAAACGTTTTATTGAATTCAATACAATTTTTTTTCTAATATTCAAAATGTGGTTGAAGATTTAAATATTAATAATTATTTTTATAATTTAAATATGAAATAATGAACTATTTTTTTGTTAAATAAATCATATATTCCACTAATAAATAAAGGATTAATTATGGTAATATTACATAATATTAGTGTTTAGTAATTTAATGGCAGAATGAAAAGGGAATAATCATTTTGATTTTGATATTCACTCATAGAAGAAGATAATTGATCCTTGATTTTGGATCCTAGAAATTATGTAGAGGCGTTTCTAGAATTTTAATATCAATTATATATTATTTAGTAATTTGTATTATTGTGGAAATAGATTAAGATTCTTTTTGCTCATTTGTGATACAAAATTTCTAAAAAATCATATACATTCTATTGAGTGGTGAAACAATTTGTCTGAAGTAACTAGAAATGAGTAGGAATTAAATTTGTTACAAATAATATGGTAACAAATAATATTATATCATAATGTAAAATTTAAAACAAATTTTATAAATATTTTAAAAATTTATATTTTTTGGATTTCTATATTTAATGTTTTATTTATTCAGTTATTTCATTAATTACAGAATATAAATAGTTTTAGTTTAAATAGTTTTGTAATTTATTCATGTATTTAGTCCAATAATTCATTTTATTTCATAAATGTTCAAATTTACATTGACAAATTTACTATATAAAGTATTTTAGCTATTAACTAATAAAAAGGCAAGTAATATTTTTTTCATAATGTCATTGCAATTATATTAATGATATTAAGTGAATGTGTAAGAGTTATTAATTATTTTAAAATGTGTTCTCATTAGGAAAGTTGAATATAATTATTTCCTCTATTTGTTAAATTTTTATATCTTAAATGTTTTTGAATGTTTATGGAAATAAAGTTGAAAAATTGATGTTTAAGGTTTCGTTTTGTAATAACAGCGTGGTTAGTGAAAATCATATAGCTAAACCATGCGGTAGTGGGAGGGGTATTATAGTGTTGTTTTTACAGTTTATAAACTATTCTCTAAATAATGTAACTATCATATAAGGTTGTGTAATAATATTTTATACACAATGGAATAAAACATTCTTGTTTTATGATTTAGGTAAATCATGCTAATAAACATTTTGAATGACTCTAATGTTTTGAGTTTTCATATAGTGAAAACCACATAGTTGGTGAATAGTATACCAAATCATGTGACTACCCTAAATTTTTGAGATATAAATTTACTCTTATACCTTAATCAATATTAAAAGGTCCCTTCTTCTTTGTTAACCATTATAAAATTTTCACCTGACTTTTGTTATCCAAAAAATAGACACATGAGGTGTATCGTGGCAATACTAGAAGTGAATTATTAATCCCCTCTTGTTATTAATTAGTTTCTATGAATCAAGTACAACTTTTGGGAATAATTTCTATCAACTGGGTCTTGATGACAGCACAAACACCCCGCCTTTACATGGCTGTCGGGTCTTAGCCCAACAGGTACCACAAGTTTCCCTTCATCCATGTGGTCCCCACCCAAGGGTTCACCGACATGCCTGAAACAACACTAAATTAGTTTATGAACTATAAAAAACACTAAAATAGTCACAAGATACGGATCGTGGTAATACTAGAAGTGCATTCTGAATCCCCTCATGATGAAAACTAGTTTCTATGAATCAAATACTACTTTTGTGAATAATTTGGAACAACCGGGTCTTCATGATAGCACAAACACCCTACCTAAACATGGCTGTCAGGTCCTATCCCACCAAGTACGACTAGTTTCCCTTCATACACATGTTCCCCACCCAAGGGTCCACCCTCATTCCAGAACGGCTCATCTGACTAATTATAGTCGTCACACGACAACACATGTCCTTTCCAATGTGCTTTGTCCTCACTCATACATACCCTGAGAAACTTCCTAGAAGGACACCCATCCTAATCACTACTCCAGGCCAAGCACGCTTAACATTGAAATTCTAATCAGGATGGAATCTAAAAAGGAAGCTGCACCTTGTTGACAGGAGTCATATCATTTATTCATATAACCCTTTATCATTTGGGGGTAATACAATCACCCCCCCCCTTTAGAGCACAACGTCCTCGTTTTGGGTACAACATCTCAACCCAGGCAGTGCACCACACTTAAGTCTAGGTACCTCCTCTGATACCAAATGTAACAATTCGCTCTTGGTGAAAGCACATACACCCCCCCTTAACATGGCCATCGGGTCCTAGCCCACCAGGTACCACCAGTTTCCCCACAGACATATAGTCCCCACAAGTCCACCTTGTTGACATGAGTCATATTGTTTATTCATTTAACCCTTTATCATTTGGGGGTGTTACAATCCCCCCCCCCCCCCCCTTTAGAGCACAACTTCATCATTGTGGGCCCTACAACTCAACCCAGGAAGTGCTCCACACTTAAGGGTGTGTACCACCTCTGATACCAAATGTAACAAATGGGTCTTTGTGATAGCACATACACCCCACCATAACATGGTCGTTTGGTCCTAGCCAACCAGGTACCACCAGTTTCCCTGCAGACCTCTGGTCCCCACCCAAGGGTCCATCCACATGCTAGAACGGGTCATTTGAATAATGATATTCCCCACATACCAACACATGTCCATTCCAATGGGAATTGTCCTCACTAACACACACCCTAGGAAGTTTCCCAGAATATCCCCCATCATGATCACTACTCCAATCCAAACACACTTAAATTTGGAATTCTAATCAAGAAGGATCTTTAAAAGGACGGTGCACCTTCTTGAAATGATTCATATCATTTAGTCATTAAAACCTATATCATTTTGGGGTGTAACATTCTTTCTCCAATAATAAACCAAAACTTCAATAGATGACATCGATAAAAGAAAAAAACAATTTAAAAAATAATCCAGTAAATAGAAGGAAAATAATATTTGATAAAGTAACTTCCAATAAAAAATAGTAACCCTTAAGCAGTTGAGATAAATAAAAATCCATCTACATGTGATTTGATTAAAAAATTAAAAAATATCCACAAAAATTTCTCCACAGCACTGACATGGATGTTTTTTTCCTCAATGTGGTTCCCTTCCATTACCTATTTTAGATAAAACAATATTTACACCCACCCAAATATTTATTCGTTGAGTCAAAAAAATAAACCAAATAGGTTCCCTCCAATTGATTCTTATGTACACAAAACAATTAATAAATTATTATAATTAATATAAAATAAGAGAATGAAATATTGTTTGATAAAGTTTTAAATAAAACATGAAAATCCAACCACTTTTGTATATTTTGAAAATCATGAATAAAAAAACTCTTCTCCAAGAACCATTGATAAAATACATTCTCAATGAATTAACAGATAACCAATAGAAATATAAGATCCATTGAAACTAGTCATAGGGTAAAAATGGTCTTAA